>OY723394.1:21960022-22560022 GCA_963210295.1 Ophion ellenae
CAGCTGGGTTGATTGCTATGCCAGTTGGCAGTTCTACTCCCAGATTCTGATCGAGTCCTCGCCGGAACTTTGATTCACACGCAAGGTCGAACAAAGGCTCCAGCAAGCCCTCAATCCTGAGTCAGAATCAGGGAATTGCACCTACCAATCCGCAAGACACCGCTCGAACAGTTAGGTTGGTTCCGCGGGTCAGATGAGGGACTGAGAGAGAATCAGGCTGAGTGGACCAATGAACAATTGCGTTCAAGATCACGGGACATCATCCTCGGGCACATTGACGGTTGTCTCTTTTATACGCCAGATGACGTGAAGGAATGACGACTGCCAGCTGAAGCGCCGCTGCCAATTCAATCGAGCAAAGCCAGCATATAATGTCAATTGGAGGTAGCAGAATGCAGCGAGCCTGGAGTGAGGTTTGACGAATTGTGACCAGGAGTATTTGGAATTCGCAAGCTCAGGATTTGCGATGGATCAAATGGATCAAAGATCTGCAGTTGGGTTGATTGCAACGTCAGTTGGCAATTCTACTTCCAGACTCTGATTGAGTCATCCCCGGAACTTTGGTTCAAACGCAAGTTCGAATAAAAGCCCGAGCAAGCATCTAATCACTCAATCATTCGAATTCTGATTCGAGATTTTGGATGATGTCACGTTGCGCCCGAATGATGATCGTAATCGGTCTTTGGATGAAGACAAGCACAATTTGGTCGCCTGGGCAATTACGGAAGTGGCAATAAATCGAAGAGCAGGAACAATCTCCTACGCTTTGATGGCTTGGAATCGAGTATTTCTTGGAGGTATGGCTGAGTGAGGATGGCTAGAAAGGAAAGAGAGAGAAGATTGACTGACGATCGATACGGGACGTCTCAAGATCGCGGAAGTCTGCGTACAAAGGATATGGAAAATGGTGCCTCGTGTGCATACTGTTTCAAGAACACATATTGCCCTCGCCATTAACGTCCCTGCATCACTCGATCAGCTTTTACCACATACCTGCATCGTCCTCGGTCACAGCCCTGTTTTCTTTGCTCGATTCAATTTTCCTGTGTCCTCTTGGTCCCTCAATTTTTCTCCTTCGGATGAAAGACCCTTCCTCTCTCTCTCTCTCGGATCTGGCCAAGAACATGATCCCTTTGATCTTCTATCGACGAAAATTCAATCGACGACACTGCGAGTACCAAGTGTTAACTCTTTCCTCCCTGCAATAGCGCATTATCATAACTTTCCATAATCTTCGCTCTATATATTTTTTTTCTTCGAGTCCACTGATCCAGAACCATGCCCCATTTTGGTTTTCTGCTTTTTTCACCCACATTTTTGTCAAGCCTGATTTTTCGCGCCGTATTCGAATGAAAGTGTGGCAGACGGGGATGAAGAAATATGGAGACCGTTTTGCAGGCTTGCTACGAAAGAGGCTCACGAGTCGGAGTCAAGAGGTCGCCACTCGGCCCAAAAAGCCTCTCATTCTCGACTCGCTGGATCGTTCCTCGACCGAGAGTTTCCCTCGAGAATACGTCCGCTAATGTACGCCAAGACAGAAATATATCCAAAACTCTGGCTGCAGGCATGGATGCAAATATTTGATGGGGCAAATCTGTTGGTAGGTCACGTCCGAGGGTTGCGGGCTTACTTTAGACTTGGGGTTAGGTTTTGCAGGAAGCAGCCGACACAAAATCAACCTGATCGAAAATATGATCTTGTCTGAATTAATGAAACTACCAGATCACTGATACTTCGGTTACCAAATTAAATTGAAAGTAAGCAATGAATATAGGTCGAGTAGTAAACGATTTAATTGAGCCATGATATTGATGACAGTAAATCTCTGAGAAAAATTACGGAATCCAACACAAGATTAATCTGATAGAAAATATGATTTTGTCCGAATTCGATAAAAATATCAGATGATTGGCATTTTAGTGAAAATCGAATAAACGAAAGTAAGCAATGAAAATAGCTCAATTAACAAAAAGTTTAAGTGAGCAATGGAATTTTTTAAATAACCAATTGCTCAGGAAAATTAGGGAACCCAACACTTAAATAATCGGATCTATAATTTGATTTTGTCTGAATTGATAAAAATACCAGATCACTGTAATTTTAATTAAAAATAAATTAATTGCAAGTAAGCAATAAAAATAGCTAAAGTAACATAATAAACAACCCATTTGAGTAATAACATTTTCAAAATAATAAATCCCTCATGTAAATTATGGATTTCAACAAAAAATTAATCTGATAAAAAATATGATTTTGTCTAAATGATCAAGACCAGATTACTGTCATGTGAGTTGAAAAAAAAAGTCAGCAATAAAAATAGCCCAAATAATAAGCAATTAAATTGATTAATAAAAATGACAAAACAGTGAATTCTTCGGAAAAAAAAATTACGAATACCAATGATGTAAGATTGACGTGATCGAAAATATGATTTTCATTCAAATTGGGGCTATTCTACTGTGACGGGATGAAAAAAAAAGATTTTTTACTTCTCGCATTTTTTAATTCTATGCCATCATAGAATTGATATTCAATTGCTGGTAAAGTCGATTTCCACTTTTTCGACTCAGTACAGCGCTTCAAAGTAGAATCGCTCGGTTGGGACCAATACATGCAACATTAAAAAAAAATTATTAAAAAAGCTCATTTTTTGAGCCGTCACAGTAAAATAGCCCCTCAATAAAAAAATACCAGATCACTGTAATTTCAATCAAACAATACAATAAAAATAACTCAAACAATAATCCAATGAATTAAGCAATGCAATCTTCAAAATGATAAATCCCCTAAGGAAATTCCTCAGGAACATTACGAATTAAGTACAATAGTGAATTCGGCGGTCATCGAGCAATTTTCCCGTAGATGTTCCACTCCAAAAAAAACCCCGTGCGGCTCAAAGTTGTATTTATGAATTCGAAAGTTGACTTTGTCTTCGCCGCCCGTTTCATCCCCTCGCGATTCGTGGGCTGACGTCACCCAAGCGAAACGTTAGAGCGAGCCGGATGCGTGGTGGGAAACTTTAAATGAAATTCATTCGGAGGGATTCGTGATTCGACATTACCATAAATTTGCAAGCTACTACGAGGCCCCCGCCGCGGTTGTTCGAATATATTTTAGCCGCCTGGAATATATTTTAGCGGGCGACTGTCGCCTTCCACCCCCGCCTGGCCCCCTTACCCCCCCCCCCCTCCTCGCGCGCTCTTTTATTCTTTTTTCACTCCGGCATGCGCTTATAAGCTTCGCCACTTCGAGGCTGCGGACAAAATCGTTCTTAAGAGCTGCATTGGTAACGTCGAAGCTTGCAAATCGCCAGACCGCACAATGCTGATCAACGACATCAAGATTTCCATCAAATCAAGTCCAGGATGATTATTTCCCCATAGAAAAAAAAACAAATGAAAAATGTATATGTTTTACGGGGTCTGAAGTACATTTTATTTTGTAAAAAAAAGAACTATAGGTTTGCGAAAAAAGTAATTCCTTAAGGAGTGTTCCCACTTTAATGCTAAAAAATTGCTATTTTCATGAATTTTTTTGATAGGTTTACATTATAGATATTCATATGCAGTTGTTACACTTAAGAAATACACTTTCGAAATACATTTTGAAAAAAAATTATTTATTTATGTAACCCAAACAAACTTCAAACCCGTTGTTCTCGAAATAACGTTTTTCGACGGCTTGTTAATAAAATCTTCGAAACTACTGAACCGATCCTTATGAAATTTTAACCACACATTCTTTACAACTATAGCTATAGCGCATATTAATGATTTTTTTCAATTTAGAAAATTACTATTTTTAGCCAAAAACGGTGAGAAAAACATTTTTTTTTTGTTTTTTCGAAAAATGTCCGCCATTTTGTTATATTTGCATATATTAAAAATTGTATGATATATGCTATAGCTATTAACACACTGAATATAAAACCGTTTGATTTTTTTGTTTCGGATGATCCATCCGACATTTCATCGACAGCGCAGGCCGACAATTTTTTAGGACATTTTTTAACTACTATTTTCGTCTATAAGTAGGGACTGGAAGAAAATAAATAAAAATTTAAATGTATTTCAAAAGTGTATTTATTAAGTGTAACAACTTTTATACCAATATCTATAATATAAACCAATCAAAAAAATTCATGAAAATAGCCTTTTTCAGCGTCTAAAGTGAGAAGAACCCTTAACTATTCGATTGGTGGTATTACGATATTTGTGGCCCCTAATTTTGACCACGCAGTCTTCATATTTGACCCAAAATGCGACTTTTTTCAAGAGTGGTAAAAATCGAAATTCGGTCCTTTTTTTCGTGTAAAAAAGTGATTCACGCATAAAATTAATTACACATCTATTTAGTATGAATATCAAGCTGTTAGAAAATATATATTTCTTTTTTCGATATACAAAGTGTCCGACTACTAATATTTTCTTTTGTTATCTTTTTTAGGCGCTCCGCGGCGTGACATTTAGCATCCACAATTTTTTACCTAGAACAAAAAACAAAAATTCTCGTCACTCTACATTAGAAAACCTAGAGAAGTACGTACGGAATCAAAAAATATTGTTTTGAGAAAAAGTTGTAGGTATTTGAAATTAAGAAATGAATTTTCAGTGATCAATTTCGTTATAACTGCTCATAAATTGCTCGTAAAGTGAAAAGTTTTCGATTAATCAGAAATTCCGTACGTGCTTCTCTGCGAAATGCAATTAGGAACATAACTTTTGAACTTGAAGGAAATCGAGTGAAAATTGTTGAATATATTTGTCACGCCAATTGGAAGAAGCTGTTTCGAGAAGTTCCGAGTAGTCGGCCATTTTTTAAATCGAAAAAAAATGCTAACAGCTTGATATTTATACTAAATAGATGTGTAATTAATTTTATGAGTGAACCACTTTTTCATACGAAGTAAAATTGTTAAATTTGCACATGATTTTATATCCGTTACTGTGGCCTAAGACCTTAAGGAAGTGAACCGGGGTTTTTTAAGGTTATGTGAGACACCATATTTTTTGGTCAGATTTGCTTAAAACTTGGTATAAATACACTCCAATATAAATAATTAAATATGTTTTTGTTTGGGTTTGGTGTATTAATGCCTACCCAAACATACCCAAAGAAACACGGTTAAGGGGTTAAAATTCCTACTTGACTGTCTACACGAGCCGAACATCGAGGAAAACATGTAGTGATATATATAAAATAAATTTGGTACGTTTTCAGTAAATCTGGTCAGAAAAGATGTTTTCTCATACAAACGTTAACACTCCCGTGTCACCCCCTTGAAGATTAAATTTTGGAAATTGCTGAAATCCATGTTTAATTATTTGTATTTTAGTGTATCGATGCCAAGTTTCAAGTAAATCTGACAAAAAAAATGTCGTCTCATACAAACTTTAAAACCCCTATACCATCCTCTTAAGGGTCGAATTTCGATTGTTACCACTCTTGAAAAGTCTTATTTTGGGTCAAATATGAAGGCGGAACGGTCAGAACCAGGGGCCACAGATATCGCAATATCCCATTCGATTGCTCATGAGATTATTTTTAGGCAATGAGTAAATTAGCACCGAAAATAAATGTTGTTCGTAAAAAAGTCAACGAGAATTTGAAGATAAGCAAAAAAAATAATTTCGCATTCTAAATAAACAATTTATAAATTTGCCGAAAGTGTGTGTGTTTTTTTAGATATTACATTATATTCAATAACTAAATTATCATTACCTGTTTTGCGTGCAGCAAAAAAAAATCATTAACTGAATAGAATTTAATAAAAAGTTATTTTCTCCAAACGCATCGTCTTAGGCTATAAGCGGACAATAAAAAATAAAAAATAAAACGTCACACGAGATTTTTCCTTCCCGGATATTAAAACTTGCTCCGAAGAATGTTGCCTTCCGAAAACCGCCTTCTTCCGGATATGCGAAATTCGCGTTATTTTTTCGAGCTTTTTCGCCGACGTCCTTGGGGCTTGATTGCGATCGGACGATTCGGTGGCATTAAAATGTGGCCCGGTTGAGTGTGGGGGGTGGCTGAAAATGCGGGTAAGCCAGTGGATATTGTGGCAGTAATAGCTGGATGCGAGATTACACGGCATCCTCCATATGTTTGCCGGTACAATAATATCCTCCTTGGTAAGGAGGAGAGCGCGGCGGTCCCGCGAGCGTGATATTACAACCGCAATGCGTACCCCTACCGTGCCGAATGCAAGCGCATGCCTCACCGAGCAAAGAACAGAGCCGAGCCAGGCATCGTATTGCTATGCATCCGGCGGAAAGAGAACGTGGCACGAAGGGGTGCGCAGGAGGGAAAGACAGAGGGGCGGGAAGCTCCCGGGCTAGTCTTGTACAATTGCCAATATATCGTTAGTACGAGGGGTGGATTTTAAACGGCTGATAAGACGCCACACGCGATTCAACGCAACTGGATATGCTCCCGTTACTTGGTTAAAAAAAAAAATTCTTTGCTTTTTTGTATTCTTTTTATCGTCTGGTTTTCCGTCCTTTTATTCCATTTCTACGGGTTTTATTTTTTATTTATTTTACAGCTCTTTTTTCATGATTTTTTCGATTTTGGAAAATTATATTTTGTTCCAGTTTACGTCTATGTACATATTAGAATTATTTTTTTGTAATCATTATTGTTTAATCATGTACTGGGAAGAGGCACCATATATTGGATACTTTTGTTTGAAATTTTAAAAAAAGTAAAAAGCTGCTAAGACCTTCAAATTTTATGGATTTTAGTATCTACATGTCATGCAAAGGGTGCCTCAAAATTATCTGATATTTTAAGTTGCAGGCCACTTTTTTGTAGCGAACGTTATGCCAAGACGTTATTGTGAATTTCGTCAATAGAGTGAACTGTTTGCAAACAGGAACGAGGCGGCGATTTATCGGATATTGTGTTCCACACAATGAGAAAAAAGAATCGTTGAATGTGCAATATGCATTTTGGTGTCTCGAAATTTTGTTGTTTTAACAGTTGCTCAGACATGCGAAATAAGCAGATAGTTTAAATGTATCTTTGGTTACTGCCCAACTATACTGTATTGTTATCCCAATCAAAAATCAAGTTGAACGCATTTAAAGATACAATTTTGTTGAACCAACTGAATTTTGGATGGATGAACGAATTTTTTTTTTTCAGTGCACATAACCTCCATGTCTGTACCTTATATTAAAATTCAAATATTCGTGCTTTTCAAATAATTAATACGTTTTATTAATACATAAAAATGTTGGCTCATTTTGGGACACCCTATACAAGAAGATGCTAATCATTACTTTACATATTATATTTGAATGTTTTGAGTTATATTGTATTTGACAGGAAATGACGTAAATCATGGTTTTCAAAAAGGTTGCCTATAATCGGATATCCTATATGAGGGCCCAAACTCCATTTTTCTTATATCTGATAGTAGGAGACTATTTTTTATATAAAATAAACGAAAACGTCTATTGTTTCAACTTTGTAATTATTATCGAACAATAAGTCTTTACGAGTTGATCTTTGAGTAGGTAGGAACATTTCGGTACAAACAGACGTCCAATATTAGGCTCGATTAAGTATCCGACGTTAATATTTGACATGGACAAACATGAACATTAATGTTTTTGTACACATAGCCATTTTTGCAAACATTATATATTTATTCCGTAAGATAAAGGCTATAATGCATCGAAAATAACAAAAACCACAATCACTTGGACGTACCTCAAAAAAACAAAACTTTTTAACACAAAAAACATTTTTTTCAGACCCGTGAATAGTGGGGCCGGGTTGAAATTTCGAACTTTGAATGCTCCAAAGGTTTAAAAATTCGAATTCTAATGTTTCGAAATTCAAGACGGGGCTGGGTTGAAATTCCGAACTTTGAATAGTTAGAACGCTAAAAACTCCCAATGAATACTACCCCGAAAGACCAAAACTTCGAAAGAATTTTACACGAAAGATCAAAACTCCGAAAGAATTATACACGAAAGACCAAAACTCCGAAAATCTTAACACTGTGAAAATAGATCGGTTATGGAAGTTTAAAAAATTTCATTATTTTCAATAAATCGACGAATTATTTCAAGAATTTTTCTTTATTAAGAAGTAATTTCCGTCAATTTTGAAATTTGTCTAGACAATGTTATACATTCTACATGATTTACAGTCCACTGTGTAGATTTCGCGGGCATGATCTTGACACGAGGGCCGGGTTGAAATTCCGAACTTTGAATGCGCCGACAGTTTAAAATTCCTGATTTTAATGTTCCGAAATTACTAGGTTCGTCAAGATTGTGCCAGCGAAAGTCTGCACAGTTGACTGTAAATGATGTAGAACGTTTAACATTATCGAGGCAAATTTCAAAGTTGACGTAAAACCACTTCTTAAGGGGGGGGGGGGGGGGGGGGATCCAGCGTGAAAAAAACACCTTTTTGCGGTTTTTTTCATCTGTATGGATAGAGTACATTTATTGAAACCTTTTGTACATTGTTAAGTGTCATTTCAAGAACATTTCGTGAAATTTTTACGCGAAAATATCCACAAACAAGCCGGTGCGGCGTTTTTCTCGAAACCACTTTTTCAAAGTCCGTATCCACTGCCATTTGAAAACTACATGACCGATTTATTTCAAACTTGGTTCACACTTTCTACATATAAAATACCTCCCCCCAACGGTTAGTTTGAGATTTTTTTTACATTGAGGGGGTTTTCCACCCCCAAAATGGCGGAATTTTTCGTGAAAATGCACTTTTCACTTTACATGACCACCAAAAATTTAGAAATGAAAACAAAAATTATCAAAGACCGTTGGCGGGAGGATTTGATGATACTTTGACTAAATTTTAATGGTACTTGTAGTAGCATATAACATATAACATATAACAACGAAAACATAGCATATACAGTAGATAATTTCTAGCTAAAATATAGTGAACACCGCAAATCGTGTTTTTCCAAAGGCGTTCTTGGAAAAACTTTGTCACCGGCTTATTTGTGGATATTTTCGAGTACAAATTTCACGGAATGTTCTTGAAATTACACTTAACAATGCACATACGGTTTCAATAAATATACTCTATCCATATAGATGAAAAAAATTCGCAAAAAAGTGTTTTTCTCACGCTGAAACCCTACCCTCCCCTTGTTAAAAAAAATTCTTGAAATAATTCGTCGATTTATTGAAAATTTTTAAACTTTTAAAACTTCCATAGCCGAATTATTTTGGCGGTGTTCATATTTTCGGAGTTTGGGTCTTTCGTGTAAAATTCTTTCGGGGTTTTGATCTTTCGGGGTAGTATACTTTCGGAGTTTTGAGCGTTCTGATCATTCGAAGTTCGGAATTTGAACTCGGCCCCTGAAAAATTGAACATCGGTTCACTGTTCTGCCATTTTTGTTGCTAGGCAGCCAAAAGTTTTGCAGTGGCGACATCTCACGACTAGTTGTTAGTGTATAAAATCAAAAACAGATGTCGCTATAGGAAAAGTCGAGATAGTCATTATCCGATATGTGGCGCTTCTCCCCTAATAATACTGATACCAAAGGGAATATTTTTTGAGCTTTTTTCTACCTAAACTTTCATGTTACGAGATACGAATTTAATTTTAAAAAACGCAATGAAAAAAAAGGTTAAAATAAATAAGGCAAATAATTGCGCTCCGATTTTTGCAGCTTTCATTTGACTTTTTTTCGAGCTGTTGAACGTCATCACGTTCGTCGCGTGTCAACGCCCGAGAACTGTGATATTTTCAAAAGGAAAAAAAGCTTTGACTCCATTGCATCGTTCTACCTTCGCACAACAATAATTCGGGGCTGCGAGCTGATACGAGAGCCTAGACGAAAATAAAGAGAAACGGAAGAGACCACGGGGGAGCAAACGAGAGAAAGTACGGCGCCATTCTTTCGTCAATGTACTTTGGTATGTGGTGCAAATGCTTTTGAAATTTTCACACGCTTCACATCGCGCGAGACCGCGGTTTTAATTTTCAGCCCGGTATTTTCCAGTTGGCGCCTTTCTCCGCCATTCACCGCTGGGTACTGAAGTGTAGCCGAGGATTTTTTTTCTTTTCCGTACAGGTGAGCGAGAACCGCACTGCAAAGAAAAACAAAAAGAAAGAAAACGCTCGTCTGCGAGCCGTTTGTGAAGATTTTTATTTTCCAAACGAAAAATACGAGAATTTTTCGCAAATTTACACGACCTCTCGTTTCAACGTGTAATGAGCAAATATTGCATGCTGTTGCGCGTACGAAGTGCTCAAAGAACCGTACTGAATCTCTTAGTCGCACTGCCTGTTTTATATTAAATTATTATATTTTTTTGTGTATCGTTACGAGGTACATATTTAATAAATATATAATATATTTTTAGTAGTATATTCTTGATATTAATATATCGATAAAAATATATTATGTTGTGTGCACTGAATATATTGGACAAATATGTAACGTTACATTAAGGGGTTATATACGGTCAGGAGGCCCGAAAAGATCGATATTTCGAGAATTTTTCATGAGCAGACCTTTCAATCTATTAACTGGACTGGATCATCTAAAATGAAAAACCCAAAAATATTTCGTTAATATAATGAATTATCTGGTAATTGATCGAAGGAATAAGCAAAATAATATTTTTTGACAAAACGGCGGCTTCTAAAAAAAAATCGATTTTTGACAAAAATGTAGGCCTTAAATTGTTTATAAAATAGAAAATATTTATGGGTGAGAAAAAAGCTTCGATTCATTACTAAAAAAATATACTTGAAAAGATTATGTTAAAATTTGAGGCTGATCGGTTCCGCCGTTTCCGAGAAATCTTGCTCACCAATTTTAAAAACACAGTTTTGAGGAAAACGCGTTTAAAGTTTGATAAGTACTTTATATATAGTAAAAAAACAATTACAAATGTGCGCGTAACTTCGAGAAATGTGTGTGTACTTAAATATATGTACATTACGAAAATAAAATAATAAAAAAAAATTTAACTGTATATAACCCCTTAATATTACATTACGAAATATATATTCGTATAGTACCGTGAACATTTTTTACTGTAGAGGTAAATTAATTATACAGTACGTAAATACTTGATGAACATGTAACATTGAATAAATGACATTATTTTTTATATGTATATTCGAATGTGAATATATTATATTTGTTATATCTACAATGTTGAAAAAGTTTATTTGATTCAACTAGGATTTGTTGAAGGGAGGACATCACTGTGACTAGTCGAAAAATGGTAGTTTTTTCCGATTTTTTTTTGTCTACTAGAACATTTGTTTAGTACTTGGAAAAAAGGTATGTTATCAAGCATACATTGCACTTATTCCGGGTAAATGATTATTGAAAAAAAAACACGACGTTATTGAGGCATAATGGAGCCCCTGTATAAAAAATGTGGTCCCACGGCCGGACAATGGTTGATCTGAAAAGTAAAAAGAAACATAAATCTAATTTATATAAATGCAGCTCCCGTCGGACGTAGATTTTTTCCGAAAAAAAATTCACACAATGGCAGGTGTTAAAAAAAGTGTAATTTTAGCAAAAATTTTACGTATACTCTAGGGCTTCAAAAATACTAAATTTAAAAGAAAACCGGCTTCGTACAACGATAGCTACTGCAACAACGGATTCTTTTTTTAGAAAATCGGACAATTATAGCTAAAGTCATGATTTGGGCCAGGTCGAGAAAAGTCGTTTCGCGAAAAACGCGATTGAAAGTTTTAGTACACGTAAACCGTTGCTCATAAGTCGTCTAACTTGGTCCATTTTTTAATATTTTAATTTGAATTTTATTTCACATATTTTTGAATATGTACCTATCCTTTTAATTCAAATAAGACGGTCCGATGAATATAGTTTATATCAAAAAATATTTTTTCATCAATGTATACATGTAGCATTGCATAGTAAATCTACAATTACAGTCCCAACATCTCTGCTTATTTGTCATTGGATATTCATAGTCCTCATGGTACCATCCCCCATTGTCACACATCCAACATACCAGCCACCCTACGATCGCAATACAGTATTAAGGGGGTACCCCCACTTGCGATTTTGAAAAAATCGATTTTTTTTAATTGCTTTTTTTGAAGTATAAGTATCTGAGAATATGTCCTAAAAATTTCGAGTCGATCCGAACAAAATTGAGTGAGATATGAGCGTTGAAAGAGAAGAATCCGTTGTGTAAACGACCGGCTTGAGAAAACTTTAAACGCGTTTTTCTCAAAATGGCAATTCTGAAGTCGGTGACTCGAACACTAATGAACCGATCTTCTTGAAATTTTGCAGGCTCATTTAATACATAAAAATGTAGTCTTTAATCGTTCGATTTTTTTTTCGAAAAAAATGGCCGTTTTGTAGCCAAAAAGCGGCCGTTTTTTTCGTTAAAATCGAACCATTAACTTTGACAGTCCGCCATTTTGTGAAAAATGAATATTTTTTTAAAATCCTTCGATTAAAGACTAGTTTATACTTATATTTGACTAAATCCATGCGCATTTTTTTTTTCAGATGATCCACTTCGCCGCAATGTTGGTCACCGCAAACCGTGTATATAAAAACATTATTTCATTGACGGCCATTTGCCACTAAACAATGTAATATTTTTCAATAAAAAAATTACTGAAAGTTCTTCAAGATGTGTTCTTTAAGATGGTATATTGATCGATTAAAAAAGTTTTGTAGTTTTCTTTTAAAAAATTCATGAAAAAGGCCTTTTTTTGCGCTACAAGTGGAGGTAACGCCTTAAGGCTTTAGGCAACAGTAACGGGTATAAAATCATGTACGGATTTAGCAATTTTTTTTCGTATGAAAACGTGCTTCACTCATAAAATTAAATACACATCTATTTAGTATGAATATCAAGCTGCTAGAAAATAGATACATTTTTTTTTCGATGTACATTGTGGCCGACTCCTCGAAACTTCTCGAAACAGCTTCTTTCCAATTGGCGTGACAAATAACTTGAACAAATTTCACACGATTTACTTCAAATTTAAAAGTTATGTTCGTAATTGCATTTTGCAGAGAATTAAGTTCGGAATTTCTGATTAATAGAAAACTTTTCATTTTATGAGAGGTTTATGAGCAGTTATAACGAAGTTTTTCACTGAAAATTTATTTCTTAAGTCCAAATACCTACAACTATTGAATAAAAGAATATTTTTTAAATTCCGTGCGCACTTCTCTAGGTATTCTAATGTAGATTGACGAGAATTTTTGTTTTTTGTTCTAGGTCAAAAATTGTGAATGCTAAACGTCACGCCGCGGAGCGCCTAAAAAAAAGATAACAAAAGAAAATATTAGTAGTCAGGCATTTTGTACATCGGAAAAAAAAATTCTAACAGCTTGATATTCATACTAAATATATGTGTCATTAATTTTATGGGTGAATCACTTTTTCATACAAAACAAAATTGTTAAATTCGCACAGGATTTTATACCCGTTACTGTGACCTAAGCCCTTAGGGCGGAATATACATTAAGACAGGAAAAAAATAAGCAATATTGAGGGATTTTTTGAACTACGAAATAATTATTCTACAATTATTAAACTTTAGGTATACTTTAATAGTTTATTTAAGTATACAAAACAATTTTTTTAAATTAATGCATCATCAAAATGACGGAGCTGTAGCAGAGTGTTACAGCAAGGTCGCCGCGGAAGTTGCGAATCGGCGTGCAGTGCAAAAAAGTTCAAACATTTTTTCATTTAGAACATGTATAGTTTCTATGTGACGGTAATTAAAATGAAGAAAATGCAAATTTAAGAAAACGGCACGCATTGACAAAAAAAATCAACATTTCACACAACATTCCTGTAAAATGTGGATTAAAAAAGTCGTTTTTCACCAATTTTTCAAAAACAATTCTCGTCAAGTAGAAGGTACCAATATTATCAATATTTCTACCAAGTTTCAACTCAATCGGCTCAATAGTTTTTGACTAACCCTGCACGCCAATTTCTCTAATGCAGTTTTGAGAAAAACGCGTATGAAGTTCACGCCCCCTCCGAATCCGAGCGGTGAGGCATAGCGTTGACGGGCTGTAAAGTTTGAAGTTTTTCGAATTTCGCTTTGAACCTTCAGGAAAATATTCTACATATCGTTCTATCGTTCAAAGAAAAAAAAGAAACCGATTTTTCGATAATTGTAAATGTATATCCCGCTTAACTCCAAGTCAGTGCGAAGAGTACCCTTGGTTTCCCTAAGCGCCCGCGTCGAGCCGGAGGCCCGAAAACGGTCCCTCCGTTCCTGAAGCCGCCATACGCGTACTCGCAAATAAAATAAACCGTACACAAGCATTCTCAAGGTCCCCTCCAACCTGCGAGGGTTCCAAGCGCATCGAGTAACTTTATGGAATTAGTTTTGCGATAGCCTCACCTACCCCTGGCCCTTTTCCCCTCTTCGAGGCAAATGTTTCTTCGAGAGTATGCCACAGGGCGTCCAATTAACCGAGGCATTATCAACGATTCGAGTGTACGACAATACGACGCCGAAGGTCTCAGTGTAGGGCTCCGAGAGTTGCGATAATTCGGTGGAAAACGACCTTGGGGACTTTCCTTACTCACTGCAGACTTCGCCGCTCGTTTCAACCCCTCGTATATACGATACACCGACCGCCCCGATTTCCAACCTCCTCCCTTGACTTCTCTCACGAGCCACCCCTTTGCGTAATGTAGCCGCATCAATTAACCGGCAAAGTGCATGATGTTGCTGGTAAATGTTTTCACGTCCTCGTCGAGCCTGCTCGGACGATTTGCATCGATGGCCCGAGCGGATGTCGTTGACCCCTCCTCCCCAAAGGGCAAAGGGTCATTTCGAGGTGAGAACTTCGAGGCCCTCAGGGTAGTCCTGAGTCTCCATACTCAGCCTTGCATCAAACCCAACCTCTTTGGAGTCATCTTCGAAGGAGCCCGTTTGTCGCGAAGAACGTTTCAAGGACCTGCTTGCATCGGATGTCCGGTTACGGGCTTCGAAACAACCAGGTGGGCTGGTAACCAACGCTGCGTGAATATTAGGGGCTCCATATGTGCTTCGTCCATATATGTGCATCATTTACACCGTGCACAATATGCAGCCCGCACTAAATACCAAAGGCCACCACCAAAGTCGCAGTTATAAATTAGACGGGGAGTTCGCCAGGTAAACATAGCGCGGAACAAGTCCAGAAAGACGTTGAGGGGGTATCGAGAGTTCGGCCCGGCCAAAGAGAGAGAGAGAGAGAGAAAGAGAGAGAGAGTCGGAACTCTCGAGGAGCCGGTGTGCGCGAAATTTATGATTCGCGAATGGTCGTCGAGTGTATGGAGAACAGTCAACAGCTGTAGGAAACAGACCTCCCGCCAGCCATGCTCCCAAAGCCACCGTGCTCCTCATATCGAAAACTCCCTATCGTCAATTGTACACACGTTGTGCGGAGGCTCGGCGCTGTATGTTTTCGTCGAGAGAAGTTTGTTATTGCCCTGTGTCCTTATCAACTGGGCCAGTCTCCGAGCAAACCGCAGGCTAGTCGCGAATTTAACATGCCTCGCAGGGTCACCTTGAGCCACGCTCGGGTCTGGAAGACACACAGGTCGTTCGCAAGGTCGTTCGGTTTTCAAAAAGGTTTTGTAGATGAAATAAAACAAAACGTGTATGGTTTCAACTTTGTAGTTATGGTCAAACAATCAGTCTTTATACGTTGATCTTTGAGTAGGTAGGAACATTTCGGCACAAACGGAAATCGAATATCAGTCGCGGTTAAGTATCCGATGTTAAGATTTGACATGGCCGAATATGAACGGTAATATTTTTGTACATATTACTGCATTTGACAACATTACATATTCGTTAAGTAAAAAAAATGGTATAGTTTATCGAAATAACAAAAACATAAATCATTTGGTCCTACTCTAATGACAACAACGCTCTTTTATACAAAAAATAATTTTCACACCGGCAAAAAGTAACATCAGTTCACTGTTCTGTCATTTTTGTTGCTGGGCAGCCAAAAGTTCGGCAGTAGCGACATCTCACGGCAATTATTAGTGTATAAAATCGAAAACAGATGTCGCTATGGGAGGAGTCGAGATAGTCAATAAGGATAGCCATCAGTCGAATTCCACATGCCTCGCAGGGTCACATTGAGCCTCGCTTGGGTCTGGAAGGCACACAAGGTCGTTGGCAAGGTCGTTCAGACAATGCAAGCCCGCAGCTGCGTATCATTAGCGCTGAGGTCACCTTGGCTTTTGACGTTGCGCCTCGGACTTGCAATTATGGCGAGAAAAAGTTGAAGCTCGCATTAGGAGAGTCCTATCATGACGTTGCCGATCGAAAATTGTACGTCACTTTTCGCCCCGGAGGCCTCTCTTGGAAATAATTTTTTTTTCTCACAATAGGTCTTTTCGAATGGAGAGGAAAAAGAGGGGAAAGAGGAACATTGAACGTCTCCCCGGAAATCGGACGCGAAATTTCTATAATGGTTCCCCTGGTCCCCATCCCCTGATCGTTTTGTCCTATGACTTCCGTGGCTCATTCAGACAGCTTTTCACCTCTTCAGAAATGTTTCGACCCTTCTCTTCGTCACTATGTATATACGTACACTTTATTTCATCCCCTATTTACTTTATTTTCTTCGATATTCCCCGAGGGCAGAAAGAGAGAGGGACGACGGCCCTTTTCTTCCAAGGGGATCTTCAAGATGCTCTAAATGGTTTCATTTTCGGCTTTTCCCTCGATTTAAAAATCCGTCGCCGATGTCTCGTAACTTTTTTTTTTCTTCTTTCTACCGACTTCTCTTCGTGGCGCTTGGTCTTGTTATTTTTATTATCGCCCGATTCGTGCACGACCGCGATATCGAGACGGGGCGAGAGAAAGGGGCGGGGAGGGAGAGAGAGAGAGAGAGAGAGAGAGAGAGAGAGAGAGAGAGAGAGAGAGAGGGAGAGGGGAGAGAGAGAGAGAGAGAGAGAGAGAGAGAGAGAGAGAAAGAGAGAGAGGACGGTGAGTTCGTATCATCCGGACGGAGGACACGGAAGCTCGGAGGCCCAAAGAAAAACCTTGTAGAGAGCACAACCGACGTTGAAACTCGAGACGAAGGAAATCAGAAAAATGCGGCAGCCATCTCACGGGAAATTAACGTAATGAGACGCCGCGGTTCGATCGACGCAGCTCGCACACGCTCGCGCTTTAGAAATGTCAGCAGCCGCTTGTATCGCTCTTCTTCCTTCGGCCCTTTTCTTCGACCACCCAAGGTTTGCCTTAGCCTCAGGCTTCCTTTTATTTTCCGCCACTTCCGTCTCTCTCGAGAGTCCTCCGTACCTTCTCAAAAAGAATTTAAAAAAAATCCAAATCTGCTCATCGCAATCGCAAATTTGTCACAATTCTGACACCGTTTATCAATTTTAATAACAATTTATATTATCCTCAATACTTTATGGTCGATCCTTGAACAAAAAGACCGAAAAATCCATCAGTTCGAGCGCCATTTTTCGAAACGAGTACACACATCGGGAAAAAAATTTACTTACGCCATAGGAGAAAACGAAGATAGAAATAAGCGGGAAGTATCATTGGCCCTTCAACACCCGCTTATGTATCAATCTTTCCGCCGACTTACCCCTCGGTCTGATTAACCTTTCGCCCCCTCCTTCGCGCCTTTTGACGCTCCCCTCGCGCGACTTAATTGTCCACGAGGAAGATCCTATTAAAAGTTGACGACGTAGGCGGCTCGGCAAGGGGGTGGCGAAAAAAAACTTGGGGTAAAAAATATCAAAAATTATATACATGTTACGCAACGTTACAGGGTGTCCTGTTATGAATGGATAATCCTGCAACTGGCGATACGTCAGATTATGTCCTATTATACGCTGGAATTTCAGTTCCGTCAAAGTTTCACGGTTTTTCAGATAAAAGTCTGCTTTTCGTTTTTTGCATGCCATTTCTCCAAATGATGACTTTTTTGACGCGGTTTTTTCAAAACAATTCTCTTGGTTATTTGTTTTATCTAGAAAAGTCGTTTTTTTCAACTACGAATGTTAAGGGGTCTTCTCACTTGAGACGCTAAAAAAAGGCTGTTTTCATGAATTTTTTTGATGGGTTTATATTATAGATATTGATATAAAAGTTTTTACACTTAATAAACACACTTTCGAAATATATTTAAAAAAATATATATTCATGTAAGTCACTATTTATAGACGAAAATGGTAGTTAAAAAAATGTCCTAGAAAATTGTAGGTCTGCGCCGTTGATGAAATCTCGGAGATGGACCATCAGAAACAAAAAAAAATAAAACGGTTGTAGTATGTTAATGGCTATAGCGCATTTTTGATATATGCAAAAATAACAAAATGGCGGCCGTTTTTCGAGGAAACAATAAAAAGTGTTTTATTCGCCGTTTTCGGCAAAAAATATAGTAAACATCAAAATTTTGAAAAATCCTTGATATGCGCTATAGATATAGTTGTAAATAATATGTGGTCAAAATTTCGTAAGGATCGATTCAGTAGTTTCGAAGATTTTATCAACAAGCAGTCAAAAAACGTTGTTTCGAGAAAAACGCATTCAAAGTTTGTTTGGGTTACATAAATACATAATTAAAAAAAAATGTATTTAGAAAGAGTTTTTTAAATGTATTTAGATGTGTGTATACAATTATGAATATTAAGTGTAAAAACTTTTATATCAATGTCTATAATAAAAACCTATTAAAAAATTCATGAAAATATCCTTTTTAGCGTCTAAACTGTATTTTACGAAAACTTTACGAAAAAAGCTCTTATGCAGAATTTTCATACAAACCAATTCGAACATCTAATTTTGCTTAGTCATTGCCAGTTCACATCATTTGTAGAAATTGCATGCGAAAAACAAAATGCAGATTTTTTTTTCAAAAAACAACACAAGGACCTAAATTTCGAAAACTGTGGGACTTTAACTAAACTGAAATTCTAGCATATAGTAGGACATGATCTGACCTATCGACAGTTGCAGGATTATCCGTTCGTAAAAGGACACCCTGTATATATGCGTGTATGTATATTAAAAAGGATAGGGGAGGATCGCGTGTTGGTTGGGTGTCCGCGCATCTGCGCTTTTCCCCGGACTTTCAACTTTTAATGCACTCGATATAATCGGCCCTCTTATCTCGAAATACTAAGCGCCTTCCGTCGTAAATTGGAAAAATAATTTGCCGTTTTATAACAAGACGGGCTTTCGCGTGTACGCGGCGACTTCTTAAGGAAAAGCAGGCTCCCGTTCTCTGTCATTTTTTTTCACCTTCATTTTTTATACTTGTCGTCCTTTAGCAGACGACGCCGAGGACGCCGCCGAAGCGCCATCACCATCACTCCACAACTATACCCCCCATGATCTCGGTCTCTTGTATACCGTCGCGAACGAGCATTTTCATTCGAGCAAAAGCGATAAACTCGCAAAAGTCTCCGTTCCGGCTTACTTAGTACGTTGAAAATAATATTGTAACGTCGTTGAAGATTATCTGTCGATACGATCGAGGCTCGGTTTTTGAAGGTTAACGGAGACTTTGTCCTTGGAGTGCCATATGTCAGGTGTTTACATTTTATTTTTTTTAAAGGAAACGAGTAAAGCTTTTTGAGTGCGGGTTTTTTCTTGCTTTTATTCATGATATACAGAACGTTAAAAAAACATTTAAAAAAAACCAAAATGGCGGCCGTTGCAGCTCCGCGAAAACAGGTCCTCAAATCGCGGGAGGTAAACGGCTGACATCACTGCCCCCTCTTTGTTGATCTGAAACACAAAGTCAAAGCATATTATCAATCTGTGACCCTTTGGTCATGGAATGACGGATGGGTTTTTCGTTTAGTACAAATTTCGGAAAATGGCGGAAATTTAAAAAAAAATCGAATTTTCGCGTTTTTTTCGCATAAAAAGATAAATAATAAATACAAAAATGTATCTATCGAAAAAACGATCCGTCATTCCGTGAAGACATATTTTCTGAGTATGCTCTCCAAATTTCAGATCGATATGTTAATTACAGCGCTCAAGAGAATGTCAGCCATTTTTAAAAACGTGTTTTCGAGAAAAACGCGTTTAAAGTTTTGTAATGTGTTTACACATATGTGTTTATAATTACCGCTAATCGGCAATGCCTGGTCCATAGAGGCATCCCTCCTCTTCTTCTAGCTGCTCATGTTGAGCCGCTAACATCTCCCGCCGATTTCAAGGACAAAGTCTCCCTTAAGGGGCACCGCTAGTGTAACTGCCCAAAAAAGTTGATTTTCGGGAATTTGTTGAAAGAAAAGTATTGCAATTATATCCTTGAAATTTCGAGGATATATTTGTGTATAAATTATGTATACAGGGTATCCCTCTTATCTGTGTCACCCGAAATAACTCGGTAATTATCGCCGTCACAAAAAAATGATCCAGACAAAAGTTGTACGGTGTGAAGGGGGCCATCAAATGCGACCGATTTTTTTTTATCTCGGTGGAGGCGCTGATGCAAAGTAAGGGTCACCTCCACTTTTTTAAATGGAATGGTACATTTTCTTTTCAACCATCTTGTGGAGCACCTCGAGCCGCATAAAAAACATTAGGGGGTCACGTTCAAGATCATTCAAGTTTACCTATTAAAATGAAGTACAAATCTGAATATCTCTCATCACTACCAAATATTTGGTAGTAACGTGAATTTAGTTTGAGTTGATTTGTTAATTATTTGAAGTTCATTAATTTTTATTAATTGTAAACAGGTAACTAAGTAAGCGGAAGTACCGTAATCGATAAATTCTAAAATAAAATCGTAGGTGTACAAATAATTCGTATAGCATTTTTTAAATATAGTCGAACCTCGATATAACGAATCTCTAGGGAAGTTCGTTATATCGAGGCTTCGTTATATCGAGGTCATGTTCCTTGAAATGTGCTTTAAAAATATATTAGTATTATAAATATAGGGATATTTTTTAAACAAGAAAGTCTTAAATAAGACGAGTTTTTACAAGCAATTAGCAATTAGAGCACAATGTATATTATTATGTTGTTGTATCAAGGTTTCGGGTGTCTATCGGAAGGGAACGGACAAATCTTCGTTGTATCGAGGTTCGACTGTACACAAATTGATGAAATGTTGACGTTTTTGAAAAATATTGAAATGGAGTTTGAAAATCTGACCATAAGTATAAAATAAATAAATAAAAATACACACCGTTTGAAAATCAATAAAAAAAAGATTGACCAAATCGAAAATACAGAAAGTATGAAAGGAGAGTAAGAAAATAAAAGATTATTTATCAAATAAAAATAAAAACATAGAAAGTATAAAAGCTCGGGAAAGTTCTCTGGGAAAATTACACCATACGAAAATTGCAGCCGCTATTTCCATGGGTGAATGTGCGATCAGGCAAAATAGAAAAAAAAATGAAATAAATCATGAACATCAAAGAAAGAGAGTTCCCGACGCATCGGTCCTCTCGTATCTTGGCGTTCCGGAGTCTTTTGTTCCTCTCGCACTGTGTAGCGCGCGATAAAACTGCCGCCCGCGAGAAAATCCGCGACCTCGGGGGGCAGGAAAGATTGAGAGGATAGGCGAGAGCGAGAAACAAGGCAGACCAAAAACTTTAATAATACAATCTTAGCATCATTAAGTCCGGGTAATGGCGTGAACTTTTAATTAGTTGTATAATTCCATTCGGAAACACTTGGCCGATCCTTGGCGGCGTCTCACTCGAAACCATTGTATTTTTTTTCTTTTCATTCCCTTTTCAGTCAAGGCGTGGGTATCGAGGGGCAGCGGGGAAACTCGTAGTTCCCGCGCTATCTCGGGCGCTTCTGGCCATTTGGAAAACCACCGACGGAAACATTCGCGAAACTTTTGGTTTCTTTTTCAAGCTCTGCGCCGAGTCCTCGAGGGCTTGTCCCGATATCCGGAACCGCCCGGTTGTCCCTTCTTGGCCAACCCAAACCGCCGGAGGCCACGGATTCGAACTTTTGGCGGTTTCCATACCTCGTGTTTCGCGAGACCCGCTGCATCGCACGAGAGAATTATGTTTCATTTTTATTTATTTTACTTAACGCCTGTTTTGCAGTTTTCAATATATATATATATATATATATATATATATATATATATATATATATATATATATATATATATACATATACATATACACACACACACATATATACATACATATATATATATATATATATACACAATTCCACCAATTCTGTGTCAAAGTTGTACCGGGTGGTCCGACTTTAGCAAAACTAAGAAGGTCATCTGAAAGGTCATATTAAAACGAGCATCCATGATTTTTTTCGAATTTTTTTATCCAATAGTTTTTGATTAATGGCGGCTCACAGTTTTCAAATTTTGTAGAACACCAAATGTTCACATGCCCATAACTTCTTTCCAAATATAGCCAGAAATTTTTTTCAAAAACGATTTTTTAGAAAGAAACATGAACTTTTTGAAAAAAAATATGCTGAAATTCTGGGTTGTTTTAATAATTACGAAAATCACGTTCAAAGTACAAAAATCGATGTTTCGGGCTTTGCCCCATTTTTTGCGGTTTTGAAAGTATTTTTTTCGAAAAGTTCAGAATTTTCTACATCGAAATAGATTTTAAACGAGATGGGATCTCTAAAACATCAGCCTCAGAAAAATTAAATAAAAATGTTTCCCAATTTGTTTTATTTTATTTGATAATAAAGATTATTGTTATTATTATTATTATTATTTTATAAATTTGTAAGTGAGAGATTTTATAACCTCAAAACCAACAGTAGCTATTAAAATTAAATCATTTTTTTTTTTAATTTGCTTATGTGACATGACATTAGCTTATAAAAACTCTGAATGTTTATTTACGTAATAAAAATGCCATTAAAGATTTAAGGTTCATTTAAATAAATGTCATGGAAAATGAAATTCATATTTATAGATATGAATCTCTACACCACGGTATCAGGGACTTCGAAATCAATCAAATTTTCTCTGACGTTTTTTTCGTCACTCTAAAGATAACGGAAATATTTGGCGTGGTCACGTTCAATGATCCACCCTGTGTGTATATATATCTATATACAGATAAAACATTTATTCAGCAAACAATTTAATAGAAAGACAATTATAGAATGCCACCTTTTCCCTTACGCAGACATTTTCTTGCCCTACAGCTTTTTCCCCCTATAATTCGTCGAAGTACCGGCAGAAAAAATTATTTCTTTCCTCGTCAGCTTGAAAACGAGAGAGAAAAAGAACTAAAGATTTTCCCATCGACCTGAAAGTTTTTTCCAACACGCGATCGGAATTGCGGAACGAGTGGAAGAGTGCTGGATAATTGCAAAGTATCAAAAAAACGTTATGAACGGATTTTTTCCCCCATATCGACGATAGAGCCTGTTAGCCGAAGTCGCGTTCCGCGCTCATCGCGTAAGCTTCGCTCCCCGCCGCACCATGACGATGGGCAACCACATTCGAGTAGTCCGATTTAATGGCTACCATTTACATCGCCCGTCGAGTGCTGAGTAATTAAGCCATCCATTCTCGATTTTCTGTTGGACGATGAGCCACGAGTTGAGAAGCGCCGAGTTTGTCTAGCCTGTGTTCGGCTTCTATTATATCCTCGAAGCTACCCCAACCCTCTCCCTATAATACACGACACTTCGGCCATAACTCGGCTGTACGATCGCGCGATTGTTTCTGCAAATAAAGAGCAGAAAATGAAAAAAAGGGCCCATTAATGGAGCTTTTATCGAGAGCACTGCAAATCTCAATTCTGTAATATATGTATATATATATAACATATTCAATCATATATATTATATTATCGATATAATACTCAATATAATTTAATATAAATAATAATAATATTAATATTAATGGACTAATATTAAGTACAAGATACTTAATAATGATAATAATAATGAGTACATAACGTTATTTATACGTCAATGTATACAGTTGCACTTGTTACTTTCATTATTTATATATAATGATAGTATTATATTATTAATAATTATATATTCATAATGTATTAATAATATTATGGTATTATACTATAGGCATTATCAATATTGTTGTTGTTGTTGTTGTTGTTGTTGTTGTTGTTAATAGATCTTGTAATTTTGCCTATACATACATATATATATATATATATATATATATATATATATATATATATATATATATATATATATATATATATATATATATATATATGTAAGAATTTGTAGAACAGAAGTAATGTATTAATAATATTATGGTATTATACTATAGGCATTATTAATATTGTTGTTGTTGTTGTTGTTGTTGTTGTTGTTAATAGACCTTGTAATTTTGCCTATACATATATATATATATATATATATATATATATATATATATATATATATATATATATATATTAGGGTGGCACAAATTTGAGCTCTATTTTTTTTTCCTTTTTCTCGCCATCCAATTATCTTGTTTAAAGAAAAAAAAATTGTCGTGAAAGCTGCGAGCCGTCAAAAAATTATTTAGGGTCGCTCAAGCCTCCCAAAAAATCGAATTTTCGTTAAAAAAAATCGATTTTTTTTCGTCCATTTCTCACCTATAAATATAACGCTTTATAATTTTCTTATTTAACTTCGCGAAAGCTCTGTCCGACCAATGAATATTTAGTGGTCGCTCAAGAGCTTCGACATTTCCAATTACCGCAATTTTTTTTACTGTTCTCGCTCATAAATTTGACGCTTTAAAAAATGTTCAAAACAATTAATCCTGTTTTCATTAGAAACACATTTTTTAAATTTACCTCCCACTTCTAGCCCGATAAAACGACCTATAATATTGTTTACCGACAAGAGCTTTAAATTATTATTTTATGAGAACAAAGATTATAATTTTTGGATTATAAGTGTGAGGTAAATTTGAAAAATCTGTTTCTAAAGAAAACGTGATTAAGTGTTTCGAAAATTTTACAACGCGTCAAATTTATGAGTGCGAAAAGTAAAAGAAATTGCGAAAATTAGGAATTTCGAAGCTCTTGAATGACCACTAAATATTCATTGGCCGGCTAGAGCATTTGCGAAGTTAATCTTGAAATTATAAAGCGTGAAATTCATGGGTGAGAAGTGGACGAAAAAAAACGAAAAAATCGATTTTTTAATGTAAGTTTGAACTTTTGGGAGGTTTGAGCGACCGTTAAATATTTTTTGACCGCTTGCAGCAAGCGCAATTTTTTTTTCTTCTTTTCTTTAAAGAAGATAATTCGATGGTGAGGAAAAGGAAAAAATAGAGCTCAAACTTGTGCAACATATATATATATATATATGTGTGTGTGTGTGTGTGTATGTATATATATATATACACATATACATTAGGGTGGCACAAGTTTAAGCTCTATTTTTTTCCCTGTTTCTCAACATCCAATTGCCTTCTTTAGAGAAAAAAAAAATTGTCGTGACAGCTGCGAACGGTCAACAAATATTTATTCACATATATATATATATATATATATATATATGTATGTATATATATATATATATATATACAGGGTGTCCTGTAATTAATTGATAATCCTGCAACTGTCGATAGGTCAGATCACGTCCTACTAAATGCTGGAATTTCAGTTTAGTAAAAGTCCCACGGTTTTCGAGAGTTTGGGCTTTACAATATTTTTTTGAAAAAAATCATGTACTTGTGATTTTTCGCATGCCATTTTTAAAAATGATATATTCATCGAAGAGAAAATAAGAATATCACTCCAATTGAGCAATTTTGTAACTTTTATTGATCGAATTTTTGCATTGATGAAATAACATCATTGCGGCGTCATTAATGCCTATCGACGTTGCATTTCCGAAATTGCCGAGATATATTGTTTCGAATTTTCATTGGAAATTTCGGAACTTCTATCATTATAAACGAATCAGCAAATATCTCTCTCTCCCTCACGCTTCCTCGCTTCCTCTGCCCCTCTTCATTTCCCTCTAGCTATAGTGGAAAACGTAATTTGTCCGTCGGTTCGGATTCGTACTAAATTTTTCTTTTGCCAATCATCATTCGGATAATGTCGGTCGCTATACGCGATACTGTGCGAAACAAATATCACAAGGCTTCTGGGCAAACGAAATTCAAGTTTCACCGGGTACGAATCAGCCTCGAATGTAGACTCGATGAAATTCAATAATGTAAATATAAAGGCGGCGCGGAGTTGCACGCGCGAATCAAAAGCTCATATCCATGAATCGTACATTGCGGGATCGCGGAAAAACTCGGGGCTGGGCGGCTCTCATCCGCGCCAACGACCAACTATACCATGATCGACGATTTGCATGTTTATAAGCAAACGAGCAGTAAGGGAATGAAAATGGCGCATGCAATCCTACCGATTGACGAACTGCCAATTTATACTGGAAATGGTCGAGACACCCCACCCTCTCTCTCTCTCTCTCTCTCTCTCTCTCTCTCTCTCTCTCTTGCCAATCGAGTAGAATGGGCAATCGTTCGATTCACTCTCATCCCTTTGCCAGCCTCACCCTGCCCTTTGTCCATTGGGATTATCATTATTATTATTATTTTTCGTTTTTCGACTCACCGAAGGTATCGCATTTTCACTGCTCTCAATTTTAACGAGGTGGCCACTGTTTTTTAACTGTTTCGACATTGCACGCCTCCATTTTCGAGACGAAAATTTCGACACTCAAACCGCCCCAAGCACTAGGAGTTCGCTTTTTTAAATTCATTTTAGGTTCGCGGTGGAACGGCAAAAATATGGTAAAAGTTGAAAGGATTATTGATAATAATAAAATTTGTAATATTGAGAGCATATATATATATATATATATATATATATATATATATATATATATATATATATATAGGGTGTCCCAGAACTGAATGCGTTCCGTGAAATGGAGGGGTTGGGGGTGAAATTCTGAGTCGATTGATACAAGCATGTGTGGGTCTCAGATCAACCCCTGAATTATTATGAATTTTCAACGGCGGGCCAATCAGGTGCGCCCACCTTTGAAAATTAATAATAATTCAGGGGTTGATCTGAGACCCACACATGCTTATATCAATCGACTCAGAATTTCACCCCCAACCCCCCCATTTCAGGGAACGCATTCGGTTTTGGAACACCCTGTATATATATATGTGTGTGTATATATACACATATAACAAAGTTGTAAAGTATGTCGGTCCTATGTCCTAGCATCACTTAAAAACGACTAAACCAAATAAAATATGGATT
This sequence comes from Ophion ellenae, assembly GCA_963210295.1. Taxonomy (NCBI): domain Eukaryota; kingdom Metazoa; phylum Arthropoda; class Insecta; order Hymenoptera; family Ichneumonidae; genus Ophion; species Ophion ellenae. Next base: position 21,987,227 of record OY723394.1, read on the forward strand.
CCTCTGTCGTATAGGTTAAAATGTCACGAAGGTATGGTATATGTTTCATTTAAGTCGAACGAGTATGAGTTGAGCAATTGATTGCTTTACAACAAAACGACGCGAGGGAGAAGTTCTGACGGGGCGCGGACAGGGTGAGACGGTGTTTATACCGCGGAAACCACTTATTCCCAATAACTTTCCGTTTCAATTCAAGCAAGTGCAGTTCCCCGTAAGCGTCTGCTTTGCGATGACGATTGTCAAATCGCAAGGACAACCGCTACGAGCGGCTGGAGTCGACCTACGAGCAGCCGGCTTCTCGCATGGTCAGCTCGATGTCGCCTGCTCTGCAGTAACCAACCAAGAAAATCTTTCTATTTTCACCGATGGGGAAGAAAGAAAAACGCGGAACGGAGTGTACAATGAAATTTTGTAAGATCGATTAAATTTTAATTTCAGATAACTCATTTCAGAAAACATCAAATTATCCAAAATTCAAAGATTTCAATTTAGTACTTTTTCATTCAGTAAAGTTAAGATCTATCAATGTGATTTCCATTAAAATTTTCGGAAGTAAGTACTCAATCTATCAATACTTATAACAAAGATGTAAGGGATAAAAAGTCTATATATGGAATATACAGCTTCAAAAAATAACCAAGCTGGATTATCAAAAACTGTCAGAATAATTATTTCAACCGGTAAAGCTCGGGCGAAGCCGCGGGCCCAGGCTAGTATATACAGGGTGTCCCTCTTATCTCTGCCACCCGCAATAACTCGGTAATTATCGACGTCACAAAAAAATGTTCCAAACAAAAGTTGTACGGTGTGAAGGGGGCCATCAAATGCGACCAATTTTTTTTTTATTTCGATGGAGGCGCTGATGCACAGTTGAGGTCACCTCCACTTTTTAAAATGGAATGGTACATTTTTTCAACCATTTTGTGGAGCAGCTCAAGCCGCATAAAAAAAATTCGGGGGTCAAAGTCGTTCAAGGTCATTCAAGGTCACCCATTAAAATGAAATACAAATCTAAATATCTCGGATCACTACCAAATATTTGGCAATGATCCGAGATATTCAGATTTGTATCATCGATACTGACCTTGAATGACCTTGGTCGACTTTGACCTCCGAATGTTTTTTTATGCCGCTTGAGGTGCCTCACAAGATGGTTGAAAAAAATGTGCTATTCCACTAAAAAAAGTAGAGGTGACCTTCAATGTGCGTCAGCGCCTCCAACGATGTAAAAAAATTGATCGTATTTAATGGCCCTTCGCACCGTACAACTTTTGTCTGGAACATTGTTTTGTGACGTCGATAATTACCGAGTCATTTCGGGTGGCAGAGATGTGAGACACACACACACACACACACACACACACACATATATATATTAATAAGCCTGTACTTGCATTTCATCAGTGATGTTCCTTCCAACGTAAATTAATCTATAAATAAAAAATAGAATGTAGCATTTGGTAATGCCGAATGATTTGCGAGTTACTAACGGGCTTGATTCCGGTCGAAAGTCTCAGTCGACCAAAAGTACTAAACCTGACGGTCATCCGAGCTCGGAAACTCCGTAGCTCGTATGACATCGACCTACCAGCTCATATATATCAGTCTTACAAGTCTCCTGATAACAGTTTCATACGAGAATTACCGGGACATCCGGGTCGGTGAGTGCCTACTCGTTCCAGCAAGCGCAGCACCAGCAGAGGCAGCAGCACTCCACTTGAAAGCGAAACGGATAATCCTCTGAATAATGCACATGTTGCAACTGCAATATTAATCAGATCGAAAGTAAAGCCAGATTCACCAACACGTACGTACGTAACCACTTTCTATATAACGCTCGAGCCTCTCACTCTCTCGATATAACTGCGTGTAAATTCGAAAATATCAATGCCACGTACTCGTACTTTAATATTCATGAACACGTACCTATTTTTCTGAATATTTTTTTCCATTCAACCAATGCCACGGTTCACTTTGGGGAAGAAAATAATTGGCTAGAAATTGTTTTATGCGGATTATGCCCTTGGATTTGTTTAATTTGCCACGGCTTTTAGATATTTTTGCAATGGGAAATAATAATTCCTGGCGCTTGGTATCAGCGGCTGAATAAATGGGAAACTGTGTATATATACGGACATTTACAGGGTGTCCTGTTATGAATGGATAACCCTGCAACTGGCGATAGGTCAGATCATGTCCTACTATATGCTGGCATTTCAGTTTACTAGAAGTCTCACGGTTGTCAAAATTTTGAATTTTAGGTTATAAAAAAAAAATCATTTGCTTTTGCTTTTTCACATGCCATTTCTACAAATGAGGTAGCCTTCACTGTGCAACAGCGCGTCCAACGAAATGAAAAAAAAAATGGTCGCATTTGATGGCCCCCTTCACACCGTACAACTTTTGTCTGGAACATTTTTTATGACGTTGATAATTACCGAGTTATTTCGGGTGGCAGAGATAAGAGTGAAACCCTGCATATATGTGTGTGGGTGTGTGTGTGTGTGTGTGTGTGTGTGTGTGTGTGTGTGTGTGTGTGTGTGTGTGTGTGTGTGTGTGTGTGTGTGTGTGTGTGTGTGTGTGTGAGTGTGTGTGTGTGTGTGTGTCTGTCTGTTATATATTAATTTCGGTACAAATAAATATAGTTATCTATAAAATAATATTTCGAAAATTAAAAAGAATAAGCTATCGTGAAATTGGAATGATTTTAAAAATTCATTTAATTCTCTGTTCTTCATTTTTTATCAGACAAATTTACTTCAAAAAATATCCCTGATAAAAAGACAAATACAACGTGCATTACATATTTCGAATTCGAAATATGTAAATTAGTATCTTCTATTTCTATTTTAGTTGAAATGTGCATATAAATATAAAGAATAATATTTGGGAAAAATAACAAGCTGTCGTCAAATTAAAACGATGTTAAAAACTACTTTTATGCTGCATTATTTGTTTGTCTTTCATAAACTCTATTTTTTATTCTTCATTTATAAACACTATACTTTTAAAAGAATATTCCGGGTGAAAATACAAATGCTATGTATGAATATATCATAAAATATTATTTTATTTTAGTGAGTATGCATATATAAATAGTAATCCCCCGAAAAAACTCCAAGAGAACTATCTGCAAAAAAATGCGGTCCGCTTCTGAGCGGGGTTTCGAACCGGAGACCCTTCGATGGTCGGTCGACTGCTCTGACTACTGAGCTCCGCCAGCCCGCTTACCTCACCTTTCTCGGATAGTCTCGGTATTCGTAACGCAATGTTACAAAAACTACATAATAATATTTGAAAAAATTAACAAGAATAAGCTATCCTCAAATTAAACACATCAAAAATGAACTTTACATGTGATTTCTATATTTTTTCCCTCAAAATAAACTACGATAGACGCAATGAAAGAAAAAATGTACAGCCGTCTCTCTCGCAGTCTACCATCGAGGTATCAAATGCAATGCATCGACATTCCAGGGTCGCCAAGCCTAGATTAAAATTGAAAAAAAAATTTAGCTATGAATGCAAAGTAAAGTTTGCAAAAGCTGAAGACGAGTTGGATGAGGAGGCGAAGGTTTCTTTCGCAATCGCGCTGAAGACTTTGACCCTCTGGTGCTGCAAACATTGGGATTCTTGGCGTCCAAACAGCGGGGCGGTAGACCGCAACTTTCTGGTGGTCGAGTGCCCTGTCGGCTTTAATTTAATTACGGAGCAAAATCTAATATCCCCCGAGAGGATCCAGCCATCCGTGAGCGTGACGACGACAGCGAGAGAGAGGGGCGAGAGGTATAAAGTGGGAAAGTTAGATACACCGAGTGAAATTATATAAAATATGTATACATCGTCTACATATTAATATATATATATATATATATAAATATTTTGAGGTTTAATAACTTGATAACGGATGCTTCATGCCCTATTTCTATTAATTTCGACGAGAGGCCTCTTTATATCGACGTCAGCTGAGATAAAAGATCCGAGAAAGCAAAATATCTCGGTAACTTTACCGTCCGTGGGCTTGCGAGCGATTTATCGCAGCCAAACTTGTCGATAAACTTGCAAGGGCTACAAGTATCGCACGAGAAATTCTGTACTCCATTAATTGTCCCCTTAAAACCATTGATCACGAAGTAAAATGCACAAATTCTTGCAAACAAGAGTAGGGGAACTCGGGGGCAAGACGAATACGCGGGGTAAGATGAATCAAAAGCCTGGCTACTAAACCGTGTGTGTGAGCACGTTGCTCTCATTGGGGTTTGGCGGAGCGGCGGGGAGGTGAATGAGTGTGAAAGTGTCAACTGTGGCGAAAGCACGCGTCTCGAGTGAGAAAACAATACCGATTTTTTGACAAAACGATCTAATTTTTGGTAAAGTTTACCATCGTTTCAGTTCATTTGAGTTGCTGATATTGATTAGAGACAGGTAGGTAGACACAATGAAAGTGCTGATTATTAATATCGTAAGAACGGTTTATCGGGAATTTTCAAGGTTATTGCGTGATTTTTTTTGTTAATTCGTTAACCGTACCACTATTTACGTTAAAAAGGATGAAATGAAACTAGTGAAGCCTTTGGTTTCTCTCCAACCGGTGTTTCTACCAGGGGAAGAAAAATAACTTGCAAATGATTAAAATGACATGGAAGCAAGATTATTCGAACTGAATACTACAGAACTTAGACGATAGGCTTATCGAATTGCTGGTTTTGAGAATGAAACCACTTTGATATGCGAAAGATGCCAATAATTCGTGCCCCGTCATTCTCCCAGCGCTGTTTCATCTTGCCTCGCATACGGGGTAAGATGCACTGAGAAAAAAAATCATTGATCCAATATCATTGGTGTTATTAAAGGAAATTTCGTTATTTTAATTGTAAAATTGTTGGTGTAAATAATCGAATTGATTAGTCCAAACAAAACGCTATTGACTTTAATAACATGATAAAATTAAAAGTGTTTTTTTCATTCAAAATATATATTGTTAGCCGAATACAATATATTATTGAAACTATGTAAAAAATTATCGCGCACAAATTATATAGTTTTGAATGCATTTTCTGCAGCGAACAAAAAAAGCGTTTCAATTCATAACATAATTATCGTTGATTCGAGCACACAAGAAAAATTGAATTTCGCTTGCTTGATTCAGATAAAATTTCTATTGAGTAAATATATTATTTTATTTTCACCATATTCGATATTGATTTCCAAGTACATTATTCGTTAAAATATAAATATTTTATTGTGATTTAAAAATATTAAGCAAATGTCTGAATTGGTTAAAAATTTATGCGAAAATAAAATTTGTTTCTTGCGCATTTGGTTGAAAAAAATTCAAGCAAATATTGGCCGAGCGCCACCGAAATTACAGGTGCGAGGAAACCCGTAGTTCTCGAAGTAACCGCTAGAAGCCGCACGCGCGCTCGTTTCTCGTAAGCGTAGCGCGAACCGAAAATCTACTTAAACGCTAGCGAAACTCTAAAGAGCATCGCTTCTTGGCCTGTGGCAAAGATCAAAGTGTAGTACCTATTTTAATCAGTTAAATATCTGATATTCTCTGCATGTATATTCCATTGGATATCTGATATTCTCTCCACTATTATCGTGGATGATCATTGTAATGCTCACTTTTTATTTAAGATTTAAAACAAAGTGAAAAACTTACGTCCCATGGCATATTCGTTTCGATGCAGTAAAGCAACAATGAATTATATTGATTCTATTTTTGTACGAAATAAAAAATGTTGTAGCAACCGCTTAATTATTTCATCCATACATCTACGGATTGTATATAGAATGATTCCAATAGAATATAATTTTATTTGAAGGAAAATGTAGATATTCAGAGAACAGAAGAGCTTTTCCAAATAGAATAATATGTTATTAAAATCAATCACATTATCCAATATTTTATAGTATTGTAACAATCTCATATATCGGTGGCACTCCGCAGCAGCACATTTGTTTGGATCAATCAATATATTTTTTAGGTTCAGTTGGTTTTTATCTCAGTGTGGGAAAAATAAAGGTTTAATAAAAAATATATATTATATGGTTAAAATCAGAAAAACCGATTTTTTTTCCTTTCAAAATTAAAATATTAATAAATATTGATTAGTTCAAAAAAATAATTAAGGTTCACTGACTCATATATGTATTGTTTTATTCGAACATGACCTTAGCGTTATCATCTTGCCCCTACTTCCCCTATTACATTTTTCCAATATTGCAAGCCTCTTAAAACCATCGTTTCCGGCTCCAAGAGCGGATACAACCCTTCCGAGACTTTCCGAGGAGATTTGTTCCAGTCTTGATTCCATCCAGTGAGTGTTCCGTGGGGGCAACCATAAAAACCCCAAACAAACTCCCCTAGCACCGTGCTCAAGTCACTTTAAAAAAAAGCGTTCTCCCAAGTGGAAACTTGATGCTGAGAGAAAATTTCCGCCCATTGATTAATTTGATGAAGCATTAACGATAATGGATGGTCAATGGGGGTTGCGAACCGGTGGGAGGGAGAGTTTGGGGTTGAATTTTCGAGGATAAAAATGAAAGGTTGAAAAGGACACGGAAGCCCTTGGGGTCTGTGTCGGCCCGTGGTTGTTGTATTTCCCGTGTATCCGGACGTACACGGAAAACGAGTAACGAAGGGGATGAACCGAAGGGGGTCGAAGGGGCTGTCCCAACGTGCCTATAGTCCGACCGCGCGCAGTTACCGCTTTGACAGTTCGCACAGTTCGAAATCCAATAAAAAGCCTAATTGAATCTGTGACGCCACCTGACTGCACTAATGAAATTTCAAACTACCAATTTCACGTTACCCCTCTCGGTTAGCCCCTTGCCACCCCCTCTCCCGACACAGCCCCCTGAAGCTTCGGACCAAATTGTTCACCTGCTCGACACGCCTTGCACCTTCACCGCCATACGTGGCTCGTGGAAACTTCATTCTCACTGACAAACCATATTTATCACCCCCTTCGATACACCCTTAAGTCTCGGCGAAGACGGGCGGGAGGGCGCATGGGGATAACCGCAATGCGACCAATCGTTTTGTAAATTCAAGCTACCAAATCGAAATTCACCAAATTCGGATATTAAGAAGTTCCTGGGAATTTCGAGAATGCAAATGCGAACAAACGTTTGGGTAAACATTGGCAGTGCGATTGTTGCAAATTGTGTTGATTTATGCGAACTCTGGATAGAGAATAGAATAATTTACGGGAATTCTTCCATCACTCCGCGCGGAAACAGAAACGAATTAATGTGGCGTCATTAGTTGTTACCGAATTTAAATTAAAATAGAGCATGAGAGGAGAACGATGCTTTGAACAAAACTCAATATCGTCGGCGGACATGTTACGTTTATAGATCGAATAAAGTGCACTCAAAATGCTGTAAATTAGATTTAAAAATGGTAATATCGGGCAATATATGTCGATAGATTTTTTTTCGATTAGTATTTATCATCAGAGGATTTTGACAAGACATGGTCATTGAAATTAAATTAACTGAGTCATCCAGAATAAATTAATCATTGAAATGAAATTAAATACAGTTTTATCTATGGGCTTTATTCATCCAATATCAAAGAAAAATTGAAAAATAATTAACTATTAAAATGACAATTAAGTTGAGACAAAGTAGAGGGTTGGGTAAAATGCAATACGTTTTAAATTCAACTCCATATTGAATACACTACCCTAAACATTTTTTACGTAGCGGACAAGAAATAAGAATATCAGAAATAAGTGGATGCAGAAAATAAATCATTGACAAAGCTATCATTAGAGTAAAAGTAAAATGTACAGCATTAAAAAAGTCATTACCCTAATCGAAGTAACATCCAATACCTAAAACCCCCTAAAAGTACCGTTCACAAAATAAAATTAATTGCACAAGCAGCCTCCAAACATAAAAATTCCATCCAAAAATGGCCGAGACTCGATAAAAATAGATGAATACGTGTTACAAAAGAATATTCATAAAATATCCATGACACGCGAAATTCGAAAACAATCCCATCATCCATTCTCATCCGCCAAAAAGGTGAATAGTCTTTCTCGTTGTCCAATAATTTTCCGACGGAGAAGCGCAATATTTTCCAATGGAGTAACACCCGACTAGAACAGCATCCCTCTTGGTAGACTCACCCCCATTAAGGACGCAACTGGTACGCACATAGATCTCGGTGGTAATGACGCGTCTGGGCCGCCGTAGGAAAGCACCAGAGTGGCGAAGAGCGGGGTGGTTGGGCGAGCGAAAGGGGATGATTGAGCGAGGCAAAGTGCGGACAAAGAAGGGGTTAGGGAAGAGAAGAGATTCCCAAGGATATACACAAAGGGCGACAGGGGCAGGCGGGCGTATAGGGGGTAGGGAGGAGGAGGGAAGACGCGCCAAGGCCCTTCCAGGGGGATGTAACGCCATTACCAAGTCGAGCAAACCTTATAAATGTCATCGCGAGCCCATAACCCCATGATGCACGATCCGTAAAGTCTGCACAGTCGCAACTTGGAAACTGAGAAATTTCCTAGCCGTTCGCCATTTCGACTTGAACCCTCCCTATCGATACTGTTCGTACAACGAGGATCCCCGCTGGACCTCAGAATTCACCCTCTCCAGTCGAAGACAACATCTAGCCCCAGTTAGTTCGCGATAACGATACTTTGTCTCTCGTTTAACGTCGGTTTCTGCCCACACTCGGAATGCCCTCCAAGATTATGATCATCGAGACAGCACAGTCGCCATCTTCGCGAGTCAATCACCAACCGATAGGGGCGCCGGAGGAAAAACATGGAAAAAGGAAGATGCGCCATTTGTGGGACATTTTCGACGGTCCATTCGTACAGGCAATTATTGTAGGAAATTGCCCCCCTCCCCATCAGTCTTGAGGAGACTTTACAGCCATTTTAAGGGCGTTTTAAAGCTTTTTCAACCCCTTAGTGGACGTGGGGGTGTTTTGGGGTGAAATTGGTGTTTCGATGCTTCGCCTTGCAAGTCTGCGAAAAGTTTCGGACTAAATGAGATTCCAAGATGGCGGAGTTGATCCACCGGAACGAGTAAGGGGCAGGGACACAAGAGATGGAAAAGCCAGTTACGTTATGAAGATATCTATATACGCGTTTTTAGCGACTGCGGAGAGAAGCTCTCGCGGGGAGAATTATAGGCTAAGCTTGTATGAGGGATATACTTTTGTTGAGAGTACAGCCAAGCGTAATTGCACTATAAAAAGTTTCCATCCTTCCATCTCTCTCTTTCTACCGTTGTTTTGTTTCTTCGCTTGTGCCTCGGCAATTTAGGGGGAGGCATTTCTTACCCGAAATTAACCTTTTGCCGGGTGCGTACTGAAAATTGTAAACTTTTCTTAGCGCAGTATTCACGCCTGACCCGTCCCGGTCCACCTTGAATTATCGTCGCTCGCCTCGCCTTTCCCTCCCGCTTCAACGGGATCCGAGCGAGAAACTTTTACCCGGATGAACCATCGCGACTGCGAAATAAAAAAAAAAAAAGAAGAAGCAACTCGCTTTAAACTCGCACATGCGACTTCGTCGTGATTCCTACTCGGCCATGGAGCTACGTACGCTTGAAAGTCGAAAGGATTTCCGTAATTTGGCCTCGCCACCTTAAAGAATGCGGATTTTTGCGGCATATATTCCGGGCACCTTTCCGGTTTTTGATTTGCATTCGGTGCGTTTGAGGCGGCTGCGAAAGTGCCAATTTTCATCCCCTATCGGATATGCAGGGTGTCCTGTTGTGAATGGATAATCCTGCGACTGTCGATAGGTCAGATCATGTCCTACTATATCTTGGAATTTCAGTTTGGTATAAGTCCCACGGTTTTCGAGAGGGAAATCATCGGCTTTGGGTTTTTCGCATGCCATTTCTACAAATGGTAACTTTTTTTATCCGGTTTTTTTTAAGCATTAGGCCACTCTACGAGTCTCCAAAAATCGATTTTTTTTGTTAAAAGGGTACCTTAGTACCCGTGAAATTATATTCCAAAAGATTATGGGTGTGAAAAATATCCAAGTACTCGATTTTCGAAGATTTTTGAAGAATAAAATGGTTGTTTTTTTCAATGCCAAATCGTCAATTTTCATCCAATCAAAAATATCCTTCGTCATTGTAGAGCAAATTTATTCAAGAGTACTCAGTTCAAATTTCAAGTCGATCGGATAATTGCGCTTTGAGTGACAATATCAGCAAATTTGAAAAATCTCATTTCGAAAAAATCGCGTTTAAGGATTTGAATATCGATTTTTGCAAGACAAAACGATATTGATATAAATAATAATGATATTCTTGAAAGTATAAACTGTCGGAAAAGGCAAAAACATCGATTTTTGAAAGTGTCACACTGGTATAGCCCCTTAAACGGGTTTATCTCAAAAGTACATCGTTCAAGTCAGTCGGACTCATAACTCAAACACATTTCAACCGATTCACTTGAAATGTTAGCTGCATATTTAGAATTACACTTTCTAAGGCACTACGTAGGATTTTTAAAATTATATTGCATGTTTGCTTTTTTATAAACAATTTTCTGACGATTTTCTCATGAAATTTTATACTTTTTGTTTTAGCAATGAGCCATTTTGACGAAAAAAAACCACATATCAAAAAAAGCCTACAACTTTAGTGTTTCATTATAACTCAAAAAATAAAGGAGCTGTTGGTCCCTTGACCTTCCAGAAATAAAGGCGTCATCAGACAAAGGCTGCACAGCCGCCTTTTGGACATGTATCGCTGTGAAAAAAATAATTTTATATAGTCAATTACGCGCATGACAAAACTCATATTTTGCAATTTCGATTTATTTTATGGTTTCGCTAAAAAAATTACAAAACATGTCCTTTGTGGCCTCTTGAGTGGCCTAAGGCCTCAATACTCCTGGTTATTTGTTTTATCTAGAAAAGTCTTCTTTTAAACCTCAAATATTAAGGAAGTTTTATGAGAAAAGTTCTTATGCAGAATTTTCATAGAAACCAATTCGAACATCTCACTTTCATAGCCTGCGGTGGTAAAAAAATGTAGTACGCATATCGTGTCAGTTACTTTAAAAAGTTGCTTCGTTATTGTCGATTCATATCATTGGTAGAAATGGCATGCGAAAAACAGAAAGCAGATGGTTAAAAAAAGCCCAAAGTCTCAAAAACCATGGGACTTTCACTAAACCGACATTCCAGCATATAGTCGGACATGATCTGACCTATCCACAGTTGCAGGATTATCCATTCATAACAGCACTTTAAGTGTGAAGCTTAAGGTTTTAAGTTGACCAGGTTTTAAGTCAGTCAACAGTGCACCATAATAAACTCACTATTCAAATATTGTCAATCTGAACTTGACGATGAGTTTGTTTCGGTTAAATATATCAATGCGATTTTTAAAGGTTAACAAGAATTAAGTTAGCATATAGACATAAACATTATTGGATTAATCAAATAGTTCAGTTTGAAGTTAACCTTTTTTCCCATCTCAGGCTTAAGGTCGAAGTTTAATGACCCTTCAACTTATCTCAGCCTCATCCTACCAATTGAGACATTGTTAATCTCAACTTAGCAACGAGTTTGTGTTACACTCAGTCCACAAGGACGTATCCTTCTTTTTCTTTTCCAATTTTGCTCCCACCTCTTGCCGCGCGCCCAGACCACATCTCATTTTGCCCCCCCCCCCTCCCCCCGCTCGCCTTGGTTTTTTCGTTTGAACGGTTGAAAAAAGAGAGATAGTGAAGGCAAACGAAAAGACCGAAGCACTGAAATACGCCGAATACGATTTGTTTCGTTTTTTTTTATCCGTGTACAAGGGTTGTGTACGAGTTGACCATAAATTGTGGAAAAGTCCCGTCCGAACGAGAGCCCTCGGGACACCACGAGATGTTCCCGATTCAGCCGCTTGCTTTTCCCGTGGCACGCGGATTCTTTCTTTTTCCCGGTGACCACCGTCTAGCCCGTCGCTCATCCCTGCAGCGCTCGAACACCGGGGGAGCTTCTCTCCACCGCTGATCCCCGGGAAAGATCACCTCAAAGGGGCATGGGCAACACCCTGTAGCAGCCTGACCGTTCATCCTCCTCCGCTCTCAGCCTGCTGGGCCGCAAAGTCTTCGTAAACAGACGGCAGGCTCTGCAATCGCTTCGGCTACCCCAACGATTCTTTTCATCCCCCTGCACGGGGTAGGCGCATTTCGGCTTCAAGACATCCGTGCAAACTGGCCGGACACCTTTGCGCTTCTGCCTAAGACTCAACGCAATTCTGGACCAGGTGATGCTGTGCGAGAACCGAAGGTACCCCAGTGCCATCTTGTTTTCTCGAACTTCCGGATCTCCCAAGGACGATAAATCCTGACAAGACTCTTATCCAGGATGAGGCATCCAACTTCCGTTCCTGGCGACCATCGAGCTGGAGGCTTGGGGACCGGAAGGGGTTGATGCAACCGGAAGTGGTGACTGCAGGTGACTGGCGATTCGATATTGACCCTGGGTGGTGACAGGAAGGAGTGGAATGGACAGAAAGTCTTGGAATTCTGTAGCTTTGTATCCATCCTGATTATGACCTTGATCGAGACACGGTTGCCTCATTGGGTCTCATCCATTGAATCACCTACATTTTTTGGAAAGTCATCCCTCGGACCAACTCCATCAGGTGAGGTTGAACACCCCAGTCTCTCTTTCTCTCTCGCTCTTTCTACAGCTGTAGACTTTTCAACACCCACCACTACCGCCTCCCTCAACACTGTCTGCCGTGCCCACATCATATAACTGACATTTCATGAATTGGAAATGTAATTTTACCACTAGGAAGAGCGGCTCCCTGATGTGGAGCGTATGTGGCTTCGCTGCCCGGAAAGCTTCGCAACTCTTTCCACAATAGTACTCAACCCTCCGGACCCCTCCGAAAACCCGGCCCCTCTCCGCCCCAACGAGAAAGTAAACGAGTGCATAATGCGGAGTCGTACGCGCCAAGGACACGCGTCGTTTCTCTTCACCACCCTCTGTTGCGTATTCTCTACCTGGCGAGAATTTAATCCTCGCGAGGACTGTAACGCGCACGGGGAAAGACCAAAAATTGAAACATAATCCCAACCCGACTAACTCGTAAATCGCCCCGCTCGGGGGGTGCAATGCCTTTTTCTTACGGTCTCGTACCGCGAGGGTGCAAATATAATACGCCCGCTTAGCGTGTAGAATTCATTGAAGAATGATGGAACAAATTGTGCTCGTACGTTCCAAATTAATAAATTTCCTGTCAGAAACATCCCCCGAAGGAAGAAAAGCGACGATTGGGTGAATGGAATTTGTCCTTTTCTCTGCAGCGCAAGGGTGAAAATGTAATGAATAGATTTAAAGTAAAACACACTATGAAACGCACCTGAAATAACACCCCCTATATGTATCTTCAATCTTCGCTCTTTGCAGTACAAGGGTGGAAATATAATATGTAGACTCGAAGTAAGATACCTTTCAAAATGGTGTCCATCGAATTGAGCTTCTCCGTTCAAAGTAAATAAATTTGCACCTAAAAAAACTACCCCTTCAAACTTTCGGAAATTTGCACCCGACAGAAACATCCCCAAGGAAGAAAAGCGACGATTGAGAGGACTTGTCCTTTTTCTGCAGTGCAAGAATGGAACGCACCTGAAAAAAACATTCTCTATGCGTCTGCCTTCGCTCTTTGCAGTACAAGGGTGGAAATATAATATGTAGACTCGAAGTAAAATATCTTTTAAAATGGTGTTTATCAAATTGAGCTTCTACGTCTGAAGTAGATAAGTTTATCTGAAAAACTACCCCTTCAAACTTTCCGAAATGTCCACCCGACAGAAACACCCCCCTAACGGAAGGAAAGCGACGATTGGGAGAATCGATTTTGTCCAGTTTTTATAGTGCAAAGATGGAAATATAATGAATATATTCAAAGTAAAACACACTACGAAACGCACCTGAAAAAACACCCCCTAGGTGTATCTTCCGGCTTCGCTCCTTGCAGCCCAAGGCCCAAATATAACGTGTAGACTAGGATTAAAATACCTCACAAGATGGTGCTCATCAAATTTAGCTTCTACGCTTAAAGTAAGTAAATTTGCACCTAAAAAACTACCCCTTCGAACTTTCCTAAACTTCCATCCGACGGAAACATCCCCCGCCGGAAGAACAGCGACGATTGGCAGGGAAGAATTTTTCCCTTTTCTGTTCAGTGCAAGAATGGAACTATAATGAATAGATTCAGAGTAAAATACGCTTCGAAGCGCGCCTGGAAAAGAAAACATCCCCTGTGTGTATCTTATGCCTTGGTTATTGGCAGTACAAGGGTAGACTCGGAGTAAATACCCAATAAGATGGTGTTTATCAAATTGAGCTTCTACATTTCGAGCAAACAAATTTGCACAGGAAGTAAACTACCCTTTTGAACCCTTGAATATCCAAAGTCTCCACTCTTCGAAACCGAAGCTCGGATCCGAATTAAGTTAAAACTTGAAAATCGTTTTAAAAAAGCTTTCCCAAGAGGACTAGGTTCCAGGAACGATGGTCGATTCACGGAGCCTTCGTCTTAATCCCTTCCCGGTGTTTTCCTTCTGCGCGAGATTACCATAACGGGGCAGCAACGGAATGATATCTTTTATTTCCCCCCGTTAGGATTTTTTGCCCTTCAAGGGTTTCATTTCCTCAGCTGTTTTACGGATGGATCTCGGAGTGTGTCGTTCAGGTGCTATAAGTACTCGAGTGTTTGCCTTTCTCTCTCTCCCTCTCTCTCTCTCTCTCCCTCCCTCTCCGTCTCTCTCTCAATCTCTCTCCTGACGAAGCTGCAAGGCTCGTTCTTCGTTGCCTATAGATATTCTGGAGCCTCGACTCGTTTGAACGCCGAAAAAAACATTCTTACGGCAGGGCTTGCTTGACTGCTTACTTTTGCCAGCCAATGCAATTCCGGCTCGTCTTACCTTCCCGGCTACTTAAATAAATCATAAATACGAGACTTCGGCGTTCTTCGTTTGCGCGGTTAGTCCCTTGTATATATATTTGCGCTAGCGCCCAACGCTCCCCCCGGCCCAACACCGCGCTGCTTATTGCTTATAGTCGGCTGGTCGAGTCAGCCTCGAGAGCCAGCCAGTCCTGCGGGGGCTTCCTCTTCGACCCCACCCCTTTTATTCTCCTCTCTTCGGGTTTATGCATTCCTCGTTTTAATCTAATCCACGAGAGCATGTAAGAATATATTAAAGAAAAACTTTTGCGGCGTCGTGGTCGTCGTCGTTCTCGTCGCCTACCTCGTGAAATTATACCGTCTACAGTCGACTTCTTGGGGATCTCTTCTCTCCGAACAACCCTGGCACATCGGGATCTTCCGACAACTTGCACACACGCAGACGTGGATGACTATCCACTTTTTCCTACATCCTCTTCTCGTCCTTGTGAGGACCCTTTGCCGCGATATTCCGTTCTATGGGTGTCTCTTTCCTCTGGGTCTGATCCCTCTTTTCCTCTTGTCCTTCTCCTTCTCCCTTTCTCGAGGTTCCTCGCCTCCTTTTTTTATTTTTTTTCCTTCTCCCCCTCCTTCTTCTCCTTCTTTCATTTTGGTTCTTCTTCGCCCCTATTTTATTTTACTCTCCTCCTTGTGCCCTTGCCATCTCCTTGTTTTCCTCAAGGCTATCCTCCCCCTTTTCTTCTTGTTATTCTCATCCATTTTTCCTCTCTGTCCTTCTTTTTCTCGTGTTTCGTCCTCCTCCCTTTCTTCTCGTTACATTTGTCCTTGGTTGTCCTTCTGCTCCTTCTTTGCTTGAGGTTCTCCAACTCCTTTGCCTCTTATTCTCCCTCCCCATCTTTTCTCTTTCGTTCTCCTCCTCCACACCACCTCTGGATCGCCTCCTCCCCTTCCTGTTCCAACTCTCCTCCTCCTCTTCCGTTTCCTCTCGTTATCCTGTTCCCTACTTCTCCTCTTTCTTGTACTCCCTTCTTGCACGCCATTTTTTCCTAAAATTTGCCACACAGAAGTGTATCACCTATGACTCTTCAGTATCCAGATACAACCTACGTGTACCTTCGCCAAGCAATTTTGTATTTCTAAGCGAGATCGTAGATGAGTGCGGTGGCGGAGACACGCGAGCTGTATTTCCCCGGTAACTTTCACTGGGGCGCCGAGGAGGAGGAAGAAACGGGGGAAAAGGAGCGAGAGGACAAAGATGGCGACAGTGAACTTGGAGTACTCGGGAGGGGTGGCCCCGGTTAAGAAAGAAATAGTAACCGGGAGGATGGTGAAGAGAGGGTAGTGCCTTGAGATTGTGTACACGGTGAGTTGAAGTATTGACACGTGAATGAGAGTGGATCGTGGATGTGCCAAGGCTGATGTTACGGTATGGGGATGAGGTGGAGAAGGAGGGGAAGAAACGGAACGAGGGTTAAGGAAGGAAGCGATGACGTTGGACCGGGTCACAGCAGCGTTGCCTCTCATCGACGTCAGATGGCGTCTCGACGTTTCCCATCACTCACTTTGCCCTCTCTTCCTCTCACTCAACCAACCCCTCCGCCTTCCGGTCCTTCCCTCTCTCCGGGAGTCTCCAGATCCGTTCGCTTCCTCAAGAGTTGTTGCTGCACCGGTAAGCAGGAATCGTGCGCTGGGAGATCGACGAAGACGTTGACTCGGGCTGGGTGGCTAGTGGAATTGGGTTGAGAGAGAGAGAGAGAGAGAGAGAGAGAGAGAGAGAGAGAGAGAGAAAGTGGGAGGCCAAGACGGTAGACTCGGGGTGGGCTTATCTCCGCGAACCGAGATTGACTTCCTTTCTATCCATTCACCCGCTCAAATGAGTTCCTTTGATAACTGTTGTGTGATCGAGTGTGCTGAATGCTGAAGGGTTTAGAACGGCGGTCGACGTCTCTTGCTTCTTCCTATACGCTCGTTTTCACTGCACACGGCGTCCCGTCAGCTCTCTCTCTCTCTCTCTCTCTCTCTCTCTCTCTCTCTCTCTCTCTCTCTCTCTCTCTCTCTCCCGCTTTCCCCATTTCCCACTATTCGCTGCTTCGACGTCTGCCTGGGCTACGGCACTTCAAGAGCGACCCCAGGAAAAATATTTCGTTAAGCTCCCACGTACGTAGAGCCATCTCTCTCTCTCCCTCTCTCTCTCTCTCTCTCTCTCTCTCTGTCTCTCACACACACACACACACACACGCGCTTCCCTGCCATTATACCTGTTCGCTTCTTGGCTCTCTCGCCACTACATCGGCAAAAATTTTCACACTCGAGACTCAAGCCTCTGAACTAGACACTTTCCAGTTGGGCAACGAGAATGGGCTGCCTTTAAACAACGCTGTCCACGTTTTCATCTTGGTGGCATGGAACGTTTAATCGCTTGATACTGCATAACCTTCAACCTAAGGCGTTACCCCCACTTGTAGCGCAAAACGGCCTTTTTCATGAATTTTTTGAAAGCAAACTACAAAACTTTTTTACTCGATCAATATACCATCTTGAAGAACACATCTTGAAGAACTTTCAGTAATTTTTTTATTGAAAAATATTATATTGTTTAGTGGCAAATGGCCGTCAATGAAATAATGTTTTTATATACACGGTTTGCGGTGACCAACATTGTGGCGAAGTGGATCGTCTGAAAAAAAAATGCGGATGGATTTAGTCAAATATAAGTATAAACTAGTCTTTAATCGAAGGATTTAAAAAAATATTCATTTTTCACAAAATGGCGTACAGTCAAAGTTAATGGTTCGATTTTAACGAAAAAAACGGCCGTTTTTTGGCTGTAAAACGGCCATTTTTTTTCGAAAAAAAAAAAATCGAACGATTAAAGACTACATTTTTATGTATTAAATAAGCCTGCAAAATTTCAAGAAGATCGGTTCATTAGTGTTCGAGTAAACTTGGTCACCGACTTCAGAAATGCCATTTTGACAAAAACGCGTTTAAAGTTTCTCTTTCAACGCTCTTTCAACGCGGATTCTTCTCTTTCAACGCTCACATCTCAGTCAATTTTGTTCGGATCGACTTGAAATGTTCAGGACATATTCTCAGATACTTATACTTCAAAAAAATGCAATAAAAAAACAATCGATTTTTTCAAAATCGCAAGTGGGGGTAACACCTTAAGTAACTAAGAATATCACTGTGGTGTTCGCCTTCGATTTTTGTAAAAACTCACACACATGGTAGCCGTAAAAATCCATAGTCCGACTTAGAAATTCTGTGAAAAGTCGAAAAATAATCGTAACTCGATGAATCAGGCAACCGTGTTCGGAGCAAACGATTGCGAAGAGAATGCGCGTCGAGCGGAGTTTCAGATTGAAACGAAATATAAATGAGCGGTGATTGAGTGAAGAAACTTTTTTTAGCCAAAGTGTCACCAAAATTTGGTTTTTTAATATTTGTTTTGACAATCTATGTCGATGTATTTTTACCCGGTGAAAATGAATTCACGAATAATTTCCCCAGGAACCCTCAATTTTTATTGAATAGTCGTCAAAAGTATGGGAAAATCAGTTTTTCGGGTTTAACCGACGTAATTCGGAGCTTTCGATGAAATTTCAGTAAGTGGGAAAAAATGGCATTCGATAGACCCTTAAAATCGTTTAAAAAAAAAAGCGAAAAAAATGCCATCCGTTAGGCCAATTTTCCAAAATCGTAAAAATCCCGAAATTATAAACAGTCGCGTCAGGAGACACGCGTTTTTCCGCCTCAATTCTCAGTTTTCGGCCAAAACTCAGTGATGTTCGTAATCGGCAGAAAATTTTCCGTCAAATAAATGCCCAAAATGGTTCAAAAGACGATAACATTTTTTTTACCCTTTTGGCCACTTTTTTAGAAGCGCCAAAATTGCAGAATTAGAAGCAGCCGTAGCAACGGCTCTATTTGAGGGGCGCAAATTTATGGGGGAGGTTTTGACAAGGATATGTAAATTAGTTTCCCCGAAAAGTGCACTTGGGAAATGGCCGAAAAGTAGCAAAGAGGAATGAGGTGCGGAAATGTATGGAAAAATTAGCAAAAACCGATGGTCCGACTTTGAAATGTGCCAAAAATCGTAAAAGGAATGGAGTTGAATGAACTGAACGGGGCTTTATAGAAAAAAAGATAACGAAAAGAATTGAGCAGGAAGTGGAACTCGAAATCGAAGCAGAATATAAATAGTCGCCGATTCGGTGAAGTCACTTATTTTCGGCCGAGATGGGAAAAAATGTGGATTCCAAATATTTTTCTCCAAGCTCCATTTCGATGAATTTTTACCCCCTGAATACGAATTCACCATTCATTTCCCCCGGATGCCTTGATTTTTTTCTAAATATCGTCGAAAGTGTATGGATCGCAGTTTACCCCCTTAAGTTTGCTATGCGGCAAAGATGCGAAAATACGGAAACTTAAGGCGGGATATACGTTTACAACGATCAAAAAATCGATTTCATTTTTCTCTATAAACGATAGAACTATACCGGGCGAGGCACATAAAGTGTTACAGAGCAATAGCACTCAAACTATTGATCATATCGAAAAATGTTTCAGACAAAAGTTTCAGTGTTCGAGAAGGCCGTCATACTGGACCACCCTATTTTTTTTTATCGGTGGAGGCCCTGAAGCTACGTCAAGTTCAACTCCACTTCTTTAAATGGAATGGTACATTTTTTCAACCATCTTGTGGAGCACCTCGAGCCGCATAAAAAACATCAGAGGGTTAAAGTCGTTCAAGGTCATTCAAGGTCACCTATTCATATTTGTATCATCGATACTGACCTTGAATGACCTTGAACGACTTTGACCCCTGATGTTTTTTATGCGGCTTGAGGTGCTCCACAAGATGGTCGAAAAAAGTACCATTCCATTTAAAAAAGTGGAGTTGACCTTGACGTAGCTTCAGCGCCTCCACCGAAAAAAAAAATAGGGTGGTACAGTATGACGGCCTTTTCGTACACTGAAACTTTTGTCTGAACCATTTTTGGATATGATGAATAGTTTCAGTGCTATTGCTCTGTATCACTTTATGTGCCTCACCCTGCATATGTAAAATGTTTTCCCAAAGTTTCGAAGCGAAATTCGAAAAACTTCAAACTTTACAGCCCGTTAACGCTGTGCCTCACCGCTCGGATTTGGAGCGGGCATGAACTTCAAACGCGTTTTTCTCAAAACTGCATTATCGAAATTAGCGTGCAGGATTATTCAAAAACTATTGAGCCGATTGAGTTGAAACTTGGTAGAAATATTGATCACATCGGTACCTTCTACTTGACAAAAATTCTTTTTGAAAAATTGGAAATAAAACTACTTTTTTAATCCACATTTTACAGAAATGTCGGTGAAGTGTTGATTTTTATTGTGAATGCGTGCCATTTTCTCAAATTTGCATTTTCTACATTTTAATTACCGTCACATAGAAACTATTCATGTTCTAACTAAAAAAAATGTTTGAACTTTTTTGCAAATCAAAGTCTACGGGAAGCTAGACTGCACCTTGCTGTAACATTCTGCCACAGCTCCGCCATTTTGATGATGAATTAATTTTAAAAAAATGTTTCGTATGCTTAAATATACTATTAAAGTATACCCAAAGTTTGATAATTGTAGAACAATCATTTTTTAGTTTGAAAAGTCCCTCAACATTGCTTACTTTTTTCCTGTCTAAATGTATATCCCGCCTTAAAGTTGTCCTCTCTTCAAAGTGTTACCCACTTTGTTCAATTTACTGCACTCCTTTTAAATGTCGAGTGAGATAAAAAAAAGTGAAGGGGCGGTTCAGCCTGGCGTTTTTTTTTCTCTTCAATGTAGACACCCATAGTGGATTTCTGATCGTTTGGCATTGCAGGATTTTTCCGTTCCACTGAAATCGGTGAACTGCTTGCGGGTGAAGCTGCATCCCCACTCCCTGCCATGCTTCAGTCTGACATGTGGTAACTTCAGTTGGAACCAAGTTGATTGATCCACTTCACCAGCTGAGTTACATCCGAAGTAACCTTGAACTCCGCCCAAGCTCTGGGGCTATCCAACCCGCCATGCTTACTTTCCAGTAGACTAATATTTCCAACCAGGCTACTGAGCTGTCTTACGCAGATCAGTGATGAACCAGTTCCCAAACTTCTTCTATCCGAATGAATCTCACATGTCGTCTCTTGGGATGCAGAAGCCTCGGGGAGAGCGGGGAAGGCAGTATCGCTGGTAACAGCGCCCTAAACCCACTGAATCCACCCGTGGCATACGTTACCGAAAATGGCGCACCGGGTTCTTACCCGGATATAATTGGTCGCCGAAGATTCGCGAGGTCGGATACGGCGATTGTTCCGGGGAAGCGGCAGATGCTAAATACCAAGGAAAAGGGTGCAAATGTCAGGTGTAGTTAAGCAGCAACCCAAGGAGAGCCGAAAGTTCGAGGTATACAAGTGGTTAAGAGAGTACGAGGAACGAAGCGTGGTGGAAAGGTCGAAACTTACTTCCTAGACAACACACCGAGATAGCTCGGCGAGGCATGCTTCAAGGGGATGGGCCAGTCCCACTAGTGCATTTAGAATAACTTACGACATCACGAGATTACAAGTCTACAGCATAAACCCTCCTTACCACTCGTGCATACCAACCCTGCCTCACTGTCCGGGGGGGACCCTTGCCCCCCTTTGGCTTCCCAAACCCATGCGGCAGTCGTCCCGACGCCATTAATTAAGAGCTTCCAGAGACTCGCGAGAGCACAATCTTACGATATGCTCGAGACAACCATAGCATTTCTTGGGATACCCGAAGAAAAAAAAACATACACGATCCTCAGTGGCACAGCTTTGCAGGACTGAAGAGGCCTTCCTGCGTTTTATTTGGCGTCTGAACACCTGGAACACCAGAGTGCTCGTCTGCCATCATCAATTGGGGTGGCTCATTCTTGAACTTGCCCCAAGCTCACCATGTCCTTCGCATTGGATGTTGATGTTCCTCTGTGCAAGGATAACTCCAAAATTACTCTTAAGTGCTGTTCGATTGTCATCAAGATTGTTTTGATCGCAGTCGAATGTCCAAAGCCCAAAGATGGAAGACGACGGTCCTCGTTTTCCATCATCCATTTGGGTGGTTGATTCCTAGACCAACGTCAAGCTCACCCTCCTTTAGCATTATATTTTGATGTTCCACCAAACAAAATCCAAATGTTTCCCCTAAATGCTCATCAAGTGTCATTTTTTTTCTTTGAACTCAGTTCTCTTTTTGCCTTACTTTACAATTAGGTAAGAGAAAGTGTAGCCTACCTGAGAAGCAGGTTCATCAGGCAGTTTCGATCTTCTCGTAGCTTTTTCGAGTCTTCGAAATTATCCCGATGGGAAAGTAGAAGAACAATTACCCTGGCTCAGGATAGTATGGCACAAAAGCAGGGAGATCATTATTTTCTCATTGCTGATCGAATTACACGGCTTGTCGCCGTGTTGCGTCGTCGCGGAGATCGTTAGCAAAGAAAATTACGTAGTCGCAGCCGCGAGGGACAGGGAGGGTGAAGATACAAGTATGTATGGTTCTCCGTTGCCTCTGCTCTCGTTTGTTCTGAAAGAAATCACGATTAGTTTGGGGTAACGTGGCCTGTTGGGTGAAGGGGCCTCTCGATGTCAAGGGATCACCAGAGAACATCACTCCTGCAGGGCGAAGATTTCTCGAAGGACACCAAACGACCACAACTTCTGTCCTCCTTCGATTCTCTTCTCTCTCTTTTTGCCACCCTCCCTCGCTTCGCAGCTACCCTCGAACGAGCAGGCGCGATTAGGGGATGATAATGGTGGTCGAGACATCGGCAGTGAGCTTTGTCACAGATGCATCACGCTTTCGTTTAACATCATTTATATTAGGTGTACAAATGAATAATCCATTTGTTTTATATACATTCAAGGTTTCTTTTAAATGAAAGTAAATTATATTGGTCACACAGGGTATTCGCCGTTGCTTTCTATAACTTTAAGCCATCTTTCAGACAGCTGATGAATTCCATCTCGAAAAAATGTTACGTCTTTGGACACGATAAAGCCGTCAAGCCATTTTCGGATCTGATCTACTGATTGGAAATGCACATCGGACAAGGCGCGTTGCATCGACCGGAACAAGTGGTAATCGGATGAAGCAATGTCTGGTGAAAATGCCGGGTGCTGCAAGACGTCCCAACTAAGACTCATTATGATGTCTTTTGTATTGGAAGCAATGTGTGGCCTGGCGTTGTCATACAACAGTTGCACTGGACGTTCTCCTTTGCCAGTACACGGGCGTTTTCGTTCCAATTCTTGACTCAAGCTGATTAATTGACGTTGGTAGCAGGCCGCAGTGACTGCTTTACCATTCATGATTCCAAATCATCGTTGTCACACTTTCGAGGGCCTCCAGGGCGTTGTTTGTCATTCAGACAGAAATCACCGGTTTTAAACCGCTTAAACCAAAATGCGCACACATCATACGATACAAAACCTTCGCCGAGAAAGGAACAAATCGATTCGCACGCTCTTGCGGCATTTTTTCCTTGTTGGAATTCGTAAAGAATGCAGTGTCGGATTTGCACCTCATCTGTTGCCATTTTCCACTGTACTGAACTGAATAGTTTTGGAGGTTGTGTCAGGCTTTCCGGCAGACCAACTGTCATTTTTAATAACTGTATGTCAACACTATATAACCGCAAAAGAGCGGGAATATCAATTTATTTTAATAAAAAGTCTCGACTGCTCAAAATAATTTTGATTATTCATTTGTACACCTAATAAAAAGGGAAATAACCGATAAATTCTTCAAGTCGTCCGAAAAAAATCTTTTATTTGGTATGACGCTCTGGAATTTCGTTTTTTTTTCCGACCGCTTTCGAATGCCGTTGCGATTGAAATATTTTTTTCGACAGTCGCGTAAAAAGGGTTGATCCTTGGTGACACTTTTCGACGTGGTAGCTTTCCCACGAGCTGCATGCGCGATAAGAGATGCATTGGCAATTCAAGGCGGTGCATTTACACTTCAATAAACGTTATTACTTCGTGTCGATGCAAATCAACGACAAACTCGATTCGGCATCCTCCCAGAGGAGACCGAGGAGCCCGCGTGTACGAGAAGCGTCGCGAGCGAGGTGGAAAAAAAATATATGGGGATTGTGCCGAAGGAAATTGGAAAAAAGGACCAAATGGAAACTTCAACGTTGCGCGCATTCCTCATCTGCATGAATAAGACCGGAGGTGGTTTTTTTTATCTTATTTTTGCAAATACGTATACGTGCACGCAATTTGCAACCCTTTGAATACAAAGTTGTCAACGACGAAGACTAGTGGGAGGTTCTTTAATTTCACACTTAGGGATTGGTCCCGCGATCATTTCAATCTCCACACGTCCGATTCGTGCAATTTTGCATATCCTTTGATGGTAACCGCTTTATCGTTTAAAAAATAGATTCAACGAGTATCGATTAAGGTAGTACGTGCACGAACTTCCTAATTAGAAAAAAAAAATTGATTTTTTCGTATGCTGTAGTAGAGACATAGAAAATGACGTCCGCGAAAACTCTGCAGGCCTTACCGGCTAAATACAATAGTAATTAATTCACGAAATCAACGCATTTATCCCGCAGCATATAGGGAATCCGTGCGTATCGAACTTCGGAACGGAAATAATAATAGTTCCTGATTAGATCCGAGCTATGCGAAAAGCGACGAATAACAAGACAACTGTCGCGGTCACGTATGTTCCATAAAAAATATAGGTTACGGGACATTTCGAGCAGATACCATCGATTCAATAGACTAATACAGCGTTGCCACGGATATTGCCAGAATTATGAAATGGCGGCCTGTGACAACTCAAGTCAAATCTGATTGCGATTATACTTCACTTACCAAACGATAATACAAGCAGTTATCACATGCACTTCTCAAATAATTATTTTCTGTATCATGGTTATTACTAGGTGCGCAACTAAGTTCCCGGGTTTCACACATGGATGGCGCTAGCGACACATGTAGTCGGCATACAGGTTTGAAATTGGTTGTCTTTATAGCTTGAACATCTGTTAAGAATACCCAGTCGTAATATAAAGAAATATCGCAACACAACGACCTTTTTTCTAACCTCGAAAATGTCAAAGTTTGTGCCAAATAAACAGCGTTTGCGGGAAGCATTGCTTTTCTGCTTCAACCTAAAAAAAACACCAGCTGAAGCACGTCGGTTACTTGAGTAGGCCTACGGCGAACAAATACCATCAAAAACAACGTGTGAAGATTGGTTCAAGCGGTTCAGAAGTGGTGATTTTGAGACTGGGGACAAGGAGCGCTTGGGAAGACCGCAAACATTTGCGGACGCCGATCTGCAAGCGTTATTGGATGAAGATGACACTCAAACAGAAGATCAACTTGCCGAGGCATTAAATGTGACTCGGCAATGTATTTCGAAACGTTTGCACGCCATGGGAAAAATTCATAAGGAAGGAAAGTGAGTGCCGCATGAGTTGACTGAGAGACAAATGGAAAATCAAAGAGCCACTTCCGAAATTTTGCTTTTGCGGCAGAACAGAAAGAGTTTCCTGCATCGAATTGTTACTGGCGATGAAAAATGGATATATTTCGAGAATCCCAAACGCAGAAAATCGTGGCTTTCACTTGGCGAAGCGTCAACATCGACGGCACGGCCAAATCACTTCGGAAAAAAGACAATGCTCTGCGTTTGGTGGGACCAGAAAGGAACCGTGTACTATGAGCTGCTGAAACCGGGCGAAACTGTCAATAGGCATCGCTACCGACAACAACTAATCAATTTGAACCACGCATTGCTCGAAAAACGGCCAGAATGGGACACGAGACACGAAGGTGTGATATTGCAGCACGACAACCCTCCGTGCCATCGCAGTTCCATCGTCCAGGACACCATAAAAACACTGAAATGGGATCTGCTACCGCACCCGCCGTATTCGCCAGACCTGGCCCCTTCAGACTATCACTTGTTCCGGTCGATGGCGCATGGCTTGGGTGGGCTACACTTGGCCAATTACGATGCAGTACAAAATTGGTTGGACGAATGGTTTCAGTCCAAAGACGCGTCTTTTTATCGTCGCGGAATTTATGTATTGCCAGAGAGATGGCAAAAATGTGTAAATAGCGAGGGACTATACTTCGAATAAACCATTCTTTGTATTTGTCTGAAATTTTCGATTTTTTATTGGTCAAGAAAACCCGGAAACTTAGTTGCGCACCTAGTATTATACCCAAATACATTATATTTTGCTTTTTTTCATAACTTATAGATTTTCTGTTAACTAGTCAATCCGTTAGTACTACCTTAAGGCGTTAGGCCACAGTAACGGGTATAAAATCATGTGCGAAATTAACAATTTTTTTTCTCATGAAATAGTGATGCACTCATAAAATTAATTACACATCTGTAGGATATTAAATGGATGGCGATTATATCCGTTCATTTTGGGATCATTGAGCCAAAAGCATTTAAACGAACGGTGGTAGGTTTATTATAATTTATGAACGATAAAATAATTAATTCAGCTGAGGCGTACGTGTGTACCGAAGCTCGTCTTTGCTACGACTGCCCGTAACACGTATCCTCGAAACGCGTTTCGGTTGTTCAAAATCATCGCATCTCAGTCATGGCCAGCTTACGTGTACATACACTAACAGTCTAATCCGTAGATGGAATATCCGATCCCTAGCGTGGGATTGATTTTACACCCTACACATCTATTTAGTATGAATATCAAGCTGTTAGAAAAGATATATATATTTTTTTTCCGATGTACCAAATGGCCGACTACTATTATTTTCCGATGTTATCTTTTTTTAGGCGCTCGCGGCGTGACATTTAGGATCCACAATTTTTTGCCTAGAACAAAAAACAAAAATTCTCGTCAATCTACATTATAATACCTAGAGAAGTACGTATGGAATTTAAAAAAAAATATTTTTTTATTCAAAAGTTGTAGGTATTTGCACTTAAGGCGTTATACGCAGTTGCAAGGCCAAAAAAGTCGTTTTTTCACGATTTTTTTCTGGAAAAGGATTGCATTTGGGCAAGACGAAAAGTAATAGGCAGTGTAGTGGCATCTTTTAGCTTCAGATTGGCATTTTTTATTTTCAAAAATATTCATTAACATTGCTCCTGTAGGAAGTCTCCTGGCGGTCCCCGAAAAAAAAAGTGTCCGGCGGTAAGCAAAGTATCTCCGGTTTGGGTTATCTAAAATGAAAAAACCAAAAAGATTCTCTTAGGGGATAGATGAATCCCGGTATTGATCGAAGGAATAGTCGAAATTTCAATTTTTGACAAAATGGTGGCTCCGGACAGAAACAATTTCGATTTTCGACCAAATTTTTTTCGTTGAATCGTTGAAAAAAAATAGAAATAATTATCATAAATCTTATTCCTTCGATCAATACCTGAAGAATATGTCTGACAAGGTTGTGTTAAAATTGCAGACCGATCGGTTGAGCCGTTTTTGAGAAATCGTGCTCACCGACTTTGAAAACACCGTTTTGAGAAAAACGCGTTTGAAGCTTCCCGGAGACGCGCTCCGAGCGGCCTTACAAATATGTGTGTATTTCAGAGAATAGTCGCTGGATCGATTTGAATTTTTCAGGGAATATACTCACATATTTGTACATCCCGAAAATGCAATAAAAAAAAATTGATTTTTTTAAATTTCCAACTGCGTATAACCTGTTAAGAAATGAATCTTCAGTGAAAAATTTCGTTATAACTGCTCATAAGCTCATAGTCGGCCGTTCTATACATACAAAAATATATATATATATTTCCCAACCGCTTGATATTCATACTAAATACATGTGTAATTAATTTTATGAGTGAATGACTTTTTCACACGAAAAACAATTGTTAAATTCGCACATGATTTTATACCCGTTACTGTGGCCTAACCCTTAAAATTGGAAGACACGTGAATTTTTGTCGCATGCTTTGCTAGTTTCTTAGGGGGTCGAAACGTTGATGGGGATGAATGGGTGTAAGAAATATCGAACAAACCCTAGAAATTGGTACTCTCGAGGAAAATCCTAAGTGGAAAATTGGCTGTCCTACTCTTTGAGGTGGTCCTTGAAATTCGCGTACCGATGTACTACCGATCGTTCGCCGTTTTAAGGGGGTGTTCGTGCCTCGTTGAACTGTGCGGCAAGGGACGTCCCGAATGGGGCAAAATCGTTCGTACATTCGACTGGAAGGATGAAAAGCGTCGGACGACCGCCCTCCCCGAAATTCCCATAAATTTCGCGCCTCGAACGTTACGCAGAGCGTGAAATTTGTCACTATTGTGACGAGTGGAAGTTCCAGGGCCTCGGATAATAATGGCGAAGCTTCCTCGCTAACTAGCTCTTCTTCTGTACATCCCGCGCTCGAGTGCGTTTCGTCAATGTTCACACTTCTCTCGTATCCTCGGAAATACCCGCTCGTTTCTCCGCGCCGTATCGCCCAGTCGGATTAATTATTGTGGCGTGCGCGCGGCCGTGTCGATGGACGCGTGAAAACTCCCGCGGCTTAAAACTTTGACAATCCGAAATTCCCCCGTACACTCGGAATATTAACGCCTCGTGGAATCGTCGCTAAATTTCCGCCGGCTAATTGCTTGACTCGTTCGCTCGCTCGCAGTCGAACCAAGTAACACAGGACTGGACAACCGATCGATAATTAATGTTCTTGCGCTCCCTCGAGCTCATTATAACGTCAGTCCGGATCGAGCTGGGACCGTTCCCTCCCCAGGCTGAAAAACGGCTCTTCATCCTTCAAGGCAAAAATTTGATGATTTTCGTGATTTTTTTTTTTTGAAAGATTTCTTCAAAATTTTTGAGACTTAGGGTATATTTTATTACTACTTTTGGGGATATTACGAAATCTGGGGCCCCTAATTCTGATCACGCAGCCTTCATATTTGACCCGAAGTAGGACTTTTTTCCAGAGTGGGAAAAATCAAAATTTGTTTGAATGTTTTCTTTTTAAGGGGCTATACCAGTGTGAACGCTGAAAATTTGGGTGATTTTCGGGAATTTTTTGGAAGAATAGCACTCAATTAAACGTTTCGGAAAATTAAGGATATATTTGGCTATTATTGACCTATATTACGTAATTTTTTCATAGAAAAATATTGAGATCCAAGCGACTTATGCGCTGCCTTCGGAGGCACCAACAAAAAAGTTCCTCCACTGCTGACATGATTCCGGCCGATTGAGTAGCTGAAACCCAAAAAGGAAAAGATGTCCTTAAACTGGAAGGTATTTCCTGTACAATGACGTAGGATTTTCGAAAAATATCAAAATCTAACAAAATGGCGTAGTTATGAAAAAAAGTCTGTTTTCTTGCCTATATAATGGTCGTTTTTTTCAATGCCAAATCGTCAATTCTCATCCAATCACAAATATCCTACGTCATTGTAGAGTAAATATATTCAAGAGTACTCAGTTCAAATTTCAAGTCAATCGGATAATTGCTCTTTGAGTTACAATGTCAGCAAGTTTGAAAAATCTCATTTCGAGAAAAACGCGTTTAAAGATTTAACTATCGATTTTTGCAAGATAAAATGATAGAGATACGGCCTTGAAATTTTTATAGGATATTCTTGAAAGTATAAGCTATCGAAAAAGGCAACAAAAAAAAATCGATTTTTCGAAAGTGTCACGATGGTATAGCCCCTTAATGCTCACGTATGTGTAGCAACCTCAGTTAAGAAGTTAAAAGTACTATTTGACTGTCCACACGCACCGAAGTACGAGAAAAACATGATATAGTGTTATATAAAATAAATTTGTTAAATTTCAAGTAAATCTGGTCAAAAATAAGTATTTTCATACAAATCTCAACACTCCCATTTAACCGGCTTAAAGGTTACATTTTGGACATTGCTGAAATACATGTTTAATTGTTTGTATTGAAGTGTATTTGCACTAAGATTCAAGCAAATCTGACCAAAAAAATGTTGTCTCATATAAACTTTAAAACCCTCGATTCACCACCTTAAGGTTCGATTCTCGATTTTAACCAATCTTGAAAAAAGTCTTATTTTAGGTCAAATATGAAGACTGCGTGGACAGAATTAGGGGCCACATATATCGTAATACTGCCCTACTTTTGGCTGACATGGTATTGTGTTTTCATTAAATTAAAAAAATGGCGGAGGTATGCCACCATCTTCTAAACTGCATTTTCAAAACTGGCGTGGCGTGTTGTTGAAAAGCTACTCGACCGATTCTGATGAAATTTGGTGTAAATATTTCTAACCTTATTGTCTAAAACATGACTCTAAGTGTTCTTGAAAATGACAAAAACTTTTTTTTTCGCGTAATGTAACCATTTTTCGGAAAATTAAATCTTATTGTTTCATAGCGTACCAGTGCATTGATCTCGAACATTTCTCACTTTTTCTTGGTTAATATTCTGCGTATGAGTGTTAATGAAAGAAAAAATCTTCATCGGTGTTTTTTTAGATTAATCCCGCCGACGCCACGTGTCATGCCGTCTGACAAAATCAGCTGCAACGCGTTTAGAAGACCATGCCATACCTCCACTGTTTTTAAAGATTAATGTAAAAAAAAAATACCCAAACAACCGTATTCATAGTCGTTCCGTAAGAAATGATCCTCCTTGTTCTTTGTTCTGAACAAAGAATAAGGATTCCTCAAGGTACATCTATGAATACGGGTGTAAGTCTCAAAAATAGTGAAGAAATATTTCCTTTAAAAAAAAACACGAAACGCAGCAAATTTTTCCTCGCCTAAAGGTATCTTCCGCCTTAAGGGATGAGAACGACTGTCGAATAGTCACTAAATTTTTTTTTATACCGATGTACGTAGTTATTAATCTTATTGATGATTATTATAATTTTTATTATTTGTTATCATTATTTCTATTTATTACTGTTATCATAGTTATTCATTATTATTCTCATTATTTGTGATTGTTATTCATTCATTTTTTTATTACTATTATTATTTAAATTAAAATTGCATTATTATTCAATGCTACTTTCCATTTTTTAAACACCTCCGCTTTTTTTTGTGTCAGCCGATTCTCATCAATTGTGCAGCGAAAAAATACAATTGTACATAAAAATATTGCCAATGTTTTGTACAACGGAACGTACATGACATATTTTTATATACGGCTTTTTTTTATTTATTTATTGATTTATAAGGTGCAGGTGGAACGAGCTCGGAATAAATCTGGGTCTATATATATATATATATATATATATATATATATATATATGCATATCTCTTATAAATAAATGTCTTTATTGGGCATTTCCATTTTTTATGCACAGCGAACGTGAAAAGCTTGTCGTACGAAGAAAAAAAAACAGTTCGTGTAATGTGGTCGTATGTATACAGCAAGGGATGTTTAAGAGGGTTGTATTACACACGATCGAATAAAAAAAAATCCTCAACGCATCCCTGTTTTGACATTTTAACGATTGTTCCGCACTTTTGGGGGAAAACAACATATAAAACGAATGGAAGCGGCAATAATGCAGCGAGTCAAGAAAACGCCCGACGGTTGCGCGGGAGATCGTTAACGACGTTGCGTTACGCATCGCCGTGAATCACCGCGTCGCCACGAAAGCTCGATCCTTCTTCAGGGGTACATATTTCCGCCCTCGTTCGAAAATATAAAAATACAAAGTGGAATGTACGAGCGAATAATTCATGAAAAAAAGATCGAAGTTTCACGTTAAAGTAGCGAAAATAATTTTTAGACTTCAATCATTTTTAAATTGAAAATTGAACAAAAATTGTTGTATACATTAAAAAAAATATATTTTTAATGATTTTGGGTATTTTCCGGAATAAAAAACGTGCTCGGATGGAGAATTTATATCGGTGAATGGAGAGAAAAGAAGGGTTGGTCTACAAGGAGACCCAGGTATTAAATTTCGAAAATATAAAAATACAAGGTGCAATGTACGAGCGAATAATTCATGAAAAAAAATGGAAGGTTCACGTTGAAGTCGTGAAAATAATGTTGAGACTTCGACAATTTGTTAATTGAAAATTAAAAAATGAGAGTTGGCTGGACATTTGTTTGAAATATTTGAAATGATTTTGGGTATTTTCGGAATAAAAAATGTGCTGGGATGGAGAATTTATATCGGTGAATAGAGATAAAAGAAGGGTTGGCCTACGAGAGGAGCGGTCGACTCGAAGCGAGGTATTAAATTTCATTTTAAATGGTCGAGAAGACCTGTCATTTCGTGTGTCTTCGCAGATGCTGCAAGGACCCGAGTACGACTCACCCTTATATATACGCCACGCGTCGTCCGACACCGGCTACACAATCCCCCTTTATTCGATATCCAGCATGCACACACGAGAGAGCACCCAGAAACTCGTATACATCATTCCTTATACGAAGATTATCCCCTCGATGGTGGACGAGGACAAAAAACATCGAGAAAATGGCACCCCCCTTGGGCAAATGTCCCCATTGGCAACCTCCAAATATTTTATTCGAAACAATATTTTACTCCCACTCGAAATATTAAAAATTATTTCAGTCTAATTTAGCCTAAACTCAACGTAAAACATCAAAAACGTCTTTCGAATTTTTAAACAATTATCATGACAATTTTGTCATTATAAGTGGTTGTAATAACTATTGAAATAACAATAATTATTATTTATATATTGTAACAGATTTTTAAATCTATATTTATATAACATAAATGTAGATAAAAATAATGTTATGATATATAAATTATAATTATTATGATTTAAATTATTATTTTATTCATTTATAATGATGAAAATATCGTTTTTTCGGATGACATTTTGCTCGGCACCTATAAAATCAATGAAAGTATATGAAGCCTGTCATTTTACACACTCCTTCAGGCCCCTTAATTTGTATGAAACTTAATTTGCGTAAAACTTTTTATTTGAGCCGCTTAATTTGTATAAAACTTTTTATTCGCACTTCTAGAAAAATTCGTACCAGACATCGAGTCCTTTCTTTTCCTCATTGTCATGAACCGCCGTTGCACTTGTTCTCGTAAAACGTTTTACACGGCGGCTATGAAAATTTTACGCCAGCTTCGGTGTTTACACGCTACGAGCGATATTTTTTTGAAAATACAACGCGCCGGAGAATGCAAGTCTCGAAGAGTCGACACGGCGATTCGCATTAACTCGAACGGGCCTCGATTTTACGATAAGTGAAAAGAAGAAGCTCCGAGGAAAGTTCATTCCATATCGGTAAACAGTCTCGTCGATAACATTTTTTTTCACGTAGACACGATAACTATTTACCATTTATTTCATGAGCCTGTCCTATGGAACGCAAAACATATTTTTTTATTATTAAAAGCCTACTATCAAATTTTTATTTTTTTGGAAAAAAACATTTACAAAGATCCCAATTACTCCGGTAAATAAATGTGGTTTGAGTGAAATTTAAAATGTCGCTTGAAGCCGAAGTAATTTTGAAAAATCCATCCAACGATAAAATCCAATGAAATGCTAACAAATGGATAATATAATTAATTGAATTGTTTAAAAAGTTAAAGAAATACAGTTAAAAAAATGAAGTTAAACGGGTTATGCGTATTTGTAAAAGGTGAAAACAGCTATTTAGTTTTTGGGATTTTGGGAAGATTATCCCCTCGTCGGTGGACGAGGACAAAAAGTTGAGAAAATGACACCCCGCTTTGACCATTGGCAACCACACTTCAAAATATTTTATTCAAAACAATGTGTTTCTCCTACCCGAAATATTAAAAATAATTTCAATCTAGTTTGGCTTGAACTTGATGTGAAATATCAAAGAGTCTTTTGAATTTTGAAATAATCATCATGCTTTCTCATCATTATAAATAGTCATAACAATTATTGAAATTGTAATAATTATAATTTATATATTATAAAAAATGTTATATCTATATTTATATACTTGATTGACGAGAATTTTTGTTTTTTGTTCTAGGTAAAAAATTGTGGTTGCTAAATGCCACGCCGCGGAGCGCCTCAAAAAAGATAACAAAAAAAAATATAAGTAGTCGGCCATTTTGTACGTCGAAAAAAAATTCTAACAGTTGATATTCATACTAAATAGATGTGTAATTAATTTTATGAGTGAATCACTATTTCATACGAAAGAAAATTGTTAAATTCGCACATGACTTCATACCCGTTACTGTGACCCAACCCCTTAAGGGGTAATATACAGTCAGGAGGCCCAAAAAGATCGATTTTTCATGAATTTTTCTCGAGAAGACCTTCAAATCTATTAACGTAAAAATTTGTACACATATTATGGTAACTTTTAATTGTATTTTAACATTTTTTTAATTGTAAAAATAATTATTTTGAAATCTGCTATAGCTGATCTCCGGGAGCACCTCTAAAAAAAGGCGTCTTGCGGTGAGCACGATATCTGTGGACTGGATCATATAAAATGAAAAAACCAAAAATATTTCGTTAATACAATGGATTATCTTGTAATTGATCGAAGGAATAAGCAAAATAATAATGTTTGACAAAATGGCAGCGTCTCAAAAAATCATCGAGTTTTGACAAAAATGTAGGCTTTAAATTGTTTATAAAATCGAAAATATTAATCGGTGAGAAAAATCCTTCGAATAGTTACTAAAAAAATATACTTGAAAAGATTGTGTTAAATTTGAGACTGATCGGTTCAGCCGTTTCCGAGAAATCTTGCTCACCGACGTCAAAAACACAGTTTTGAGAAAAACACGTTTGAAGTTTCAAAAGCACTTTCGAACGCTCCGACACGTCATTAAGGGAGCTTTCCAGTGTGAAATTTTCAAAAAATCGATTTTTTTTTTGCTTTATCGAATAGTATACACTCTTCCGAATATTCCCTGAAATGTTCATGCCGAAATTCAGATTATTTCGGTTACTGTACAGCATTTCTTGGAAGAAGGCAACGGAGCAAGGCAACGGAGGCAAACTTTGAACGCGTTTTTCTCGAAACAGCATTTTTCAAAACGGTGTCCAACTTGGAGGGCAGCGTTTTAAAGCTATCGAGTTGAATTTTTTACACAATATTCTTAACGTCATTGTTTATCGTGCTATGGAAGCTTTTTTTTGACATCTTCCTATTTTTTTGTAAAAAAAACTGCCAAAAAAATGCTAAAATCGATACTTTTTGTTCAAACCGGCGCCATTTTTGCAAAAAAAAAAAGCCTCCATAGCACGAAAGCCAATTATATACCGATCAATAATCTTTTTGTGTTTTTTGTTTCAGATCAAAATTGTGACCCCCAACGTGGACACCACATCCAAGTGCATTTTCTGCAACAATTGTTTCATCATTTTTATAGATATTAATTAATAAATAAATCGGTCTTTAAAAAATTGTTTTGTATTCTTCAATACCCAATTAATATACAAAAAAAACCAGACCGATTAGATTATTTTTTCTTTAAAAAAAAAAATCGCGAAAAACAGCGATTTTTCGGGCTGTCACACTGGAAAGCTCCCTTAAAAATGTGCGTGTAACTTCGAGAATACTCGCCGGATTGACAAGAAATTTTCTGTGTGTGTACCAAAAGACATTACGAAAACAAAATGATTAAAAAATCGATTTTTAGAAAATGTTAACTGTATATAACCCCTTAAAATATCAAACGGAAGGTTTGTGCAAAATTTCAGCCCGATGGGAGACGGGGGCTGGAGGGTGGAGGTTTCGGAACCTTATCCTTCGCCTTTAACAACTAGGCACAACCCCCTGAATCAATTAACTCGACGTGTTCGACCCAGTTTCTCAGGATTTTTTTCTCATCCATCAACGGTATGTTATCTCGTAAATTTAGTGACCAATCAAAATAGCAGACTTCCCCCCTCCGAAGTAACGTCGTCTGCAATATCGCAAAGAAATCTCGCAATTTCACCCTTGAAAAAAAAGACGTAGAAAATGCGATGGTTCCGTAGTCGGGACGTTGCGAGATATATAATTGCGTACGTAGATCTGACGATTTATGAACCTCGAGAGATTATTTTCGATAACGATGCACGGGTGCGAGTATATAGGTACAAGGTACGAGCTGGAGAAAAGCGCGCAGCAACAGCAGCGAAGAATAATGCGTTGCGAGACGGGGCGGAAGGAAGGGCCAGGGCTTGGGAGGGGTGGGCAAGCATATTGCAGTCACGGACTTCACTCGCTAAAAAAGTGAAATTTAATGCAGACGATATTGGAGAGCTCTCCGGGTGGAGTAAGAGTGTGGGAGGGACAATAATGTGTCCCGTGAGCAAAACGAGAGAACAACGCCGACAGTACGACGCAGGACCAAAAGTTGGAGGACCAAAAGCCGGCGGATAGAGCAAGAGCGGGAAGATATAACGGACAGAGAGGTGAGGGTGCCAGGCTTGATACTCTGACAGGACAATTTGTGCGCATAAATCACCACGGTCTCCTTTCTTTATATCGTTTAATATGAAATCGGCCGAGGGGGGTGGGGAGCGACGACAGCGATGCAGGGGGGGGGGGGGGGGTTGCTCCGGGATTACGTGGAGGAGTATAAGAGAAACGAGGCGTTTTTTCACTTCCGGTACAACTGTCATCAGACAGATTGATCGTCCATTACGATTTTTCTC
This sequence comes from Ophion ellenae, assembly GCA_963210295.1. Classification (NCBI taxonomy): domain Eukaryota; kingdom Metazoa; phylum Arthropoda; class Insecta; order Hymenoptera; family Ichneumonidae; genus Ophion; species Ophion ellenae. The sequence continues at coordinate 22,023,733 of OY723394.1, forward strand.
TATACGCGAAATATAAACAGAAATCCCCGAAAATCGTACGGGGACGTAACGCGAAGAAATTGAGTACCCTTACGTGACACTCAAGCGGAAAAGATTTATAGACTTTTTCGCCACGTTTCTCCGGTCCGTCGATATTTATGAATGATTTTTTTTAACTCTGCGTAATGGCTCTCTTTCATTTTTCTAAATTAAGGGGGCATTGTCTTTTTTTTCGCAAAATTTACCGCTTTTTGGGAATTTTTTTGTGAAGAAAGTATACAACGGAAAACTTGTGAAACTTGGCATATAGTTTTATTGATCTGTTTACTACATACAAAAATTTTTTTAAACAATTTCATAAAAAAATCCGCCTCCCACCCCCCTCGACGCGCGATGGTCTTTTTTTGATGGTGTGCACGACTACAGCCTTCACGTTCATCCTGCAACAAAAACCCAAAAAGCATTTTACTTTAGACACATATAGCTATCGTTCGATGAAGGGGAAAAAAAATTGACGATTTGGTGACGTTTTGAACTTGAAGTATCGATTTTTCGAAAAAAATTGATCGATTTTTTCTTATAAATAAAAAACTATTAAACGTATTGCTTTTTTGCTTCATCAAACGATAAAAGGATGTCAGCTGAGCATTCTGTCCAAATTTGAAGGCAATCGGTTGAATAGTTTTTGAGAAATCGTGCATACCATCAAAAAAGGACCATCGCGCGTCGAGGGGGGTGGGAGGCGGATTTTTTGATGAAATTGTTTAAAATTTTTTTTGTATTTAGTAAACAGATCAATAAAACTATATGCCAAGTTTCACAATTTTTCCGTTGTATACTTTCTTCACAAAAAAATTCCCAAAAAGCGGTAAATTTTGCGAAAAAAAAAGACAATCCCCCCTTAACGGGGTACCCCTCTCTGGAAGCCCAATTTGAAGGGTCGGAATGATGCATTTTTTTCTGGGAACACATTGGTTGGAATACATTTATTTTTTCCCAGCGTGCTGTGCACATGTTTGTGGTTACAATGTAATTTTTTCGGAAGAAAATGTTTCAAAGTGTTCGTGGTGCTGCAGTTGGCGTTGCGGTCCTCCAACGGCGAGGCCCGAAACGGCGGGATCTCTACCAGGCTCAAATGTGATGTGAAACGAGAACAAACAATTTCTTCTTCAAATATATCCAACTGGCGATGGGTTCACGATCCACTTTTCGAAATTTCGAAAAATACGAAAATTGATAGCTTCTCGAAAGAAAACCTCATTTTTCTCTTGAAAAACAGCATGCTGATTGTTTTAAACAAATGGTTCATCCAATGAAAAAATGCGATCGTGTACCGAAAATGACTACTGTTTAAACGCTAACTGTGGAAATTCAAGTCAACGGTGTGAACGTTGCTCGAGATGTCAATTCCCCATGTGTCAAGATTTGCAGTTTCGAGATAATAGCGGTAAAAGTTTCGGTTCATATTTGACACGATCTTGTGAAATATTGTCGTTTTACCGCTAGTCAGCGATTCCGGCACCATATAAGTGTCCTTCCTCATAATCGAAATCGTGTTGCACACCTAATCTATGCAATATGCGGGCAGTTCGGGCCTCTTCTGAGTGTTCTTGTGCTTTGATGTCCGCTTTCGTTACACTCGAATCATCCATAAGGCGGAATATACATTTAGACAGGAAGACAATAAGCAGTATGGTGGGATTTTTTAAACTAAGAAATAATTATTCGACAATTATCAAACTTTAGGTATACTTTAATAGTATATTTAACTATACGAAACCATTTCGTATAGTTAGGGTATAAAATCATGTGCGAATTTAACCATTTTTTCGTATGAAAAAGTGATTCACTCATAAAATGTATTACACGTGTATTTAGTATGAATATCAAGCTGAAAGTATATATATATTTTGAAAATGGCCGACTACTAATATTTTCTTTTGATATCTTTTTTTAGGCACTCCGCGGCGTGTCATGTAGCATCCACAATTTATTACCTAGAACAAAAAACAAAAATTCTCGTCAATCTACATTAGAATACCTAGAGAAGTAAGTACGGAATTAAAAAAATATTGTTTTATTCAAAAGTTGTAGGTAGTTGAACTTGAGAAATTAATTTTCAGTGAAAACATTCGTTATAACTGCTCATAAACTGCTCATAAAATGAAAAGTTTTCGATTAATCAGACATTCTGTTCGTACTTCTCTGCGAAATGCAATTGGGAACATAACTTTTAAATTTGATGTAAATCGAGTGAAAATTGTTGAAGTTATTTTTCACGCCAATAGGAAAAAAGCTGTTTCGAGAAGTTTCGAGTATTCGGCCATTTTGTACATCAAAAATATATATATATATATATTTTTTTTTCTAACAGCTTGATATTCATACTAAATAGATGTGTAATTAATTTTATGAGTGAATCACTTTTTCATACGAACAAAATTATTACATTTGCACATGATTTCATGCCCGTTACTGTGGCCTAAGGCCTTAAGGCGTTACCCCCACTTGTAGCGCAAAAAAAGGCCTTTTTCATGAATTTTTTTAAAGAAGACTACAAAACTTTTTTAATCGATCAATATACCATCTTAAAGAACACATCTTGAAGAACTTTCAGTAATTTTTTTATTGAAAAATATTACATTGTTTAGTGGCAAATGGCAGTCAATGAAATAATGTGTTTATATACACGGTTTGCGGTGACCAACATTGCGGCGAAGTGGATCATCTGACGAAAAAAATGCGGATGGATTTAGTCAAATATAAGTATAAACTAGTCTTTAATCGAAGGATTTTAAAAAATATTCATTTTTCACAAAATGGCGGACAGTCAAAGTTAATGGTTCGAATTTAACGAAAAAAAACGGCGGTTTTTTGGCTATAAAACGGCCATTTTTTTTCGAAAAAAAAAATCGAACGATTAAAGACTACATTTTTATGTATTAAATAAGCCTGCAAAATTTCAAGAAGATCGGTTCATTAGTGTTCGAGTAATCTTGGTCACCGACTTCAGAAATGCCATTTTGAGAAAAACGCGTTTAAAGTTTCTCTTTCGACGCTCTTTCAACGCGGATTCTTCTCTTTCAACGCTCATATCTCAGTCAATTTTGTTCGGATCGACTTGAAATTTTCAGGACATATTCTCAGATACTTATACTTCAAAAAAATGCAATAAAGAAGATCGATTTTTTCAGAATCGCAAGTGGGGGTAACCCCTTAATTAATTCATTATCAAAATGACGGAGGTGTGGCAGAGTGTTACAGCGAGGTTGCCGCGAGAGTTGCGAATCGGCGTGCAGTCAGCTTCCCGTAGACTTCGATTTGCAAAAAGTTCGAACATTTTTTCAGTTAGAACATGTATAGTTTCTATGTGACAATAATTAAAATGAAGAAAATGCAAATTTAAGAAAATGGCACGCATTTACAAATAAATATCAACATTTCACGCAACATTTCTGTAAAATGTGGATTAAAAAAGTCGTTTTTTACCAATTTTTCAAAAACAATGCTCGTCAAGTAGAAGGTACCGATATTATCAATATTTCAACCAAGTTTCAAATCAATCGGCTTAATCGGCTTTTTGAGTAATCCTGCACGCCAATTTCGATAGTGCAGTTTTGAGATAAACGCGTTTGAAGTTCACGCCCGCTCCGAATCCGAGCGGTGAGGCACAGCGTTGACGGGCTGTAACGTTTAAAGTTTTTCGAATTTCGCTTTGAAACTTTGGGAAAGTATTCTACATATATAATTCTCTCGTTTAGAGAAAGAAAAAAAAAAGAAATCGATTTTTTGATCGTTGTAAATGTATTCCCGCCTTAACCCGACGCCCACTGTTTCACTAAAATAGGTGTAACTTCGTCAATTTTTAGAAGTTCAGAGTCCGGTTGGTCTTAAAATATTCTTAAAAGATCGCACTACAACAATATGCAAAAAAACTTTTTTTTTAGTTTTCAAAGGGAACCCCCTCAATTCTCAATAATTTCTAACGGTATGAATCCGTTAAATAAAATGCACCGTGTGAAAAATAAAATCGCGGAAAATTGACAACTCTAGTCACCATGACCGAAAAATTGAACAGCCATAGAGCGCAATTGGCAGTGAGGAGTAAATTTTGATAAAAATGGGCAACGATGAGCACGTTTTTCTCGCCTGTCCGCTTGACTTCCGCAAAATTGGAGAAGGCCTTGAAACCTCGCTCGCGCGAAAACCCCACGTAACAATAAACAAATTAGCGACGGCTCTCCTTCGCCTCGCTTAATCATCGTTAAAAAGCTTAGGAGAGAAAAATTCTTTGTGGAATTCATTGCTCGCGCTCGAACGGTCCATTTTCGTTCTCGGCTGTGGGCGGAAAGCCCCAGTGGTCATACGTACACACGCGAGAGTTCCATAAGGAGAGACACGCGAAAGAAGCTTTCATCGGAGCCTGAAATTGGCAAGTACGTGCAGAGGGCGAAAGCCTCACCAGCCTCGGGACTCACACACTCGCGTATACACGCGGAGAGCCGTGTACTCGTTCGCCAAGTTAAATTCACGACACGCGCCCATTTATCCTTTTTGCGGAATGAGTGATAATTCGTGGAAATCGAATTAGGACGCTGGCCCAGGGTCTCCTCGCGTACACTGGGCTACTTCTCGACTTTTGCTACAGTCGTGAAAAACCTCCGAGTTACCGCATTCGGAGCGGTGGCCTTTTTCTCGACCCGCAACCTTATTCTCATTTTTTCAATCCTATATATGTACGGTGATTGCGAAGACATTTGACTTTGAGGACCCTCCACTCACCAAAATCAACGACAAAGTATCCTTTTTTTCGTGTCTATGTATATATACAGGGTGTCGCTCTTACCTCTCCCACCCGAAATAACCCGGTAATTATCGACGATAAATAATAATTTATCTACGTAATTATCGACAAAAAAATGTAATTATCGACAAAAAATGTAATTATCGACAAAAAAATGTAATTATCGACAAAAAATGTAATTATCGACGAAAAAAGGTTCCAGACAAAAGTTGTATGGTGTGAAGGGTGCCATCAAATGCGCCCAATTTTTTTTTATTTCGCTGGAGGCGCGGACGCACAGTGAAGGTCACCTCCACATTTTTTAATGGAATCGTACATTTTTTTCAACCATCTCGTGGAGCACCTCATGCCGCATAAAAAACATTGGGAGGTCAAAGACGTTCAAGGTCAGTCAAGGTCAGTATCGATGATACAGATCTAAACATCTCGGATCACTGCCAAATATTTGCTAGTGACCCGAGATATTTAGATTTGTATTTCATTTTAATAGATGACCTTGAATGACCTTGAACGACTTTGACCCCTTAATGTTTTTGTGCGGTTTGAGGTGCTCCGCAAGATGGTTGAAAAGACTGTACCATTCCATTTTAAAAAGTGGAGGTGACCTGCACTGTGCGTCAGCGCCTCCACCGAAATAAAAAAATTGGTCGCATTTGGTGGCCCCCTTCACACCGTACAACTTTTGTCTGGAACTTTTTTTTGTGACGTCGATAATTACCGAGTTATTTCGAGTGGCAGAGATGAGAGGGACACCCCATCTTAACACCCTGTATATATATATATTTATACATATATACAGAGTGTTAGGAAGGTGCAAAGCCTTGAGGGGGTGATAGGTCACCTCATTGGGAACATATCTAGCCCAAGTTACCTTAGTCCAAAGTCTAAGGATTTCGAGTTATCATGGTAAGGATGATTTGTGGAAAATTTCCCAAATTAGGTACCAACTTGTTTACCTCTTATGTTAATGCTATTGTTTTAAAAATGAGGTATTTTAATTTTTTGACAAGTTTTTAATTGTTTACCACGTCCCATTTAGTTACAAGGAACGGTAGCGAGGTCGATCTCTCCGATTTCGATTAAATTTGGCATGCTTGTAAAATGGGTAAAAATAGGCGACACGTATTTTTTTATGTCTGCGGAACCCGACTTTTAAGAGTTGAAATGCACCCTCGAAAATTGGGGTGTTTTTCGTTTTTCGCCGACAACGTTTTAACGGTACGAGATATGAAAAAAATTCAAAATGCAACAATGCCTATTTTTTCATGTACTGTACATTGGAGATGAGAGCAATGATGTTATCGACGAAAAGCGAAAAACACCCCTATTTTCGAGGATGCGGTTCACCCCTTAAAAATCGGGTTTGGCAGATATAAAAAAATACCTGTCGCCTATTTTTACCCATTCTACAAGCATGCCAAATTTCATCGAAATCGGAGAGATCGACCTGCCAACCTTTCCTTGTTAGTTTAATAAACAAATATTCGGATGTTGGAAAATATCTCGCTGTTTGTTCGTGAAAATTAATGGTTTATTTTTTTAATGACTCCTAATACTTTCAAACGTTCTAAAACTTTCGTGTGATTCTGCAAGTTCAGCTAGCGTCTGACATAAGTTTTCGTCAAGTAATTCCTCTAATATAACACATCAAACTCATTATTTTCGAAGCGTATAAACCAATCTCGTAAAAACCTTAAGTCTCAACAAGAATTCTGTGTGCTTAAGCTGCAGATTAAAAAAAAATAAAGTAGCGCAGTAAAATTCTCCGCAAATACTTTTTTCGGCACGAAGTTTGACATGTTTAAGACTATGAAAAACGCGAAATAACACACTGAATTTCAAACTTGCTTATAGTACTTCTTTAACGATGCTTTACCATTTTAAACTACACGCACGCAGTTCTGGTAACGCCATCTGTTGGAAAACAGCGAGAACTTATTCAACGTCCTAACAAAATAGCCTTATTGAGATATATAAAAATGTGAAAAATTTAGACAAATTAATACATATAAAAATGGAAACTTAAAAAATATATATATATATATATAAAGAATAATTTAATTTAATTTAAAAAACAGCCTTTTTAACATGTATAAAAGGAAAAATTGAAAAATCCGATACAAAATCAAACATCCTTATTCCGAGTGTAAGATAAAGGATATATTAACTTTCATCGGATTTTAAAGTTTATATTTTGCATTTTCTTCTGAAATTTATACATAAATAGTGATTTATATAGGATAATTTCATTAAAGAAAAAATAAAATAGCCTTGTTTAAATATATAAAAATATTAGAACTATAAGAGTGCAGATATATATATATATATATATATATATATATATATATATATATGTACAGGGTGGTACATAAATAAAATTACTACGTTTATAGTAAGCGTTCAAAATGACAACCATCAATATCAATGCGTACGTTATTATGTACGTTTACATATTTCTTAGACAGATACAGAAAGTACAGAAAGGCGATAATACTTGAGGTTCACTTCACTGAAAATAAACACTGTTTCAAGGACACTTTAATAAGTTTGCAGGATACGATAAACATGATAAGATTAGTATCGACAAATCTGTCAATATTTACTACCGAAACTGTAAGCCTTTCTGTACTTTCTATGACCTCCAATGACCTTATGTTATAGGTCATTGAACTTGTTTCAAGCACCTCTTTCATGATACAGAAAAAAACATACCGATCCATTTTAAAATTGGAGTTGACCTTCAAATATCCGAAGTACCTTCACCTGCAAAAAAGCTATTATCGTTATCGGATGGCTCCTTTCGTACTGTGCAATTTCATTTCAGCAAATATTTCTGTGAACCTTATAGTTTCCAAGATATCCAAGGTGCCAATAGTTATTGATCCACCCTGTATATCGCAATATTATATTTATCCGATATGCTATCGAATATTTTATTTTTTATCCAATTAAAGTATCCTATATCAATACATATTTTTGAACATTTTATTTTTGTTTTATTTTTCATAATAATTGTTAACGTTGATTTTGGGGAGATGAGGTTCTCGCAGTCAAAATCATCGTCCCATATATATATATATATATATATATATATATCCATATATATATATATATATATATATATATATCCATATATATATATATATATATATATATATATATATATATATATATATATATATATATATATATATAAGCGGTCTCTTCCAACGTCTGACCTCAACCACGAAGCCGGCTTAGCCGTGTCCGCATTTTCAAATTTCATTACAAAGTGCGACCGATGCATAAAGATCCTCCTTGAACCCACGAGCTTCCCTTTGTGCGCTCAAGCGTGTCCAAGCCTTCTCCGTGTCTTCCCTGACTAACTGCTCCTCATGCTCGCAACTTTCGCCATAATTTCTCCATTTTTTTGCATTGCCACGCGCGCCAGCTATCCCCGCGTGTTCGTCGAGATTCGATCTAAAAATAAATCAGAGGCGCCATTGTCATATCAATGGAGCTGACGAGTTCTCCAGGAGATCCCTCGGTTCGTTCCTCGTGGAACACGGCAACGGGAGAGGCCTAAGGGGGTTGGTCTGGCTCCTTGAGCTAGGGGTGGAAGAGGGCGAGAGAGAGAGTCTCGTGCGAGTATCCGCAATGCCGCGAAGAGGTGGTCGATAAATTTTCCGGAAGTTTAATTTCATTTTATAGGCGTGATACTTTAGCGTAAGCACCTACACTTTACACTAACGGCGCTATACCACCCCTCAGGACTCTCATCCCCGCTCGAGTCTCCACCCCCTCGCCGCCCACCCCCTCGCGTACGAGAGGGTTGTACAGATAGTTGCTGTTCGAAGCAAGGGGCTGGAATGCTTCGCTGTATCACCAGACGGAGGCTTTTTCCCGAGATGAGGCGGGGGGGGGGGGGGTAGATTGGGGCCTGCGGGGGTTGAAAGCTCGGCGAGGGTATAGGATAGCCGAGACCGCGGCCAAGTCGAGCGACTCCGAAGAATTATACATTAATAGTAGACCCGGATAGAGTGCACGCTATGACACTATAACGCTCGTAAAGTTCTAAATCATGACTCAAGAAAGCAACCCTCACTCCGCATGCCCCGTAATTATATCGTCGTTTTTATAAAAGGAAGCGCCACATTGGTCCACTCGACTCGATTCGGAACATTGCCCTCCACGCTGTCCCTCCTACTACATCCCTCCCAACCCCGTTGCTCCTATTAACGTACCGCGTCATTCCGCGTAACGATCTCGAGGGTGAGCTCAAAGTATCGTGTCTTTTTTCCACCGGCTACGAGAGAAACGGGCGCGGATGGATTCAGCTTCCGGTCACGTTGGCACGAACCACGATTATCCGCTGCTTGTTACAGACTTTTCGCGAACTTGTTTTCTCCTTATTTTCCTCGGCTCTTTTTTTTCAGCGACTTCATTGAAATAAGGGCTGTCGAGAGCTTTTTTTCAACCTGCACCTGTAAACACGCAGTGAAAAGAAACCTCGAGAGGTTTATTTATGTTTTTGTAAATGATACAATGTTGGGATGATTTCTAGTACGAGTTGACGGGTTCGGAGAAAATTGATTCAAATACGAATGAAAATTAATTTCGAATCAATGATAATTAGTTTAATTTAATTTAATTTAATTAACGAATCGATGAAAAGTCTGAGTTAATTGTCATGTAAATGAAATTACAATTTCAATGAAAATGAATTTACAATCTCTTTTCATTAATTGAAAATTAGATTCCATAAAAATGTAAATTTCATTTCCAGGGAAATTAATTCAGAAATAAAGTTCATTAATTTGATAAACAAATGGAAATTTAATGAATTAATTTTCATTGATTTGTTGAGCAAAATAAAATGTATTCAATTAATTTTCATTCATTTGTTGAACGAATAAAAATTTATTTAATTAATTTTCATTGATTTGTTGAGAAAAATAAAATGTATTTAATAATTACCATTAATTTGTTAAACGAATTGAAATGTATTGAATTAATGTTCATTAATTTAAATAATTCATTTAATTAATAATAACAATTATTCGGTCACGATAACCCAAACAGACCCAAACAAACCCTAATGAATAATTCATTCCATTCATAATAACAAACGCATCGACAAACGTTTAGAAAAACAAACAAAAAATCAGAAATGTTTGTTTCGCATTCCAGCCAGCGGCGGCTTCATTAAGGGGCCAGTCCACTTTGAAAATTTCAAAAAATCGAAAGCAAGCAAGACTTGAAGAAATCGACGAGGATGAGCAATCAGAAGGGATTTTGCACGTTGCAGGAATTGCCAATTGAGTTTAGGTAAGAGTTTTTCATAGTATAAACTTCGAATGCGTTTTTCTCCAAACAGCGTTTTCAAAATCTAGCTCCATCATATCTCTAAAACTAATAAATCGATTCTCTTGAAATTTGAACCACATATTGTAAACATGATTCGCAACAAGATGACCCTCGATGGTTTTAAAATTTTTATTTTTAATCTTTTTTTTGCGAAAAACTGCGAAAAAACGCGTTTTTTTTCACTTTTGTTCGTTTTTCATCTGCCATTTTTTTATTTTTTGATAAAACTTTATATCCGAGGGTCATTTTGTAGCTGGTGTCGTACTGAATCTAATGGACTTTGATTTTTTTGTTTCAGACAAGCCGTTGCCGAGTTGTGATGGAGCTACCCAGCCCACCTATTTTTGAGGCGTTACGTTAAACTATAGTTTTTGTACTCAAAAATGAATAAAAATAAATTAAATTTTTTTAAAATGTATTTTAAGACATTATTTATCAAACCCAACAACTTTTATATTCATATCTTTTATAAAATGCTCAAAAAAAATCACGGTAACAGCGTTTTTTGTCTCTCCAAAGTGGACTGGCTCCTTAAATTGTCCATTATTTAATTTTCTTTTCTTTTTCAAGCCCCGCTCTGTGCGCGTTCTTTTCGCAATCGCACACAATACCAACCTAAAGTGCAACACGTAAAGCGATCCGAGACAGCTAAAAACGGCAACCTTTTCTTTCCCACGGATTTGGAAGTCGATAAGCGAATAAGTGAATGCGAAACTTTGATTAAGTCCCGAAGTATCGGCGGGTTGAACTGCGTACGAAGTGGAAAAGAATAAAACGAGGAAAAATCTCAACGAGTATTCGCGAAGCGAACGGTATTAATTATTTAATTAAAATTCAGTGGCCGATGGTACGCGATGCCTCTGAATACCGTACCGCCGTGTCCATCGATTCTCCACCCCTCACTTCGTTTCGCCTTACTCCATCTTTGTTTCTCCACGTAACCCCGTATTATTGGATGAACACGACGTGAAAACCCGCGCGAGATGGAGAAAAAATATTCACCGCCATGACGATCGAACGGAAAGGGGGGGGGGGGGGGGCATCGAGTGTGCGAGACACTCACTGGTCCGTTGGATGAAAAGACGATGGTCGGATAGAGCTCGGCTGATCAAACACTTGATTAAAGAAACTTTCCGATAGCCGCGCGCCAAGGAACACTCTCTCTCTCTCTCTCTCTCTCTCTCTCTCTCTCTCTCTCTCTCTCTCTCTCTCTCTCTCTCCGTATCGGCTCGCCAGTCCGACCATGGCCGACCATCGGAGCGCGGAGAAAATGAGAAAGAAAAACAACCCCCGATGCAGTCGCGGTCTGGGCCGACCGAGTGATTGGAAGTGGGGCAAAGACGAGGGAGGAAAAAAAGATTGAAACCTTCTTCCGTTTTTTTTTCTTTGCTCTTCATCGCTTCCAGGCTTCTTTCAGATTGAGCGACGAATCTCGCGCGAATCGTCCGTAGCGAGGAAAGTAGCGAGTCGAGAGCTTTTCTCGTGTACCGTGAGCCCGCCGATACTTCGAATCTTCCTGTCTACCGAGAATGCTGAATCGAAAATAAAAAAGGAATTATAAGAATAACAAAATTAAGGGGACTCGAAATAGGCCTGCAGTTGGTCCGGAGGATATTCAAGGTCCGTTTAAGTTAGGTTTAAAGTAGACTCATCGGGTTATGCATAGTAGTGAAAGTCAAAATATGACTTTTTGAAAATCAATCCCGAGTAAAAATGAATATATATAATCATATATAATTGTATATTAATTGATCATATACAATTGTATACAAAAATTGGCCCGATAGAATTTTATATATTTGTATATAAACGTATACAATTGTATACGTATACAATTGTATATAAACGTATACAATTGTATATTGTATATTAATTGATCATATACAATTGTATACAAAAATTGGCCCGATAGAATTTTATATATTTGTATATAAACGTATACAATTGTATATATACGTTTATATACAAATATATAAAATTCTATCGGGCCAATTTTTGTATACAATTGTATATGATCAATTAATATACAATTATATATATTTATATATGAACATATATAATTGTATATTAATTGATCATATACAATTGTATACAGAAATTGGCTCAATAGAATTTTATATATTCGTATATAAACGAATACTATCGTACATAACTGTATATTAGTATATACAATTGTATACGTTTATATACAAATATATAAAATTCTATCGGGCCAATTTTTGTATACAACTGTATATGACCAATTAATATACAATTATATATGTTTATATATATTCATTTTTACTCGGGATGTATTTTGAGGGTATATCGTCTTATAAAGGGTCCCTGAAAATTTCAAGGTCATCGGATGAAAATTGACATATTTATAGGCTGGCATATTGACGCCTGTCGGAACACTCGAAGCGTCGTTCAAAACTTTAAGAGGTTATATACAGTTAAAATTTTCGAAAAATCGATAATTTTTTTATTTTATTTTCGTAATGTACATATATTTGAGTACAAACACAGAAAATTTCTTGTCAATCCAGCGAATATTCTCGAAGTTACACGCACATTTGTAATGACGTGTCAGAGCGTTCGAAAGTGCTTTTGAAACTTTAAACGCGTTTTTCTCAAAATTGTGTTTTTAAAGTCAGTGAGCAAGATTTCTCGGAAACGGCTGAACCGATCAGTCTCAAATTTTAACAAAATCTTTTCAAATATATTTTTTAGTAACTAATCGAAGGTTTTTCTCACCGATAAATATTTTCCATTTTATAAACAATTTAAGGCCTAAATTGTTGTCAAAAATCGATTTTTTTTAGAAGCCGCCATTTTGTCAAAAAATTTTGTTTTGCTTATTCCTTCCATCAATTACAAGACAATCCATTATATTAACGAAACATTTTTGGTTTTTTCATTTTAGATGAACCAGTCCAGAGATATCGTGTTCACCGTGTTATTTTTACAAATAAAAAATGTTAAATTACAGTTGAAAGTTACGATAATATGTGTACAACTTTTTACGTTAATAGATTTAAAGGTCTTCTCAAGAAAAATTCTCGAAAAGTCGATCTGTTTGGGCCTCCTGACAATATAACCCCTTAAGGGGAGATATACACCTAGATGGTCGAGGTCGAGGACTTAGAAGCTATGAACATTCCGTCGACCGTAGAAGACCTACACTATGGGCCTGGTATCGATGATTCCATGTAAGTTGACAAATTTCATGATTTATTCATTCCCAAATTTTCAAACGCGTTTTTCTCAAAACCACGTTTTTCAAATCGGCATCCAAAATTTCTCGAAAACCAATGAACCAATTGCCTTGAGGTTTTTTGTTGATATTCTATACACCATTATCTAGTACTTGTCATAGGATTTTTTTCCGGTACTTAGTTTTTGTTTTATAGGCAAAAGAATAACTAATTTTTGGCCCAAAAATCACTATTTATGTTCAAACGTCCGCCATTTTGTCATAAATCGATATTTTCAAAATCGGCTATGACTAGTACTAGACTATAGTATCTAATTTAATAATTTTTTTGGTTTTTTTTTCAGATGATTTTTTAAGAAACGCCAGTGGGTACCGTATACGCAGATTTTTTTACGACGCTCCAAGGATCATACAATATCCTTGTATATTTTTGATATTTTTAAATAAAGAAAATAAAACATATTTTTGAATGTATATACTTTCAGATAATTAAAACCCCAATCCGAAATTTCAAATAGTTTTCTTTGAAAAAATTCACAAAAATGACCCTTTTTCCGCCTCCTAGGTGTATATCTCCCCTTAAACTCTTTTGTCTCGACTGTCCGTTTTCCTAATCGTAAAATATCTCAAAAACTACTGAATCGATATTTCTGAACGTTCTAGGGTTCTTTCTAGATGTAACAATATAGTAAAAGGTGCCTCAAAATGACCTGAAATTTCAGTTTATTAATGAAACGTATTATTCATTTGAAAAGTACGAATATCTCAATTTTAATATAACGCACAAACATGGAGGTTATGTGTGGAACACAATCTCTGGGCCTCCAAAGAGGGATACCCCGTTAAAGTACGTTCAAAACAGGCATTGAAGCAGTTGAAAAAAATAGTTGTCAATTGTTCCAAAATCTAACATTAGACCCGTTGCTTGCCGAGCAAATCCACACAAACACCGCAAACCGTCAATATTTTAAACCCGAAACGTTCCAATTTCGAAAATATGGACGTAGAGCCTCGGAAACTTGGTGGCTCTCGTCTTTTCCAATTTTCATAAATTATTTAAGATTTTCCATATAAAAGGTCACAAAGCGAGTGACGGTGGAGGGGAATGGAAACTCTGCTGTGACGGACGGGCATGGAGAAACGATCAGGGTTCCTAGTGACTGCGGGATGATAAGAAAATGGAAAACTTCCTCCGGGCTACAGGGGCGCTACCCCCCCCCCCCCTCCCCCGCGCTCCCGGCTTCGCCTGCTAACCCGCCCCGTATAACGGCACGTCCCGTCTTTGTAAGTGGCTTATGGGATTTCGCAAACGCGCGATCTTATTAATTTTCCATTTAATTACCGCTAAATTGGGCGCCCGGATTCAACGCCGAGAATCCCGGAAATCGAACGACGGCACCGAGGTGTTGATATACCGATTTTGCCGTAACAAAAAAAGGAGGAAAAAAAACGAATCACCAAGGCATCCGACGATTGAAAGACGAGCGGTGGATGGATACAGGAATGGTGAATTATGGAATGAGAGTGAATATAAGGGAGATGAAACAGAGGAGGAAGAAGAAGCAGAAGAAAGAGAAGAAGAGGAGTAAGACGGATGAAAGCCAGCGCCGAGAGACACACCGTCTATGCAAACATCAAACCAATATCGTAATTGCTCCGAAGACTGTTGGCATAAGAGTCGCTGACGTCTTGGCTCGGTTTTCCTCCTCCGAGCTCCCTCGGCCCAAACTTCCATATATATATTCGTGAATGTGTGTGTATGCGTAGAAGAACTGAAGCGCTTTGCATGCGGAGATGAAACTCTATCCTAACGTTTTATCAGTTTCATTGCTTCTGGGGTACATCTCTTTGTCTCCGTCCTTTTTTTCTCTATCTCCCTCCCCCTCCCTCTCTCTCTCTCCTCTCTTCCTCTCTCCTCTCCTCTACTTTAGCCACCCTGATGCACATCCAAGAGAATCAGTCAATTCTGAAGTCTCATTGTGTGGACGCTTCCCCAAATCGCTATCAGAGGAAAATCAAGTCCTAAGTTTATCCTGCCTCATCTAGGATGGACCAAATTTGTA
The DNA here is from genome assembly GCA_963210295.1 of Ophion ellenae. Lineage (NCBI taxonomy): Eukaryota > Metazoa > Arthropoda > Insecta > Hymenoptera > Ichneumonidae > Ophion > Ophion ellenae. The sequence continues at coordinate 22,039,121 of OY723394.1, forward strand.
CGATCTATGATCGTGACATGTGATTTTTTTTTTAATCCTCCGAAGATGTCTTTATTTTTCATTTTTTTGTCAATTTTTACCACCCTTAGGCCTTCTTCGATATTTGAAAATTTGCATCACGACTATGAAGTATACGCTCGGGCCCTTTTTTTCCTTCGTGCTTTGAGTAAAAAATATGGCGTGGGACGAAGGATTCTCGTTGAAAGCGCGTCTGACCACATTCTGACCGTAACTACTTGATTTTTCTACTAGCTCATCCGCGAGGCTGTAGGACCGTGAAAGCCCGCGCAAACGGTCCCCACTTTTCCGAGGGCTAGAGAACGACCTACCGCAATCCGTACGACCTTTAAGGGCGGCCTCGACCCTTTCGCACCGCTGGGAAACAGTACTTGTGCTACCTCGACGGCCTTGCTCAGGTCAGAGATCCTCGAATATCGATATTATTCGCGAACGAATAAAATCGCGTCCCGCCCGAGAGATTACGAATTGTTTCATTTCCCAAATCGCTTATTCCTACCGCCGCACGAATGAGAGAACAAAAGTATACAGGAGGAGCGAACGAAAATAATGGTATTTGATCAATCGCTCGATAAAGTGGGTTCGGGGGTGGGGATCGGAAGGTAGAAAGCGAGGAAATTGTTGCGGCCTGAGGAAAAGGTTAACGATATGCAGATTTCGACGAGTGACGGGGATGGCACGGTTCTTAAACGACCCCTCTCCACCCACCCCTACTCCACCCGTTTCTCCGTCGAAAAGCTCGGTCTCTCGCTGTATCGAGGCGAGGGGGGCACGAAACAAAATTAAAAAAAAAAAAAAGAGATAGTGAAACGCAAGAGATGAGTCGAATAGCCAGGAATACGAGAACGAGAAAATTCCGAATGAAATTCAAATCGCGAGATAAGGCGGGTAACGGGCTGAAAAATTAAATATCATTTGAATAAACTGAGATTGTGGCATCGTAATAGAATAATCGCCCGTTCGCGATTGATAAATGCAATAAAATGCAATTTCTCCACTCGACCGTTCGTTACTTCCGGATTTTATTGATCGTTCATCCGCAGCTTATCTGTTCGCGTCGAATTCGTTGGCGCCCTTAACGCGCTACATCCACCTAGAGGCTTGAAAAAATGGCCAAATTCCGATTTTATTTCCGGTACAGGGTTGGTATAAAAGAAGCGGATTTATTTAACACAAACGAATCTATATTGAGCAGTTTAAAAAAAATCACCAAAAAATACCGAAAAACAACAAAAACATCGCCGGAAGATGATGACATTTTTTTCGCGACGTTTGGCGGTGGACCCTTTCCAGCTTAAACGGCACATCTGAAATCTCAAAACTAAACAGGTTATTCAAGTCAACAATAAATACGAGTCGTTGACGATCGTCGATTTAAAAAATCTGTTTTTTTAACAACGCGGCGACGAATTGAATCTCGAGCATACAAAATCTATGAAAAAAGTCTCCACTTTTACGTGACTATCAAAAAATAAAGATCGATTTTTTTAAAGTGCGATTTTTAACGCCCTTTAAATATTTGTCATTGTATCTCCTGTAAATTTGGAAACAATCCATCCAGTTTCTCGAGTTTCGACTCCGACAGTGTTTCGAGAAAAACGTGTCTAAAGGTTGAAGTATGGTGTTGCTAACGCTCTCCCGGGCGACTGTTAAAACCCGTGCGGAAATTGAGTTGGTGCTGTGATCGGGCCCCAATAATATTCCCCTAACTTTATTCGGGCCCTAATCTGGAAGCCACATGAGGGCCGTTAGTGGCCGGTCACACTTTTTCAACAAGGGCCATTAAAGGCGCAACGACCGGGGCCTTATAAGTTGCCTCAATGGGGCCTCATCAAAACGGCGCCTCATCATAACCATTTCAGCGCCATAAAATATCCGTATCAGGGGATATACGTGTATGTTAAATGCGTCAGGGTATATCTGTATTTGTTTTTATGTAATTGTTCATGTGCATAGGTGTGGGCGTGAGTACATGTGTATGTATGTGTGCGCGCGTAGAAATGTGATTGCGTATATGCATGTGAGCCTTTATGACAAACTGCCATGACAAAATTAATACAAAAAATAATGTGAGGCGAACTCTCTTCACTGCAAACATTTATTTTTGAGGAACTATCCACTATGATAACATTTTTTAGAATTATGGTAGCTTGTAACACTTAAGTTTGAAATTGTAAGATTATCACATTGATTATAGTTATAGTCACAGTCTGAAATGAGTCTGTAAGGGTACAGAACGCGAAGGAGCGACATTATATGTCCGCTGTATAAAGTAAAGTATTAATGACTCCAATAAAAGTAATATTATGTTAGTTTTAAATAGGAAATTATTAAGTAATTGAATAAGTAATTCTCAATCATTAATATATCACGGAAAAATATCAATATATCACGAGGAAAAAATACACTACGGAATTCACTTTTTTTCTGCAAGGTCCACGTAGATAAGTCATCTCGATGAGACTTAACGCATCCTGCGCCCCCCATGCCTGTCTTTTGCATTATTTAAACAAATATATTCTACTACACATCGATTCTAAGGAATGGATGTGTAGTAGAAATAAAAAAAATATATGGGTCTACTGAATCACTAGAATCTATTTCCATTGAGGGAAAGATCTGGAAAACAAAGACCAATTTATTTACTTATCCTACACAGTCAGATAAAGTTTACGAATGGAAAATATCAGCGAAGTCTTCACAAGAAATAATTGTCCCTATGATGAGTATTGAGCGGAAATTAGTTGCTATAAAAATGTCGAGAAAACCGGTTGGGACTGTTCACACTTATGCGCTAGCATTACTCCATGTATGAGTGAAACCATGAGTAATTGTTTGTATCTATGTAAAAGGTTTCTTTAATTTGATAAATAAATACTGTCTGATGTTTGTCTGCATATTTGTGTTCATCGTTGATTTTTTATTTGCTAATGCCCTTACGCTTTTTCCCAATTTTCGTTCGATAATATTATTCGATCGATGTATATAATCGATTTGAATAATTGAAATACCATCAACCATGTAGCCTAAGCTATTTATACTGGTTTATCGCTATAATCGTCAGATCTGGGCCTATTGTGGAAATCCCTACTTGTTTATCCCTATACTGGCCAAGTCTGGGCCTATTGTGGAAATCCCTACAGGTTTATCCCTATAATGGCCAAGTCGGGTCCTATTGTGGAAATCCCTACAGGTTTATCCCCACAATGGCCAAGTCGGGGGCTATTGTGGAAATCCCTACAAGTTTATCCCGATAATGGCCGAGTCTGGGCCCATTGTGGAAATCCCTACTAGGGAAAGCACTAGGGAAGCCCTGAAAGGCCCTTATTTTTATTAGGGATGCCCTATCAGTTTTCCGCACGGGAAGCTGTAATTCATTCAAATTTAGCAATATTTCCGTGAAATTTTCAGACAATATAGCTAAAAGGTGATACTATCGAATGAAAATACTTTTGGAAAATGCAATTTTTCGACCCACCTAGGTAGATGTAGCCCATTGATGCAAAGTGGAGGACCACCTGACGCTCAAGTGCGAGAGAGACAGACGAAATTTTCAGACCGAAAGTTGTCACAGATGCGTAATATGTACGTTTTGTTTCTGGTTAAAAAAAACTTACACGTCTGTGGAAAAGTTCCATCGCAAGATTTGTAAGGTTATGTTAACCTTGTGTGTACTCTTAATAAAGCAAGATCAAAGATAACCTTGAGTTTGACCTTGGCTCGTCCTCGAGTCCTTCCTAAGCGTGGTCAGCCATCGAGCTCAACCCCGCGAGAACTCCGAGCACTCAAGGTCAAAGGAGGTCCGCAAATTTCTGAAGAATAAAAAAATTAAGCAGATTTCTCAAGATCACAGCAGGCCTGCAGATTTATCAAGGTCAAAGAGGGGCCGCCGATTGCTCCAGGTCGATTGCTCTAAGCGACGAATAGCCGACGAATCAAGATCCTCCAGCTTTAGGCCAAGACAAACGAGTAACTACGCAAAGATCGGGGACCCCGTTAAGGGCTTCAAGATGGCTTACAGCACAATGAGTGACGGTAACATTCCAACTGTACTCAGTGCACAGGAAATTGCGTTTCATTGTAGCGAGACGTTGTTTGCTTTCGAACTACGATACCGCGTTGTTTCGCTGCACCCTTGTCGCACCGCAAGTCCCTACCCCCATCCTTCTCCGAGTCCATGCCACCCCTAACCGCGCGTTCGCATTGTGAAGACATTCGACTCCGAGACCCATCCTCACAGTAGCCTATTGTCCCCACATTTGCCACCATACGCGTCCCGATGTCCTCGAAATCACCTCTCGATATAGCTGTTTTGTGAAAAGGTCATTTCGAGGACCGCCCTGTCCCCGAAGTCCATATTTCTCCAGGAAGAATTTCGGAGTGTCCTCAAAACAGCTGGATGTACCGATAGCCAGCGTTACGTAGATACGATGCGTTGGAAAATTCTGTCCTCATGTATACCGAAGGCATTTACTTTATTCGCGCCCAGGATCCTCACTATGGAGCACTCTCCGTGCAGCATAGCCCCGAGGCCGTCATCCCCGCAACCGCGCTCAGAAATGAGCTCCGAATGACAATTACACCGTGGCAGATAAACGCGTGTACATCCCGACGCCATTCCTTCCCCCAACCATCGCAAGCTTGGGTGGCGAACAAAGGGATCGGCTTGCGAGCGAGCTTCGATCCTCCGGAGAACGTTAAAATTCTCGAAACGCCGCCGCGAACCACCCTTTAACACTCCGCACTTTCCGGAATCCAATCTTCGCTTCTGTATTATCCTCCCCTTAACGTTTCACCCTTAAACGGATCGTGGCTGGCACTGTTATTATTTTTCTTATATCCGCCTTTTGGGAAAATTCGGTGCTTTCCCGGCGGTCGCAGGAGGAGACGGGGCTTGCGGAGAAGCCGCGAAAACTACCCCTCGTGAAGGGTTGATCCACCCCGGGTCGAAAAAAGCGATTTGGAGGTGGGAAAAAAATGGAGACTCGTTAGTTTTATTCTCCGCAGGAGGGATGTGTTGGGAAATAGGTGGATCGGTCAACATTGGCAGCAGGGGCGGCGCTGTCAATGAGAGTGGGGTGAAAGGACGAGGCACGGTGGACACTCTATTCTCTCGCGCACCACCGTTATTTATATTCAAATCGATGCATTGTAAAAGTTGGCCAGCTTTTCGCCCTCGTCTCTCCCTTCACCCCTATTCACGGCCATCTTTTCCTTCTCCATTCTTCCGCTTCTTCTCCTTTAGCTTTGCGCTCCGTTTCCTCGATTTACCTTTCACCCCCCAACATTTTCTCGCAGGATACACGTACTCGGGACGAGACTTTTCGTTAACATTCTCCCCCCCCCCCCCCCCCCCTCTTCGATCCAAGCACCATACTTTTTGCGCAGGTACGAATTCACGTACGTACCCTTCGAGTCTTCTCGTATCTCAAACGGCCATGAATACACGAAAAACCCACAGGCAGGCCTGGACGGAGACATAATTTATTGCATATGAGCTCGTGGATTTGTCAATTGCCAGAATGCACACGTGCCAAAGGTCCTATATTCACATATATACGTGTACACTCGTATACAAATATTTAGTTATTTATTTTCTCACCACCGAGAGCGAGACGGAGGGACGGTAGGAATTGTACGAGCCACTTATTCCCGACGTTCAGAAAGCTTCATGAATCATGGGAAATGCAGTTGGAAGTCCTGTACCTGCGTAACCGCGACGGGTTACTTTTGTCACGGGTCGGCACGAACACATGCTGTTCTACTGTGCCATGACGCGTCACCCTTAGGCTGCTTGTATGACGAGCAAACATTTCCGCGAGGCTCCAATTCTCGTTAGTGACTTTTTTTTACGAATTTGAAAAGGAGACGAATTTAAATGGATGATTAGCCGTAAGAGGGGAATGAAAAAGGGTGTTGCGCGAATTTGTACATTTCGTGCAGCAGTTGTGCAATGATGAAAAGCGCGGGCGATGTCCCTAGTAAAATCAATTAGAGACAATTATTTTGTGCATTTATTTTTTTTATATATGCAAAAAATCATCGTAATAAATTAATAGATAATCCTATAATCAATTTACATAATTGTATTACAATTTTTATTTATACAAATATATATATGTGAATACATGTCATTTTCCATATTAATATATATAGTAACTCATTTTTGTTCATGTATATATATTAGGGTGATTCGTTTCAGGGCAACTTTTTTTTTTACTTTCTCAGCTATAGGTGGATGAAGTAAAATAAATAGATTTTTTTAAACAAAAAAAAATCTATTTATTTTACTTCATCCACCTACAGCTGAGAAAGAGTTGAATTTACGGGCTCGGCTTATAAGACTTTTTTGTAGCAAATTACTTTCTCTACATAGTTCTCATTTGAATTTTTTTCGATATATCTAATAACTTAGGCGTTACAGCCGTTTGAATAGATATTTTCATACAATATTCACTTGATATAATGATACCGCTGAAACGGTTGAATTTACGGACATGGCTCAATGAACTTTATTGTAAAGTATCATATTTCCTATGAGAACCCACTTGGAAAATATCGCGATATCAAAATTCGCGGAATGGTAACACTAATAATGAGAAAAACATTTTTTTCAATGTTAATCAAATGAGAAACCTTCAATTTTGATTCGCGACCTCTAAATATTTTTTGACAACACCCCCCTTTCACGAAACTTCGTTTTTGGATTCCAACTAAAGGTTTTCGGGCACGATGGGTGAAAAAAAAGTTACCCTGAAACGAATCACCCTAATATATATATATATATATATATATACACGTTAATAAAAATGAGTTAATATACATAATAATATGGAGAATGAAATGTATTTATATAAATACATGATAGGGCTACTTATTCATAATATATACAGTAGTGTCATTTTCAAAAATCGACTATTATTTTTCCTCGAATTCTCCTGTTCAGAAGTTGTTGTACGGTGAAATAAGACACCTGTTAAAATATGAGCCTTTAATATTAATATTTAAAAGTTGCTAATCGCAATTTTTTGTTCCCCATGCTAATAACAGAGAGAAAACTTTGCATGCTACTTTTAAATTTTATAACTTACCCACGGGTAAACGTACAACAACGCCTATGTCATATTTTTGTAGGGAATTGAACGCTCTATAAAAAAGATCTCGTATCGTTTCATGACAAATCTACTCTTTCAAAAGTTATTCCAGGTCAAAGTTGTATTTGTAGTCAATTTCAAGATCTTTTCCCTTTTCCGGCGAAGCTGTCAGACTTATCACAAAATATCAGCGTACCTTTTTTGTAGTTCGTTTCGATTTTGATTATGATATTACATAGTTAAAAAATTCAATAGTTTAATAGTCAACGGTTTTACAAATTCATTTTTTGGAGAAATGTTGCTATTTTCGTGCAATTAATTGTTATACAATCAAAAAATATAAATGAAACGACGCCAATTTTTATAAAGATACTTTTTATTGTTTACTTACGATACGAAAATGTTATTATTATAATATTAGGTGTATATATATATATATATATATATATATATTATTATATATATATATATATATATATTAGGGTGGCACAAATTTGAGCTCTATTTTTTTCCTTTTTATCACCATCCGATTATTTTCTTTAAAGAAAGAAAAAAATTGTCGCCGAAGCTGCGAGCGTTCAAAAAATATTTAGAAATCGCTCAATCCACCCAAAAATTTAAATTTTCATTGAAAAATCGATTTTTTTCGTCCACTTCTTATTTATGAATTTTCAGCTTTAGAATTTTAAAATTAACCACGCGGAAGTTCTCGTTGGCCAATGAATATTAAGTGATCGCTCAAAGTTTTCGAAATTTACAATTTCCGCCAAAAAATAAATCTCGCATACACTATATTTTCTTGTAGCACAAAAACAAAATAAGCAGCGGTGTTACGTTTTCTGAATAATTTAATATAATAATATGTACCAAACATCAATTAGACGATATGTGTTATTATGTATTATTATGTACTATGGCGTCGCTCATCACAGAGTACAGCTACGATTGGTACGCAGTTTCACTAACGAGACCAACTGTGGGACGCATTACGATGCGCGGTAAACAGCTGCCATTTCAGTTTCACGAATAAAACGACCTATAGTTTTGTTTACGGACAAGAGCTTCGAAGAATTATTTTATGAGAATAAAGATTATAATTCTTGGGTTAGAAGTGTGAGGTAACTTTGAAAAATTTGTTTCCAAATAAAAAAGGATTAATTGTTTCGAAGATTTTACAAAGTGTCACATTAATGAGTGAGAAGAGTAAAAAAAATTAAAAATTTCAAAGCTCTTGAGTGACCACTAAGTATTCATTGGCCGGCTGGAGCTTTCGCGAAGTTAATTTAAAAATGACAAAGCGTAAAATTCATAGGTGAGAAGTAGAAGAAAAAAAAATTAATGAAAATTTGAATGTTTGGTGGGCATGAGCGACCTCTAAATATTTTTTGACTGCTCGCAGCTTTCGCGACATTTTTTTTAAGAAGATAATTGGATCGTAAGAAAAAGGGACAAAAATGGGGTTCAAATTTGTGCCATAAATCTACATATATATATGTAGATTCATATACATAATGGATGAATAGTTCCATATATATATAGTATGTTTAAAAAATATATTTTCGAATAAACTTTCTATGCGTAAAAGTACACGAGTGGATGGAGCACGAAATGCAGGTTGACTGTACGATTTGCCTGTATAGCTGAGTGGTACGCGGTACTCTTCGGGCTGTATTCACAGATTCTCATTATAGCCAAGAACACGATCGAGCACAAAAGCCTGGGAGGAAAAGGCTGCGGAGAAAGTTTCATGGCTTGGGAAATTCGACGTGCAGGGAGTTGGAAAATTTCTTTTTTTTGTTCTTTTACTCTTTTTTTCTTCATGCTTGTCTTTTTTCAAATTTAATTCTCTCTAATTTGTAAGGTAAATTTCCAATAGAGATTCTCCGGAAGCAACGTCGACGTGCTTGGCTCAGTTGGAGGGAGAGAGAATAAGAAGAGAGAAAAGGACGAAAGAGAGATGGGGAGAGCGAAGGATTGGCAGGGGAAACCGATGTAGTTTTGCTAATACCGTTTCGACTCCCGTAGCTTTGATTCATTGTAACTTTAGGACTAGGGAAATCCTTTCGTCCTACTCCAATGCTCCTATCGGTCTCTCTCTCTCTCTCTCTCTCTCTCTCTCTCTCTCTCTCCTTTTCTCTCCCTCGGTCTCTTGTCGCAGAGCCTCGACTCTGTACAGAACGTTTCCACGTTAGTATTCGTCTCGAACACTTTTTTTTGCACAGTACGCGTCAATCAGTCTGGTTCCTCGTTATTCTTGTTGCACATGCACAGTTCGCCGGGGCGAGGGAGGGCAGCGGGGTTATTGGACTTTGGAGAAGTCTTCGAATTCGAAGGTCCGGGTTCGAGGAAGCCCGATGCAAAGCGTATCCATCGACCGGTCAAAGTTACAAGACGACTTCGATGTTTGTCTTGAGTCCGAGGAAATTTTCTTTTTTTTTAAGGATTCTTGCTTTTTTTGCAAATAGGCGATCCGGGGAATCTCGAAATAGAAGAGAAAAAAGAAACGAGAACGATTGAGAATGAACAGGAGGAAAGAAGGCACCGGATGCGACGTTGAGGGCCATGCAAAATTCAATACGAGCCCCAAACTTTGCTAATTAAGAAGCTACCAGTGTGACACTTTCAAAAAATCGATTTTTTTGCCTTTTTCGACGATTTATACTTTCAAGAATATCCTGTAAAAAATTCAAGGCCGTATCTCCGATTATTTTATCTTGCAAAAATCGATAGTTAAATCTTTAAAGGCCTTTTTCTCGAAATGAGATTTTTCAAATTTGCTGACAATGTAACTCAAAGAGCAATTATCCGATTGACTTGAAATTTGAAGTGAGTACTCGTGAATATATTTACTCTACAATGACGTAGGATATTTTTGATTGAATGAAAATTGACGATTTGGCATTGATAAAAACGGCCATTTTATAAGCAAGAAAACAGACTTTTTTCATAACTACGCCATTTTGTTGGAGTTTGATATTTTTCGAAAATCCTGCGTCATTGTACAGGAAATACCTTCCAGTTCAACGATATTTTTTCCTTTTTCGATTTCAGCTACTCAATCGGCCGGAATCATGTAAGCAGTGGAGGAACTTTTTTTTTGGGGCCTCCGAAGGCAGCGCACAAGTCGCTTGGATCTCAATATTTTTCTATGAAAAAATTAGGTAATATAGGTTAAATATAGCCAAATATATTCTTTGTTTTCCGAAACATTTAATTGAGTACTTTTCGTCCAAAAAATCCCCGAAAATCACCCACATTTTCAGCGTTTGTACTGGTGTAGCCCGTTAAAAAGACACGACAAAATTTGATGATTTGCATAATTTTTTTATTAATGAGAGATTTCTCCACCATTTTTGAGACTCAGGGTATGCTTTATTACTACTTTTGACTGTTACATGGTACTTTTTTATTTTTATTAATCCTTAAGGTGGCGGAGGTATGACGCGGTCTACTGAACCGCATTTCAAAAAACTGGCGTAACGTATAGCTAAAAAACTCATCGACCGATACTGATAAAGTTTGGTATAAATCTTTCTAACCTTATTGTCTAAAATATGACTCTAAGTGTTTTCGAAAATTGAAAACGAAAGTATTTTTTTATTGCAAAATGTAACAATATTTTTGAAATTTTTTATCTTTTTGTTTCAAAGCGTACCGTTTCATCGATTTTCAACATTTCTCACTTTTTCTTGGTTCATATTCCGCGTAGGAGTGTTAATGAAAGAAAAATCTTCGTTGGGTGTTTTTCAGATTAATCTTGGCGACGCTACGTGTCACGTCGTCTGACAGCACCCACCGCAACCCGTTTAGAAGACCATGGCACACTTCCGCCATTCTTGAAGATTAATAAACAAAAATACCATGCAACAGCCAAAAGTAATAATAAAACATTTCCTAAGTGTTGGGGAAGAAATCTTTCCTTTAAACAAGAAATCATGCAAATCAGAATTTTTTTTTCGTTTAACGGGATCTCCCCCCTTAATCCAATTATATATTTGTTTTTTGCCTGAAAACGTAATATCGTGATGAACATCGCGAAACGGTAATAATGGTCACTGGCCTCGCGGCCAAAAATTGTCAAGGGTTCGTACGAATGCAAAAATAAAATAAAAATAAAAAAAAGCGCAGTTTCAGTTGGGAATGACAGCCGGGGCGACGGAAAGCCCGGCGGCGATTCCACCCACAATCTCAAAAAACAAATGGAGGAATGAAAAAAAAAACAACAATGGCTTATTCGTGTTATCATTGTACCACGCATGCAATAAAACTATGAAGCCCGACAAAAATCCGACGAGACATTGAGCCGAAAAGTCCGCTAGCCAGCCGGAGTCCTCGACTTTCACGAATAATACGAAAGCCCCGAGAACAAAAGATATATTCGTCCACGCTCGGTTTTCCCTTTTTTTTGCCGAGTGGATCTCCAGACGAGGATGCACAATGAAGCCGAACATTGCTCCACCGAAATTCCTCAGAGTTATGTCTCGTTATTCTCACTTCGACCAGATTGAACACGGAGTTTAGGGGCGAATCAGTATTAACTTTTCGGAGTAGAGACTGAAATCAGTTCTAGGTTTTTGCGCTCCTAGCTGAAAAAAAAAATATATATATATATGGGACATTTCACGCTATTTAACCTAACCCGTGAACCCGACCATATTTTGTTCCCGTATTTTTTTCTGTAAAATTGTACCCCATGAAAGGAATATCCACACCAATTTTTAGATTTTTATCTATTCTCCTTTAGGAGTTATAATTTTCCAGAATATGTCGATTTCGGAAGTTTTAGAATCGTTTAAACGCTGATAACTCCTGAAATAATAAGGATATCGACAAATGTCACTATATATTTATTTATTTATTTTAAAGCATACTTTCGTTGCAAAATATAAAAAAATATCAATTTTTGTCAACGTTTCAATGTCAACGTTTTTTCTTTACTTCTAAAGTGAAAGCTATTTTTTAAAGATTATTGCCTTTTTTATTTTTTTTCAAAAAATTCTCTAATTTAGAGCGACTCATTCTATGATTTTTAACACTAGTCTCATCATGGGCCCATTTTTCGTTCTTTTTTTTCGAAGTAATCGTGTTTTTTTTTGGAAGATTTTCATCATTTTAATCTGCAATAATGCTATTAATGATTTTGTCATTTCCAATTCAGCTTTGACAGGCCTGAACCGGTTTTTCTTATTTGTACTGAATTTGACGGAAAAAAGATTTTTAATAACAATTATTTCTAAAAATCAGTACAAATTAAAAATAAACCGTGGGGTGCAATTTTCGAAAAAAAAACGACAGGAAAACCAAAAATGGTCGGGGTCCCGAGCTAGATGAAATGGCCTGGAATGCCCCATATATATATATATATATATACACACATTCTATTGAAACGTTAAATTTATAATTATACATTTAATTTATTCTCCACTGCGAACCAATTCATCAAAGTTAAAAAAAATAACCTAAAAATTATCTAATTATTTTATTATTAAAAAATAGTCAATTAGCGCGAATTTACAATCACCAAGTTTACTATGTTTTTTTTCATAATATTGCGCCTCAAAAAATGGTAATCTACATTCAATTTATTTTCATTATTAATCAACCTCAGGGTAATTAATAATAATTGAGGAGTACTTAGTTTTAATTCGCCAAAATGAGAATCATGATTATTCAAACAATTTTATGGTACTGAACAAAAACCTTTATTTTCCTTTGAGAAATAAATCGATCGGCTGTAATAATTGATCGAAAGGGTTTTTCCCATCGGTCGCGTACCTCCGTTTCTTGATTTCCTTCGACTTGGAATAAGTCGCTCAGGACTTTCTCGCGAACAAATCCTTTTGAGGCACACTTCCGCGCTTTCGAGCCGGTATTTAATTAATGAAGGATGATTTGAATTCGCGATGGTCATCCCTGCGATCGGAGAATCAATTCTTCTTGATTGTCTGATATTCCATTTTCAGCTGTCTACCGCTTTCACTTTCTCCGATCCGCCCTTATCCATGCGGGCGGATCGCCCTTGTTTCCCCGTATTTCCGGTTTCATTGTTCCTCAGATCCGGCCTCTCTCTCTCTCTCTCTCTCTCTCTCTCTTGCGGCAATCTGCTCATGCTCAGGTATTTAATAATGTCCCTGCGAGGACGTCCTTCCGCCTCGAACAAAGTGACTGATCCGAGGCACTCTCCGGCGATACGAATTCAATTACCCTGGCATTGTAATTCGGACGATTTGACAAGGAAGAACACAGATACCGTATTAATATGCGAATATCGTGTATATATATTTTTTTTGGTCGGGCAGTCATCCTTTTTTAGATATCGGTGGGCAACCGGTGTCGTATTAAGGGGTTTGCATGACCTTGAAATTTCGAAAATACGATCTTCTTTCCATCGTGTGGTTTTGTAGCCTGAGGCCTTAACTTTGATTTGCAGCGAAAGTTATGTGCAAATTACACAAATTGGGCAAGATATGACGATTTTTGTAAAAAGTCCGATCGTATGCTGCACTACGGCGAACCGCACCGCTGCAATTTATCCTTTTTCATTTTGCGTTTTTTTTTATAGGTACCATGTTTTATGAAACAGTGCAAGTTGTATCTCAAAATCTATCCGTCTAATTCATTTCAAATTTGGACGGATAATCGCTTGTACAATTTTCTATCGGATGATCAGATGATTTTTTTTACCAGCTTTCATTTAACTTGACTTTCTGTTAGATGCAAAACGGAAAACCGATATTTCACCCACTTCCCGACTACTAGGAGCTCTGAAATTTTGCAAACATGCATTTAAAAGGTGACGATGCATGATTCGACTATAAAAAAAATATTCATAAAATTTTCAACTTTTCATGTAAAATTAGCGATATCTAATCATCCATATAAAATCTCATTAACACGTACAAATAAATTCGTAGCCGACTGTGCTTGTGTGTGAAAAGTTTATATGCAGCAATTAGTCGTAAGTTCAATCCAAATTACGGTCTTTGTTATTTTTTACAAACATTCTATGTCCCTAACGTACAAACTCGTAAACTAGTAAACTACTAGTACCAACTAACTATTAAAATCAATTGAAGACTAAAAAATAGAAAATAATTTATATGTAAAGAAACATTTAAAAAAAACAAGCTTTTATTTAATGTACTAAAAAGTAAAAAATAATTTTTCTTTACCGAGTCACCTATATGTGACTATAAATAAAAGCTTGGGGTGCTCAAAATTTCGACATATAATCTTTAATTTACATAAATCCGTTGACATATCCACGGTAATTAACTTAATGCAAAACAGCCTTAGATTTCTTAAATAAAAATCCTGAAACTACGTATAAACGTGTGATAAAGTTTTTTTTTCTCTAATTACTATTATGCAAAATTAAATACGGTTGAGAAACTGTATTAATAAATTTATTAAACTTTTAAGGAGTTTAGCGCCCCAAGCTTTCATTTATAGTCACATAAAGGTGACTTGGTAACAAAAATAATATTTTCCACTTTTAAGTACATTAAATAAAACCTTGTTGTATAATTCCAGATGTGTATCCGATTGTTGATGATCAAATTGATAATTTGTGGTCGAAATCCGGACTTTTTTTTGCACCGGCATGGCGTTTTCGTATTTTTCAAAATTGCGAAGAACCATCAGGTCGTACGAAAGTTTTATTATTAAACTAAACGTACATTTTTTTATTTACATTCCAAAATCGTCATCCCAATGCTCTCATTAGAAAAACGAATATTAACAAACGACCTGTTTTTTGAGCACCGACTTTTTGCAGACCCCTTATGAGGCTCTTTCCCCGTTTCTTTCTGGAGAATTGTTTTTAGGTTTTTATATCGGTTTTGGTAACAAAAATTGAATATATATATATATATATATATGTGTGTGTGTGTGTGTGTGTGTGTGTGTGTGTGTGTGTGTGTGTGTGTGTGTGTGTGTGTGTATGCGTGTATATATATATATATATATATATGTGTGTGTGTGTGTGTGTGTGTGTGTGTGTGTGTGTGTGTGTGTGTGTGTGTGTGTGTGTGTGTGTGTGTGTGTGTGTGTGTGTGTGTGTGTGTGTGTGTGTGTGTGTGTGTACACACACATACACACGCACAGGGTGTTGTATATACACATGTGTTAATGTATGAATAATTTCAACTTCTCAATTCATTCTAAAAAATAATGAAAAGCTATTTTGACCTTAGCTTTGTTTTAAATAGATCTCTAGTTTTTACCCTTTCCAACGGTATGCTGCATGTCTTAGAAATCATCCAAAGTGTGTTCAAAATAAAGAGAATAAGTTTGTTTTATAATGAATTTAGGAGTTGACATTTTTCATACATTTGCACATTTTTAAGATTGGAAGCTCAAGAGTCAACATCCTGAAACCAATTGTATGACATAATGATTTATTTATAATAAACATACATTGCAGAATACAACAAAAGTTATATCGTGCTACCACAACCACAAATAAAAAAGTTATGACCATTTGAAGGCGAAATTTCAGATATTTAAAAAAACGAAGAAAAAATAATATCTCAATTACCGGGACACTTAGGACATAGGGTCTAAGGGTGAAAAAGTCAGCAAATGGCCATTCCAATCCCCCAAAAAAAGTGTCGGCCCATGCGCCGAACGCCCTGATATATATGCAACAAAATATATACACATACACGTTATGACAAATTGACGAATTTATCCCTCGTGGTTTAAAAATTGGCGTCAAGCAAAGTAAGAAGAACAAAAGAGTCAAGAATCAGAGCTCGCGAAGTTGCGAGACTTTCCCGAGATTTGCCAAAGCTGCGATCTCGTCACTTTGAAAATCCGTCTCGTTTTCACCACCTACAATCAAAGCGTCGAACGAGTCGTCGTGCTTGTATTCACCAAAGTAACTAAACTTACGGAAACTCCGTAAGCTCCGCATTTGGATTGTACGTGAACCAACCGGAGCACTCTCATTCTAATGTTACCTTCCCTGTCGCCTCGATCTCTCTGTCTCTCTGTCTCTCTGTCTCTCTCTCTCTCTCTCTCTCTCTCTCTCTCTCTCTCTCTCTGCATCTCTCTCCCACCTTGCTCCATATGATAATACGATTTCACTCGTTAGAACTTTCATTAGAGCTTTGTTTACCGCAGTCAATGCGTGCTCTACGAGGCTCCGAGGGCTTGAAACTCGAGACTGCTTTTCGCAGTGTCTTCCCTGCGGCCTCGTCGAAGAAACCTTCTTCACGATTTCCACACTCCATCCAAGCAGCCTGGAACAGTCAACGAATATTTGCCGAACGTCTGATTACCAAATAAATTCTAGCGCCTCCCCCTTAAGGTAAAACGAGCGCGCGCTCTTGATTTCCATAGATTTTGTTCAAATTTTAACCAGACATTGTTCATATTATTATGCATGTTTGAGTGAAATTTCAGAACAGTCGATTATTTATATTGGGAGATAATGGGTTTTAAACTTGCAACTTTTAACACTGCAGGGTCTACATTGACCGACAGTCCGGTCGCATAATTCGTCGTACCATTCTATAGTGTTGATAAATTTTGAATAAAAATTGTGTCTAGATAGCAAACTGGTTAGGGACGGAGTGAAAAATGTTCGGATTGCCTTTACTATTCAGTTTTGATACAATCATTCAGTAAAGACAGAATAATTCTTCGTAAAAAATATTTGTCCTCTATAATAATAAGACATATGGCAATACCGCAGAACAGTATTGTTCAATATTTCGAGAAAAAAATAATTATCGTGTTCGCAAAGTTAAAAACTTTTATCATAAAAAATAATTGAATTATAAATATTAATATTTTATATTGTTTATGTATGTTCATTAACAAATAAAAGTGTTGGTTCATTTATAACGAATTAAAAACTGTGTTCGATTAAAAATTACTTCCAAATAAAAATGTGTGTTGCAGTATTATTTTAAATATGCCGTGGAAACTCACGTCATCACGTCATTATGCTGTCTAAATTTCAATGCAGACCCTGCAGGATTAAAAGTTGCAACTTTAAAACCGATTTATCTCCCAATTTAAATAATCGACGGTTCTGAAATTTCACTCAACCATGCATAATGATATGAACAATGTCTGGTTAAAATTTGAACAAAATCTATAGAAATTAAGAGCGCGCGCTCGTACTACCTTCATGATCACTCTTCTCATAAATACATGTTCATGATCTTTCGAAAATCATTTTTTTTTCTCGCGAATAATTGAATGGTCGTTTTTTCGCTATTTTATTGGGTTATTTGATTATTACCATATAGTATATGGGTATATGAAATATTTTTCTCGTTGATATTATTATTCTTGTCGTATTATTATTATTATATGATTACTTTATTATAATTATTATATTTTGTGTATCACATTATTATTATTGTTATGGAGTATTATTATTATTAGCATTATTGTTGAAAATAATATAAAAAGCTTTTAGCGTGCCAGCTTGCATTCCATTTTTATAAACCCTCAACCGAAAAAATCTTCAACTTTTTAAACATCGTGCACGTCATTTGATCGGAAAAAAAAGTCGGGAATAAGCTTCCTTTGAACTCGATGTCGTATCCATTGATGAAGTTCCGCCTTTCCCACTGTATTCATCTTCATTAAAAATGAAGAAGGAAGAAAAGAACTAGCCCCGCGAGGAAGATCCGCGAATAACAAAAAAAAGCAGCTCAAGGCAATGCGACTCGCGTATTATGAGACCGGAAAATTAAATTCCAGCGGCAAACTCCGCTTCCCCAATACAACTGAACATATTCAGCAAGTTTCGCGTATACGCGAAGATATCGCAAAGTAGGACAAACCCCCTGGAAAGTCTCTTCCTTCAATCCTCCAGATTTCGTTCGCGGCGGATCTTCGCGTGGTAATATCCGCGAAAAACATTTTTTTTCCTACAGAGCGTAAAAAAATTCCAAACATCACCAACCAAAAAAAAAACGGAGAAAATAATCGATAAGCAGATGGAATAGATATTGACGAGTTGCGATAGTGGCGAGATGGTTATCAAATCTCATCGTAAATTCCACTACTTCGATGCACGTGAATGATCCCAATTATGAGGGAACAGCTGCCTCGGGCTGTCAAGTAGTAAATCAATTGCACTTCGGGATCCTTGCCATCGACCCCCCCCCCCCCCCCCCCGCGCTCCGCCATCGTCGAGATGATCCGCGAGAAGCTCGCGGATTATAACGTTAACCACAATCGAGCAGGAGCACCGCGGGCCTCGTTACCGGAAGCACCGACTGTCTTGGCCCCTTTCGCATCTTCGCCTCGCGATCGCTCGCGCGCTACACGCCGAATGACAAATTCTCGACTCGAGCAAACACAGTGATTGCGCATCGTCTAACGAGTCATTTGTATGGTAAACGGATCGCCGGTCTCCAGGATTCACTGGAGAAAATAGAAGCTACGATGAGGCTACGTAGCGAATAAATTGAGACAACTATTTCGATAACCAGAATGACACGACCCGGACAAACTCAACGAAAATTCTTATCTCGTGCCATTCAGAGAATCGCTGTTCAAAAATTACGAGGCACTTGGCCTATGAAGAAATTGCGAGCAAAATACCGTTCACTCTCACTCTCTTCCTCTCTGAATAACAAAAATAAGAAATTACAGTTATTGGTATAAACATCTACACAAACCCAAACACCAATTAACAAAATAAACCCAAACAACAACTGAGCAAATAAACCCATACAAACGTACGCGCTCTCTCTCTCTCCCTCTCTCTCTCTCTCTCTCTCTCTCTCTCTCTCTCTCTCTCTCTCTCTCTCTCTCTCTCTCTCTCTCTCTCTCTCTCTCTGCCTCTCTAAACTCTCCTTAAACTTACTTTCGCCTACTTACAGTCTTTACTTACTTTTTCTCTTTGATCTACTTTGCTGAGCTTCACTCAACTTTACTTCTCATCATTTAACTTTATATGTCATTATTTACATTACTATTACTACCATTATGTAAGCTATACTTCGCAGTCTCGACTGCAACATTTGTTTAACACTGGGCAATAAACATCTCATTCAGCTATTCATTCATTCATTCTCTCTCTCTCTCTCTCTCTCTCTCTCTCTCTCTCTCTCTCTCTCTCTTTCTCTAAATAACGAAATAACGAAAATAACCATGATTATTGTTACCACTATTGTTATCATTATACCACATAAATTCTGCACTGTAAATAAACGGACTTTTTGTAATTCTCCATTTTCATTGTTCTATGGGAATATAAGAAAGTTTATCCCAACGTGCTGCGATCGGACGTTGGCAATAGATCAAAACGCAGCATGGAAGGACCAGCGCCATTTTTCTCTCATCATCGGTTCGGGTTATCGGTTCTCGCTCCAGGAATCTTTCAATTTACGAACCAATACGACCGCGATAATGCTCAATTTCGAGATATACGACGAAACCAATCTCAGGATCGATCAACTGTGTATCGCTGTATATCGCACGCGTACGACGAGGCCTGTATCACTCTTCGAACGGAAATTTATTGTATTATCTCGCGTCTCTGTTGGCCACCGAATCGAAGTCTCGTGACGGATCTTCTACCTGACTAAGAGAAGGAACCAAATACGAAGGGAACGAAGAAAACACGAGAGTTCTTTATTTCCCGAGGGTTGTTGTAAATTTTCAAACTTTCGACCCTTAGCTCAAAGCCACAAAGGTCCTGGAATCCTTTAGTCAAGCCCTTCCGTTCAAGAATGGAATCCCACTGTCCGGCAAATCCTTAAACCCAAGAGTTCGATGGCAGTCGGCCTCCGGGCGTAGCGGCAGCGCAGGAGAGGCCGTCGAGAGATGAACAAGATGGATGCCGACCGCGCGCGCCACGAAATGGCCGCTGCGCGCGAAAGTTCAAATGCGGCGCTCGCGCCTCATCGTTCCAGAGTGGAAAAGACGGCTAGGAAAGTGAAAATGAAGCATCGCCGCAACGCGAACCAGCGGTCAAGAATGAAACGCCACGACTGTTGTGAGACTGGCCACAAAATAATGGAAAATGTGGTGTTGGGAGGGGGGGGGGGAGGCTAGCAAAGGGTAACGAGTAAAGCCGAGTGCACGCAGATTGTCTAATGCAACGAACCGTGTGCGCTTTAGATTCCGGTTCGCGTGTTCGCACTGACGCAGCGACCACGCCAGCTAACCTTTCGCCACCCTCAGACTCTCTCTCTCTCTCTCTCTTGCTCTCTCTTGATCTTTCGCTCTCGGCTACACAAGCACACATGACGCCATGGGATTTTACGCGAGCTTGCGTCGAAATATTTCGTCCACTCGAGTCAGCCTCGTTGTTTCTCGTCTTCACGACCATCTCATCCCAGCTATTTATGTATTTTACTTTTTGTCTTCTCATTAAACGTGTCACCCTCTGTCACTTTTTCAACCAAATGCATTTAAATAAATATTTTGTTACGTTTCATGATTGCAACGTTTTTTTTTTTCCAAATTCATTCCACATATAGCAGCCTTACGAAAAAAGATATTTTGGAGCAGCCTCGGACTTCGAGGCTTGCCATTTGTGAGAGAAATAAACAAAATTAGAGAGAGAAATAAACAGAAGATAGAAAGCCTCAAGTAGAAACTGTACGTATGTAGGCAGATGAGTGTACGTGCAGACGCATATTTGATTACACTAGTGGATTCAATTCTGGACACTTTTAAGGGGCTATACCAGCGTGAATGCTGAAAATATGAGTGATTTTCGGGAATTTTTTGGAAGTAAAGTACTCAATTGAATGTTTCGAAAATTATGAATATATTTGGCTATATTTGACCTATATTACATAATTTCTTTTCATAGAAAAATATTGAGATCCAAGTGACTTATGCGCTGCCTTCGGAGGTGCAAAAAAAAGTTCCTCCACTGCTGACATGATTCCAGCCGATTGAGTCGCTGAAACCGAAAAAATGTCGTTAAACTGGAAGGTATTTCCTGTACAATGAATAGGATTTTCGAAAAATATCAAAATCAAACAAAATGGCGTAGTTATGAAAAAAAGTCTGTTTTCTTACCTATAAAATCGTCGTTTTTTTCAATGTCAAATCGTCAATTTTCATCCAATCAAAAACATCCAATCAAAAACCCACGCCATTGTCGAGTAAATATATTCAAGAGTACTATCGGATAATTTCTCGTTGAGTTACAATGTCAGCAAATTTGAAAAATCTCATTTCGAGAAAAACGCGATTAAAGATTTAACTATGAATTTTTGCAAGATCAAATAATAGAGATACGGCCTTGAAATTTCACAGGATATTCTTAAAGTATAAACTGTCGAAAAAGGTAACAACAAAAAATCGATTTTTCGAAAGTGTCATACTGGTACAGCCCCTTAATAGAAATCAGCTTTTTTCATATTTACGCAGAAAATGCATATTCTTCTACGCCGAAACGATACTGTAATATTTGTCTATCAATCCATAACGGTTCTACTTAATATGTCCCTTGATAAGCCTACTGTGATAAGAATATAAAATATAAATGACTATAACGTAAAAATAATCGAAATACGCGAAATAAAAAAAAAATTGTCAAGTGCGTAGAATTAATTCCACAAGTGTATATGTGAGTAGGTGTACATGTATGAAGAAGTATGCATATGAATGTAGATAAAGAGACGAAAAGCCCGAAGGTTTTCCCGACTATAAAGAGGTTGGGGTAAGAGCGAACCGCTGTACCGTGCAATGGATCGGATTAAATATTATTATGAGGAGGAACGCGAGACGTGTCGTGCCACCACACCCTTATTCCTAGCGTTTTCTCTCATTTTTTTTTTCATTTTATTTTCTCCAATTCCCTCTTCTTCCGAAAGCCGCACTCGCTCTCTTCTTCTTCCTCTTTTCCGATCCGGTGGTTTTCGTCCCGGGCAAGCGAGAGTGAGAGAGAGAGAGAGAGAGAGAGAGAGAGAGAGAGAGAGAGAGAGAGAGAGAGCGCGATCGAGGGCGGCGGGGGTGTACGAAAGGACGGAGGGAGAGGGATGTACCGGCAACCCCTCAAGCACAGCTCTCGCTTTTCTAGTTTCCGGACGTCGCGAAACTTTGGCTCCATCCCAGCCAGTGGAAAAGGAAAGAGGGAAACGGGACGAAAAAAATAAGTAGAGGGAGGGAGGGAAAATAAGCTGGATGCTAGCTGGTCTTGGCTGCAGAACCGCAACGAAGAATGCATTTTTCATATCCACACGATATTATCGCCCTCGTTGCTCGTATTAATCGGCCAAGAGCTGGGAAAGCTCTCTATCTCTCACACTTCCGTTTGCTCTCTCTCTCTCTCTCTCTCTCTCTCTCTCTCTCTCCCCTTCTCTCTCCCCCTCCCTCCTTCTCGCGGTATCCGGGAAACGCACCCTCTTCCATATTTTATATTGTTTTTTTTGTCCCCACTGCGCTTTATTCCGTCTCCACCCTTTCTTCCCGTTCCGTATATTCCCGGCTCTTCTTACCCTCGAGCTCGAGGAACAAGGGTGGCCGGTCCGCGCTTCCGCGAGGTATAAATTCGCTCGAAGCACCCCTCGCGCGCGGGCGCGAGCGGGCGATAAAAGTGAGCGCGAAGAAGAAGCGATTCGCCACGGACCGGGGTGGCTGCGCTTCATGGTACGAAAAGACGCGGCCACAGGAAAAAACTCCAACCGGAAGGGTGGCCTAGGCTCGACGAGGAAAAAAAATCGAAGAAAATTCGATAAAAGTTTTTTTTTCCCACCCTCTCACGGTAGATGCGCATACAGTCTTGCCTTATCAACTACACTGTTGTACGATGCCTCGAAATATTGTATGGTTAAATTATCACGCACCCCACCATGCCTTCCAGCCCCATCCCTCGACCGCCATTATCATGAATATTTCAAGACGCGGAATAATAATTTCGCTAGGGGTTTTTCTGCTTTCTCTCTCTCTCTCTCTCTCTCTTTCTCTCTCTCTCTCTCTCTCTCTGTCTCTCTCTCTTTCTCTCGCGCATCCCTCTCTCCATGCTCCACCGGATATCGTATATACGCGCTACTCTTGCTTTACAGCCCTTTAAGAGGATTTACCAGCCTCGCATCGACTTGGCACCGCAATTGACAATACGACGCTTTTTAACCCCCCCCCCCCTCCCCCCCCCCCCGCCCGTTTCAAGCTCCGGGAGAGTTACGTATCGCAATTTTTCATTGGTATTACTGCAACGTTCGGCAAGGATCTTCGAGGGAATCGCATCGAGGGGAACATAAAAAACCGATCTCTCCCCCTCCGGGGTATCCGATAAGAGAAATATAATAATTATGCTCAAATATTTCCAGCAGATAAAAAAGGTGTCGTTTTTTCATTCTCAAAAATAGAAGAACAAAAAACGTGAGTAATCGCAAGGTGAGCTCGCACAAACATTTATATTTTTTTTCTACAATTTTCTAGGATTTTTTTAAAGGGACATTCACCAATGCGTATTTTTCTTTTTTATTGGCCACGTCGACGTTTCAGGTCACCCTAGCCCCTCTCCGTGAAATAAATCCCCGCGAAGTATGACGCAGCCCCGAGTTTATTGGGTGTCAACTCGAATTTCTCCAAGATTTACAACGACGTCGCGGGACGACGAAGCCGAACGAAAAGGAGACAAAGATTCTTATCCACTGGGGCATTGGAGGGGGATAAGGGGGATGATTTTCATCGAAGGAGGAATTTAATTCGTCTCGGCACGCCGATTTAGCTGTACTTCCCCCTCCCCCTCTCGATATCGGCCAGCCATCCGCAAGCATTCGCGAAAATGCGGGAGGGCCCATTTCATTCGTTGTTAATAGAGAGACGGAACGGGAGAGGGGGGATGAAAAGAGAGGGAACAGGAGATAGGAATCGCGAGACTCGAAGTAGAGAAATCGAGCTTGGCAAAGATCCTTTTGTTCTATCCACTCCATTCTGTTATAATGCATAATCGATATATATATATATATATATATATATATATATATATATATATATATATATATATATATATATATATATATATGTATATGTATATATATAAATGCACATAATGCACAACGCCCAACCCCCTGCCATTCGTTTTCCTTTTGTCTTCATTTTTCCCGGAAGTCAATAGTTTTGATATGTAAATACGAAAACGAATCCCTCCTCTATCAACGTATAATTAGAAAAGGAAAGAAAAAAGTAATATGAGAAGAAATACAGCATCGTGATCGAGGCCGTAATTCGCGATGAGTCAGCATCAGACTTCGGCGTCTTACACTTTTTTATGTAGTTCCTTGCATTATCGAGTTTTATCCTGCAGCCCTTCAGCGTATCTATTCATTCCAGAAGACGTTCGTGGTGCGGAATAGATTCGTCGTGAGAATCGGTACTTGTCCTATGTTTCAATATTGCTCAAATAAATCTTTTTATTGCCTTGTATACCATTAGATGATCGCAATGTAAGGCTTTTTTGCAAATACTAATAAAGAAATGTGAATAAGCTTCTGAGTGTTTATTTTACACATCTGTAGATACTCAAAAAATTTTTTTACTTTTGAAAAGAACTACTTAATGGCGGCTCAGTGACCAGTAGAGAGAGAAACGCTTTTTCTAGGTGCACATGAGCGCCTAGAACAAAAAACTTTGTAATCTACATGAGTTTTGCTAGCGACGTACACACGATTATTGGAAAATATTGACTTTTGCAAATTTGGCACAATTTTGAAAAAAAAAGTCACATTTTTACTAACAAAACGGCTTTGATTTATTCATAAAAATCGTAGTTGTGAATCGATCGTAAACATCGCGTGTTATTCGCTAGAAAATCCATCTAAGCAGCCACAGTTGAAATATGAAGTCGATCGGTTGAAAATTGTAGGAGCCCGCCCAATTTTGAAAACGTGGTTTCCAGAAAAACGCCCTAAAGGGGGGGGGGGAAGGGGTTATTTTTTTTGCTTTTTTTAAAGATTAAATGAATGCATAATATCTCAAGAATATTGTGTCAAAATTTCAAGTCGATCGGAGCAAAATTGACGAAGTTATGAGTATTTGAGCGTCCGTTGCTCCAGGCCGGGTTTTTATAGCTGAACGAGAGCAGAGGAACAAGCGGCGCACGACAGTAAAGAAGGAAGAGTTTTGCGTAGACAAATGCAAAAAGATGCTCTAGATCAGGTTGACGGAAGCTCTTTGCTCTACGGACCTGGCATCGACGACTCTGTGTGAGTATAAGAAAACTATCTAGTTTTATTTTGAATTTTTCAGTGTGCAAAACTTTAAAGCGATTTTTTGAAATTTGTCATGTTTGAAATCCGTGTACGCCGTAACTCAAAATCTACTGGACCAATCGTTTTGAAATTTTGCACAGTACTTCTTCACATAATTCACCAGGTATTGTCGGAAGCTTTTTTGTTTTTTAAAAATAATTGTTAATTTATCAACAACAAATTAGCCGATTTTTTAAGCGAAAATCGGTTTTTTAGCTCCCAAGTGCTACGAAAAATTGAAAAATCGAAAGGAAAAAAGAATCTGCCGTGGTGACCTCGAGAAACATCTCCTTTAACAAAAGCATTTTGATTTTTTTGTTTCAGATGATTCTGTTGCGAGTTATGATGTACACCGCAAAACAACTTTTTCTCGAGGCGCCTCCGGAGAGTCAGTGTCACTCGCTCAATTTTCAATATTTTGCAATGAAAATTTAGGAAAGTATTGTTCAAATGTTGCATTATTATATGGAAATTGACTGAATAAGGTAACACTATCTGTATCGCCAAAAAAATCTTGACAACATGCCTTTCTTTCATCGAATTAATTCTCTCCCCCGCCCTTAAAGTTTGTAAATCGTTTTTCTACGGAGCATATAATTCTTGGAATGTTTGTACATCATTTAAGCCACACTGAGAGAAACGTCCACGGTATTCACAATAAACGCCCATGGTGAAAAAGGGGATAGTAAAATTCGTTATAGTTTATTAACACCGCAATCATAATATGTTTAAGGGGGGATTATATTTTTTTTTCGCAAAATTTACCGCTTTTTGGGAATTTTTTTGTGAAGAAAGTATACAACTGAAAACTTGTGAAACTTGGCATATAGTTTTATTGATCTGTTTACTACATACAAAAAAAATTTTAAGCAATTTCATCAAAAAATCCGCCTCCCACCCCCCTCGACGCGCGATGGTCCTTTTTTGATGGTGTGCACGATTACAGCCTTCACGTTCATCCTGCAACAAAAACCCAAAAAGCATTTTACTTTAGACACATATAGCTATCGTTCGATGAAGGGGAAAAAAATTGACGATTTGGTGACGTTTTGAACTTGAAGTATCGATTTTTCGAAAAAAATTGATCGATTTTTTGTTATAAATAAAAAACTATTAAACGTATTGCTTTTTTGCTTCATCAAACGATGAAAGAATGTCAGCTGAACATTCTGTCCAAATTTGAAGGCAATCGGTTGAATAGTTTTTTAGAAATCTTGCACACCATCAAAAAAGGACCATCGCGCGTCGAGGGGGGTGGGAGGCGGATTTTTTGATGAAATTGTTTAAAAATTTGTTTGTATGTAGTAAACAGATCAATAAAACTATATGCCAAGTTTCACAAGTTTTCCGTTGTATACTTTCTTCACAAAAAAATTCCCAAAAAGCGGTAAATTTTGCGAAAAAAAAAGACAATCCCCCCTTAACGCGACTATAAGCGAAAAGCATACCTAAACATGCGATTTCAGTGATGTCTTTGACTATCTATTATCCCCGAAATGATTATTCAATATTGTAAAAGGCTTGACAATAAACATATAGTTAATTCAGTGCCATAACAAAATTGGCGTACAAATACTAATGTTGTATGCTGTACGTTAGGTTTTGTTAAGCCAAACTTCCACTTTTCTTTCTAAGTTTAACATTATGGTTAAAATTAACGCTTTTTTGGTATAATTTGCTTATGAAAAGGACCTTATGAAAAGGACCTATTCGAAAAAAATTATACTAATCTTATGAAAAGGGCCTATTCGAAAAAAAAATATGGAAGGGGTTGAAATTCCGAACTTTGAATGATCAGACTGTTCAAAACTCCGAAAGAATACTACCCCAAAGGATCAAAACTCCGAAAGAATTTTACACGAAAAACCAAAACTCCGAAAATCTGAACACCGTGAAAATAATTTGGTTATGGAAGTTTTAAAAGTTTCAAAATTTGCAATACATCGACGAATTATTTCAAGAATTTTTTCAAATTAAGAAGTTATTCTACCTCAATTTTGCAATTTGTCTAGACAATGTTATACGTTCTACATGATTTACAGTGAACTGTGTAGACTTTCACTGGCATGATCATGACATGGGGGCCGGGTTGAAATTCGGAACTTTGAATGCTTCGATGGTTTAAAATTCCTAATTCCAATGTTCCGAAATTACAAGTTTCCTCAAGATCATGCCAGCGAAAGTCTACACAGTTGACTGTAAATAATGTAGAACGTATAACATTGTCTAGACAAATTTCAAAATTGACGTAAAATCAATTCTTAATAAAAAAAAATTCTTCAAATAATTCTTCGAATTATTGAAAATTTTTAAACTTTTGAAATTTGCATAGCCGAATTATTTTGATGGTCTTCAGATTTACGGAGTTTTGGTCTTTCGTGTAAAATTCTTTGGGAGTTTTGATCTTTCGGGGTAGTATTCTTTCGAAGTTTTGAGCGTTCTGATCATTCAAAGTTCGGAATTTCATCCCGGCCCCGTATGCTTGTGAAATTGATGGTTGCGGTTAACATGTGTGCGTGATCCATACAATTGCTAAAATATCAATAAGCAGTACTATTCTTTCGGCAGTAACTATGGCCATTAAATATCATTGTCCCCTCAGGGAAATATAAAATATAGTTGAAACATGGTTCAGAACACCATACATTCCTCTGTGCAATAAACAAAAGAACGATACATTTTTTTAACGGTAAATAAGGCCTTAGGCCCCGTTCGAGGAGATTCGTGTGTCTCAATGAAAAATGACATTTTTCAAAACGAAATACGTGCTGCCTTTTTTTTCATCACTGATAGAACGATATCCATGTTCCCATGAATTTAAAAATCAAGGACAAAATATTTTTCCCAATGCCTCTTAAAAGAAGGACCACTAACTCAACGACGCCAATCTCGTTAAAAAGTTTCGCTTGAAACTCGGTGGTTTCGTCGCAGTCAATTAGCAAAGTTATCCCAAAGATCCTGTTGATCGCACAGCTCCGACAACCAAAATGAAAGCGAAAATTTTGCCCGTCGTTGTATCGTCATTATACGTGCGTGAACGCAGATGAAGGGTACTTAAAAATGGCACACTTCCGATAGGCAGAAATATTGCGTGTCCACGGTTTGCCAGATTTTTAAAATGATCTCAACGCAAGATCTATTCTGCAGCGATGGCTCCATTGGTTCGATTGGTTTCTTCAGCAGGTTAAGATCCAATTGGACGTAGACTTTGGGAATGAAAGAAATGGTGAAGTGAACGGAGTGGGAACGAATG
The DNA here is from genome assembly GCA_963210295.1 of Ophion ellenae. Lineage (NCBI taxonomy): Eukaryota > Metazoa > Arthropoda > Insecta > Hymenoptera > Ichneumonidae > Ophion > Ophion ellenae. The sequence continues at coordinate 22,067,674 of OY723394.1, forward strand.
TTATAATGACGAGAGAAGCGGTAACAATGAATAACGATAACAAGAAAAAGAAGGATGAAGGGAGCGAGAGGACTTTCTTGAAGAATGACGTGATAAAAGCCCATGTCTGTCGAGTCGTTAACGATGCTACTCCTGTTGTCTACACTCTGGTACTTCAGACTCGTCTACCCTTCGCTCTTCCTTGTCCCCCCCTCTCTATCTCTCTCTCTCCACCAGTCCCTTTCACTTCAAGCTCGATGGCAAATGGGCTTTAGCTTCTTGCCGAATCACTTCTCGCATCCGACCTGCAGCTCTTCCATCCCCCAATCCCGCCTCATCTTACCCACCTACTTTTCTTTTCTCTCATCGAGTCGAGTAATTGCATCGACTTTTAACCCACACTCGCAGGGATACTCCATTCGAACCCGACGAATGCCCTCCGGGAATATAATTTCATCGTCGAATATCATCTATAAATCACGATAAAGAAGTGTCCAACTGTGCGCGTCGGCTACCAACTTGAAATGAGAATCCGTGCGGCTATAAGACGCGCAAACGAGTCATTGCTTCGTTTCTCGAGACAAATTACAGCTAGTTTTCAGCGTTGTATCGAGAGTTACACTAATCCAGCAGTCAGTGGGGATCTTGAGGGTCGGAAGGTAGGAATGGCAGACTGGCTTACAGGACGATACAGAAGTAGATTCGTACCATTCGCAACATGTTCGTAAACTCGTTCAAATTCTTACACGGCTAATTGGGATCTAAGGAAATTCCGGAAAAGTACCCAAGAAAGCTACCACCAGCCAATTCAATGCCCAACGAATGGCAGGCTCTCCAATTAGGTAACCTCACCGTTGGAAGCCGTTTCCGTTCTGGAGCAGCCTGTACGCTGCGATATTTCACCCTCTGACGCGTCGTTCGTATAGCCAAGGCTTGACTCGCGACTGGTGGAACGAGGAAAGGAGGGAGTGCCCTCCGGTGCGGAACCCACCGACGCCTCATCCGTCCTCATTGACCGAAGGCGGAAGGTACGTACAGGGAAGCAGTATACAGCGCCGCAACCCAAACACCTTTAACGATATTATTACGCGGTTCATTTAAGTTAGATAACAACAAGTTGGGCGTGGGTGTTGGTGGTGGTGATGGGAGCGCGGGTTTTGGAATAGGCCGGGAATAGACATTCAGCGAGCGGCAGCAGCCGAGAGATACCCGGTACTGGTGACTGCCAGTCCGCCACCGTGATGGGGTTTTCCCTGCTGCTGCTGTACAATATCCGCTACATCTCTCGCCTCCAGCCTAATTGCTTCCCGGCCTCCAGCATCACCAGCCGAAATCTGGCAAGACCCGTGCGAGGATGTGCACGAGTCGCTCCCCGTTGCCAATCCCCATCAGCTCGGGGTTCGTCTATTCTAACAACTACTTCCACACCGAAGTGGAACGAGCCCTATCCAACCAGGCCAGCATCCCTTTCCTGACACCCCCTCTGGCGTACTCTTTCCATTCCACCTTTTCACTGGCGAGCAAAATGTTCGACGAAGAGTGGGCCACGAAAATGAGGCTAGGTGGAGTCTTCGTTCCTACGGTGGCTCGCGGTCTCTCCCTCGCTCTCTTGCCCATCTGGCTCTTTCTCGATATCGGTGCTGTGCTTGAAGAGCAGCGGGGAAGTCTATCGCGAGAACGATAGCGCCTTTTATTTTATTTCTTATACTCGAGTTTAATTAGTTCTCCGATAATACGCCTCTGCTATCTCTTCTCCGCAGTGGAGGGAAAGGGTCCCGTTCTTGGACCTAGGCTGCGATGCAGACCGCACCTTCCTTCATCCACGATCCTTTCGGTCCGTTCGAGGCTTTCCCTCAGATTCTCTCTCTTTTCTTTTTATCGCGCGCAGTTTTCCGCCGTGTCTTCGTCGAATCGCACCCTCTATTATGTAGATGAGTACTTATTCCACCAGGTGGAGCTCCTATCGAGTGGCCTGATTCGAAATAACGATATGACGAGGACATCTGGTGTTGGGCAATTGCGCCACTTCGTCTGGCTTGTTTCCCAATGGAACGAGCAGCATACTCGCGCGGATACCTCCGAGACGCCAGGAGCAGCCCTCCCCCAAAGAATGGAGAAAGTTCATCTTCGGAGCATAAATTCTGTCCGTGGCCGTGTTGAACCCAGCATGCCGGAGTCACCTTCGCTGATGACCGGACAGACCCGGACATAACCCGCCCGCCAGAATCACGCGGTCGACGGGTTGAAAGAGCGCCCTTTCGAGGTTTGCGATGCGTGCAGATGGTCGCGCCCGGGAAATCACGCGTCGTTGCGCACGACTGCACGAGCCAAGCGATAGAGGTCGAGCACACGGACACATTTGAGGTGGGAAAGGGCGTCGAATGCTTTCCTTCTTTCTCTCTACCTCACGCACTCTCTCTCTCTCCCTCTCTCTCTCTCTCTCTCTCTCTCTCTCTCTCTCTCTCTCTCTCTCTCTCTCTCTCTACCTCTCTTTCTCTCTCTCTCTCTCTCCCTTTGTACGCCGATGCGTCCATCGTGAAACGCCCGGGCGCTCGGTCGACCACCAGCACCAACGACAAAACGTTTGTTCGAGTCCACCACCAATTAGGCCAACGATACTTGCTTGCCAGGCTCGCCTCGAGTCTCCAACAGCGCCATTGCTGTACCCGTGTCAATGATAACGGTTGCGCGCCCTTGTCGATGGCACCTGCGAGCTAGAACGATATCGCCATCACGGTTAACACAGCGCAGCGTCATCTATGTGCCCAACGCCAACTGGGCGCAAGTGCCCTTGAACAACAACGGGCGCAACCACCACGCATACCCGTGTGTATCCATTGAGAAAACAAAAATACACGCCTCTGACGGATGCGCCAATTTCTCTTTGCCCCTTTTGTAATCAGTTGCTTTTAATTAGTCCCTTTGCGCCCGATTCCCAGCGGAGTCTGGAATTTTTCAATGTCCGCGCTCACGTAATGTTCAGCCTCTGGCTGCATCCACGATATTCCAGAATTCTAGAATGGCACGGACTTTGAGTCATTTTTCACACGAATGCAAAGTGAACGAGATGCTCCTTTATCCATATCACTTTATCTCCATTCTCGATTGAGTGCTCCCACGAATCTTGAAAATATTCGCGTGACCATCCGTGGATTTTTATAGCGGGCTACATGTTCAAATACCCGGACGCCGTTTGGAAAAGCTCAGACATGCGCGCGCCCTTTTACATGTGTGTGTACGTTTGGGGATGTGTGTAGGGGCTATTTCTGATCAATGAGGTATGAAATTGCTTTACGCAACCGGCCATTATTTGCGAGGAATTTTGCGAAAGCCAACAGCAACCCCTCACTATCTCGCCTCCATAAATGTGCACAGATACGAGATCTACAGTCGCGCGAAGGTCGGGCGTTTGATACAATAACCGAATATTATTCAATATTCAACGTCGAGCACGTTTGATTGCGCGTCCGGGCAATAATTGATGAACGCTGCCCGTTCAAGCCCTTTGCGCATCCCGCAAAAAGTAAATTGGATAGCAATTTCGGTTAGGGTGCGGGTTGTGGCTCCCATATACGGGGCACGTATCCAACCAGCGGAGCACCTCTGTTTCATCCCGATACAAGGAAGGCTCACATTTGACGAGTGCAGCGAAAACCGCCGAGGCGTACGACGATTGATCGTACGATCTGCCCGTGCAGCTTCCATCGAAAGCTTCCAATCCTCGATTGATCGATCGTTGGCCCCCAGCAGCCTCGCGATCATCCGCTCATATGAGGGCTATCGGGTCTGACGGAGCAGACAATCGCAGGCAACTATCATCATCGGGACATGGATGCGGAATGTCTATCTCCCTGGCCTACACTCGTCTTATCATCCCACGAGAATCCGTAAATCCATCGGACCAGCTGAAGTTTTGTGCACTCCAGAACAGCCGACACTTTGGAAAGGACCAGCGGGCGGGGGTTGGGTGAAACCGTAGCACTTGTCGATTTTGGGTCGTGGCGCGAAAGGATACACGACCAGTTGGTGAAGACACTCCCCGATTCTCGGCTTCGCCAGGGGTAGGCTCCCCAAGAGTCGAAGTAACGCATCGGGCGCCGTGGCGGGGTGCCGGGAATGAGAACGGCTCGTCAGGCCAGGAGGGAGCCAAACGGGTGAGTACCTTTTAGGAGCTTAGAGATTACATTCGGAGAAGGGAGCCAGGAAAGGACGGAGGCAAGCCGACGGGGATTGTAGCGCGCGGGAGTTGCAACCGAGTGATGCAGAGGTGAGTCGAGCCCCAGTCGCAGCAAGCCGCCGATTCCCACGAAGGATTCAACTCAACTTATATAATACTGGGGGATGCGCCGAGCTATCCGTTCCAAAGGCACGCTCACCAGTCTGCGTTACCCTGGGTGCTGAGACACCCTCCTTCTACTTTGCTACAATTTCCGTGTGTCTTCTCGACGACTATGCCCGTGTCAGGGGGAATTTCATCCTCCAAGCCTGTTGGCCCTTTCTCCGCGCTCTTCCCATCACCATCGGTCTCAAATTAACGTTTATAATTAATAAAGTTGTCCGTGATGGAATATCTCACTACTGGACCAAAGTGCCAGGTCGTTTGATTGGATCTCGTGAAAGTAGCTGCTGGGCCCGTCGGTCTTTCGTATGGGCAACCTCCCAGCTAACGGAGAACTCCCTGATCAACTCGCGTTTGTAAGCTTTCGTCAGCGAAAACGATCGGTCCAGACTGATCGTGATTGAAGAGCGGTAGGAACGGCTCGTCTTCGAAAGCCGCCGTCGGAATCATTCCCCGAGATTCCACTGGATGGAATTTGCCTATGGGCCAACTGGACTTTCGAAAGATTCAAGTGAACGCTCTCATTGAGTGTCGCAGTGAACTTGCGCAATCGTCAAAGCGGAATCTCGTCTAGTGGAAGAAATGAAGATACCTACTTGAAAACAGCTTCGCAACGAGATCCGATCGCGTCTTGCCGATCTTAGCTTCGTAATAATTGTATCAGCCATCGATAGCTCCATTGTTCGTCGACAAAGGGACATATTGGATTGTCACTCGGAGGAGTTTCGCCTCGAGTGGAAATCCGTCTTTTCATTATCGTCTGTTCTTAGAGCAGAACCTTTGCTCGGCCAGTTGCACCTCGTTGATGGCCTTCGCTGCCTTCCAGCAATCTTGCCACTTGTCGAATCAAGCGTTGATCAACGAAAGCTACCGTTTCCCATCTTCCATCGTTCGTTTCGCAGTCCTTCAATACTTGGCGACAATTCGAAGCCCCCTGAGGAAACTCTCCAGCATCCAATGGCTCTCCTCTTCCAGCAGAGGCTCTCCTCTTCCAGCTCAAGGCCGAAAAATAAGGGACGAACAAAGTTGAGAGGAAATTCGAGACATTCGGTGCAACGAATTACGTGGCGGCGTACGTACGCGGAGGGAGCAAAGCTCGGGAAATTCCCTCCGCTCTAAAATCCATCCGTTCTCTCGTTACGCGGTCTCGGATTTGGCTCCCGAAACGCACCGCATACGATATTCGTGGCGTCGAGAGCAACAATCCGAGATCGTGTAATGCCATGCGAACGGAAAGCTTCCCTCAGACCCCCTTTCCTGCGCCTCGCATGAATACCTAAATATGCAAATGGCAGGGAGTAAGGTACAGGCCGACGTTAGACGTTTCTCGGGAGCCTTCGGGCGTTACTCCAGGGACGGTTCGCCTACACCCAGAAGAGCCGAATACATGAAGAAAGGATTCTCGTTATCATATGCTCTAGAGTTTCGACTCACTTCGAGATCTTCACCGACTCAGATCTATACACGCGGAAGCTTTGCACCCCCCCCCCCCCCTGGCCCCTCGATCGGAATTCGCAATGGCGCGCAGTTAGGTACACGCGCACCTTAATCCTTCGGGCTCTATCCATTACCATTTGGGCTCTTCATTAGCTACACCCTCTCTTCTTTGCTTGCGTGCCAGGACGTCGATGAGTAGCTCCTCGCCTATTTTCCCTCTCGGAGGTTCTTTCGATCGAACGATCGTAAACGATTCAGACGATTGTTTACGAAGAATATAAAACGAGGGCTGGAGTGCGCCCGTTGCGCGGGACTCCAGGCCGAAGACAATTTGGCACGGAAATCCTTGGCAATGGCGCCCAAGAGCAAGCCCAAAGTGCGAAGGGGTGCAAAGACAACGATCGCTGACTGCATCCCCGAAAATCGGAACGTCCGTACCTGCGGAGGGGCTGGACGCCTCGAGCTTGCTGAGGGGTGGGACTTTGGTTGCTCCCAACCCCTTCACCAAACATCCACGTACTCTTAAGGTTGCGGCAACGAAGGAACTCACCACGGACGTTTTATCCTTGGACTATGCAGGACCAGCGGTATTTATTTTGGCAGCCTAGCCACCAGATGCGTCCCTTTGGAATGCCCTTCTCGGGGAGGGTGGAGGCCGACCCGGCTTTGCTCTTATATGGTCCACGGCCGAAACGGGTCTTGAAAAATCGGGATACCAATCGCGATCTGCAGTCGGAACACGTCGCCTCCTAGGCTCGGTACTCTCTCTCTCTCTCTTTCTCTCGCCATTTCTCGACCAAAGACGAACCGAAGAAGTGGCGAAGATTGGAGAAACGAAGAATTTCGTATATGCGAGATGTACGGGAGACTCGAGGGCAGGCAGGAGGTAGAGGCAAAGAGACAATGTGTGAAGAAGGAAACGTTTCGTGCTACGTTACTGCAAACTGGGTGGACTCGAAAATCAAGGATGGCTGCAAAGACTCGTCCCTAGGTCCAGAAAAGGCGAGAAAATTGGATAAGAGCCGCTGGAAAATCCGGAAAAATACCAGCAGCCATCACGTACATAGGAGCATCGTGTGGAAGCCTCCAACGAGCCATAATTTATGTTCAAACATACCAGTCTTGAATCCTTCCTGAACTGGAGACATCTCATCGATGACCTCATACCTCATGAATAAGTTCTCGCTGTTTTTCGTGAAAATTAATGCTTTATTTTGAAAAACCATTCCTGTTACATGTTTCGAAACTCTTGTGTGATCGGCTCCCAATGATTCTGCAAGTTCAGCTAGCGTGTGACATCTAGCGTCTGAGTCTTTGTGAAGTAATTCCTCCAACTCAACACATCAAACGGATCATTTTTGAAGCGTTTAAGAGGTAAGGCCACAATAGAATTTTCAAAAAACCAATGTTTTTCGCTAAAACGGTGCTTTATCATCATAAGCATAAGTTACTATTCGATTTATAGCAAGACATTTTTTTCCGATTTGAGAGACTTTGAGCGTATAACGTAAGCCCACCTCTGGCACGGCCATAGAGTACCTAAGACTTTAAACGCGTTTTTCTCGAAACAGCTTTTTTCCAATTGACGTGACAAACAAATTCAACAATTTTCACTCGATTTACTTTAAATTCAAAATTTATGTTCTTAATTGCATTTCGCAGAGAAGTACGTACGAAATTTCTGATTGATCGAAAACTTCCCATTTTATGAGCAGTTTTACACAAAATTTTGCACTGAAAGTTTTTTCAGTGCAACTTTTAAATAAACAATTAAATTAAATAAAATTAACTTTTAAATAAAACAATATTTTTTAAATTCCGTACGTACTTCTATAGGTATTCTGATATAGATTGACGAGAATTTCTGTTTTTCGTTCTAGAAAAAAAATTGTGGATGCTAAATGTCACGCCGCGGAGCGCCTAAAAAAGATAACAAAAGAAAATATTAGTAGTCTGCCATTTTGTACATCGAAAAAAATATATTTATATTTTCTAACAGCTTGATATTCATACTAAATAGATGTGTAATTTATTTTATGCGTGAATGACTTTTTCATACGAAAAAAATTGTTAAATTTGCACATGATTTTATACCCATTACTGTGGCCTAACCCCTTAAACCAATCTCTGCATGTTGTTTCCGACGGAGCATGTTCGCCGTAAGTCTAAATAAGAAAGTTTGTGTGCCACAGCTGCACATCATTTTAAAATAAAGTAGTGCAGTCAATTTGCCTACAGATACACTTTTTGGCACGAAATTTGACATGTTTAACACTATGAAAAAAAAAGTTGTCTACACTTTGGCGGAACGACATACACTGAATTTCAAGCTTGCTTGTAGTACTTCTTTATAGATACGTTACCATCTTAAGGGGTTGCGTGGGTTTCGAATCCAAAAATGCATATATTCTCTATTTAAAAAAATGTAATATATCAATTATTTTATTCAAGATGTTAAGCACATAAAAGAGCAACATTTCAACAATATTTAAAAAAGTTTCATCCAAAAATTTGGGAAGTTCATCCGGTGGTACCTGGTTTCCGGAGACCCCTGAAAAAAAGTGTCCTCGTGGTGGTCAGGATAACTTATGATAGCTTTATCTAAAATTAAAAACCAATTTTTTTCTATAAATAGTAAATTATAGCTCGTGATTGAACGAAGGATTTTCAAAAAAATTGAAATTTGCATTTTTGGCTGAGTATGCAGAATAGTTCAATTTTTGGTACAATTTACACTACGTATAGCCTTGTAAATTCCCAAAGGCTCTCCTAGACTTTTACTCCGATTGACTTAAGGCCTTAGGCCAAAGTAACGGGTATAAAATCATGTGCGAATTTAACAATTTTTTTTCGTATGAAAAAGTGATTCACTCATCAAATGAATTACACATCTATGTAGTATGAATATCAAGCTGTTAGAAAATATATATATATTTTTTTTTCGATGTACAAAACGCTCGACTACTCGAAACATCTCGAAAAAGCTTTTTTCTAATTGGCGTGACAAACAATTTCAACAATTTTCACTCGATTTCCTTCAAATTTACAAGTTATGTTCCTAATTGCATTTCGCAGAGAAGTACGTACGGAATTTCTGATTGATCGAAAACTTTTCATTTTATGAGCAGTTTATGAGCAGTTATAACAAAAATTTTCACTGAAAATTCATTTCTTAAGTTCAAATACCTACAACTTCTGAATAAAACAATATTTTTTAAATTCCGTACGTACTTCTCTAGGTATTCTAATGTAGATTGACGAGAATTTTTGTTTTTTGTTCTAGGTAAAAAATTGTGGATGCTAAACGTCACACCGCGGAGCGCCTAAAGAAGACAACAAAAGAAAATATTAGTAGTCGACCATTTTGTACATTGAAAAAAAATATATACATATTTCCTAACAGCTTGATATTCATACTAAATAGATGTGTAATTAATTTTATGAGTAAATCACTTTTTCATACGAAAAAAATTGTTCAATTCGCACATGATTTTATACCCGTTACTGTGGTCTAAGGCCTTAAAAGTTTGGGAGAATATTTTGGACATATTGTACTATTGGATAAGAAAATGTTTGAAAAAATGGATTTCTTTGAAATTTTCAAACCCACGGAACCCCTTAACCTACACGCACACGGTCGAACCACAGCTGCGCCGTTTGTTTGCGTAAACGAAGACTGCTTTGGATTCAAGGGAAAACAACAATTGAAAAGCAGACGAACAAAGGGAACAAGTGGCGGAACGTGGGATAAGGACGAAGAAATCTTGCTGTATCGTTTTGCAAAAGGAGCCTCGATTCTCCAACGTGGATGAAGTGAATAGAAAACGTACGTCACGTTTTCGAGAATACGTGAGAAATCTTCGATCGCATCATATCGACGAAATAAACTTCGTATGTATTTTCAGGAGGCTGGATTATAGGGAATTTTTCCGTGCAATCGTGATCGCGATGGCGACGAGGATATCCGGCGCATCGTCGGGAATTTTTATAGCCCCGATAAATGTTTGTTTCCAATTCAATGTAACAATGGCGCAATTTATTTCCATGTGTCAAATAAATTTTTTTGGGTATATGAAGAATCTCGTGTTCGGAAGTTATTGTGTTTTGATAGAATTTCGCTCGAATGAGTGTTTCAAATCGGTATGGACAATTTCCAATAATTATCCGATTTCCTTTTTATTTAATAATTATTTTTTATTTATTCAAAAGAGAATTTGCCACAGATTTTGCTATATTTTGTACCGATGCAATAATCGGTTGACTTGTTTAATTATTCACAACGAAAATGTTGCAACCCTCGTTATTCCTTTCAATAAATAAATATGATTGACTTCATATTGATTCACAAACAAACGATGGGGGCCTCTAATTTATATTTCGTTTTTTTTTCAGTCCAATATGTTGTTACGCTATTTGGCTGTGAAGAAAAAAATTGCTGGCAGCCTTTCTTCTTTCATTGGGAAAAAATACTAGTAGATTTAAATAATAATAATCATAATTGAATTTCCCGATACTTCGTACTCAACATGTACATTTTTCTATATTATGTTTTTTTCATCTTGCATAATTATTCAATATTCCAATTTCCAATTATTGTCAGACTTCCTAATTATTTAATGATAGTTTTCAATTTATTAAGAAGAGAATTTGCCGCAGAGTTGCGTTCAATATTTTTCGCATCGATCCAATAATCTGTTATATTATTCAATTATGTTATTGATTTAAATATTAATTGATTGCTATTAATAAAACTATTTATAAAATTGCTATTTATAAAAACAAAATATAGTAGCCTCTGATTAATATTTCGGATTTCATAACTCCAATATGTTGTTACATTATTTGGTTGTGCAGAAAAAAGTCCTGTCATCTTTCCTTCCTCAAAAAAATAACTAGTGAATTTCAATAATAATAATCATAATTAAGGCCTTAGGCCACAGTAACGGGTATAAAATCATGTGCGAATTTAACCATTTTTTTTCGTTTGAAAAGTGAATCACATAACATTGATAACAGATCTATTTAGTATGAATATAAAGCTGTTAGAATTTTTTTTTTTCGATGTACAAAATGGCTATCTACTAATATTTTCTTTAGTTATCTTTTTTTTGACGCTCCGCGGCGTGACATTTAGCATCCACAATTTTTTACCTACAACAAAAAACAAAAATTCTCGTCAATCTACATTAAAATACCTAGATAAGTACGTACGGAATTAAAAAAATATTGTTTTATTCAAAAGTTGTAGGTATTTGAACTAAAAAAATGAATCTTCAGTGAAAAATTTCGTCACAACTGCTCATAAAATGAAAAGTTTTCGATCAATCAGAAATTCCGTACGTACTTCTCTGCGAAATGCAATTAGGAACGTAACATTTAAATTTGAAGTAAATCGAGTGAAAATTGTTGAAGTTATTTGTCACGCCAGTTGGAAAAAAACTGTTTCGAGAAATTTCGAGTAGTCGGCCATTTTGTCCATCGAAAAAAAATATATATTTCCTAACAGCTTGATATTCGTACTAAATAGATGTGTAGTTAATTTTATGAGTGAATCACTTTTTCATACGAAAAAAATGGTTTAATTCGCACATGATTTTATACCCGTTACTGTGGCCTAGACCTTAAATTACCCGATACTTAATATTCCTCATGTCCATTTTTCTACACGAAGCTTTTTTATCTTATACAATTATTCGGACCACGAGAAATTCGAGTGCATCCGTATCCCATTCCCGAAGCTTCCACGCTGAAGATCTAGCGTCGAATCGATTTGAAAGAAATTTAAAAACACATTTCTCGGGGCTCACGTCAAAGATAATAAACAACCCCAGCGGCCTCAGGACGACCAAAGATTTAGAGGGAAACGAAGGAAGAGGCGAGGAAAAAAAAGGACGACTCAGATATGCCGGATATAACGTCCATTGCCGAGTGTATACGACACCTTGACGACCGAGACTGAAATCTTTTATGAGACTCTCGCTCCTCGGGGAGGGACGCGAAGAAAGGATCCCAACGCCCGAATAGCTGTTCCACATCGGATAGTAGTAATTTCCGTTGGTCTGAGTGGAAAAATACGAAGAAAGGAGGCGAAGACCCCGACCATAAAAGACCTAAGACAAAGAGAGAGAGAGAAAAAAAAGAAACGTGAAAATATTTCTATTGAAGTTTACGCGTATTTCGTATTTTTTTTGTTTGCTTTTTTTGTTAATTAAAATCCGTCACGAAGTGAGCGACGAGAAAAATTTATTAGCGCTTTGAGACTAAAGTGTGATATCGCGAAGATCCAGGGACGACGTTTCCCCAATTCGGTCCCAGTGAATTGTGTCCTGACTCCACGAAATCACGTTTTTTTTTCCAAAATACCGTCACTTCATAAATCTGTCCGAGAACTCGCTTAGGTCGAACCGTCCCGGACATCTCTCCTGCCGTCTTATTCTTTTTGTTAAATAATCGAGATATTTTTGGGCAAAAAACATCGGGGGGTGGGGGGATAAGACGACCTTCGGTGAAAAATAAAAATCCGCGAACCAAGAAAAAAATAATGATCTCGAGATCGTGCGAGTCATCGTGTCAATTTCATACGACGGTCATGCAAATTATGATTATTTACGTTGCTCTTTTCCGCAGCCATTTAAGAATTTCAAAGCAAATTTTGAAAAAAAAGCCATTTAAATTCAAGCTGGCCTTGGCTGGTTTAAGTACATACGACAAAGTTGATGATAAACACAAAAACTACGTCACTCGTTGATATTGTTCGTCAATTGAAAGCTTACGCGGAAGCGAAAGGTGGAAATTTCCCGAAATTAATTCAGTTAATTTGCAGCTTTCGTAATAAAAAAAATTCGGATCATTAAAAAAAATCGCCAAAATGGAATTACTCCGTGTTGCATTTATCTCGCGAAATTAAATTGTTTTTTTTTACTCCAATATTTGGCACAGAATATTTCTCTTGTACGTGTACCCACATCAAACGCCATAATTATAATAGCACTAATAATAATAAAAAATATTATATACGATATATACATGATTATGAAGAGCTTCGTCGCCTTTCGAACAAATTGTTGTTAAAAATGTAGCGAGAATATTTTATTCTGAGGAAGCTTCCCCGCGTGAGGAAGGAGATACATTACTTCTCGAATTGAAGTGCAAAAGTGCTGCGAGACTGTAGCCCGATAAATGGGACGGGAGAGAATTGATGGGTCATCACCAAGGCATGCGTTTGATAGCAAGAGTATTCCCACGATGCGCGTTACGGCTTCTGACGTTTACTTCTTCCTGTGGCTTTTCGACGGTTCCTGCGGGAAAAGTGGCTCATCAATCGTGTTCCCAGGTCGCCTATATAAGATTTTTCCGTTTCAGGTACCAACGTAATCAGGAGAAAAGTCTCATTCCAACGAAATAATAGCCCAATGTTGTGATGATGATGATAAGAATAATCGTAAAAAAAGAAGTTTCCGTCGAACTTTTTTCATTGTCTCATTTTGGAAAAACATAATCTGATTCTTTTATGGCCAAATAATGATAAGAACATGGAAAAAATTAATCAACTATCCAAGATTATTATTTGAATTATAATTTATGTTATAATTTTTGTAAATAACATTATAATTTATATTATAATTTGTATACATAATATTTCAACCTGTATTATAACTTTCATAACAATGAACAATGTTATTATTTTAATAGTAATAAAAATGTCTCATTGGCGAATTTTTTATATGCTCTTATTATTATTTCAATATAAAAAGTCCAATGGTGCTTTTTTGGAATTATTGCTATTTTAAAAATAATAATAGTAGCGATAATATTTCAAAAAAGAATGATAATGACGAAAAAACAATTGAATAATACGCCAAATAAAACTGAACATTGTTCAATAAATAATCAATTTTTTAAACTGCAATTTCCTATTAAGGGGGGATTGTCTTTTTTTTCGCAAAACTTACCGCTTTTTGGGAATTTTTTTGTGAAGAAAGTATACAACGGAAAACTTGTGAAACTTGGCATATAGTTTTATTGATCTGTTTACTACATACAAAAATTTTTTTAAACAATTTCATCAAAAAATCCGCCTCCCACCCCCTTCGACGCGCGATGGTCCTTTTTTGATGGTGTGCACGATTTCTCAAAAACTATTCAACCGATTGCTTTCAAATTTGGACAGAATGCTCAGCTGACATCCTTTTATCGTTTGATGAAGCAAAAAAGCAATACGTTTAATAGTTTTTTATTTATAACAAAAAATCGATCAATTTTTTTCGAAAAATCGATACTTCAAGTTCAAAACGTCACCAAATCGTCAATTTTTTTTCCCCTTTATCGAACGATAGCTATATGTGTCTAAAGTAAAATGCTTTTTGGGTTTTTGTTGCAGGATGAACGTGACGGCTGTAATCGTGCACACCATCAAAAAAGGACCATCGCGCGTCGAGGGGGGTGGGAGGCGGATTTTTTGATGAAATTGTTTAAAAAATTTTTTGTATCTAGTAAACAGATCAATAAAACTATATGCCAAGTTTCACAAGTTTTCCGTTGTATACTTTCTTCACAAAAAAATTCCCAAAAAGCGGTAAATTTTGCGAAAAAAAAAGACAATCCCCCCTTAAATACGAATAGAACGCAATAAATCCAATTAACGGTGATGATAATAGCAATATTTTACAAGTGATACGCTAAGGCCTATCTTCAATTTTAACACGTGTATTATGTAACTTTTGCCGAAATGTCTGGGGTCATCTTTGTATTACATAGAATCGAGAGAAAGTTGAGAATTCATCCACGTTTTTAATTGAGCATTCTCGTAATCCTTCCAGCACAAAAAGTTCGGATAAGAGAAGTTTTGAGCTGCTTTTTTAACATTTCATTGCGTTCAGATATCGATGACGTTGGAAGATACTTGATACTTTTTTTAACATTCCTCGTTTACATACATTTTTTTGGGCTACTAATTTTTTTCCAAAGACCATGCGGAATTACGTAAATAAATGGGTACGCGTTTTTTTCTTGTTCTCATCGAATGTTCCGTTTTTTATATTTTTTTCCCCGCCCACTGCATTTTATTCGAACGCAACTGCGATGCAGCCTTATCGTACGGCGCTGATGCATCAGATGCATGATTAACGAGATGTCAATAATTGCGAATATGCGAACGACGATGACGAGTAAATTGCGGTTATTCCCGTGCTCGATGAACGCGTAGCGGAAATCCTGATGATAATACGGAGAGATCGGTGGAATCATCGGGGCCAAATAAATATTGAGAAATGCTCTATGCTAATGCCGTTACGTTGTCGTATTACGGGTTTCCCATGTTCCGCCGAGCAGATCCCGAGACGCACGATCGATTACGAAATACCAATTGCGAATCCAAGGAAATCGAAGATCGGGAAAAAATGTTTTTCGTTGCGCAATAACGTTGAAATTAGCGCGATAAAAATGAAGATTCGAGATAATTGTAGATTGCCGATGAAAATTGATCATTTTCATTTTTTCGAACGAGCGAACTCGTGTGCTCGTACAGATTTTTCTCTACCTTGGTAGGTAAAAAAATTGCGTTTTTCGTAAATATTTTTATTCTACAGTATCAGCTTTTAACTATATTCCCTGAAAATGTTTTATGCTCGAGTTTCAATTGGTCACCACGTTGTTAAAAAAATTGATTTTGACAATCGACGATCGTCAACGACTCGTATTTATTGTTAACTTGAATAACCCATTTAGTTTTTAGATTTCTGATGGACCGTTTCAGCTGGAGAGTGTCCACCGCGAAACGTCACAAAAGAAATTTCATCATCTACCGGCAGCCATGTTTTTGTCGTTTTTTTTTCTTCTATTTTTAGTGTTTTTTTTAAGGCTGTAAATATGTGTACCTGTGTATTAAAAAAATGCCTTTCTTTTTCACCAATCGTTTTCCGGAGAAGAACAATCGGAATTTGTCAATTTTTCCGAGCCTTAGGTAGATGTAGCCCGTTAAGGGGGGAAACCACGTTAGGAGGTTCAAAAAATGCGATTTTTTTTATTGCATAAATCGGAATGTGCTGAAATCGCAGATTAATCGGTAAGCATTTTACATTATTGTTAACTTCCTTGAATTTCTAGTTTCCGAGAATTTATTTTTCAAACGCTTTCATCTCGAAATGACTTTTTTCACATTTGCGTGCAGTCTAACTCAAAAAGTATAGAACCGATCATTATGAAAATTAATAGTATGATTCTTTATGAAATTACGAATTATATGAACAAACTTGTGAGATATCATGATTTTAAGGGTATTTTTCTTTGCATAATTAGAGAAGAAAAATCGTGAAAATCGAAGTAAATTGTTCCAACGCCTGCAAAATTTGTAATGTTCATTATTTTCACCTGCATTGAAGTTCATATTCTTAGAAAATAAGTTATTAATGTAAAATCAAAACCTTTTTCATTTCAGATGAAAATCGGAATGGCTACACTGCACGCAATTGGAGAACTATACTCACAACCTCCAGCGGACACCACAGCGTAACGTTATTTTTGGCTAAAATTATTCAAAAAAATTCACAAAAACTGTTCGAAATATGAATGAAATGATGTCAAAATTTGATGAAATTCTATGTAATTCTTCCCAATAAAAAAAATCCCAAAAAATCAGTGTCAAACAGCCTCCTAATGTGGTTTCCCCCCTTAAGGCGGGATATACATTTGGACAGAAAAAAATGAGCCATGTTGAGGGATTTTTTAAACTAAGGAATAATTATTCTACAATTATCAAACTTTAGGCATACTTTAATAGTATACTTAAGTATACAAAACATTTTTTTTTATTAACTCATCATCAAAATGACGGAGCTGTGACAGTGTTACAGCAAGGTCGCCGCGGGAGTTGTGAATCGCGGCGTACAGTCTAGCTTCCCGTAGACATTGATTTGCAAAAAAGTTCAAACATTTTTTTCAGTGAGAACATGTATAATTTCTATGTGACGGTAATTAAAATGAAGAAAATACAAATTTACGAAATTGGCACGCATTTACAACAAAAAATAACATTTCTGTAAAATGTGGATTAAAAATATCGTTTTTTTCCAATTTTTTAAAAACAATTCTCGTGAAGTAGAAGAAGAATTATCAACATTTCTACCAAGTTTCAGCTCAATCGGCTTAATAGTTTTTTAGTAATCCTGCACGCTAATTTCGATGCTGCAGTTTTGAGAAAAACGCGTTTGAAAGAAATTGATTTTTTTGTCCGTTGTAAATGTATATTCCGCCTTAAATCCGATCCTCTGTTCTAGTCCATTTTTCCCAAATTTCTATTCGACAATTCAATTCGACGTTCAATTGGATGAAAATTCACAAACAAAATTGTCATCGCAGCAAGATTTTGCCCTGTGATACGATATCAACATTTTTTGAAACGTTACTATTTTCACTTTTATGCCCTGTTATTTCATAACTGATGACAGCGATGAATTACAATCGTCTTTTTTTTAATGGTGCAACTTTTTTCTCTCGAGCGATATCCACTTCTGGATTTGACAGGTATAAAAAAAAAGATTCCCGTTAATCAGAATTCCGTACGGTTAATTTGTGAGTCAGGCTGTAGGACGAGAGAAAGAGGAGACACACTTTTCGTCTATAATGTCTCGGGCTGTATATTGACCGAGTCACGGCAACTATCACTTTTTATCGCCACAGCGTACAAGTATTCGCGCCAACGGAACGTTTACTTTGGTTTTCGATGCTATGCGAGGACTTTCACTTTCTACTCGTCCCGATGTAGATCGGCTCCGATATATCTCAATGGGCACGAATCTTTCTTTTTTGCCCTATTATGTAACCTACGAAAAATACAATGGATCGCTATAAATGATCATTATAGCTGTTGTTATTGTTATAATTATTATTATCAATTGAATAAATTTGAGAAAAAGAAAGTTACAATATTCATTGCATTAGTATTGTTGTTTTTCTTGTTATTATTATAATTATTGTTATTATTACGGATTATTGATTTTTAATTTAGAATATATCTTTAGTAAACTAATTTTGTAAAAAAAAGCCCACGTCACGCGAAACATTTTTAATTCGCTCTTCGGATATTATCAATCAAAGGCATTTAAAAAAAAGCCGAAATGTCTCTCGGAATGTCAAATTATTGTTCAGGTTTTTCGAATACTCTCACACCACTTTTTAAAGATGTACGTTTTTTTGTGTTGCTAAAAGATGGAACGGTGAAATAACATTTGGCTTGTGAGTAAAAAAAAATTACGCAACCATGCCGGCTTTTGGCATATGAGATTTTTTTTTTTGATATCTCTTGAAACATGGAAGCAAAATTTGGTGGGTACGATCGAGTGGAAGCCTTTTTTTTAAAGCACCATAAATCTTGTGTGACCAGCCAAGCTGGAGCAGAGTCCAGCAGGCTTGAAGAAAATTCCAGAGTCCAGAAAGTCCAGCGCCCACAAAATTAGAGATTGCTTCTTTCGCTTTTTATTGAGGTTCTGGGATCAATTATTTAGATATGGATGCATAAAATGCGTACACGTAGCTGAAAGGGGATGCTCTTTCGTAACCATTTTTAACGTACTTCCAGTGGGGCCGGGTTGAAAGTCCGAATTTTGAATGATCGGAACGCTCAAAACTCCGAAAGATCAAAACTCCGAAAGAATTTTACCGAAAGACCAAAACTCCGAAAATCTGAACACCGTCAAAATAATTCAGCTATGGAAGTTCTAAAAGTTTCAAAATTTTCAATAAATCGACGAATTATTTCAAGAATTTTTTTTTATTGAGAAACGGTTTTACGTCAATTTTGAAATTTGTCGGAACAATGTTATACGTTCTACATAATTTACAGTCAACTGTGTAGACTTTCGCTGGCATAATCTTGACGAACCTTGTATTTTCGGAACATTAAAATTAGGAAGTTTAAACCGTCGGCGCATTGAAAGTTCGGAATTTCAACCCGGCCCTCATGTCAAGATCATGCCAACGAAAGTCTACACAGTTGACTGTAAATTATGTAGAACGTATAACATTGGCTAGACAAATTTCAAAGTGACGCACAATTACTTCTTAAGGCGAGATATACACCTAGATGGTCGAAAAAATCGATTTAGAAGCTATGAACATTCCGTCGACCGTAGAAGACCTACACTATGGGCCTGGTATCGATAATTCCATGTAAGTTGACAAATTTCATGATTTATTCATTCTCAAATTTTCAAACGCGTTTTTCTCAAAGCCACGATTTTCAAATCGGTACCCAAAATTTCGCCAAAACCAATGAACCGATTGCCTTGAGGTTTTTTGTGGTTATTCTATACACCATTATCTTGTACTTGTCATAGGATTTTTTGTCCGTTACTTAGTTTTTGTTTTATAGGCAAAATAATAACTAATTTGTGGCCCAAAAATCACTATTCATGTCCAAACGTCCGCCATTTTGTCATAAATTGATATTTTCAAAATCGGCATGACAAGTACTAGATTATAGTATGTAATTTAATAATCGTTTTGTTTTTTTTTCAGATGATTTTCCAAGAAACGCCATTGGGTACCGTATACGCAGATTTTTTACGACGCTCCAAGGATGATACAATATCCTTGTATATTTTTGATATTTTTAAATAAAAAAAATTAAACCTATTTTTGAATGTATATACTTTTAGGTCATTAAAACCCCAATCCGAAATTTCAAATAGTTTTCCTTGAAAAAATTCACAAAAATGACGTTTTTTCCGGCTCTTAGGTGTATATCTCCCCTTAATGAAAAAATCTTGAAATAACTCGTCTATTTATTGAAAATTTTGAAACTGTTAAAACTTCGATAGCCGAATTATTTCGACGGTGTTAAGATTTTCGGAGTTTTGGTCTTTCGTGTAAAATTCTTTCGGAGTTTTGATCTTTTGAGGTACTATTCTTTCGGAGTTTTGAGCTTTCTGACCATTCAAAGTTCGCAATTTCACCCCTGCCCCATCTTGAATTTCGGAACATCAAAATACGGAATTTTAAATCGTCGGAGTATTCAATGTTCGGAATTTCAATCCGGCCCCCTTCCCGTCTAACATCAGTCTCAAAATAAAGCGAGACAGGGTTAAATCCCTGTCTCGCTTTATTTTAAGACTGGAAAGGCAACTTGCGCAATTTTATTGCGCAACTTGCCTTTCCAGAAAGCCTAAAACTCAAACCCTAATTTGTTCGGTTCGTCCAGAAAAAACATTAATTTAAAATTGACAGGTCTATTCGCCGACATTCTATGCAATTTGTATATTTTTTTATCGTGTAATTGCAATTCAATCAAATGCAATTCAACTGAGGCATAGAAAACGATCTATCTTGATACGTGCACTCTGCAAGGTGGACAAAAAACACATCCTACTTCAAAACAAAAGGTAATTCACGATGAATTTATTCGACTCACGTTGGAACGGGTCTATGCCTCGATTCTGTCCGGTCGAAATTGCGGAAGAGCGTGACAAAATTTGATGACCGATGCACATTTCGATTGACCCTCGAACGTTTTGTCACACATCGATAAATTGCTTTCCTCTGTTTCTACTCCTGTCCTCCTCACTTTATCTCCCTCTTTTTCTCCCTCCCTATGAATAGAAGAGGCTAATTGAAATCACACACGTGAAAAGATCGATACGTTATCGTCATGGATAATTGAACGTTTCCGCTACAATATAGCGGAGAATTTTGTTATTTATTATATTTTTTACATTTTATTCAGTTAAATCTAGTTTTATTTATTTATTATGATTTATTTTATTTTTACTGCAAACCGTTTAATTGATTAAATTCATTCCATGTTCTGAGTTAATTCTAAAAGTTCTAACAATGCTCAAATAATTATCGCAGATTTTTTTCCATACGCAATAAAAATTGTTCGTCGTATCGTGTAAACGACGCGATTAGGAAAAACTTTCCAAGCTCAAATACAGCTGAAGAAATAGTAAAAGAAAAGGATTCTTGCACAAACAGACCGGTCGTTGAATGCATATGGGAATTTATTCTCCTTTCCCTTTGGGGACCACCGGTCACGACAAACGAGAACTCCGAACACGCGTTTCTTATTTCGCCAACACACACGAGAGATCCGCTGACTCTTCAAAACAGTCTTTCGATAATCGTTCAACAAGGTGGACGTGCAGTGCGACTTTACCGCAGATTTTCTCGGTCATCGGTGTTGATTTCAATTCATCAAACGTGTGTCTCCAATTCGTAAATAATAACAATAAATCGAAAAATAATTATCGAATTCCGTATAAAGAACGAGAAAGACAGATTTTTTTTTAATTCTCCATTGAAAATGTTTTTTTCGAACTCGTATGTGTTGTGAGAAATTTATCAACGCGAAATGCAGTCCTTACCAAAATGCTTGATTTCGTTTCGCGAAAATGTATCGAGCACAACCAGTGAACTTCTACCGGTGAATTCGCGATCGAGTAAAAAATATTGAATAAATTGCCTCTTCGAAGTATGAATAGATTATAAATGAATGTTGAGTGGTTAAAAAAAAGATTGAATAAACGACTTGCAGAGAAGACTATTTAATTCCATCAGAGGAACTCTGCACTTAAAAAGTCAAATAAAATAATCTGTGCCCATTCAAACATAAATATTACGATATAATAAATCGTTCAACGAAACAGCTTAATCCAGTATAATTAATTGACCAGAGAAAAGCACATAAAATACATACAAGAAGGAAGTTATTAAATTTATAATTACTTGATAAATATTCATCAATACATATGAAGGAAAGATTATTAAATGTGATGCGAATTGATGCAAAAAATACCACGATACGTCAAATTGATTAAAACAAATCGCTCTTCGAATAAAATACTTTATCTCAATGATAATAACTCAACATAACTCAACAACTCAACTCAATAACTCAACAACTCAACATAACTCAACAGCTCAACAACTCAACAACTCAACATAACTCAACAACTCAACAACTCAACATAACTCAACAACTCAACATAACTCAACAACTCAACATAACTGAACAACTCAACATAACTCAACAATTCAACATAACTCAATAACTCAACATAACTCAATAACTCAATAACTCAACATAATATTGCAAATCCCCTCAATGATGGTATAAAATTGTAATTTGCATTTCACAACTTCGCAAAAATCGGCAAAAACTTTCGCAAAGACGAGCGGATAAAACGAAAAAGGAGAAGCATTAAAAATTAGCGATCATGATTTGGTTCGCGTTGTTCGTATCCGGTGGAATATTGAGTTCCGTTACGGGCGAGAGTAAAAACGTCTTTAGGATCGATCCGTCAGTGGTGAATCACGATTTTTCGAATCTCGAGTACGCGATCGACGATGCAAACGTATTGCCGATATTGTCGCGGGATTTGACGCTTTTGGAGCGCGCCATAGACTCGATCGACAATGGCAAGTGTCGAGATCACAGTAAGCTCATGTTCGACGCGCTGAAAAATTTGACAACTTGGGCTGTCAAGTTTTACGACTCGTCGGGAAAAATTCCCGAGGGTGTTTTCGGTGGTTCGGTCTATCAGTTGGGAAATTTCGACGAGTGCCTCGAGATCGGTGACGAAACGTCGAACGAGGAGGACGCGACACCGATCGGCATCAATGGACAGTATTGCCTCGGCGAGATTGAGATTTTCGTGCCGGATAGTTATTTGAAAAAGGCGGGCTCCGTTTGGACGAATTTTCGACGCTCCGAGGAACGTCGTCAGGACGTCATCGACAAACTTCACTTGGGCATTTGCGTTCCTGCTTCCTGCTCGAATTACGAAGTCGAAAGGGTCGTTAGGCGGGTACTCGCCGTTGCTTTTGGCGCCTCTAAGATACGACTCGACTTCAGCATACCAGAGAAACAATGCTACAATAAGCAACCGATCGCCACCGATACCTTTGACGTCGTTTACATGTACGTTTCACTCAAAATTCCGCCTCGTACTTGAGGCAGAGTTTTGGAAGTTTTTGGAAGATCACTCTTTTTTAACATCCGAAATTGCAACTTTTTTTTGATACAATAGAACAATGTGGTGGATATCAAATGTATATGAAAGTCAAACCCCAACAACTACCACACACAATTTTTTTTGTCAAGTGTTAAAGTAATCTTGAGTGTAGGGTTTCTTTGACAAGGCATTGAAATGCAACTTATGTCAAGGATTAAGGGGTACTTTGATATCATTTTGATTTAAAAAGATGTAATATTTTGTGCATTATACATGGAATTAAATTAAAAAAAAAAACAGGGTTTTTTTACAATCAAATTGTCATCTTTATTGAGGAACCATTTTACATAAAAATATCAAGTACCTAGGATACTATTATAGGCACTTAATCAGTCTTTTAACTATCGTTGAGATCAAAATCAACTTGATCAACATTACAATCAACTTTAGCTACATTATAATAAACTTGAAAAACAAATTTAAAAACATTTAAATGCGCACGCATTTGAACTGTATTTTGGCGCTCGGTTAAAGTAGCCCCAAAAGCTGTCAAAGTTGTCCTTAAGGCGGAAGCCTGAATTAGAAGGTCCGAAAAATCGTTTTTTTTATTGCTTAAATCGATAGATAAACTTTCCAAGAATATATTTACAAAGTTGCAGAGGCTAATTGTAAATATTTTGGAAGATACAAGGCCAAAAGCAGAGAAGCGATCGATATTTGATATTGATATTTCCTCCTTTTGAAAACTTTGAAGCGGGTTTTTTTCAGTTTTCATTTTCACGATTTTTCCAAATCGGCAGGCGTGGTAGCAAAAAAAAAACTAAACGACGTATCGGATCAAACAAAAGTTCATTTTCTTCAGTATGAAAATCACTTCAAAGTGAATTGGAAGAGTGGTTGAAAAAATTATTTAAAATAATTGTTATAGCACGTTAAAGTGTTTTTTTTTTAACACAGTTTTTTTTCAAACCTGAGACAATTTACCATGTTACTATTTTTTCAGCTTTATCTTAATTCACCCATGGGATAGGCTGATAAATCTGCAGTTATTTATTGTTTCAAGTTGAAATTTTTTTTAATACATTTCAAATATAAATGGAAAGCTACCTCAATGTTTACTGGGCTCACTTGGTTTTTCCCTTCCAAAAAAATTCCCGAAAAAAAACACTTTTTTGGACCTTCTAATCAGGCTCCTGCCTTGAGAAATCATTTAGCATAAAAATGTCTAGTATTTAGGGTACTATTTTGAGCACTTCATCAGTCTTATAATTATCAGAGAGACCAAAATCAAATTGAGCAACATTACAATCAACTTTAGCCACATTATGATACAACATCTTGAACAACAAATTTGAGCAACAATAGAAAAAAAAGTTTAAGCACACATTTAAACCGTATTTTGGCGCTCTGTCAAAGTAGCTCTCAAAACTGTATCCTTAATGATAATTTAACCCCGTTTTCTGGTACTAGCCAATGAACAACACGAAACCCATACGTACCCAAGCAAATTGAAAATTCATTCCTATCAGTCGTCGGCAAACAAGGGCATTTTTCAAATCCAAATGCGGCTTTCCGAAATCCGAAAATTTTGCCTCAGATATTCTCGGTTATAGGTGTTGATTTCACTTCATCAAATTTGTGTGTCAAATCCGTTGGTAATAACAGTAGATAGACAGAATAGAGTAGATAGATTTCTTCATAATAAATTAAAAACATACATTTTTTAAATTCTCGTTCGAAAATTATTTTTCCGAACTCGGATATGTTTTCTGAAATTTATTAAGGGGAGGGGATGGGTTTCAGTGTGAAAAAAAACACTTTTTTGCGATTTTTTTTTCATCTATATGGATAGAGTAAATTTGTTGAAACCTTTTGTACATTGTTAAGTGTCGTTTCAAGAACATTCCGTGCAATTTGTACGCGAAAATATCCACAAACAAGCCGGTGACAAAACTTTTCCAAGAACGCCTTTGGAGAAACACGATTTGCAGTGTTCACTGTATCTCAGCTAGAAATTATCTGAAATCAAGTACCGTTAAAATTTAGTAAAAGTATCATCAAATCCTCCCCTCAACGGTCTTTGATAATTTCTTTTGTCATTTCTAAATTTTTGGTGGTCTTGTAAAGTGAAAAGTGCTATTTTTCACGAAAAATTCCGCCATTTTGGGGGTGGAAAATCCCCTCAATGTAAAAAAAATCTCGAACCAACCGTTGGGGGGAGGTATTTTATATGTAGAAAGTGTGTACCGAGTTTGAAATAAATCGGTCATGCAGTTTTCAAATGGCAGTGAACTTCTACCAGTGAACTTGCGATCGAATAAAAAATATCAATGAATAAGTATGTATAATTTTTTTTTTCAATATCTCAAAGTACCTGACACATCAATAAATTATTTAGAGTCGGAAATGTTATTTTTGTTTCACATAAAAATGCCATATTGACCACTAGGGAAAATATGTACGGGTACGTGCTTGCTCGTGAAACTCGACGAGTTGCAGAAAGTAACTGGTGCCGAGTTTTTATGAACGTTTCAACGTGTTTATAATTTTGATCCGGGAAGTTTGGTACATAAGAACTCGCCACAAACCCTCTTGGCATTCTTCGCGAGCATGATGATTACCCAAGTTTTTTTTTATGCAGGAAGTTTATTGAACCAGAGCTCGAGAATGATGAAATATCAGCAAAATCTTTTACAGGCTCACTTTCCGGTTTTGAACTGTCGAATGTTCCACTTGCACGATGAGATTTGTATTGTTGATTTTCATTCACAGGGATTTTTATTTAAAAAATGTTCGATATTCAAATTCATTTAAACAGAATACGTTTTAATTTGAATGAACTAAAAATGATTGCTTAACAGATATTATTCTATTATCAAATATCCTTGTATTGGTGAAATGTATTATCTGGGTGTGTCGGGAAAAGAAAATGTTTAAAGATGCTCAATGTTCAAATTCATTGTTAAAAAAGACATTTTCATTGAAATTATCGGAAAATAATTGTTTAAAATATATTATTAAATATTATCATTATTACGAGTATACTATAAAATTCAAATGAATGTAGAATAAAAATGTCTGCATTTTATTTTATGCAATGCCGTGAAAAAAGACGATTTAATTGAAATTAACTAAAAACAATTGTTTAAAAGATATTGT
Source organism: Ophion ellenae (assembly GCA_963210295.1). Classification (NCBI taxonomy): domain Eukaryota; kingdom Metazoa; phylum Arthropoda; class Insecta; order Hymenoptera; family Ichneumonidae; genus Ophion; species Ophion ellenae. The sequence goes on from OY723394.1 coordinate 22,093,534, forward strand.
TGTACCATGCAATATGATTGTATTTTTTAAATATAGTTTTAAATATTATCATTATTACTAGACTTACTATAAGTATACTATAAAATACTATAAAATTAGTATACTATAATATCAATATAAAACGAGTATACTATAAAATTCAAATGAACGTAGAATAAAAATGTCTGAATTTCTTTTTTATGCAAGCTCACGTACAAATACGTTTACATTGACGTTTCAACCTCGAAACAACCGGAAGTCTTGAATTTGCTTCCGGAAATTTGTTTTAAATTTGTACATTCAAGCCAGTATCTTTACCGTCTTCACTGAGGCCGCGATGCAGCATAAAACGTTTATCACCAGGCGATATAGCATTAATTTTACGAGTCATTTCTGGTCAAAATAGGATTTGTTTTTTTTTCCAAAATCCTTATGACGTATGTTTTAGTACAAAAACACATCCTTAACCGTAAATCAACACTTTTTTCATGATGTTTCAGGAGTATCATTTTGGTGATCGTTTCGATAATCGTCGTTGGAACAATTTTTCACGCGGCTTATTTGAGGAACAAAACAAATTTGCCACGAGGCGTTGTTCCTGACGTACTTATCGCCTTTTCGCTCATATCGAACCTGAAAAAACTCTGTGGTCCACCGAACGACGATGGCTTGAATCTCGATTGCATAGCGGGAATCAAATTTATCGCCATGATGCTCATAGTCGCTGGCCACACACTCGTATTTGTCATCAGTGGACCGGTGCTCAATAAAAAATTTTGGGAAGAGGTAACGTCTCATTTTCAATTGTACTCCATCCATAACTCATCTAAATAATGAAAAAGAGTTTTTTTGTCCATTTAATCATATGCATATTGATTGATGAATAAGCATTTTTAAAATGTTGAAGTTCAGAAGGTAAAAAAAATAAGCAGCTTTACAAAATAAATAACAATTCTTTTAGTAAAGAAATTAAGACCAAATTATTTAGCATAGAAATGAATAACAAGTTATTTATGTTCATTGAGGTATGAAATGAAAAGGAAATTAAAAAAATAGAAATATTTTTATTTCGAAACGAAGTGATAGGAAGTTTTCAAAAGAAAATGGAAAAACTAATTTTATTGTATAATGGAAATATGTCAATGAAAATGTATTGGTTTTCATTACTAATTGAAATGAAATAATTAACAATTCATTCCTTTACATTAATAAAGCAATAAATAATGATTTATTCATTTTCATGACGAAACAATTAAAATGTTTTCCTCTGTGCAGGCAATTGGAAAAGTAGAAAACTCAGTTTTTCTCAACAATCCTCTTCTTGTCGACACGTTTTTGTTCCTGAGTGGCTTTTTGTTCGCGCGTTTGCTCCTTCGCGAACTGGAAAAACGAAAATCCGTCAATTTCCTTCTTCTCTACATTTTCCGCTACATAAGGTGAGTACTTGATTGTTATACAAATTTTATTTTTTTTGTTACGAAAGCTGAAAAACACGAAAGAAAAACGTAAAATATTTTTTTCATTTTATTACGTAGTGTACGAGATAAGATACTTTTTTAAAGCCAGTCTCGTTTGGAAATCTGTTTTTTTCAACAAATAAAAAAAAAAGATTTCCAAGGCTTAGGAAAAAAGTGTCGGCAGCTGGCTCAAAGGGAGGAAAATTTTAAAGACTAATTGGGATGAGTTCATGTATATTCTACATTTATATTTTTGTATAGATTGACACCTGCCTATATGGTAATGATAGGATTGTACCTGACGTGGTTGCCCAGATTGAATTCCGGGCCCCTTTGGTTCCGCATGAACGAGGAAAGGGAGCGTTGCAGGGCCTCCTGGTGGACGAATATTCTCTACATAAACAATTACGTAGAGACCGATAAATTGGTGAATAAAGCAACATCAACGACCCTATCCAAACGTCCTTGAGCTTTTCCATTTCTTTTTATTTTAATCCACCTTCTCATTCGACATTTCGTGATTGCAGTGTATGTTCCAGTCGTGGTACTTGTCAGTCGACACGCAACTCTTTATTCTAGCCCCGGCAATTATTTATCCACTTTGGAAATGGCGACGACCTGGTCAATTTATTCTAGCTGGAGTCACAGTGTTCTCGATGGGCGTCCCATTCGTTGTGACTCTTCTGAATCATTTGGATCCAACTTTCATGATTTATACAAGGTAAAACTCAAATTGAAACTTCTCTGAATTCCGATAATCTCTACACCTTTCAATTCGTTTGTGCTTAGAGAAATTCCCTTCTCGTGTAAAATTATCGAAGATTTTTCGATAAAAAAAGAAATCGAAAATTTGTTTGGCAAAAAAAAAATCTTCAAGACCGAACAAAAATATGTCATTTATTTTCAGAGAAGTCAAGGATATATCGAAGAACGAGTACTTCAAAGATAGTTACATAAAGACTCACATGAGAGCTACTGCGTACTGCTTTGGAATTGTTTACGGCTACATACTCCATCGCATTCAAACGACGAATTATCGATTATCATTGGTAAGTTGGAAAATCAATTATTCAATCGAATTAAGTGGATTGAGGAGTGCATGACTGAAATTCATGAGATCTCTACCTTATCGACTGTACGATCTTCGGAATAACAGACGACTATATACTATGGGAATTAGCAGGTTTACTCGATACTTTTTGCATGGAAATATTAGCGATGAAATTCGCACTCAACGCGATGAGGAAAAACATTCGGAGGTGGAAGGCGTTTACTCCAGATTTGCAGCGTCAAAGGACCTTGAATTTATTCCGTATTACCGGCAGATTACGCAAATCGATACTATTTATTTTGCGCGCCAAGGCGAATTTTAATGATATGCTAATTTCGCAGTCACTTTTCTGCTTTATTGATTCAAGTCACTAATGAAAGGTGCGCTCCTATCGACGCATCCGAACGACGAAAAATGACAAAGTGCACTATTCGTCGGCTAGAAAGCGTCCGCACTTACCGACGGAAGGTCAAACCCGACTTATGAATTTATTTGACACTCATTGTATTTCGATTATCGAGAAACGTGTCGTTGCAACAATTTCGGAGGTCTTGGCGAAATTTCACTGCATTTTATTCCGCAATTCGTCAGTAATCGAGGTTAAAGTTTTTCAGGTGGAGCCTTAACCTCAAAATGACGAGAACGTCTTTTTTTCCAGACCACTGTCAGAGTGAGCTGGATAATTGCGAGCGTATCGCTCATCGCCTCGATGTGTTCGATCAGCCTTTTTTACGGGCCGAGGAGAAACTTTACCGCCCTCGAGGCTGCGATATATTCGCCGTTGCATCGAGCGCTGTGGAGCGCCGGTACAGGCTGGGTACTTCTCGCCTGCATTACCGACAATTCCGGTGAGTTTTTTTTTCCTTCAGCTTCGCGATAAAAAAATGTCTCGCATCTTCGAATCGTAAGTAATTAATAAACAAAATATGATTGATTGATCGGTAGGACCGGTGAAGGACATTTTAAAATGGCGGCCGTTCGTTCCACTCAGCCGGTTAACTTATTCGGCTTATTTGGTAAACGGATTGGTGGAATTGCATTCAATTTCGACGGCGAGAACTCCCCAGCATTTGGCCAAAATGGATCTGGTAATTGGGACACTTTGCTGCGCTAATTACATTCAATTAAATTTCATAATTTTTCAGGCTTCAATGGTTTTTAAATCTTCTCGTTTCAGTTGAGTAAAGTTCTGTCCCATCTTATGCTCACGTTTGTTGGCGCTCTATTACTGTCAACAATGTTCGAGTCGCCGATTCTCGGGCTCGAGAAAATACTCCGGAGAACTGGTAATTAAGAACAAATTTTCAGAAATTATAAAATGAAAAAAATCGCCGTAAACGGTTGTTGAGAAAACAAATCTTTGAGTCGAAAAATTTGCGAATCACTTCTAAGGCTATGAAATAATTGCAGACTCCAAGACAGCTGAGAACCCAAAGAAGTGTGAGGAAACAACGCCGAGCGAGGCTTGAAGCTTCGGACAAAATCCATGCAAGTGCACACACATGCAGACGTATCCATTTTTGTACATTAAACTATTGGTATAGTGATAAGAATGAGTAAAACGCGACAGTACAATCATCGAATAATTTATTAATTTATGTAACAATAAAATGATAAGTCGTGAAGTTTATGGTTCGATTTACTCGAAGCAAATTGTCGCAATCTTTTGTAAGCTTTGCAGTTGCGGTGTACAACTTGTTCCCCAATAGATTTGCCATTCGAGTCACGAATGGCCAAAGGTCTTTACAGTATTCCATATAAAGATCTCGATTTATTTACTAATTTTTTATTCGCAAGGATCTGTAAGAGGATCGATTACCAAACGCGTGAAATGTGTTTTTGACATTGAGGCGTCGCCACATGAGGCCTGCAGAATTTCAGGCTCATTCATTGGTAAATTTCATAAAGTTGTACAACAAAATAGTTCGATAAATCGAAAAATCAATTGAAGATAACAAGAAAAATGTTTTTTCCATAATTTTACATCAGCTTATTTTTTTAGTGTCTTATGGTCAGATTAAATCCTTGAAATTCCGTTTGGAGTGTTATTCTACCTCATCCTGTGGATCCTTGAGGTAGTACGAGCGCGCGCTCTTGATTTCTATAGATTTTGTTCAAATTTTAACCATACATTGCTCATATCATTATGCATGTTTGCGTAATTTTTTTTATTGCAATATTTAACACTGCAGGGTCTCCATTGAAATGCAGACAGAATAATGTTAAGTCAAAAATATTTGTCCCCTATGTTGAGGCCTTAGGCCACTCTAGAGGCCGAAAAAATAGGCTTTTTGGGGATTTTTTGTCAGAAAAACTACAACATAAATCGAGATTACAAAAAAGGGTGTTTATCATACATATCAGTGACCGTATGCAATAATTTTTTTAAAGCGCTTAATTTCAAAATGACGGCTGTGCAGCGTTTATCTCAGAACTGCATTTTTTTACATTGGCCGGAAACATAACTCAGACAATTTTCAACCGATTCACTTTAAATCTTGAATATATCTAGAAAAATACATGGTCTATGGAAGCACGTAGGATTTTTTAAAAATATGGCATAGTTCATTTGTTATTAACAATTATCTGACGATTTTTAGGCAAAATTTTGGAAAGTGAAAATTTTGCGTTAAAAATCGTCAGATAATTGTTAATAACAAATTAAATATGCAATATATTAAAAAATCTACGTACTTCCATAGACAATGTATTCTTCAAGTATATTCAACATTTCAAGTGAATCGGTTGAAAATTGTCTGAGTTATGTTTTCGGCTACCTTAAAAAATGTAGTTTAGAGATAAACGCTGCACAGCCGCCATTTTGAAATGAATGGCTTAAATAAATTATTGTATACAGTCACTGATATGTATGATAAGCACCCTTTTTGTAATCTCGATTTATTTTGTAGTTTTTTCCGAAGAAAAAAATCCCCAAAAAGCCTATTTTTTCGGCCTCTAGAGTGGCCTAACCCCTTAAGAAGACATATGGCAACACCGCATCGTTCCACGTATCCAATGACGTGAGTTTGCGCGCCATATTTAAAATAATACTGCAACACAAATTTTGATTTGGAAATAATTTTTAATCGAACAAAGTTTTACTTAGTTATGAATAAACCAACACTTCTATTTTTAATGAAGATAACATAAACAATATAAAATATTAATATTTATAATACAAATATTTTTGTTACGATACAAGTTTTTAACTTTAGGAACACGATAATTATTTTTTGCTCGAAACTTTGAACAATACTATTCTGCGGTGTTGCCATATGTCTTCTTATTATAGGGGACAAATATTTTTAACGAAAAATGATTGTCTTTACTGAACGTTTTTAGCAAAACTGAATAGTAAAGGCAATTCAAACTTTTTTCACTCTTTACCTAACTAGTTTGCTATCTAAACCTATTTTTTATTAAAAATTTATAAACACAATAGATTAGTACGACGAATTATGCGACCTGACTTCCGGTGAATGCAGACCCTGCGGTGTTAAAAGTTGCAATTTTTAAACCGATCATCTCCCAATCTAAATAGTCGACTGCTCTGAAATTCCACTCAAACATGCATAATGATATGAACAACGTCTGGTTGAAATTTGAACAAAATCTATATTCTACCTTAAACAAATTGGGGACAAGTTTTGCTGTGCAGAAAAGACCTAGTATCGATTTGTACCTCTGGTGTACAGGCCGATTTTTTCCGGTACAAATTCAACATGGTGTCACCGCAAACGCGTGACATCGTCGCGCAACATCGCAAAAGTTCGTTGGCAACTGTCACCCAGCGATCTCCAGTCTTCCAGGCCCGTGACTCGCAATAACGAGGCCTCGGAATTCGTTTCACGACCTGTCATGACCGATGCCTCGATCGTGCATCCATTTTTTTTTCCCCGCAGTGAACCGACAACATCGAGATTCACTCAAAGTGCGATAAAAGTTGTAGCTTCGCGAATGGGAAGCTCGCCGATCACGTCTCCTCGAGTTCCCACTCGTAATTGGCTTCGTCCATTGGTCGTTTGCGTCGAAGCTTGTAAAGATCGAATCGTTCGTCCTCATTGGGTGATTCGTGCTTGGATGAGTCCTCGGTGACCGATTTCGAGCTGGATCTTCGATCCTCGAGGTCGGAGCTTCGGTTGAGCCAGAAGACATCTGCCTCGTGACAAGTCGCCAGAATGGACTGAGGACCACCGGATCCTTTGGTTGAATCCTCATCGCGCTTGTCGTCGATATGCTTGGCGCGAGTCTTGGCCGGTTCTTGGGGCGTTTTGACTTCCTTCAGGGCATACGGAGTAGGATCTTCCTCCGAGCGGGACTTCTGCAGTTGCCAGGCCTTCTTGAAGGGATGATCCTGTTCCTGTTCCTGGAGTTTGGGTCTTTCCGGCAGAAGATATTCCGGGTCTTCCTCGCTGGCTTGGCTCTTGACGATGGATTCGCGTTTGAAGAGCTTGAGGGTCGCCATGATCGGTCGTTCCTGTTCATCTTGCGCCACCATTCCGGCTGCTCTTCCAGTCTGCAGAGGCTCTTCCTGCTGGGACAATCTGCTGAGATCCATCACGGTTATCCTCTTGCTGCTCTCTTTCAGTACGAAGTCGTTGTCGGCGACGTTCTCCTCTTCCTCCTCCTCGAGGGAAGTAACCTGACTGCCGCTCGTATAAGATCGTCTTCTGGATCGTTCCTGGCTGCTTTCCTCCTCGCTGTGTTCGTCCTCCTTGAGGGAGGATTCCCGCTGGATCGGAGCTGGTTGCTCTTTGCGAGAGTCGTCCTCGGTTTCCTGAGATGAGCCCAGAAGAGAGACTCGCGGTCCTCGGCTCACCGTCCAGGAGTCCATGACGTTGGATCCTGTCGGGTCTTTGAGCAATGCCAGTTTGCCTTCAGCCGAGGAACGCCTCTTGAGGGAGTTCCAGCCGTCGTTACCCTCGTCGATCCTCGCGTCGCGATCTTCCGAAGCCAGCCTCTCCATGAATTTCTTGCGCCTTATCCTCAGCTCCTGTTCCCAGTCTTCCTCGTCGCTGATCTTGGGTTCGACCGGTTGCGGTCTCCCGGTCGGTTTCACCAGTCTCGGCGGTTCCTGGTGCTTGGGTGATTCTTCCTCGCTTCCGGAAGACAGAAGACTGGTGGCTTCGCGCCTCGGAGTCGTCGGGGCCCTCGATGGTGAACGTTCGTGTCTAGTGGCTTCCCAGGACAACGTCCGATCCTGATCGCGTCCTGAGAGACTGCCTCTTGAGGGTGGCCTGGAGTATTGACGTGGAACGTCCTCCATTTCGGTCATTCTGGATTCCGAAGGTCTCGAGGTCGATCTCTCCCTTCTTGGTGAACGTCTGGTGATTTCCTGGTCGCGGCTCATCGAGCTGCCACGTGACTCCAACTTGGCGGCGCGTCTGCCGGAAGCGATCTCGGTCTCGGGTGCTCTGGAAGTCGAGCGTTCCCGCTTGACGGAACTTCTAGGCGATTGCCCGGATATCCTGTCCCGTTGCCTGGATAAGGAACGTCGCTCGCGTCTGGAATCCTCGTCGCTACGGTGGCGTTGAGCCGATGGTGGGCGAACTTCCGGCTCGGCGTGAGATCCTCGCTGGCTGCTTCGACTTCTTCGATGCTCCAGGAGACCATCGTCCTCCATTGCAACCCTCGAGCGCGTCTCCCTCACCCAACTCCACTCGGTCGGTCTCTCCTCCTCTTCCTCCAACTCCTCTTCGTCCTCCAGCTCTTCCTCGTCCTCGTACTTATCCCGCCTCGTGTACGACTCTTCGCGGCCCGTGCTCTTCGACCTGGGACGCCATCTTTCCAGGTATTCCTCGCCTTCGGAATCCTCCAGTCTCGTGTGAGCCGCCGTCGCGTCGTTTCGTCTTACCCAGGATCCCGATTGATCCAATTCTTTCATTACCTCGTCTGCTGCTTCTCGTCCTCCAGGAATGAGCTCCGCACGTGTCAACGACGTACTCTCGTCCTTCGAGGGCGCCTCTTTCGTCGCTTGCTTGGCACCGATCGGCGACGTCAGACCGTCGGTACTCTCCATTATAACGTTCTTAACTTCCTGCATCGGAATGTCAATGAGTAATGTCATCACTACGGACACCAGAGTCACCGCTGTCGCCTCGTAAGGATCGATCTGCAAATGAAATTCCTTCGTTGGAGACTTGTCTTTGGTCATGTGGCGTTCCAATGACTTCGCGGACACTCACGAATCGGTGCAACTGGAGCTCCCCCGAGTATCGCGCTGTACCAACGTTGTAGAAAAATACGGCAAACTGGCTGATGTAAACGGCGTAGGATATACGACTGAACAGTATCATCCAGTAGCTCGACAGAAATTTGTTGACGGCACCTGAAAACATTGTTCAACTTTCCACTTGCCAAAGTATTGGTGACCGGCTTTTGGCCCGCGGCTTCGCTCGCGTAGACTTGTGTTTAAGGGGCTATAGCAATGTGGCACTTTCAGAAAAACCGATTTTTTTACCGTTTTCGACAGTCTATACTTTTAAGGATATTCTGTAAAAAATTCAAGGCCGTATCTCTATCATTTTATCTTGCAAAAATCGATAGTTAAATCTTCAAACGCGTTTTTCTCGAAATGAGTTTTTTCAAATTTGCTGACATTGTGACTTAAAGAGAAATTATCCGATTGACTTGAAATTTTAACTGAGTACTCTTGAATATATTTACTCTACAATGACGTAGGGTATTTGTGATTGGATAAAAATTTACGATTTGGCATTGAAAAAAACGACCATTTTATAGGCAAAAAACAGACTTTTTCACAAGTACGCCATTTTGTTAGATTTTGGTATTTTTCGAAAATCCTGCGTCATTGTACAGGAAATATCTTCCAGTTTAATGACATTTTTTTCTTTTTCGGTTTCAGCTACTCAATTAGGCAGATTCGTGTCGGCAGTCGAGGAACTTTTTTTTTGCGCCTCCGAAGGCAGCGCATAAGTCGCTTCCGTCGGATCTCAATATTTTTCTATGAAAAAATTATGTAATATAGGTCAAATATAGCCAAATATTTTCTTAATTTTCCGAAACATTTAATTGAGTACTTTTCTTCCAAAAAATTCCCGAAAATCACCCAAATTTTCAGCGTTCACACTGGTATAGCCCCTTAATGCTCTTCAATGAAATGTGCACCGGAAATGTTTCATTGAGGAATACGTAGAATTGTGTTGAATAGCATCAATACTGAGGTTCAAGCAAATCTGACTAGATTTTTATTTTACCGCACAAACTTTGCTATCCCCTTTTTTTCCTTGTGGGTTGAATTTCCAAAAACGCTGAAATTTCATTAGGGGTCGTCCGTTAATCACGTGAGGTTTTTGGGCCACTTTTTGAACCCCCCCCCCCCCCCCCTCCATGATGATATGTGGTGAGGTTTCTAGCCCCCCCCCCCGCCCGACCACATCACGTGTCTTTTTTTTGTTAAAAAACGTCTGACACAAGCGATAGAGAGTGCGGTCTTTTATGACGAAAAACGAAATAATATAATAGTATTGTCAGCATATTTAAATGGCATTGTCCGCGCAGTTGCAAAAAAAATACACGTGATATGTCACAACACCCCCCGCCAGCCCAGCGTGATCAAACGTGATGTTATCAACCCCCGCCCCCCTATTTGAGCCTCACGTGGTTAATGGACGACCCCTTAGTTGTGTCTCGGAGCAGTTATACAAAGTTTCAAGTAAGTTTGACGCGATTTTTATATTCGTACACACTTTGCCACCCCCTTTCGATTAGGGGTTGAATTTCGAAAAGCACTGAAAATACGTATTTTGTTCACTGTATTGAAGAGCATTAATAATAAGTTTCAAGTAAATCTTGAAATCAGATTTTTTAATTTTCCATGCAAACTTTGCCACCCCCTTTCTCCCCTCAGGGTTGAATTTCTAAAAACGCTGAAAGACGTGTTTCATTAATAGCGTCAAGAAGTAAGAATACCAAATTTCAAGTAAATCCGACCAGATTTTTCCAAATTTCCATACAGACTTTGCCACCCCCAATTCTCCTCTTAAGGGTTGAATTTCGAAAAACTCTTTAAATGGTGCCTGGATAATAAAATGCACATGCCCTCCAAATTTACACCATTATGCGTTGTTGTGTGGCATAACCTCAAAAAACATATTTCATGGGCGACAGTTGTTTCGTTGGGGTGTCTTTGATCGCTTCGACGGGGTAACATTGATCATTGATCAATTTCACCCCACTCATTATCTTCGTTGCTAGTCTCGGAGCATTCTGGGGGATTTTCGTCTTTTGATATATTTTTTTTAATTGTAGGTTTCAATTGTAGGTTAAGAAATGTTCCTAATGTGTTCATTGTGAACATTTCTTAAGCTGAAATTCTGCAATTCTGTACCAAATCACACTAAATGTAAGACAAAAAATATCAAATTGTTATTTGATATCTTTTGTCTTTGTGTGATTTGGTACGTGATCTAGTTTAAGTGGAACATGATCTTAATGAAACCAATGTAATCTCGTTTTCTGATTTATATACCTAGGTAGACATAAGTATTACAACTTGTTTTTGCTAGTTTTTTTTTTTAATGTTTCGAAGTTTATGGATCTGTTACCTCGTAAATAAATATAAAACAACTGTTGTTTATCAATAAAGTTGATTTTGAAAAGTAAAGGTATAATATTTGCTCGATCAAAGTAACCCCAATACAATACAAATCGTTGTAACTTTCGAGCCCGTTCATCGTTTTTTTCTTCTTCAGGAAAAATGCGCCTTTATGGGGTTACTTCCCCGATTCTCATTATGAAAAAAGGGGCTATCAAAGTAACCCCAATCTCAGTATAGCTTTGATCACAACTAATTATTTTTTTCCCATTTATTTTGAAATGTTTTAAACTATAATTTAAAAGATAAAAAGACTAATCAAAGTTGATGTTTCCATTTTTTAATTTTTTTGCTATATTACTTGAATAAATATGTTGATTTTCATTTCAAAATTGATCAAAGTAACCCCAATCCACGGTACAGAAATTCCAGCATACAGTAAGGCATGATCTGACCTATCGACAGTTGCAGGATGAACCATTTTTAGTTCTACAGAAGTGTCAAGAGAAAAGCATAACGAGGTGGCTAGAAAATGAATTAGTCAATCTTGACTAATTCATTTTCTGGCCACTTGACTTATTTTTAATTAGGCATCTTGTCATGACTAGTTAGTTGGTCATGATTAGTTAGTTAGTCATGACTAGTTAGTAAGTCATCACTAGTTAGTTAGTCATCACTAGTTAGTTAGTCATCTAGTCATCACTAGTTAGTTAGTCATGATTAGTGAGGTAGTCATGACTACTTAGTTAGTCATCACTAGTTAGTTAGTCATCTAGTCATCACTTTAATTATCACTTGTCATGACTAGTTAGTTAGTCATCTAGTCATGAGTTGAGTTAGATATCTTGACTAATCATTGACTTGTTAGTCACTTGTCATGACTAGTTAGTTAGTCATCTAGTCATGACTTGAATTAGTCATCTTGACTAATTAGAGACTTGTTAGTCACTTGTCATGACTAGTTAGTTAGTCATCTAGTCACGACTTGAATTAATCATCTTGACTAATTAGTGACTTGTTAGTCACTTGTCACGACTAGTTAGTTAGTCACTTGACTTGTTAGACACTTTTCATGACTAGTTAGTTAGTCATCTAGTCATGACTTGAATTAGTCATCTTGACTAATTAGATACTTGTTAGGCACTTGTCATGACTAGTTAGTTAGTCATCTAGTCACGACTTGAATTAGTCATCTTGACTAATTAGTGACTTGTTAGTCACTTGTCACGACTAGTTAGTTAGTCACTTGACTTGTTAGACACTTTTCATGACTAGTTAGTTAGTCATCTAGTCATGACTTGAATTAGTCATCTTGACTAATTTTGAATTAGTCAAGATTGACTGATTCATTTTCTAGCCACCTCGTTATGCTTTTCTCTCGACACTTCTTTCCACTGCTAATCCCAACAGTTGTTTTCAATATGCGATTCAAATGTTTCGATTCGTGTCAGGCCTTTTGGTAATTACCTCCATGATCGGTGAAGCAGGCGAATATGATCCAGCACAAGGCGATTGACCAAGCGACAGGTGCGATGACAGCATAATGAGCTGCCTCCTCAACGTCGTAAACGTAATCTCTTCTAGCCATTTGCCAAGGCGAGAACAAGGTCCATGCTCCCAACACCATCGCTACTGCCCACCCTAACACTACGAAAATCTACCCAAAAAAAGGAGATGCGAAAATCAATTTAGCCAATACCATGTCGGAGCAACAATTTTGGCAATACATAAAAACAAAGTGCCTCACTCTGTATATTCGGACGTTTTTTCCCGTATAGTGAAGAAGAACACCGAGACCAACGCCAAAGACGTAAGGAGTCGCGCGATGGAGCGGCAGAGCGTACGTCAAATTCGCCGTTTTGTACAGTTGCTTCATTCTAATGAAATTTTATCATCAATAAACTCACGTTTTTTATTCGTCTATTTGTTTTTTTTTTTTAAGAACAAATAATATACCCACGTGATTCCGTGATATATAACGAGTGAAAGATTATTGTTGGTGGTGGCGAAGTATCGAAACGTAGCCGAGACTTGAAGGACGAAGAATATGACCAAAACTCCTATGATGGGTTTGAGCATGAGAAAGAATACGAGCATCGGAGCTATCAACGAAAGCTGCATGTCCAGAGCCAGTTGATGGGTATGCGTCGCGCACTATCGTAGAATGATAATAATAATAATCATAATATCAACGACGTTGTAAATATAATTAATTAAGATGATAATAAAAAAAAAACAAATAGATAAATCATTAATATAATTATTTGACAAGATGATATGATTAATAGGAATAATAATAATAATAATAACAACATAAATCATATTAATCCATATAATAATTATTATATATCGACGCTGCTTACGAAAAGTAGCATGGTTTAGAATTCTTACGAAAACAAGCACGTTTGATTTCGCCGCGAAAACTAGCATTGGCTTCCGACACGAAAACTAACAAGTTTCGATTTTCGCCACGAAAACTGGAACCTTTCGATATTTAACGCGAAAACTAGCCCGTTTCGGCTTTCACCACGAAAAGAAGTAGATTTCGATATTCACCGTGAAAATTAACATGTTTCAGTAACATTGGAATTGTTTCCGACTTTTATTCCACGCTTTTTTACGCCTTGCCTCTATTTTTTTAATCCAACGCCTTTGACCGCAATCGGAAATTTACGATTTATTAGACCTCTCAAAAATGTTTATTTGGCCTTCAATTAAAATTGCAAGTATTCGGGAAATATCCATTCAACCTTACGTCGATACAATCCACATTGAATACGATTTTGACCAAGAAGGACGAGAGATGAAAATCATTTTACAAAACACACAAAAACGTCGATGATGTTCGAATGTTCCAATTAAAACAGACGTCAGATGAAAAATTGCCTCTTGCACTAAAAAAAAAAAGATTCACAGGCCATGCTTGACAGACGTTTAATTCCAATCGAACATCAGCAAGATTCTTCAAACATATTCGACGATAACCATCTGTAAGATTATTGATCTTCAAGAAAATCACAATAAATATTTCATTATATTTACAATTTCGATATTATTTTTTTATAAAAAATACTACTATCCATTTTAATTGATAATTATTATCACAATGTTAATAAAAGCAACGAGCATAAAATTAAAATGTCATTACGCAAAAAATTGTCATATTTTTTAAAAAAATACTGATGGTTTATTTTTCCCGATTTTTACCTGAGCACGAAGGACTTTAAATTCTCAGCAAAACTATTTTTGGTTAGATTTTACGAGCAATGAGATCCTTACGGTTTTAAACTTACTCCATTCACACTAGTTTTTACCGTGAAAATCAAACAAGCTGGTTGTCGCGGTGAATATGGAAAAGTGCTAGTTTCCGTGGCGAATTCATGCCAGTTTTCGTAAGAACTTTGAATCGTGCTACTTTTCGTGAGCAGCGTCGATATTATCATATATTTGTATCTCATAATTGTATATATAATAATAATTATATATTATATATTATATATTATTATTAGTAATATTATCTATGTTATGTATTATTATATATTAATGATATTAATTTATTATTAATATCATCAATAATAATAGTGATAAAATAACAAATGTAACTACTATAAATAATAACAATAAAAATCAAACAAGTTAATAATTAGTCCAGTTATTAAATAGTCAGATTACGACAATGATATTCCATTTTTGTATTATCTCTCCTCACCATTTCTTCGAAAGGAAAAAAATTCTGTATGTACAAAAAATTGGTCCACGAGTTTTGTTTGCAGAGCTCGGCGTTCATGGCAATTACTCGATGCCATTGCGGACCCGAGCCAATATGCTCCATCACGTAGGCGTACCAAAACACCATCACCAAGAGTGACGGGGTGAGTCTGCGAATATTAGTCGAAATTAACGAAACTGTCGAACATTTTTCTTTTTTCGAGGCTTTCAATCAACATGACTTTTCATCGCGGTACCTGATGAATCGCGCGACGAGTCGACAGAACCAACGAATTTCACCCTTTTTCGCGGACTCTCGTGCCATGTTGAAGGCGGTCAAAAGCCCGCTGAGAAGGAGGAAGCAATCGGTGTAAGCCAGCGACGTTCGAAGTAACGAACTCATTGGATTATTCGCGATCTGTTTCGTGGGACAATCAACACTGGTGAAACGTTAAACGGAATAACGATTTTTTTTCGGGCCCTTGATAGGATTAACGGAATAATGAATAAATGAGGAAAACGAGGGGGGGGGGGGGGCAATCTCTGTGGTGGTCGATTAAGAATTCGAGAAATTCTGCCCTACCTCGGTGAGGGAAATCCGATTAGCGTAAGGAATCTGCGCCGTCGGTATCATTTTGTGAGCCACGTAAAGTGCGATCGTCGTCAACGATCGTATACCGTGAACGCAACTTATATCACCGGCACTATTATTCTCCACCTTCGTCAAAATTCTCAACGTCCTCCTCAGCGAAAACGACATTATTATCCTTTCCGAATAATTTCCTGCAATATAAATTTCTCACGGTCGTATTCACTTGTCTGCTTTTTTCCCCACCAATATCGATTTCATTCGACGGATCGATTTAAGGCCGGAGCCTGAATTGGACGGTCGGAAAAATCGTATTTTTATTGCTTAAATCGATAGATAAAGTATCCAAGAATATATTCGCAACGTTACAGAGACCAATTGTAAATATTTTAGAAGAAGCAAGGCCAAAAGGAGAGACGCGATTGATATTTGATATTGATATTTCGTCCTATTGAAAACTTTGAAGAGCGCTCTCTCCAGGTTTCATTTTCACGATTTTTCCAAACTGGCGGACGTGATAGCAAAAAAAACTAAACGACCTATCCAATCGAACCAAAGTTTATTTTCGTCATTATGAACATCTCTTCTAAGTGTATTAAAAAAGTCGTTGAAAAAGTCTTTTTGAATAATTTTTATAGCACGTTAAAGTGTTTTTTTTTTAAACGCATTTTTTTTCTTCAAACTTGAGAAAAGTTATAATTAAACGATTTTTTCTTAATTGACCCAGAAGAAAAATATATGACAATTGAAAATTGTATTGGTTTTTTTGTTTGTCAAGAATGACGAGTTGCATCTTCTCGCCGATTGGGGACTGCAGTGGCAAGACGCACATGGATTAGACTGATAAATCTGCAGTCGTTTATTGTTTAATGGTGATTTTTTTATCCACTTTAAATATACATGAAAAGATACCTCAACGTTTACAGGGCTCACTTGGTTTTTTCCCTTCTAAAAAAATTTCCGAAAAAAACGCTTTTTTGGACCTTCTAATTCAGGCTCCCGCCTTCAGGTATATTAAAGTAAGGTAGGTTCTTTCACGAACCCGAGTACTCAACAATTATTTCCTTTCATGTTCGTTAATAATCATTAAAATTATTATTTTCGTTTATAGTGAAGTAAAAATACACGCCAGTATACTGGTAAAATCTCAAGCCAAGTTACCGAATTTTCAACGAAAAATAACGACTCTAAAAATCGTCTGATTCATACGGCGCTTTATGGAGATGACACGCTGGCAGTGTTGGGCGTTGATTAATTAAGGGGTGAGATGCAGTGAGAATTTTCAAAAAGACGATTTTTTTTACATTTTCTTGAAGTATGATGTTTCGAAAATATTCCCTGAAAATTTAGAGTCAATCCGATGAATAGTTTCCGGGGTATCCCACAAAAATTCCACATAGTTCCCACCAGGAATTGATGATTCGATGTAAGTAATTTTTTAATTAGTTTTACTATACATAAATCAAGTGTAAAATTGGAAAACTCTTACAGAAATTTTCAAAAATGTATTACTTAAAAACTATGAACTTTAGCAAAATTTTATAAAAAGAATACTTTCGTTTTTAAATTGCCCAAAATGTTTCTAAAAAATAACTCATCCCGTAAAACTTTGATTTTTGGAAAAATTGTTTTAACAATTGGCTATAAACAATTGAATGCTCGACTTTTCGGTAAAAATTGTGATATTCGGATTCAGCGGATCAAAATACATAAAAAAAATTTAGCTTCATTCATCGAGCTCAAAATTTTACGAACATGTAATACCGTATCCACATCGAAAATCTTTAAACGCGTTTTACTCGCAACTATGTTTTTCAAGTCGGTGACCACTATAATTCAAAAACTCGATGAATTTTGATGAAATTTGATGTGCTTTGGTAGCATTAAAAACTAGTCCTTCGAAAATCGAAAGATTTTCATTTTTGTTGAAAATTTATATTTTTTTAACAATAAACGAGCGATTTTTTGGTCGAAAATCGAAAGTTATCTTTCGAAAGCCGCCATTTTGTTAATTTTTGAAAAAAAAGCTTCGATTAAGGACTAGATTTATTATTAAACTAATGGTTTTCGTTTATTTTCATTCCAGATGCTCCAGTAAAATGTTATGGTGGTCACCGCAAAGCACTACATGCCGAAGGGGGTCCGACAAAGATGGCGATGTTTTTATAAATAATTGATATTTTTCTTTGGAAATGTGTACAAGTCAAGTTGAAATGTAACATGAAAAGTCTTTGTAACCAATTTTGTAAAACAAACTTAATCACTATAAAAAAATATTGGAAATGCTCGTTTTCCACGCATCTGACTGCATCTCACTCCTTAAATTTTCAATCGGTTCATTTATTGACTGAAAAAGTAATTGCATTTAATTTAATTGCAATTAACATAAATTGCAATTACACTATTAATTGCATCTTGCAATTGATTTATTTGGATAAAGCCTTTACTTGTTCCAAGAAACAATTAAAACTGACAATTAACCTATCCCGAACTTTATCCCGAATTTCATCGAGTCAAGTCGATTCATTCCAACATTGATTGAAACGACTATTTTTCAAATAAAAATGAGAGTAAATATGAAGAGGATAGTTTTTCGATTGCTTTTACCTTTTTCTTGTGGACTAAAAATAAGGTCTCGGGCGGTAGCAACGATAACGACGCAAATTATCATGGCGTAGAAATATCTGGAAAATTGAAACATCGAACAATTGAATGAGAGTTATCGAAGCATTAAAAGTTCGCACTGGCCGCAAAAATAATTTTTCTCATCAATTCATATCTCCGTGATGATATTATGTACACATAAGAAACATCATTTTGGTGTCTGCCTCCGATTTTGTTAAACTTATGAACATGGTAGAGCATTAAAAACTGTTAGATACGTACTAATTCATCGGCGGCAAAATTATTTCAAGGGGTGAAACCACCCCTTAGATTGAAGCATGTCGATGAAACAAAAACGAAAATTCTTCTCACGCTAAATGACCAGTTTTTATTCAGAATCAGGTTTTAGAGAAAACGAATGGTGAATTCGCATTTAAGGGGTAAAAGTACACCAATAGGGACTTGTAAAAAAAATATGAAAAATCTGATTTTTTTTCGCATTACGGCGAAAAAAAATTCTTCACTGGATCATCGATCATTTCTTTTCTGCTACGATTTGGAGCTCCACTCCATGCTCATTCTCTTCTCTATCGTTTTCCCTATAAAATCCCGTTCGGTTCATTGAGCCCTGGTGATTTTTTTATTTTTGGCAGAATTTCAAAGTCGGACCATCGGTTTGTTGCCAGTTTTTCTATACCCCTTTGCGACTTTTTCGGCCATTTTTCAGGTGCACTTTCCGGCAAAACTAATTAAGATATCGGAATGAATCCAACGACATTATCTAAGTCTACGAAAATCCTTTTCAAAATCCCCCAATAAATCTCGGCCCCGCAAATAGAATCGATGCTACGGCTGTTGGAAATTTCGCAATTTTGGCGATTCTGAAAAAGTGGCCGGAGTCGAAATTTTTTTTTCGACTTTTCAACCATTTCAAGGGCCAATCCGGTTGGAAACTTTTGGTCGATTACAATTATCATGGAATTTTTTGTTCGCAAGCTGAAAATTACATCGAAGTTCGGTCACCAAATTGATGTTCCTCGTTGAAAACAAATATACGTGAATATTTTGTTCTCGAATAAATAAATGTAATCCATTAGTAACGAAAGCTTGTAAATCTAAATGTATAAATACATAAAACATGTTTTTAATTTCAAATTGGCTTGTTGAAAGCTTACAGTACGCCGATCGTTTCCTTCGTGTACGACTGAGTCTTTTGACGAACGTAACACATGTCCGGATCAACGTCGATGCTGAACCTCAACCCCGTGCTGACATTTACGCGGCTTAGAGCATCTACGATTGCATTTTGCGCATCTTCGGCCGAACAGGCGGCAGGAATGCACACTGCCCAATTGG
Organism: Ophion ellenae; assembly: GCA_963210295.1. Taxonomy (NCBI): domain Eukaryota; kingdom Metazoa; phylum Arthropoda; class Insecta; order Hymenoptera; family Ichneumonidae; genus Ophion; species Ophion ellenae. The sequence goes on from OY723394.1 coordinate 22,112,835, forward strand.
CAGTTGTAAATCTCGGTATGAAGTGTCCAGTCTAAAAATACATCGCACGTATATCCCCTTGAAAATTCAATTCGAAAGAATTTTTTTTACGACCTCACAACTGCTAAATGCACAATTCAAAAGGCATTGTTTTATCTCGAACAAACTGAAATGATTATCCTGCTCCTCTGACAAAAGTAAAAACTTCATTTAATTTAAATTTTCAGCATAGGCAATTTCAAGAAAATATAAATTTACTCCCATAAAATAAGTGAGTGTAAAATCGTCGTATTAAATGAAATTTTTGTCATTATCGATTGACGAATGATTATCTTTATTTTTCATTTGATAAATATTCGCTGTTCAACGTCAAATATAATTGAACTTACGTCACGCATATTGGCGCGAATAAATCCGCGACTCTGCATGAAATTTACCGGTACTTTCATGTCCGGAATTGACGCGTACACGTCCAGTGTCGCGAGGCAGTACTTGCCCTGAACTTTTACCGTTTTCTCGTCAACTTTCACCCGGGCTGTCACAGCCAAGCACTGATCGAAGTCACCCAATTGATTGACGTTACCGCGCAGCAAACCGGAGGGTATCTTGGCACTCGAGTCCAACACTGAAATACACGACTAAGGAGAATTTCTTCTGGTTCGAAACATTCATTCAAATTGAATTCAATGTAAACAATCCTTCGATATAACTTGACAGGACGCATTTAAATTGTCTCTCAAAATCAATCAAGCACAAATATGCCAATAATTATCCAGAAAAAAACAAGCGCGATTTTTTCATTAACCTGAAGAACGATTCCCTAATTGGTTTGTTTTATGCTATTCATTGGTCGCCGAAAAAATCATATTTATTTTTATAATATTGCGATTTAATATTTTTTTTTGTTCGCAGCACGAATTATGAATCATCAATGATATTGACCATTCGTTACAAAATGTTGTTATTCGCTGTCTGTGTTTATTTAATTATTAACATTCAAGTCAATTATTGAATTAATTCAATTTTACATTTACTATAATAATAATTATTTTTCTTATTTAAATAATATAAAAACTATATCAAATTCAAATTAAATTCAATATAAACAACCCTTCGATACAACTTGACAGGACGCATTTAAATTGTCTCTCCAAATTAATCAAGCACAAATATGCCAATAATTATCCAGAAACAAAACGAGCGCGATATTTTTATTAACCTGAAGAACAATTCCCTAATTGGTTTGTTTTATGCTATTCATTCGTCGCCTAAAAAATCATATTTATTTTTATAATCTTACTATTTAATATTTTCAATGCAATATTTTAGTTTAATAATTTTTTTCTTCGTAGCATAAACAACCCTTCGATACAACTTGACAGGACGCATTTAAATTGTCTCTCCAAATTCATCGGGCACGAATATGCCAATAATTATCCAGAAACAAAACGAGCGCGATTTTTTTATTAACCTGAAGAACGATTTCCTAATTGGTTTGTTTTATGCTATTCATTCGTCGCCTAAAAAATCATATTCATTTTTATAATCTTACCATTCAATTTTTTCAATGCAATATTTTAGTATAATACTTTTTTTGTTCGTAGCACGGCTCTTCATTGATATTGACCATTCGTTACAAAATGTTGTTCTTCGCTGTCTATGTCTATTTAATTATTAACGTTTAAGTCAATTATTAAATGAATTCAATTTTATATTTACTATAATAATAATTATCATAATTCTTATTCATATAATTATTATTTACAATATTAATAATTTCTGTTAGAGACAAAAAATGAATTTAAATAACTGCGCCGCAACTCACTTTGAAGTGCCCATAATTTATGACCACGTAACTGTCGAAGGAATATTTTCCCGTGCTGCTGACAGACTGGATCCTCGACGGCCGTGAAATTTGGCACGAAGGCCGGCAATCGTAGTAGCGCATCGTTGAGCTGGGTCAAGGATATAGGGGCGTCCACATGCTTCTCCGACTTGGATGAACTTTTTACTAAGAAGATGACAGAATATACGATTTTCTATTTAACATATTTATGGTTTTTTTTAAATTCAAGGCAACACTCTCCTAATTAACTCGATGGTAACAAGAGATCGTAGGATTATTATTATTTTATTCCCTAGGTAAATGGCGTTTTACTCACTGTCCGAACCGCCGCCACCATCAATTTTTTTATCACTTCTCTTTACGTCCGATTCTAGTTTGACACTCGATCTTCCCGGTTTCTTAGCATCTCCTTCTGATTTTGGACCATCAGCGTTCTTTCTCGCGACAGTTAGTTTTTCGTCTTTTTCCGGTTTCGTTTTCGCATGATCCTTCGTGGTCGTCGTGGTTTTCTTCGTCGTCTCGGATTTAACGTTGGACGGTGCGATCTTCGGGGATTCCGAACTAACATCCGTCTTCAGCTTCGTTTCCGGTTTCGTAGGAATCGTGGATTGATATTCCTCGACATCGATTTTCACAGCGCGGCCCGCTCCCTCGGTGACTTTTTTCTTCGCCGTTTTCGTTTCGTCCGTGACTGTCGCACTTATTTTTGCTTTGACGGATTTTGCGGGCTCGGCGACCGCTGGCTTCTGATGGGTTTCGATCGATTTGGCCTTTTCCTTGTCGGCCAGTCTTACTTTTTCTAATTTTCTGACGGGGGGTGACGTTACGGAAGCTTCCGCTTCGCCGTTGTCATCGTCTTCCTCGTCATCATCGTCTTCGTCACGTTTGTCAACCTTGCCACCGTCTTCGTCACTTTTCTGCACTTCGTTCCGCTTCAGGATCTTCTTGGACACCTCCTCGACGTTCCGCGTTCCCGCACTCTCCCTGCCGTGTGTGTTCTTTTCGACCACGCGCCTACGTTGCCGGGAGCGAACGTCCTCCATCCTGTCAGTTTCTGCATCGTCACTATGGCGATGCTGGTCCGCAAGCTTCGTCCGCTTCGTTATTTTAATCGGGCCTTGAGTTGCACTCTTGATGTCCTTGGTAGGGGATCTTTCGTCGCGATTCTTGTCCCGTTTGCTCAAAAGGGTAGTATCGGTTGCGTTGACTCTCCGTGGGGGTGACACCTTTACATCGTCATCCGCATCATCTTCAATCGTGTCGTCGTCGCCTTTCGTTTCCGTTTCGCTGCCATTGGCTTCTTCCCCGTCCTCATCGTCGTCCTCATCGTCATTGTCCTTTGACAGCTCTTCAAGCTCGTCCTCATCATCATCATCATCAGCGTCGATTATTTCCGCACTGTCATCATCCTCGTCTTCGTCCCCGTTCGTTATCTCTACCCCATCGTCGTCCCCATCACTGTCATCTTCTTCCTCCGAGTCATCGTCATCCTCGTCTTCTTCCTCAGTCACATCACCCTCACTATCCTCCCGGTCCTCGTCCACGTCAACCGCGACACGAGCAAATTTGACCCTCGCGCCTTCACCGCCGACCCGTCTGTCATGGGTCCCCAGGGAAGAAGCTGCGGGCGCCTTTCCAACTAGGCGTCCATCCCTACCCTTGTCATCCGAAGCGGAGGTGATCTCCTCGCTCGCGTCATCAACGGCAGGTGGTTTTTCGGTCGTTGGTATTTTGCTGCTGATTCGTCCTCGAGTGCCCTCGGACCCGAGCGTGTCGAATCGTCTTTTGGCCCCAGCTGGCGCAGACAACCACGAGTCCGTTTTTGATCCATCGACCGTGCACTTGGCGTGCCCGGCGCAGGCACCCGAGCGTTCGAGGTTGGTCGACGGAGGAGCGTCGCGTATCCTGAATCCGTAACCGGTATAAACGGCGATTACGAGGACCAAAAGGATCAAGCACTTGCCCGGTCTGGGCACAGCCATGTTCCATCAACCTTCACATCGAAGGGACCACCGATGTAGCCAAAATCAGCTGGGCATGACGAATTCGACAGGTCCTCGAACTCAAGAGCCGGAGCATTCGTAACTTTGAGGCTATCCTACCGATTTTCGTTCCTCGGTAGGTCCCGTCCGAATTCAGTATGAATCCAGCCAATGACTCGAAGGAGATTGATCCGCCAACTTTTTAATTGTCTACGCGACTCACTCCCTATCCGTCGACACCTTTTCGCCAGCTGGTCGTCCAGTAATCACTCGACCAATTTTCTATTTCACTAACTATCGAAGTGGCTTAGCTCGGATTTTCGCTGGGGCCTCGCACATCGATAGCCAGGCTAGACGATCTGTTCTTATGATGTCACGAGCTAAGCCCACGGGCACTCCACCCCGGCCACATATTCGCCACTGGTCCGGTATAGCTTGCCTGCTTGCTGCCTGCCTGCTCGCCCCCCTACAGAATTAGAGCATGTGGCAGCCTCCCAACCAGCTAGAAGTTTTATTTAGCATCAACATTTTAACGGCTCTTGGCCTGCTGCTGCCGCTGCTGCTCCGTTCTACGTTCGCTCATGCTGATTTTGTGGAAGTCGGGGCTTGTCTGCTTTCGACTCGTTACTCCCTCGTCTTCCGCAAGATCGCTTCTCTTCCGGCCCTTAATCTTTATCAGTTTTCTCTCTCTCTCTCTCTCTCTCTCTCTCTCTCTCTCTCTCTCTCTCCCTCTCTCTCTCTCTCTCTCTCTCTCTCTCTCTCTCTCTCTCTCTCTCTCTCTCTCTCTTCTCTCTCTCTCTCTCCTCTCTCTCTCTCTCTCTCTCTCTCTCTCTCTCTCTCTCTCTCTCTCTCTCTCTCTCTCTCTTTTTTCGTGTCTTACGACTACAACGAACTGCGCAAGCTCGAGATAAGCCACGCGGAGTTTATGATTACTACAGAGACCCTGACGTCGCCGGCAAGAATTACGAACGGGCACACGCGTACCGACACTCTATTGTTTCATCGGTTTCAGCTCAAGCTCAACGCGCCTCATCATCAGCGAAAAGACCAGACCGATCGTCGCTTGGTCAAAAATACAATTACGTGCCTCGCACGACTTCTTTGACCCTGCACCCCGGACATGCCTTTCAAGAGCGGATACAACTGGCTCTATCAGAGTTCTCTTTGACCCCTCCACTTGAATTCCACTTGAATTCCGACTTGGAACTTTCGGTCGAAACCTTCGGGTCTAGGAAAATTACCCGATTGCACTTGAAAATTCACGTCCCTGGATGAAAACCTAACCTCCTCGTAATTCAACATTTTTGCGAAAATAAGTCGCGGTCGATATCTTATTGTTTATAATATAATATTGTTATAATAAGGACTTGTGGTATATGCAAAGAAGATGGATGTCCTGAGCAATCTTCTGGAATTTGTATTTGGTTAAGTACCACTTCCGTACATACAATGTCATCTCAATCCGGCATTGTCTAGTGGCTAGGATACCTGGCTCTCACCCAGGAGGCCCGGGTTCGATTCCCGGTGTCGGAAATCTTTTTTTTTTTTCGAAATTCGATATTGACCGGCTGGAGGAAAAATTATTTGAGATTCGACAACAATTTTGAGATTTGTTGTTAGAATAATTGAAAAATACAAGTACGGCTTGTCTTGAAAAGTGTATATATCTGACGCAGGATATTTTCAAAAGCCTCGCCAATGTTTCTTTTGCAATTGTTATTGCACAATTTTATTACTCATTGATAATTTATTAATTTGCTTTATTATTTTTATTTTTTAGAATATAATTTTCTTATATTCATAATTATCATATTCATAAATTTGATATGTTTATAATTTTTATAATAATATTATTTGTATTTTTTACTGTTTATTATTTATATATATAAATATAATATAAATTAATAATTATATTATATTATTGTATTATTTATAATGTTTTTATTATTTTATATTTTTTTCACAATTACCTTAGTGGACATGAAATGTTAATTCTTTTCGTTCGAAACTGATAATTTCGATAGAATAGAAATATTAATTAACGTGCATTAAAAAACAAATTTATATCAAGGAACAAATATTTCAACAATGCGTACAAAAAATTATCTAATCCTCGTAACAACATGCACCGAAATTTAATGTGACTATTGTACGAAAATTCGATGCAACCAAATTACTATAAATTAGTTAAAAATCTATATTACATAGCACTTGGAAAAGTGAATGGATTATTTTTGCAATCTTTGGTGCTTCAATCCCTCGTCATAGCAGGATTGTCGATGCCGTTCTCCGCTTTGTCGAACCTGAGCCCATCCTTTGATTCCTCTAGTCTTCTACGCCCACGTCTTTTTATTATTTTCTCCAGTGTAAGAATCGGCGACTCGAAGATCAGAGTGAAGAAAAATCCAACGACAATGGATAAAACGATGTCAATGAGAAATTGGCTGAACTGAAATATTAAAATGAACATTTTTACAATTTTCACCAGTTGTTCGATTGATGAACATTATATATTTTCTTAAATCGTTACATGTTTTTTTTTATCATTTGGTAATTCTTTAGATAAGTAACTTTTCCGAGAAATGATCTTAACATTTCTTTTGCTATTGTCTCATTTATTGGGTTATAAATGATGATATTTAGTCGGGGGCAGCTGGAATTAACCCCCCCCCCCCCCTATAAAAAGTTATGGGGTTTTGAATTTCGCGGAAACGTAATAAAATAGGGCATTTTTTAACATTTCGACGCCTATATTGGGTTTGTTTGGGTTGTTAAAAATACGAAATTATTTTTAACGATTTTTTGCTCGTAAAAAATGTGTTAATAAAAAAATGTCAGCTTCCCCCGACCGATTATCATCATTTATAACCCAATAAATGAGAAAATAGCAACAACAACAAATTCGGAAAAGTCACCTATCTAAACAATTACCAAACATTTTTACTTGGAATAAAAATTGGCTATTTTTTAGATGCATTCATAAAAGTGGCTATCGAAATATCGACAATGTCACCTTTGGCCTCTCAATGAGCTGAAATTCACAATACCAATTGTCGGTAACTGGATACTCACACAGCCGAAGTCATCGAAGTATCGAGGGACCCTCGTTGAGGTCGCTCTCATCAATTGTATAATAAAATGTACCAAGTACACGCAATACGAAATTCGACTGAACGGAGTGTAAATGGGGAAAGACAAGAACGTTTTGATCGGGCCTAAAAGGGTGATAAAGATCAAGATATCAAAATACATTTTTCGTTCTTTTTCAGGAAAACCTTGCAAATAATTATATCTATTTTTGTTTTTAAAAATCACAATAGTTACCACCGAAGCCATGGATTGACGCATAAATTATCCAAGCCACGCCACCCGACCAAAAAGGTTTCGAGACAACGACGTAAAATGTTTCCCAAGGGTCATTGTACACGTAATCATCTGCCTGGAATACGCGGGAACTGAAGAAGCAGAAGGCAAATCCGATGACAGTACAGAGCCATCCGATCCATTTGGTCAACTGTTCAAAAATAAAAAATAACAAATAAAAAATACTGAACAGAAAAAGGCCTTACGTTTGTTACACGATGCGTTTGCTTACTTTTCCTGGCGAACCTTGCTTTTCAAAAACCAAGTAACCGAAAAATATGCCAATAAGCCAGGGGGTTGCTCTGAGGTGGCTCCCCATGTAAAAATTCATATTGCCCCTTTGTGCAATGTCCTGGCTGATGAATTGCAACGAGAAAGAGTGTTACAATGAGAAAAATGCAACAATTGATAATAGGACCTACCACAATAACGATATTTTTTTTTCACACTGCTCAAACCTTCGTATCGATAGTACTCACTCCCCAGCCGCGAACAAAGCGCCGGAGTATTTGTGCTTGTGAGAAATAACCGCGGGTGTTACGATCGAGGCGACGAAGGCAAGAGCCAGGATGACGAGACCAATCCTCGGCTTTTTCGCAAGCGGATACAGGATCAGTGGTGAGACCCAGAAGAAGTGCATTTCCACTGCCAAATACCACGTATGAGCGAGACACCACTGTACGTTCGTTTTTTTTTTTTGTAACAATAATTTGGCCAAATTATCTCACAGGGAAACCTCGTACTCGATCGACGATTTATTAATGTCATTGGGAACCCACAAGATGTTCTTTATCGACGTAGTTGTGAACGTAGAGCAGCATCGGCCACCAGTTGTGTCGACAATTGCTCACGACCGCGTCCATGCCAGCATCCCACAGAGCACCGGATCCCACTCGGGGTAGAATAAATATTGTCATTAGTAGCAAAGCCCCGAGTGCTGGTGTCAATCTGTTATAACAAATTCAAAAATCATCACACGGAATTTTGCACCGACTCGATGAAGTGTAGAAAAATAAATAATTAATACGAATGTAATTTTACTTCAAGTTTCGCCAATTCTCTTCTCGCCTTGATAAACACTGAATATTGAACATTATTATCATTATTCGAAGCCCCACAATGAATATTAAAAATTATGACCATTTTTCTAAGCCCCTCAATGAGGCGGTACAATGCCCCTTATATATGTTTAGCTCGAGTTCTTCACTTGCGAGAAACGCTCCATCGACTCGCCACCTAGCGGTGGTTTTCCGAACCACGCGGCTTTTCTAGCCGGCGATCGGAAGAATCGCGAAAATTTGTCCACGGTCTCTTTCGATAGCAAATATTTTCGGATGATTTCTTATTGTTAAATAATATATATATTGCAGAGTGCCAACCTTAGATAACGATGAATGTAATATGTAAATATATTGAATCTTTGGCCGGTAGACATTTCTTTCAGGAAGAGAAATGATAAAAGAAATCCACTGATCGTGAAAAACGTATCAACAGCGAATGGTGCGATTATCATGTACACTGCATTCCACGTATGCACCCACTGCAAGACAAATGATTAATATGAAATATCAAACATGAAACGCCGCAAATGATTAATATGAAAAAAATACAATGAAGGGAAGAAAAAAAGGCAAAACAAATGGTTGCTCGACTTTTTCTCGGCAAATGTGAACTTCGCCGGAAGAGGTTATCGAGAGATAATAAATTATCGTCAGCCACCGCAGGTATCTATTTTAAGATACCTGCTAATATTTACGTCCAATGACTTTCCAATATTTTATTGGGACTATTCTCCAGATGGCTATAATCGAACACGAATGGTCTCTCATTTTCTAAGTCAATATGATATGCTGCACAAGTGGGTAAATTTATATAAAATGTCAATGTACATTTAATATTCATACAATTTATGTTCACAATATGTTCATATAAATATTCATGTTAAATATTATATTCGCAATGGATGAAAAAATTGCTCCCGGTTGATCTGTTTTAATTAATACAGTAGGCTTTACGCGCAAAAGTCCTGGAGAACATTTCGACCAACAAAAAAAAAACACAAACCTGCAACACTTTCAGCGGATTTACGGTCGCTGACACGAGGCCCATGAAATATTCGTGGCCGAATATGACCCAGCACATGCTGAAAAATCGAATTCCCTGGAGAGCCGGTAGCGTCTGAGGTGTTGTTTTCGTACTCAGTATACGAACGGCGTTCGAATAAAGAGAAAATTCACTCAGCCAGACGAGACCGGTGGACGGAGGAGAAGAAAATTTTGATGTTTTCATATACAAATCTGATATTGTACACACGACGAGAAAAAATAGTAGTAGGCTCAATCCGAATCTGAAAATTCGAACAATTTCAACGAATTGGATATTTCCCATTTTTGTCAACCATTTTAGTACCCAACGAAAAAGCGAATGTGATTGTGCGATAGAATAAAATACTGACAGTGTAACGATGCCACCAGGGGTCCAATCGGGTGGCTCCAGAGACGAGCACGTGGCTCCCATAATTTTTATCGGAATTTCCATATCAAGAATATTCTCGATCTCTTGTAACGCCGCCTCGAGTATTATCACGACGTCCTTGGGCCCGCAAGATGACGGCAGGCAAATCGAAAGAGTCTCTTGTATAAAGACAGCACCCAATGACGCGTTGACATTATACATGCAATGACGACCGCGAATCTCCTCGTCGTTCGCCCTCCCTCTGATATCCATGCACTCGTCGTACATTCCCAAATCGATGTGATTTCCCACCAGAATGCCCGATGGCAATTTCGACGAGGCATCGATCACTAAAAAAATATTATTTTCTTGACACAAAACGTCTCGAGTGATTATGAAAAATGCCACGATTTTTTTCTTGCATGGAAATTTTCCAGAATAAATTAACGAATAATCAACATTAAATTGGAATATTTTACTTCGGAATTTTGCCACCGCCTAGGCCCTTTATCCTATCAAAATCGAAAGCTCGTCAAAATCATTTTGCAATTTATTTCAACATAATTATTATCGGTAAAAATCGGTTGCAATGTTACTTTGCAAAGCCCACATTCCGCCGTTTTGGGTTGCATTTACGAGAAGAGACACTTGTTCGTAACATTTCTTGGAGCTGGAACTCGTCGAATTGTCGATCGGTAAATTTGGCAATAAAGTTGAAAGGTCGATCGGGTAGACGGAGAGAAGAGCTCGTTGCACTTGATCGGCGTACTCGTATGCATCGGTAAGATTCTGGGCTTCGATTACCGACACGCGTGACGCGACGAGCAAATAAACGAGCGAAAATATTAATTTCCGAGCACACATGATGAGATCGAGGCTCCAGTAACTTGACTGAATAATATCACCTTAATCATCGATTATATATGACTATCAGGTGCACCGATAGAAAAATGAAATCTGACTGATAAGATTTACTCCAGAGTAGTACAAGCGAAAGATCGGCACATATATCCGTATCTAAATACGCGCGCATGTATATAAATCGGACCCGATCGACGATTTTGGCAAGATCCCCTTTCCCCTATCCTTTGCTCCGTAAAGCCATTTTTTATCGTTTTTTTTGCACTCGCAGCGGCAACAGTAAACGTCGAAAGAGCAAGTACCGTCGAGGCAGCAGCTGATCGAGCGTGAATGTACGATAAGATATATTTTGTTTATCTTAGTATGAAACAGATTTTGTTGCTAGGAAAATTTGGCAATTTCATTTGATTCCAGCTTGGGTTATTCATGGATTCTATTTTTTTTTATTTGACAGCATAGGATTTTTATTAAAAATTTGTCTAAAAATGCTGACACTATTTACACAGCTCAACAGCCAATTTGGTGCGACAAAACTGTATTTTTTTTCTAAATCTTATCTATATACTGATCCTATTTTAATACTTAAGGGGTTACGTGGGTTTCGAAGCCAAAAAAGCATATTTTCTCTACTTAAAAAATATAATACACAAGTTATTTTATTAAAAATGTTAAGCACATAAAAGAGCAACATTTCAACAATATTTTAACAGAATTTCATACAATAATTTGGGAAATTCAGCCGGTGGGACCTCGTTTCCGGAGACCCCTGAAAAAAGTGTACTCGTGGTGGTCAGGATAACTCATGATAGCTTTATGTGAAATTATGAAACCAAATTTTTTCTGTTAGTAGTAAAGTATAGCTCGTGATCGAACGAAGGATTTAAAAAAAATTATATTTGAATTTTTGGCAGAGTTGTACGTAAAATAGTTAAATTTTTGGTACAACTTACACTACGTATAGACTTGTAAAATTAGTTGTAATCGAAAAAAATTCAATAATCATCATAAATCATTTACTAGTCAATGCTATTTTGAAGAAGTGTGCAAAATTTCAATAAAATCGGTGGATTAGTTTTTGAGAAATCGTGTCCACCGTTTTCAAAAATGGTGTTTTGAAAAAAATGCGATATACCTGCGTCGCTCCCGGCCGGTGTTTCCCAACAGGGGGAATTTCCAAAAGCTCTCTCTCCGAGACTTTTACTCCGATCGACTTAAAACTTTGGGAGAATATTCTAGACATATTGTACTATTAGATAGTGATTTTTAGAAAATGGTTTTTCTGAAATTTTCAAACCCACGTAACCCCTTAATATTAATATTCTACGTAAGAATATGGCAATATACCATTTTTTTATCAAAACGAATTTTATTGAAAAAAAAAATCAGTTTTATTGAATATTTTTATCTCGAGTAAGCTTCTTTTTCGTGATTTTCTTCCGTGAGACTTATCGGGGCCATCGCGCATCAAACTCCAAACGTAATCAGCCATCGTGTATGTGCGTTCCATCTTTCCTGATACCTATCTTCCATGATTTTTATGCCTTGGTGGAAGCTTTCACCTAGCTCTTCACTGGAGGAGCCAAGATTTTCTGCGAATTTATCCGATTCCTTATTTCTATCTCGAAGTAGGAAGAAAAAGCCACTTTTCACGAAATCTGCAATCGTTTTTCTAATATTTTTAATAATGTACCCTCCGCACATATAACAAAATATATTAGGCTAGTTCGAATAAGATCGTCGTCGCTTTGCTACGGTCGACAAATCAATGAATTAATTTATTGCAGCCAATAATGTTTAGAAAAAAAAAAATAATCTTAAATGAACTGCTAACGAAACACACTATGAAATTGAAATCCGTATAAAAACATGTCTAGTGACTTGAAATGAGGAGCTGGCGAACAAAACCAGACTTGTCCACATTAATTCAATTTTTTGTCGTGTTCTTAAGCACACCTTCATTAGCTCCCAAAATATCTTCCATGAAATCCGGCTCTAAACACCTCAAAATTAGTTAAAAACTGCCTTTTCAAACAGAACCGGACTTGTCCATGGCTGGCTCGATGAAAAATGACTAACAGATAACCACAGTGATGACGATGATGACAGCGATTGCGATTGTTGTGAGCCTGACATGGAAGAGTTTGTGTAGGATTATTAAATCGATAATAAAAAAAAACCAAATTTGTATTTAATTCACAGAATCTGTTTTATTTCATAACCGGATATGTCCATAAGATTTTCATTTAATTCATCAAAAGCGGTCCACCATTCTCATTCAAAACCGGACTTGTCCAAAATAAAAATAAACACATGGTAGTTAGTGTTTTTATTAAAATAAAGCCAGGTCCAAGCTTAAATTTTGATAGAGCCTTCATATATTAAAGCTTACAAATTCCAACTCATCTCTATTTGGTAATTTTGGTTTTTGACCTCTCCTGTAAAAGAGTGATTCATGGACAAATCCGGTTCTGTTCGCCAGCTCCTCAAATATAGGTTGGTATAGGTCTCACCAGTAGTCACTTGACAAAAAATCGTAAGAATGGTCCCAGCACCAAGATTTTTTTAATTTGTCATTCACGTGTGTTATTTTCAGTTATTTGCTTTTGCCAATGCGATCTAATTTTTATTCCTCGTCTTTTTTTTGTGATCTGCAATGCATGAAATCCATTTCCATTCGTTAATCATCTATTCATGATTTATGTAAACTATGTAGGAGCATTTATTTATCGAATGTATATTCTACATTAAAAATAGATACAAGTGTATTTCCGCGTGTAATTTTACCCCAGAGAATACAATGAGGATCATTTTCATAAAAGTATTTCTTTCACGTGAACGAAAAAATATGACACGTGCAGTGCTCAGCGAAGAAGGGGCCCGTAAATTTTCGTACGATGAGGGAAGTGCATTGGAGCTCCTGTGGCATTGTCAGGTGCACTTTCATTCGTGAAAGGCCTGAAAGAAAGTAAACCGGTCATGTTTTTAATTGCAACGCGAACGAGATAGTAGGAGAAAGTAATCGAGGGTATGGACGAGGATACGGCGCGCACATCTCGTACTCGCAGTATCACTTGGAAAACCTTGTACACGTGTTATTTCAATTGGTCGCTGCTCTATTCACGATCCTGTCGAAAAAAAAAAAAAATCTGTATCAATCAAGTCCCTCTATTCACGATGAGTAATTTCATTTTCATATAAATAAATAAAAATAGACAAGCCGCTAAAAAATAAACTTGGGAAAAAATTATAAAATAAAAAATAGAATTAAACAAAAAGGAAAATAAATTATTAACAATGTTCGCCTCGGTACTATTCGCGATAGCCACGATTCTCTCCGTTTATTATTACTTGATAAGAAATTACAATTACTGGCGAGTCCGGAAAGTGTGTGGTCCGGTGCCTCGTTTGCTGTTCGGCAATACGAAGGATGTGACGTTGTTGAAAACGACAATGGGCGAGAGTCTCCAAGGGATCTACAAAATGTACGAGGGACTTCCCTACGTTGGCATATACGAGCTAAGGACACCCGCCCTTCTGCTCCGTGATCCAGAAGTCATCAAACTCATTTTGGTCAAAGACTTCAATTATTTTCAAGGTAAGTGGGTGTCAGGTTTCGATGAATTTTTTTGTTGCTTGGGAAAAAATATTGATCACGAATCCGAAAGCGATCAAGGATCTCTACATTCCCACAGTATCGTCTGAAAGTACCTGGAAATTAATTTTTCAAATTAATTTCTCAATTCAACCTGTACATTGGTCTTAGGTCACTCTAGAGGCCGAAAAAAATAGGCTTTTTGGGGATTTTTTTCAGCAAAACTACAAAATACATCGAGATTACAAAAAGAGGTGTTTATCATACATATCAGTGACTGTATAAAATAATTTTTTGAAGCGATTAATTTCAAAATGGCGGCTGTGCAGCGTTTATCTCAAAACTGCATTTTTTAAGTTGGCCGGAAACATAACTCAGGTAATTTTCAACCAATTCACTTGAAATGTTGAATATATCTTGAAAAATACATTGTCTGTGGAAGTACGTAGGATGTTTTTTTTATATTGCATAGTACATTTGTCATTAACGATTTATTAGACAAATTTTTGGAATGTGAAAAATTTGCCTAAAAAATCGTCAGATAATTGTTAATAACAAATGAACTATGCTATATTTTTTAAAAAATCCGATCTAGATCTAGAGTGATCTAACCCGTTAATTGATTTTACTCCGAACGAGCTACGAACAAAAAGCTGTCCGAAATTATGAGCACCTTAAAAATCAAATTTCATTGGAGATTTTTATATAACAAGCATATTTTCATTTCATTCTCAACGATTCATTCACAATGAAGATGTACAAGGCAAATTTCCGATTGGATATCGAGAGAGATATAAAATTTGACAACGTCCAAGGGCGGAGGCAAAATTATCTGGACAATCAAAATGACTGACAAGCCATCACCAATTAATCTGTGTTACACGGGTACTTATTTTTTCCCTCTTTTATTTGGCGCAACGGTTTTGGCCACTCCTGATAATTTCGATTCGAGATTTTGAAATGAAGCTAGCTCTGCCCTTGTTCTTCAAACTTTGCTTTTTTTCATGTATTGTAATCGCGATAACACAGCGTTTATCGACGTGAGATGCGTTAAATTGGTCGGTTACGTGGCGCAGTAAGCGAGAAGACAAATATATCAAAGCGCGATATCGCGTAGTCGAATTTATTGTCTTATCACTGGCAGGTCGTGGTATTGTCATGAACGAGAATGCAGATCCTCTATGTGCTAATTTGATAAACCTATCGGGTCCCAGATGGAGAACTCTGCGCACTAAATTATCCCCAGCTTTCACCGCTGGTAAAATACGTCAGATGTTTAAGATTATCGATGAGTCGTCAAAAAAATACAAGGTACGATCTACGTCAGATTCAAAATATTTTCGATCTGCATCTACGAAAATTCAAACAAACCTTGATCGATAAATAACATCGATTAATTTCGTCATATCGTCTATTTTGCAAATATGATGGATGCCAATTGATTTTCATCGATCGACAACCTCGTTTATTTTCTTTATCTTTGCAAATTCAAAAATGTGGAGCCGGGTTGAATGATCAGAATTCTCAAAATTCCGAATGAATACTACCCCGAAAGATCAAAACTCCGAAAGATCAAAACGCCGAAAGAATTTCACACGAAAAACCAAAACTCCGAAAATCTGAACACCGTCAAAATGAATTCGGCTATGGAAGTTTTGAAAGTTTCAAAATTTTCAATAAATCGACGAATTATTTCAAGAATTTTTGTTTATTAACAAGTGATTTTACGTCAATTTTGACATTTGTCCAGACAATGTTATACGTTCTACATAATTTAAAGTTAACTGTGTAGACTTTCGCTGGCATGATCTTGACGAACATTGTAATTTCGGAACATTAAAATTGGGAATTTTAAACCATCGGCGTATTCAAAGTTCGGAATTTCAACCCGGCCCTCATGTCAAGATCATGCAAGTGAAAGTCTACACAGTTGACTGTAAATCATGTGGAACGTATAACATTGTCTGGACAAATTTCAAAATTGGCGCTAAAACAATTCTTAATTTAAAAAAATCTTGAAATAATTCGTCGATTTGTTGAAAATTTTGAACCTTTAAAAACTTCCATAGCCGAATTATTTTGACGGTGTTAAGATTTTCGGAGTTTTGGTCTTTCGTGTAAATTTTTTTCGGAGTACTATTCTTTCGGAGTTCTGAGTGTTCTGACCCATTCAAAATTCGGAATTTCAACCCGACCCCAAAAATGTGGACAGGAATTTGTAAAAAAGTTCGCCGACAACGAGGAAACCGTAGAATTTCGGGATCTAGCTGCCAAGTTCACGACGGAGGTGATCGCGACGTGTTGCTTCGGTCTCGAGACGAATTCGATACAAGACGAGGACTCGGAGTTCCGTGCGATGTGTCGCAAAGTTCTCGATCCCTCCCTCGTGATTAGCCTCAAGAGAATCATACGCTCGTACTTGCCGGGCGTTTTCAAATTCTTCAGAATGAGTCTGACACCCAGCGAGGTAGGGTTAATCATCCCCACTCTTATTCACCGAAGATGACAATGAATTAAGTTCGAAGTTCAATTATGAGTCCATGTTGAATTGTTGAAAGATGATATTATCGATAATAAAGAAAATGTTATTTGTGGACCGAAAGGTGAGCCAGTACTTCATGAGCGTGGTCAGGGACATGGTCAAGTACAGGGAGATCAACAATTATGTCAGACGCGACATGATGCAGCTGTTGATGCAATTAAAAAATGGAGGCAAGGTCCACGAGGATGAGGAGACCGAAGCTCATGACGAGGTACTCGAAAATGGATACGAAAGTTCGTCACAAAAGGCCTTAGACGTAGGTGGGTATACGCGTAGTTCGAAAAACTCACGCCAGGTGGCTTCTAGCTGAAAGCCTCTCACGAGAGATTTACCCCGCCGATTCCTATAAGGCTACTCTGCTCACTGCTAAACATTCTTCGGCACTTTTATACTTTCGAATTTGATTTAATTTTTATGCAGTAACGATGACAACGTTGGCAAAAAACGAAAAAAATCCTCCACAGTTCGGGCATCTTTTTTATATTTACGTTCTATATGTTTTTTTTTTTACTATTGGTCGATTTTTTCGCAGTCATCGACGACAACGTCATAGCAGCCCAGGCCTATATATTCTTTCTCGCCGGTTTCGAAACGTCATCGACAACCATGAGTTTCGCCATGTACGAGCTCGCATCGAATCCCGAAATACAAGAGAAGCTCTACAACGAGATCGCGACGACCCTGAGAAAGCATCACTCCCTCAGCTACGAAGCTATTTCGGAAATGGAATTTTTAGATCGCGTCATTCGTGGTGAGTTTACCCGTCGTTCGGAAGAATTATTTTCGTTGGTAAATTTCTCCGTTTTTTTTTCTCAACTCATAATTAATCTCGATGCGCCACAGCGCCGTAGAAATTCATGTCGTCAATATGTGGAACAATCGTCACGAGTTAGGAAAGTACTTTTTTAAGCAATGTCCGGGGCAATACCTGCCGTGGATAATTTACCTAAAATGGGTAAGTTATCGACTGCTGGTAGAAGCCAAACCGCACATTATATTTCAGCCGATGATAAGGAGAATTTTCAATTGTATGATCAATGCATCATTGATCGTCAGCACCGAAATAGTATACAGAGCAAATCGGGCGAAATATTTGAAAATCGGCAACGTCGATTTCTCGCTTACCTTCGATCGATATATTCGAATCAATTTGGCGGTACGTTATAGATACAGTACACGAATAAAGAGCAAGAAAGTTCTTCGTTAAACAAAAATTGGCATTCAAATAATTGATTCCGCAGAAATTGTTTATTTAACAATGGCAAACGGGTTTTTAATTTGAACAAAAATGTGTAACCGCAGAGACATTGAGAAAACATCCTCCAGTCGGGATGGTGCCGCGTCTGTGCAATAAAAATTACGAAATACCTGGTACCGGCGTAGTTATCGAAGAGGGGGTCAAAGTACTTATCCCCATACACGCGATACATCACGATCCACGATATTATCCGGAGCCTTGGAAATTCGATCCCGAACGGTTCCTCGAGGAGAACAAAAAGTTGCGTGGCAGTTGCACCTTTTTGCCATTTGGCGAAGGACCTCGCATCTGTATTGGTATGTCAGAAAAAATCTTCCATCCCACCCAATCGAAAAAGCCATTCTCAGAACGAACAATTGAAAATTGTCATTTTTCAATACAATTATTGAAAGGTCATTAATTACCGTAAAATTGTGTTGCATACATAAAATGGAGAAAGTGATTTTTTTAAAGTGAGAAAAGACCAATGTTTCTTTGAAATACGATTCTATTGTCTTTGCCAGTTTTCTTTCACAGAAAATATGTAAAAATGGAATTATGTGATTAACACTGTGTTGGGATTATCAAGGGGAGTGATTAATAAAGTGAATTGCAATTGACATTTCTGTGTCAACTCTTCACGTGGTCTAATTTAATTGATTTATTGAATTAATTTATTTTAATAATATCAATTTTTTCATGTATTTTTTTGTTCACGAAAACAAGAAAATTAACTTATCGATATGTTGCTTCAACAGGAACGAGATTTGCCTACACCCAAACGAAGGCGGGTCTCGTCTCGTTGTTGTCGGATTACCAAGTGGAATTGAGTCCAAAAATTCGTGCACCCCTAGAATACGATCAGACCGCCAATATCCTTACGAGCAAGTCTGGAATTTGGTTGAAAATCAGTCATCGCCGGAAAAATTGAAAAAAAAAGACTCCATCGTTACAAAACATTGGACGACAGTAATCTTCGTATATTTTGAAATAAATAATCCCCCAACCAGTTTTACTTTGCACATTTATACTTTTTTTTATCGGCACTTATACAACTCGATTTATTAGTCTTATCCGACTTACCATCAATTATAATATTTCATTTATTGTACGTTTTTTTTCGCTCAGTCTTTATTCGGGAATATATTAATTGTCGATTGGCTAGGTTTTTAGTTGTAACAAAAAATGACGATATCACTGCATCCCGAGGCCTGAGTCAGTCCGGGCCGTAGCTCTCTATCGTGGTAAACTTTCGGTACACGACGATGCCTCGATGGGATCCCTTCAACGACTGAGACAAATTCGCGAGATGGATATTAACGACCGGGGAGAGGGTAAATCGATGCGGCAATATCGAGCGAACTTTGCGCGCTCTTGTAAACAAAAATAGAATATGGCAGGCGGAAGGGAGAAAAAAAACTGTATCTCATATTATTATGCCCCGGTCGCTCTGATTGTCGATTGCAAACAATGACGGATGAGAAACATCGCATGGAGAGCAAGACCGTCGCTCGGCCAGGGGCAATTTGACGACGCGCGTTACTTATTACGAAAAGTTGAGTCTCCTCGTAATATCGATAAGTCGCCTCGGGGCTACGAGACAGGACGGAAAAAGCAGACATAAAAAAAATAATCGATATACCGTTGATGCGGCAGTCACTGAGTTTTGAAAAAAAAAAAGGTAACCGGTGTTGAGGGATATCAGGGATCCTTCGGGTCAGCCCTTTGACCCAACAGGACCGGCGACTCGGCCCTTCGGACTCGCCAAGTGCAGCTGTCAGGCTCGATTAACCGGGGGACCGGGTTTCAATTCCGAACTTCGAATCATCAGAACGCTCAAAACTCCGAAAGGATTTTACACGAAAGACCAAAACTCCAAAAATCTGAAGACCGTCAAAATAATTCGGCTCCGGAAGTTTTTAAAGTTTCAAAATTTTCAATAAATCGACGAATTGTTTTAAGATTTTTTTTATTAAGGGAAGCGTAGGGGTTTCGGCGTAAAAAAAAACACTTTTTTGCGAATTTTTTTCATCCATATGGATAGAGTAAATTTATTGAAACCTTTTGTACATTGTTAAGTGTCATTTCAAGAACATTCCGTGAAATTTGTAGGCGTAAATATCATGTATGTAAAGTGAAAAGTGCTGTTTTTCACGAAAAATTCCGCCATTATGGGGGTGGAAAACCCCTCAATGTAACAAAAAAATCTCAAACTAACCGTTGGGGGAAGGTATTTTATATGTAGAAAGTGTGTACCAAGTTTGAAATAAATCGGTCATGTAGTTTTCAAATGGCAGTGAATACGGACTTTGAAAAAGTGGTTTCGAGAAATACGCGGCACCGGCTTGTTTGTGGATATTTTCGCGTACTAATTTTTCTGAATGTTCTTGAAATGACGCTCAACAATGTACAAAAGGTTTTAATAAATTTACTCTATCCATATAGATGAAAAAAATTCGCAAAAAAGTGTTTTTTTTCACGCTGAAACCCCTACCCTCCCCTTAACAATGTTATACGTTCTACGTAATTCAGAGTCAACTGGGTAGACTTTCGCTGGCACGATCTTGACGAAACTTCTAATTTCGAAACATTAAAATGAGGAATTTCAAACCGTCGGAGCATTCAAAGTACGGAATTTCAACCCGGCCCCCATGTCAAGTTCATGCCAGCGAAAGTCTACACAGTTGACTGTAAGTTAGGGGGCATCCATTACCCTCCCTACGTGATAAAAATTACGTGATATTTGCCGAAGCCCCCCTTGACCCCATGTGAGATTGGGTGAGATTTCGCTCGACCCCCTCCCCCCAAACGCCTCACGTATTTAATGGACGCCCCCTTATGTAGAACGTATTACATTGTCTAGACAAATTTAAAAATTCACGTAAAATCACTTCTTAATAAAAAAAAAATCTTGTAATAATTCGTCGATTTATTGAAAACTTTGAAACTTTTATAACTTCCATAGCCGAATCATTTTGACGGTGTTGAGATTTTCGGAGTTTTGGTCTTTCGTGTAAAATTCTTTCGGAGTTTTGAGTGTTCTGACCATTCAAAGTTCGGATTTTCAGCCCGGCCCCATCTTGAATTTCGGAACATTGAAATTCGGAATTTCAAACCGTCGGAGCATTCAAAGTTCGGAATTTCAACCCGGCCCCTTGACGGGGTATTCCTCTCTGGAAGCCCAATTTGAAGGGTCCAAATGATGATTTTTTTTTCTAGCAACACATTGGATAGAATACATTAATTTTTTCCCAGCATGTTGTACACATGTTTGTGGTTACAATGTAATTTTTTCGGAAGAAAATCTTTCAAAGTATTCATGATACCGCAGTTGGCGTTGCAGTCCTCCAGCGGCGCGGCCCGAAACGGCGGGATCTCTACCAGGCTTAAATATAATCTCAAACGAAAGCAAAAAAAAATATCTACAAATATGTCCAACTGGCTATGTTTACGATCCACTTTTCGAAATTTCGAAAAATACGAAAAATTACAGATACTCCAAAGAAAACCTCATTTTTCTCGTGAAAAACAGCATGCCGAAGGCATTGTAATTAACAAATGATTCATCCAATTGAAAAATGCGATCGTGAACCGAAAATGCCTACTGTTTGAACGCTAACTGTGCAAATTCAAGTCAATAGTGTGAAAGTTACTCAATATATCAATTCCGCCGTGTCAATATATGTAGTTTCGAGATAATCGCATTCAAACTCGACGGATCGGGGTAAACCCGACGCACTGTTACATTAAAATTGGTGTAAATTCGTCAATTTTTCGAATTTCACGGTCTGGTTGGTTTAAAAATATTCTTGAAAGTTCACACTAAAAGAATATGTAAAAAAAAGTATTTTTTGAAATTTCCAGAGAGGAATACCCCCTTAATGTGACAATTTTTATCTCGCAATCGAGGGTGCCGATCGAATGATCTTTTTTTTTTCAGTTTAGTCGCGAACTACAGACGGTGAAATTTGACCATGTCTAATCGATTGACGAAATACTATCTATACGGACGAACGATAAACGGGATGCGACGCTTTGCCGGACTATTCCCAGACTCCATTACGGCTGTTCATAGTCGACTGATCGCTTGGATCCACGTCTTGAGCCTCTTAGTAGTCACTTGGGGCGTCGTTAACTTTTGCAATCAATATCGCCTCCGTCGTGAAATTTTCATGTACGGTCTCAGTTGGATTTTGGCACTCTCCTCTGTGTTTATCAAGGTAGCTAATTCAAATTTATAGGTGAACGAATAAATTGCGGTCTTTCGCGTGATGACCGCACGACATTGTATACTGACGAAACTGAAAGTGTCAGAGTGGTTGAAGAACCAAAGGGCTAGACTTAACGCATCGCGCTTTCCCACCATCGCGCCGCTTTTTTCATAACGTCATTTAAGGGGTTAGGCCACTCTAGACGCCGAAAAAATGGGCTTTTTGGGGATTTTTTTTAAAGAAAAACTACAAAATAAATCGAGATTACAAAAAAGAGTGTTTATCATACATATCAGTGACTGGATACAATAATTTTTGTGAAGCGATTAATTTCAAAATGGCGGCTGTGCAGCGTTTTTGTGATGACGCCTCCGTTTTGCCAGGGTCCACGGCCGGACAAACAGCTCCTGTAATTTTTTTATTATAATGAGCCAATGCATTTTTTTTTCGACTATATATAATAACTGCTATAGAAGTACGTAAGATTTTTTCGATATATTGATTTTTGGCCAAATGGCGCACATATAAAGTAGAAAGTGAAAAATTTGCCTAAAAAATCGTCAGACAATTGTTAATAAAAAATTAACTATGCAATATAAAAAAAAATCCTACGTACTTCCATAGACAATGTATTTATCAACATATATTCAATATTTCAAGTGAATCGGTTGACAATTGTCTGAGTTATGTTTCCGGCCAACTTAATTGTTTTTTGTTGGATTGTCTTTTCTTTCGCAAAATTTACCGCTTTTTGGGAATTTTTTTGTGAAGAAAGTATACAACGGAAAACTTGTGAAACTTGGCATATAGTTTTATTGATCTGTTTACTACATACAACATTTTTTTTAAACAATTTCATCAAAAAATCCGCCTCCCACCCCCCTCGACGCGCGATGGTCCTTTTTTGATGGTGTGCACGATTACAGCCTTCACGTTCATCCTGCAATAAAAACCCAAAAAGCATTTTACTTTAGACACATATAGCTATCGTTCGATGAAGGGAAAAAAAAATTGACGATTTGGTGACGTTTTGAACTTGAAGTATCGATTTTTCGAAAAAAATTGATCGATTTTTTGTTATAAATAAAAAACTATTAAACGTATTGCTTTTTTGCTTCATCAAACGATAAAAGGATGTCAGCTGAGCATTCTGTCCAAATTTGAAGGCAATCGGTTGAATAGTTTTTGAGAAATCGCGCACACCATCAAAAAAGGACCGTCGCGCGTCGAGGAAGTTGGGAGGCGGATTTTTTGATGAAATTGTTTAAAAAATTTTTTGTATGTAGTAAACAGATCAATAAAACTATATGCCAAGTTTCACAAGTTTTCCGTTGTATACTTTCTTCACAAAAAAATTCCCAAAAAGCGGTAAATTTTGCGAAAAAAAAAGACAATCCCCCCTTTAAAAATGCAGTTTTGGGATAAACGTTGTACAGCCGCAATTTTGCAATTAATCGCTTCAAAACATTATTGTATACAGTCACTGATATGTATGACAAACACCCTTGTTTGTAATCTCGAATTATTTTGTAGTTTTTCTGAGAAAAAAAATGCCCTTCGTCACGAACGTTCGTCATTACTGAATTCGAAATTATATTAATTCGTTCGAAGGAAATATTAATCGAGCATACTTGGCTCAATGCATACGCAATTGGGCACACGCGTTATTTGTATAGCTCATAGAAGAAGAAAAATCAGCAGTGATCTCCCGACAAACGATGTACTCGTGATGCCATTTTAACGGAATCGTTATCGCGAAGGCGAGTTTGCTTAACGTGCAGCGCAAGCGTTTGATGGATCTTGACATCAGTCTGAGCGTCATTTTCGACCGTGATCTCAGCAATGCGGAATTCCGGCCCATTTTACTGTCATCGTTTCACTGGTTCTATCGACCCTCGATCGTTCTGGCGTTCTCCACCTGGATAATGCAAGCGATTACCGCGGCCAGACCGTTACTCCTGGTGCTCTTTCAACGTATACGCGGTGCCAAAGTCATCACTTACTCACGACCCTTCGTGGCGATTTATCCGTGGAAAACCGATCCTCGTACCTGGCGATATCCCGTCACCTTTGCCTTCGAGCTCTACGTGACGCTCTGCTGCGCCATTCTCAGCTCGCTCGCCGACGCTCTCTTCGGCTATTACACCTTTCAGATGTGCGGACAAATGCGCACTCTGTCGCATCGTATCGGGAACTTGCGAGCGAGCAGCAATTACATCCAGGATTTGCAACAATGTTCCGTTCAGTATCAAACACTGGCGAGATGCCGGAGACACCTGGATCGAATTTGGGGACCCATAGTTCTTTGGATAACAATATCTAACGCGGTCATCATTTGTGGCCTTTTGTATATAATGGTTCATGTGAGTCCAAATTGTCAGCTTGCTGTCGATTCGTTTGGACATTACCTATCATATATAGATATACTTGTATTGTAGAAGAGAATGGACATGGTGATCGTAATTTACATCATGATGAAGGGAGCGCAGACCTTTATTTACGGATGGTTCGGAACGAATATCACAACGGAGGTAACAGTTATGAGTGGACGTTATAAAAAATAGTATTTCGACGAGAAAAAAATAATCATAAACACGTGGAAATAAAAATGATATCGTATTATTTACGTATGAAAGTGAATAAGGATAAAAATAAGGGATTACTCATTTTGTTGAATATCCTTGAAAATCGCGTATTGCCATGTGGATGATGAGTCAGGCTTGTATTATCGTGAATGTCATGGAGCTGGCCTGATATCATCCACTGGACAGCTCGGAAATTCTTCAATGATTTTTTCCCATAAAAATGTACGTGACGACGATTTTTAATTCAGTTCACGTTGTACGCTAGAGTGAAAATCTGCGCGAGGCTATTTACTCGTGCGACTGGCCAGGCTCCGGTGATAAACGTCTGATGAACGACGTCTTCATCATGCTCATGTACAAGCCGTTCGTACTGAGCACATGCGGCCTTGCTAACATATCCGTGGATATATTCGTAAACGTGAGTTTTGACCACGGCTTATACGTTTACGTCCAATTCGATTTTATGAGACGATCATCGGACCCGATGATCGTAGATCAGCTCGAACAATCATGGACAATGATGAGCAAGTTCATTATTCACCACCTTTCAATCACTCACAGCTCCACATGGAAACTAATCCGCAACCACGCGGCTTTTTGTCATTCTCGTTATTTTGCAAATACGAAGTTTAAGTTATTTTCAAGGTCTCAAACACCGCTCTTTCGTATTACTTCATGATGCGAGCGCTGGACGAGTGAATCAGCACCCGAAGGTCTTCACGATCAACTGTAGTACGAGCGCGCAGCTCCGAATCGCGACTATGGGGCTCCATAAGGAGCTGAACGAAACTTAGTGTCCAGCAGGACTATGATCATTTGTCAGTACGATGTGAAGTCATCAATGAATATTGATAAATCGTTCTCGCTACACCTCGCCACCCACGACAAATCACCGACGCTCAACATCGAAATAGTTGGAGAGTATTTGTTCAACATCATTTTTTTCATTGAGGAAAACATTCATTTCACTTCGTAATCGTCGGAGAGTATTTTTTTAACACCATTGTTTCATTGATGAAAAATTTCATTCGATGTCATTGATTCATTGATTCGATCAATTTTTAAAACAAAATGTATCGATTTATTTTTTTCAGTATGTAGATCACTAATAAACATTACAATCTTTGTCACATTCGTGCCAATACTGACGAACAGTGCACTCACAATTTTCCGCAAGCTCTGCCTCGATTGGAAATTAGAATATGAAAAAGAGTTTTCGATCGGTGGATTTTCATACAAAATAAAAACCAAAATCTTTGGTTACCATAATGCTTCGATCGCCTGGGCTGAGACTGCGTCTAGAGAAGCGAGTGAAGCAGTACCGCTCCACGTCATGTCTCGGTAGAGTATCTTCGCACCGAGGTACGCCCGCTCGCTTAAGGGGCAAGGCCACTGTAGCGAGGAAAAAATAAGTATATTTTGGAAATTTTTTTTAGCGGGACAATGGAATAAATCAAAATTCTGAAAAAGGTCCTTTATCGTACATATCATAAACTGTGTAGACTATTTTTTTTTCAAAGTAATATAAAACAAAATGGCGGCTGCACAGCTTTTCTTCGACGAAGCCTTTTTTACGAAAATTTTTTATTTACAGTGAATGAAATTTTTTTTCCGATTATACATGTGAATAGCTACAGAAGTACGTAGGATTTTCTTGATATATCGATTTTTGAAAAAAAAACAGGGGGTTTTTAAAATAAAAGTTCAAAATCCTAAAAAAACATCATCTGAAAATTATTTATAATTAAAAAACTATGGAATATATCGAGAAAATCGTACGTAC
The DNA here is from genome assembly GCA_963210295.1 of Ophion ellenae. Lineage (NCBI taxonomy): Eukaryota > Metazoa > Arthropoda > Insecta > Hymenoptera > Ichneumonidae > Ophion > Ophion ellenae. The sequence goes on from OY723394.1 coordinate 22,139,270, forward strand.
TTCTATGCAGAATGTAATTGTGAATATACAGTTAAAATTTCAAGTCAATCGGTCAATATATGATGGAGTTATGAGTCCGGCCTACTTAAATAATGTAATTTCGAGAAAAACGCGTTTAAAGTTTTCGGTACGGATTGCATCAGACTGACAGGGGCTGCGCCAAAATTCAAAATATCAGTATTAAGACATTTTTCCCACCTTAATCCCTTGAGTATGTAATTTTTAAGATATTAAGGCATCTTTTAAGAAAAAAAAACAAATCGATTTTTTGAAATTTCTACAGTGGCCTTACCCCTTAACTTACCTTTCTCGGGTAGTCTCAATGTTGGCAACGCATCGATACAACTCCCTCCTGCCAGATAGTCCAGTAAAAGGGGCGAAAACCCAGCACTATTTAGCGTAGAATGTGAACTTTTGACTGAAGGTAGATGGTTGCATACTGAAAGTAACCCCAACAAAATGTTGCCTCTCAACTCGCCCCAACCCGAAGAAACAGGGGTTGGAAACTTAAAAATCGCTGTATCTCGATAATTAATGGCCCGATCAAAAAATGTTTCAAACAAAAGTTGTTTGGAATAATAAAATGCGTATAAAGTTATTCGGCGTCCAATCACTATCTTTAAAAACTGCGGCACAAAAACACGAGAGCACCACTGGCCCAGACAAGGACGCAGCGACATGTCTACTCCGTTCGCACACGCATCAACCCCAAATTTTCGAATCTTTTTTGTGCCGCTATTTTAAAAAAATATGGGATTGGACGTCGGTTAACTTTATACGAATTTTATTATTCCAAACAACTTTTGTTTGAAACCTCTTTGGATCGGGGTATTAATTATCAAGATACGGCGTTTTATAAGTTTTCAACCCCTATTTCTTCTTCCTTCAACATTTTACTGGGGTTACTTTCAGTATGCAACCATCTACCTTTAGTAAAAAATTCATATTCTAGGCTAAAAAGTGCTGTGTTTTCGTCACTTTTGGTGGATTAAGAGTTGAACCGACTCTGGAGGGTCGACTCGAAATTTGCCCAAGACGCAACGGGGACTGCTACAGACACGGTGATCGTCTGAGGGATGGAAGAGAGAGGGGTACCACAGGCCGCCCTGGCCTGAGGCAACGGGAGGGGGACTCAAGCCCAATGAGACTTATCTCAGGGAGGGGATTCTTTTCCACGGCAATCAAGGATAATTCTGGTTTTGCAACCCCTCATTTGTAAACCTCCCGTAAAAACTCAAAGAGAACTATCCGAGGAAAAATGCGGTGCGCTTTTGGGCTGGGATTCGAACCGGGACCTTTCCATTGCCGGTCGACTGCTCCGACCACTGAGCTACGCCGCACTGTGGGGGATTTCAGCCGAATTGCGGCCATAATTCAAGGAAAGATTAGAACTGTACCAAATTTGGTATTCCGTGGTTTTTGGGGTCGCTGATTACGAATTCCATATCGAAATTTTTAAAAACAAAATGGCGGCTGAGCCATCGTCGTTCGATGTTAGAAATACTGGTTGGAAATGGCTGAAAGTTAGCTAAGATACGTTTTTGGGGTCGCTGTTTACGAATTTGGTATCGACATTTTCAAAAACAAAATGGCGGCTGAGATATCGTCGCTCGGTCTTAGAAATACTGGTTGGAAATGGCTGAAAGTTGGCTAAGATACGTTTTTAGGGTCGCTGATTACGAATTTGGTATCGGCATTTTCAAAAACAAAATGGCGGTCGAGATATCGTCGTTCGATCTTAGAAATAGTGGTTGGAAATGGCTGAAAGTTGGCCAGGATACGTTTTTGGGGTCGCTGAATATGAATTTGATGATGTAATTTCCAAAAACAAAATGGCGAGCGAGATATCGTTGTTTGGTCTTAGAAATACTGGTTGGAAATAGCTGAAAAATATTGGAGGAGTTTTTGGGTTGACTATGAACAAAATTTGAGACATTTTGGTGACGATTGATTATGATAATTACTTTTATTCAAAAAAGTTGTATTAAAACTCAATTGGAGTCATGCCTCTCGCTCTCGGATATGGACAGTTCCCCGTCCATATCCGAGACTTGGATTTGGTTGATACCAAATCGTGACAGGTCACGATTTGGTATCAACTTTTTTTTTAGACTTAGTAATTTTCAGCGAATAATTTTCAGCGAATCTATTTTGCATTGGTAGCATTCATTTGTGGCCACCACATTTTATCATCATTATCGAGCTAATATAAAAATGTCGCTTGTCGGTCTCACTCTGGTTTTGGCATTTTGCAATTTACTTTCCAAGGTAAAAAACCATATTAAAGGCTGGATATGATATATCACATAACTACACGAAGTCGTATCGTGATGCAACTCGTGGAGGATGAACTAAATATATATTATGTATGGGTGATTCTCCGGAAATGATGATTTTGCATTTAACCTGACTTTTTTAATAGATGCTTTTCGATTACTGGATAGATTTTTTAGACTTTGACAGTTTGAAATATTTCCAAATCTTCCTACAAAACCGATTTGGCAGAAAAATCGTTGTTATCCTTCTTTTCTCTGTATTTTGAGTATGGAAATCGATCCTCTGGCGTGTAAGTATCCAGACTTTATATCCACTAGCAAAATGAAGAGGGACTAAAATTCAAAAACATCAGAAAACAAATTCGTTGAAACCATTGGACGTTCCTTTAATTCCTCCCTGAAAAATAAAAAAATAACAAGCAAAGGTATCTCACAATATATAACGCAATTTTGTGACCGTTTTTTATCAAGCATTCCTCTGGAGAGCTGCAAATCAGTTCATATATTGAGTGACGAGTTGCGCTAGCTGATCATGCTTGGCAATGCAGTGCTTTTCTAGATTTACTTTTCCGACGATACCATCGTTGTACCTCATAATTTTTTTAGCTTACGCTTACGTGTTATAAGACGGTCTTACAGGCGAGGGAGTCAATCCACTGGTCATTCTTAAATGTATCATTTTTCAATTAAATAAGACACTCTTTACCTGTTCAAGTAGAACTTTTCGACACCCTGGGTTCCTCCTGATATGTGAGATCCAGAGGGAAGATGGATGCGAAACGGAAATTACGGGAAGGTTACCGTCGACAGGCACGAAAAATGCATGAACTTCGGGAATTTCTTTTTATATTAAAAAAAAATACTTTTGGGAATGGGTTTAAATGTATTTTAATCTTCTGTCAATGGAGAGTAATTTCAAATTTTATTGATTAAAATAAATCCAAAATGCCGGCTCCAGTTCCGGTCAAATAAATGCATGCACGACGTGTTGTAGTCTGCGCGGGGCGCTCCACAGTCTTGCCAGTTGACCGGGAACAAAGACAGGTTGAAAATAATTAAACCACACTAAATTAAGGGGGCCTCATCATTTTTGTTTTTTGAGAAACCCCTGGTCAACAAAATGGCCGCTGGGTGAAAAAAACCCAATTCTTTTGTCCGGTTTCTTTTTTGCTTCAACGGACGAATTTTTTTTTTTTTCACTTAATTTTTTATAAAAATCGCTTCCTGATGGTCTCGCAAATTGAATTCCCTTTCAATTACTCAGAGATTCATGTGAATCGGTTCATTCGTTGAAGCTGAAGAGCCCTAAAAAACGCATTCGAAGTTTAACGTTATTAAAAATCGTATTTAATGATTGTTTTTGACAATTTACATTCCATCAGCTATTCCAACACCATACAGAGGCCTTTCTGGTTCCTCGAAGAATTCATTCTGCTGAATCTGAGGGTCCAATTTTCGCCATCCTGGTAATTTTCTCACAGTCGGACATGTTTCCCTCCGCCGCCACGCGCTCCCTGTCAGTCAGTACCGCGAAGTTCCTGCTGTTCGTCCCAACAGTGATCCCCAGCGTATTCGTTGTCTTCAAAATGGATGAGTAGCCTTTAGTGAAGATCCCAGTAGCTTTGTATGCGGCGATGTTGATCGTCTTTACACCGCAATGAAAGTGTCTGGGAGCCAGTTTCCATAAGCGCGCATTGAAGCACTCACTGTTGTGACCGGATGTTTTGGCACGAACCTCCTCGACGTCAACTCTCGATTCGACTCCTCGGGTACTACCCGAGACACTCCTAAAATCATCCACGTTCGTCAAGACCCTATCCCTTCTCGTAACGAAACGATTAGGCTGTTTAAGGCGTTACCCCCACTTGTAGCGCAAAAAAGGCCTTTTTCATGAATTTTTTTAAAGAAAACTACAAAACTTTTTTAATCGATCAATATACCATCTTAAAGAACACATCTTAAAGAACTTTCAGTAATTTTTTTATTGAAAAATATTACATTGTTTAGTGGCAAATGGCCGTCAATGAAATAATGTTTTTATATACACGGTTTGCGGTGACCAACATTGCGGCGAAGTGGATCATCTGAAAAAAAAATGCGGATGGATTTAGTCAAATATAAGTATAAACTAGTCTTTGATCGAAGGATTGTAAAAAATATTCATTTTTCACAAAATGGCGAACAGTCAAAGTTAATGGTTCGATTTTAACGAAAAAAAAAACGGCCGTTTTTTGGCTATAAAACAGCCATTTTTTTCGAAAAAAAAAATCGAACGATTAAAGACTACATTTTTATGTATTAAATAAGCCTGCATAATTTCAAGAAGATCGATTCATTAGTGTTGGAGTAATCGTGGTCACCGACTTCAGAAATGCCCTTTCGAGAAAAACGCGTTTAAAGTTTTAATTGCAGTTTACACGAAGAAATTTTTTTTTTTTTGTAAACTTACATAGAGTCATCTATTCCGGGCCCGTTTTTATAAATTCCAGTCTATTATATGAATGTTGTGAATGCCAGGTATACGACGCTTTTCATCGAACAATGCATTGAAGGTCGGAGGGAGGGTCGAGCGCGCCAGACGGCAGACTAGCCGGTCGTTTACACAAGGGATTCTTCACTTTCAACGCTCATATCTCAGTCAATTTTGTTCGGATCGACTTGAAATTTTCAGGACATATTCTCAGATAATTATACTTTAAAAAAATGCAATAAAAAATATCGATTTTTTCAAAATCGCAAGTGGGGGTAAACCCTTAATACCTCTAACTGAGCAGTAGATTGATGGCACCATGGAATGCTTTGAGTGAAACAAAATTTTTTTTTTTCGGAAAAATGAATTTTTTTTCGGAGTTCTGGTTGCCCCCGCAAGAGTTCTGTTAAATAGCTTTACAACTTTTTTTGATCAGACAAATATTTACAACGGTACACTCGAGAAAGTTTTATGAAGTTGCCCCCCACCCCCCTGACGGAAAAAATCGTAACTAAGAACCGAACTATCGATGAAAAGTACATAGAACTCCAGAACTATGCAAGTGGCAACTAGAACTGATTTTCATTTATTACCTCCAACTGAGCAGTAGATTGATGGCACGATGGAATGCTTTGAGTGAAAGCAAATTTTTTTTTCGGAAAAATGAATTTTTTTTCGGAGTTCTGGCTGCCCCCTCAAGAGTTCTGTTAAATAGCTTTACAACTTTTTTTGATCAGACAAATATTTACAACGGTACACTCGAGAAAGTTTTATGAAGTTGCCCCCCACCCCCCTGACGGAAAAAAATCGTAACTAAGAACCGAACTATCGATGAAAAGTACATAGAACTCCAGAACTATGCAAGTGGCAACTAGAACTGATTTTCATTTATTACCTCCAACTGAGCAGTAGATTGATGGCACGATGGAATGCTTTGAGTGAAAGCAATTTTTTTTTGTCGGAAAAATGAATTTTTTTTCGGAGTTCTGGTTGCCCCCGCAAGAGTTCTGTTAAATAGCTTTACAACTTTTTTTGATCAGACAAATATTTACAACGGTACACTCGAGAAAGTTTTATGAAGTTGCCCCCCACCCCTCTGACGGAAAAAAAATCGTAACTGAGAACCGAACTATCGATGAAAAGTACATAGAACTCCAGAACTATGCAAGTGGCAACTAGAACTGATTTTCATTTATTACCTCCAACTGAGCAGTAGATTGATGGCACGATGGAATGCTTTGAGTGAAAGCAAATTTTTTTTTTGGAAAAATGGATTTTTTTTCGATTTCTGGCTGCCCCCGCAAGAGTTCTGTTAAATAGCTTTACAACTTTTTTTGATCAGACAAATATTTACAACGGTACACTCGAGAAAGTTTTATGAAGTTGCCCCCCACCCCCCTGACGGAAAAAAATCGTAACTAAGAACCGAACTATCGATGAAAAGTACATAGAACTCCAGAACTATGCAAGTGGCAACTAGAACTGATTTTCATTTATTACCTCCAACTGAGCAGTAGAGTGATGGCACGATGGAATGCTTTGAGTGAAAGCAATTTTTTTTTGTCGGAAAAATGAATTTTTTTTCGGAGTTCTGGTTGCCCCCGCAAGAGTTCTGTTAAATAGCTTTACAACTTTTTTTGATCAGACAAATATTTACAACGGTACACTCGAGAAAGTTTTATGAAGTTGCCCCCCACCCCTCTGACGGAAAAAAAATCGTAACTGAGAACCGAACTATCAATGAAAAGTACATAGAACTCCAGAACTATGCAAGTGGCAACTAGAACTGATTTTCATTTATTACCTCCAACTGAGCAGTAGATTGATGGCACGATGGAATGCTTTGAGTGAAAGCAAATTTTTTTTTTGGAAAAATGGATTTTTTTTCGATTTCTGGCTGCCCCCGCAAGAGTTCTGTTAAATAGCTTTACAACTTTTTTTGATCAGACAAATATTTACAACGGTACACTCGAGAAAGTTTTATGAAGTTGCCCCCCACCCCCCTGACGGAAAAAAATCGTAACTAAGAACCGAACTATCGATGAAAAGTACATAGAACTCCAGAACTATGCAAGTGGCAACTAGAACTGATTTTCATTTATTACCTCCAACTGAGCAGTAGATTGATGGCACGATGGAATGCTTTGAGTGAAAGCAATTTTTTTTTGTCGGAAAAATGAATTTTTTTTCGGAGTTCTGGTTGCCCCCGCAAGAGTTCTGTTAAATAGCTTTACAACTTTTTTTGATCAGACAAATATTTACAACGGTACACTCGAGAAAGTTTTATGAAGTTGCCCCCCACCCCCCTGACGGAAAAAAAATCGTAACTGAGAACCGAACTATCGATGAAAAGTACATAGAACTCCAGAACTATGCAAGTGGCAACTAGAACTGATTTTCATTTATTACCTCCAACTGAGCAGTAGATTGATGGCACGATGGAATGCTTTGAGTGAAAGCAAATTTTTTTTTTGGAAAAATGGATTTTTTTTCGATTTCTGGCTGCCCCCGCAAGAGTTCTGTTAAATAGCTTTACAACTTTTTTTGATCAGACAAATATTTACAACGGTACACTCGAGAAAGTTTTATGAAGTTGCCCCCCACCCCCCTGACGGAAAAAAATCGTAACTAAGAACCGAACTATCGATGAAAAGTACATAGAACTCCAGAACTATGCAAGTGGCAACTAGAACTGATTTTCATTTATTACCTCCAACTGAGCAGTAGATTGATGGCACGATGGAATGCTTTGAGTGAAAGCAATTTTTTTTTGTCGGAAAAATGAATTTTTTTCGGAGTTCTGGTTGCCCCCGCAAGAGTTCTGTTAAATAGCTTTACAACTTTTTTTGATCAGACAAATATTTACAACGGTACACTCGAGAAAGTTTTATGAAGTTGCCCCCCACCCCTCTGACGGAAAAAAAATCGTAACTGAGAACCGAACTATCGATGAAAAGTACATAGAACTCCAGAACTATGCAAGTGGCAACTAGAACTGATTTTCATTTATTACCTCCAACTGAGCAGTAGATTGATGGCACGATGGAATGCTTTGAGTGAAAGCAAATTTTTTTTTTGGAAAAATGGATTTTTTTTCGATTTCTGGCTGCCCCCGCAAGAGTTCTGTTAAATAGCTTTACAACTTTTTTTGATCAGACAAATATTTACAACGGTACACTCGAGAAAGTTTTATGAAGTTGCCCCCCACCCCCCTGACGGAAAAAAATCGTAACTAAGAACCGAACTATCGATGAAAAGTACATAGAACTCCAGAACTATGCAAGTGGCAACTAGAACTGATTTTCATTTATTACCTCCAACTGAGCAGTAGATTGATGGCACGATGGAATGCTTTGAGTGAAAGCAATTTTTTTTTGTCGGAAAAATGAATTTTTTTTCGGAGTTCTGGTTGCCCCCGCAAGAGTTCTGTTAAATAGCTTTACAACTTTTTTTGATCAGACAAATATTTACAACGGTACACTCGAGAAAGTTTTATGAAGTTGCCCCCCACCCCTCTGACGGAAAAAAAATCGTAACTGAGAACCGAACTATCGATGAAAAGTACATAGAACTCCAGAACTATGCAAGTGGCAACTAGAACTGATTTTCATTGATTACCTCCAACTGAGCAGTAGATTGATGGCACGATGGAATGCTTTGAGTGAAAGCAATTTTTTTTTGTCGGAAAAATGAATTTTTTTTCGGAGTTCTGGTTGCCCCCGCAAGAGTTCTGTTAAATAGCTTTACAACTTTTTTTGATCAGACAAATATTTACAACGGTACACTCGAGAAAGTTTTATGAAGTTGCCCCCCACCCCTCTGACGGAAAAAAAATCGTAACTGAGAACCGAACTATCGATGAAAAGTACATAGAACTCCAGAACTATGCAAGTGGCAACTAGAACTGATTTTCATTTATTACCTCCAACTGAGCAGTAGATTGATGGCACGATGGAATGCTTTGAGTGAAAGCAAATTTTTTTTTTGGAAAAATGGATTTTTTTTCGATTTCTGGCTGCCCCCGCAAGAGTTCTGTTAAATAGCTTTACAACTTTTTTTGATCAGACAAATATTTACAACGGTACACTCGAGAAAGTTTTATGAAGTTGCCCCCCACCCCCCTGACGGAAAAAAATCGTAACTAAGAACCGAACTATCGATGAAAAGTACATAGAACTCCAGAACTATGCAAGTGGCAACTAGAACTGATTTTCATTTATTACCTCCAACTGAGCAGTAGATTGATGGCACGATGGAATGCTTTGAGTGAAAGCAATTTTTTTTTGTCGGAAAAATGAATTTTTTTTCGGAGTTCTGGTTGCCCCCGCAAGAGTTCTGTTAAATAGCTTTACAACTTTTTTTGATCAGACAAATATTTACAACGGTACACTCGAGAAAGTTTTATGAAGTTGCCCCCCACCCCTCTGACGGAAAAAAAATCGTAACTGAGAACCGAACTATCGATGAAAAGTACATAGAACTCCAGAACTATGCAAGTGGCAACTACAACTGATTTTCATTTATTACCTCCAACTGAGCAGTAGATTGATGGCACGATGGAATGCTTTGAGTGAAAGCAAATTTTTTTTTTGGAAAAATGGATTTTTTTTCGATTTCTGGCTGCCCCCGCAAGAGTTCTGTTAAATAGCTTTACAACTTTTTTTGATCAGACAAATATTTACAACGGTACACTCGAGAAAGTTTTATGAAGTTGCCCCCCACCCCCCTGACGGAAAAAAATCGTAACTAAGAACCGAACTATCGATGAAAAGTACATAGAACTCCAGAACTATGCAAGTGGCAACTAGAACTGATTTTCATTTATTACCTCCAACTGAGCAGTAGATTGATGGCACGATGGAATGCTTTGAGTGAAAGCAATTTTTTTTTGTCGGAAAAATGAATTTTTTTTCGGAGTTCTGGTTGCCCCCGCAAGAGTTCTGTTAAATAGCTTTACAACTTTTTTTGATCAGACAAATATTTACAACGGTACACTCGAGAAAGTTTTATGAAGTTGCCCCCCACCCCCCTGACGGAAAAAAAATCGTAACTGAGAACCGAACTATCGATGAAAAGTACATAGAACTCCAGAACTATGCAAGTGGCAACTAGAACTGATTTTCATTTATTACCTCCAACTGAGCAGTAGATTGATGGCACGATGGAATGCTTTGAGTGAAAGCAAATTTTTTTTTTGGAAAAATGGATTTTTTTTCGATTTCTGGCTGCCCCCGCAAGAGTTCTGTTAAATAGCTTTACAACTTTTTTTGATCAGACAAATATTTACAACGGTACACTCGAGAAAGTTTTATGAAGTTGCCCCCCACCCCCCTGACGGAAAAAAATCGTAACTAAGAACCGAACTATCGATGAAAAGTACATAGAACTCCAGAACTATGCAAGTGGCAACTAGAACTGATTTTCATTTATTACCTCCAACTGAGCAGTAGATTGATGGCACGATGGAATGCTTTGAGTGAAAGCAATTTTTTTTTGTCGGAAAAATGAATTTTTTTCGGAGTTCTGGTTGCCCCCGCAAGAGTTCTGTTAAATAGCTTTACAACTTTTTTTGATCAGACAAATATTTACAACGGTACACTCGAGAAAGTTTTATGAAGTTGCCCCCCACCCCTCTGACGGAAAAAAAATCGTAACTGAGAACCGAACTATCGATGAAAAGTACATAGAACTCCAGAACTATGCAAGTGGCAACTAGAACTGATTTTCATTTATTACCTCCAACTGAGCAGTAGATTGATGGCACGATGGAATGCTTTGAGTGAAAGCAAATTTTTTTTTTGGAAAAATGGATTTTTTTTCGATTTCTGGCTGCCCCCGCAAGAGTTCTGTTAAATAGCTTTACAACTTTTTTTGATCAGACAAATATTTACAACGGTACACTCGAGAAAGTTTTATGAAGTTGCCCCCCACCCCCCTGACGGAAAAAAATCGTAACTAAGAACCGAACTATCGATGAAAAGTACATAGAACTCCAGAACTATGCAAGTGGCAACTAGAACTGATTTTCATTTATTACCTCCAACTGAGCAGTAGATTGATGGCACGATGGAATGCTTTGAGTGAAAGCAATTTTTTTTTGTCGGAAAAATGAATTTTTTTTCGGAGTTCTGGTTGCCCCCGCAAGAGTTCTGTTAAATAGCTTTACAACTTTTTTTGATCAGACAAATATTTACAACGGTACACTCGAGAAAGTTTTATGAAGTTGCCCCCCACCCCTCTGACGGAAAAAAAATCGTAACTGAGAACCGAACTATCGATGAAAAGTACATAGAACTCCAGAACTATGCAAGTGGCAACTAGAACTGATTTTCATTTATTACCTCCAACTGAGCAGTAGATTGATGGCACGATGGAATGCTTTGAGTGAAAGCAATTTTTTTTTGTCGGAAAAATGAATTTTTTTTCGGAGTTCTGGTTGCCCCCGCAAGAGTTCTGTTAAATAGCTTTACAACTTTTTTTGATCAGACAAATATTTACAACGGTACACTCGAGAAAGTTTTATGAAGTTGCCCCCCACCCCTCTGACGGAAAAAAAATCGTAACTGAGAACCGAACTATCGATGAAAAGTACATAGAACTCCAGAACTATGCAAGTGGCAACTAGAACTGATTTTCATTTATTACCTCCAACTGAGCAGTAGATTGATGGCACGATGGAATGCTTTGAGTGAAAGCAAATTTTTTTTTTGGAAAAATGGATTTTTTTTCGATTTCTGGCTGCCCCCGCAAGAGTTCTGTTAAATAGCTTTACAACTTTTTTTGATCAGACAAATATTTACAACGGTACACTCGAGAAAGTTTTATGAAGTTGCCCCCCACCCCCCTGACGGAAAAAAATCGTAACTAAGAACCGAACTATCGATGAAAAGTACATAGAACTCCAGAACTATGCAAGTGGCAACTAGAACTGATTTTCATTTATTACCTCCAACTGAGCAGTAGATTGATGGCACGATGGAATGCTTTGAGTGAAAGCAATTTTTTTTTGTCGGAAAAATGAATTTTTTTTCGGAGTTCTGGTTGCCCCCGCAAGAGTTCTGTTAAATAGCTTTACAACTTTTTTTGATCAGACAAATATTTACAACGGTACACTCGAGAAAGTTTTATGAAGTTGCCCCCCACCCCTCTGACGGAAAAAAAATCGTAACTGAGAACCGAACTATCGATGAAAAGTACATAGAACTCCAGAACTATGCAAGTGGCAACTAGAACTGATTTTCATTTATTACCTCCAACTGAGCAGTAGATTGATGGCACGATGGAATGCTTTGAGTGAAAGCAAATTTTTTTTTGGAAAAATGGATTTTTTTTCGATTTCTGGCTGCCCCCGCAAGCGTTCTGTTAAATAGCTTTACAACTTTTTTTGATCAGACAAATATTTACAACGGTACACTCGAGAAAGTTTTATGAAGTTGCCCCCCACCCCCCTGACGGAAAAAAATCGTAACTAAGAACCGAACTATCGATGAAAAGTACATAGAACTCCAGAACTATGCAAGTGGCAACTAGAACTGATTTTCATTTATTACCTCCAACTGAGCAGTAGATTGATGGCACGATGGAATGCTTTGAGTGAAAGCAATTTTTTTTTGTCGGAAAAATGAATTTTTTTTCGGAGTTCTGGTTGCCCCCGCAAGAGTTCTGTTAAATAGCTTTACAACTTTTTTTGATCAGACAAATATTTACAACGGTACACTCGAGAAAGTTTTATGAAGTTGCCCCCCACCCCTCTGACGGAAAAAAAATCGTAACTGAGAACCGAACTATCGATGAAAAGTACATAGAGCTCCAGAACTATGCAAGTGGCAACTAGAACTGATTTTCATTTATTACCTCCAACTGAGCAGTAGATTGATGGCACGATGGAATGCTTTGAGTGAAAGCAAATTTTTTTTTTGGAAAAATGGATTTTTTTTCGATTTCTGGCTGCCCCCGCAAGAGTTCTGTTAAATAGCTTTACAACTTTTTTTGATCAGACAAATATTTACAACGGTACACTCGAGAAAGTTTTATGAAGTTGCCCCCCACCCCCCTGACGGAAAAAAATCGTAACTAAGAACCGAACTATCGATGAAAAGTACATAGAACTCCAGAACTATGCAAGTGGCAACTAGAACTGATTTTCATTTATTACCTCCAACTGAGCAGTAGATTGATGGCACGATGGAATGCTTTGAGTGAAAGCAATTTTTTTTTGTCGGAAAAATGAATTTTTTTTCGGAGTTCTGGTTGCCCCCGCAAGAGTTCTGTTAAATAGCTTTACAACTTTTTTTGATCAGACAAATATTTACAACGGTACACTCGAGAAAGTTTTATGAAGTTGCCCCCCACCCCTCTGACGGAAAAAAAATCGTAACTGAGAACCGAACTATCGATGAAAAGTACATAGAACTCCAGAACTATGCAAGTGGCAACTAGAACTGATTTTCATTTATTACCTCCAACTGAGCAGTAGATTGATGGCACGATGGAATGCTTTGAGTGAAAGCAAATTTTTTTTTTGGAAAAATGGATTTTTTTTCGATTTCTGGCTGCCCCCGCAAGAGTTCTGTTAAATAGCTTTACAACTTTTTTTGATCAGACAAATATTTACAACGCTACACTCGAGAAAGTTTTATGAAGTTGCCCCCCACCCCCCTGACGGAAAAAAATCGTAACTAAGAACCGAACTATCGATGAAAAGTACATAGAACTCCAGAACTATGCAAGTGGCAACTAGAACTGATTTTCATTTATTACCTCCAACTGAGCAGTAGATTGATGGCACGATGGAATGCTTTGAGTGAAAGCAATTTTTTTTTGTCGGAAAAATGAATTTTTTTTCGGAGTTCTGGTTGCCCCCGCAAGAGTTCTGTTAAATAGCTTTACAACTTTTTTTGATCAGACAAATATTTACAACGGTACACTCGAGAAAGTTTTATGAAGTTGCCCCCCACCCCTCTGACGGAAAAAAAATCGTAACTGAGAACCGAACTATCGATGAAAAGTACATAGAACTCCAGAACTATGCAAGTGGCAACTAGAACTGATTTTCATTTATTACCTCCAACTGAGCAGTAGATTGATGGCACGATGGAATGCTTTGAGTGAAAGCAAATTTTTTTTTTGGAAAAATGGATTTTTTTTCGATTTCTGGCTGCCCCCGCAAGAGTTCTGTTAAATAGCTTTACAACTTTTTTTGATCAGACAAATATTTACAACGCTACACTCGAGAAAGTTTTATGAAGTTGCCCCCCACCCCCCTGACGGAAAAAAATCGTAACTAAGAACCGAACTATCGATGAAAAGTACATAGAACTCCAGAACTATGCAAGTGGCAACTAGAACTGATTTTCATTTATTACCTCCAACTGAGCAGTAGATTGATGGCACGATGGAATGCTTTGAGTGAAAGCAATTTTTTTTTGTCGGAAAAATGAATTTTTTTTCGGAGTTCTGGTTGCCCCCGCAAGAGTTCTGTTAAATAGCTTTACAACTTTTTTTGATCAGACAAATATTTACAACGGTACACTCGAGAAAGTTTTATGAAGTTGCCCCCCACCCCTCTGACGGAAAAAAAATCGTAACTGAGAACCGAACTATCGATGAAAAGTACATAGAACTCCAGAACTATGCAAGTGGCAACTAGAACTGATTTTCATTTATTACCTCCAACTGAGCAGTAGATTGATGGCACGATGGAATGCTTTGAGTGAAAGCAAATTTTTTTTTTGGAAAAATGGATTTTTTTTCGATTTCTGGCTGCCCCCGCAAGAGTTCTGTTAAATAGCTTTACAACTTTTTTTGATCAGACAAATATTTACAACGGTACACTCGAGAAAGTTTTATGAAGTTGCCCCCCACCCCCCTGACGGAAAAAAATCGTAACTAAGAACCGAACTATCGATGAAAAGTACATAGAACTCCAGAACTATGCAAGTGGCAACTAGAACTGATTTTCATTTATTACCTCCAACTGAGCAGTAGATTGATGGCACGATGGAATGCTTTGAGTGAAAGCAATTTTTTTTTGTCGGAAAAATGAATTTTTTTTCGGAGTTCTGGTTGCCCCCGCAAGAGTTCTGTTAAATAGCTTTACAACTTTTTTTGATCAGACAAATATTTACAACGGTACACTCGAGAAAGTTTTATGAAGTTGCCCCCCACCCCTCTGACGGAAAAAAAATCGTAACTGAGAACCGAACTATCGATGAAAAGTACATAGAGCTCCAGAACTATGCAAGTGGCAACTAGAACTGATTTTCATTTATTACCTCCAACTGAGCAGTAGATTGATGGCACGATGGAATGCTTTGAGTGAAAGCAAATTTTTTTTTTGGAAAAATGGATTTTTTTTCGATTTCTGGCTGCCCCCGCAAGAGTTCTGTTAAATAGCTTTACAACTTTTTTTGATCAGACAAATATTTACAACGGTACACTCGAGAAAGTTTTATGAAGTTGCCCCCCACCCCCCTGACGGAAAAAAATCGTAACTAAGAACCGAACTATCGATGAAAAGTACATAGAACTCCAGAACTATGCAAGTGGCAACTAGAACTGATTTTCATTTATTACCTCCAACTGAGCAGTAGATTGATGGCACGATGGAATGCTTTGAGTGAAAGCAATTTTTTTTTGTCGGAAAAATGAATTTTTTTTCGGAGTTCTGGTTGCCCCCGCAAGAGTTCTGTTAAATAGCTTTACAACTTTTTTTGATCAGACAAATATTTACAACGGTACACTCGAGAAAGTTTTATGAAGTTGCCCCCCACCCCTCTGACGGAAAAAAAATCGTAACTGAGAACCGAACTATCGATGAAAAGTACATAGAACTCCAGAACTATGCAAGTGGCAACTAGAACTGATTTTCATTTATTACCTCCAACTGAGCAGTAGATTGATGGCACGATGGAATGCTTTGAGTGAAAGCAAATTTTTTTTTTGGAAAAATGGATTTTTTTTCGATTTCTGGCTGCCCCCGCAAGAGTTCTGTTAAATAGCTTTACAACTTTTTTTGATCAGACAAATATTTACAACGCTACACTCGAGAAAGTTTTATGAAGTTGCCCCCCACCCCCCTGACGGAAAAAAATCGTAACTAAGAACCGAACTATCGATGAAAAGTACATAGAACTCCAGAACTATGCAAGTGGCAACTAGAACTGATTTTCATTTATTACCTCCAACTGAGCAGTAGATTGATGGCACGATGGAATGCTTTGAGTGAAAGCAATTTTTTTTTGTCGGAAAAATGAATTTTTTTTCGGAGTTCTGGTTGCCCCCGCAAGAGTTCTGTTAAATAGCTTTACAACTTTTTTTGATCAGACAAATATTTACAACGGTACACTCGAGAAAGTTTTATGAAGTTGCCCCCCACCCCTCTGACGGAAAAAAAATCGTAACTGAGAACCGAACTATCGATGAAAAGTACATAGAACTCCAGAACTATGCAAGTGGCAACTAGAACTGATTTTCATTTATTACCTCCAACTGAGCAGTAGATTGATGGCACGATGGAATGCTTTGAGTGAAAGCAAATTTTTTTTTTGGAAAAATGGATTTTTTTTCGATTTCTGGCTGCCCCCGCAAGAGTTCTGTTAAATAGCTTTACAACTTTTTTTGATCAGACAAATATTTACAACGCTACACTCGAGAAAGTTTTATGAAGTTGCCCCCCACCCCCCTGACGGAAAAAAATCGTAACTAAGAACCGAACTATCGATGAAAAGTACATAGAACTCCAGAACTATGCAAGTGGCAACTAGAACTGATTTTCATTTATTACCTCCAACTGAGCAGTAGATTGATGGCACGATGGAATGCTTTGAGTGAAAGCAATTTTTTTTTGTCGGAAAAATGAATTTTTTTTCGGAGTTCTGGTTGCCCCCGCAAGAGTTCTGTTAAATAGCTTTACAACTTTTTTTGATCAGACAAATATTTACAACGGTACACTCGAGAAAGTTTTATGAAGTTGCCCCCCACCCCTCTGACGGAAAAAAAATCGTAACTGAGAACCGAACTATCGATGAAAAGTACATAGAACTCCAGAACTATGCAAGTGGCAACTAGAACTGATTTTCATTTATTACCTCCAACTGAGCAGTAGATTGATGGCACGATGGAATGCTTTGAGTGAAAGCAAATTTTTTTTTTGGAAAAATGGATTTTTTTTCGATTTCTGGCTGCCCCCGCAAGAGTTCTGTTAAATAGCTTTACAACTTTTTTTGATCAGACAAATATTTACAACGGTACACTCGAGAAAGTTTTATGAAGTTGCCCCCCACCCCCCTGACGGAAAAAAATCGTAACTAAGAACCGAACTATCGATGAAAAGTACATAGAACTCCAGAACTATGCAAGTGGCAACTAGAACTGATTTTCATTTATTACCTCCAACTGAGCAGTAGATTGATGGCACGATGGAATGCTTTGAGTGAAAGCAATTTTTTTTTGTCGGAAAAATGAATTTTTTTTCGGAGTTCTGGTTGCCCCCGCAAGAGTTCTGTTAAATAGCTTTACAACTTTTTTTGATCAGACAAATATTTACAACGGTACACTCGAGAAAGTTTTATGAAGTTGCCCCCCACCCCTCTGACGGAAAAAAATCGTAACTGAGAACCGAACTATCGATGAAAAGTACATAGAACTCCAGAACTATGCAAGTGGCAACTAGAACTGATTTTCATTTATTACCTCCAACTGAGCAGTAGATTGATGGCACGATGGAATGCTTTGAGTGAAAGCAAATTTTTTTTTGGAAAAATGGATTTTTTTTCGATTTCTGGCTGCCCCCGCAAGCGTTCTGTTAAATAGCTTTACAACTTTTTTTGATCAGACAAATATTTACAACGGTACACTCGAGAAAGTTTTATGAAGTTGCCCCCCACCCCCCTGACGGAAAAAAATCGTAACTAAGAACCGAACTATCGATGAAAAGTACATAGAACTCCAGAACTATGCAAGTGGCAACTAGAACTGATTTTCATCTATTACCTCCAACTGAGCAGTAGATTGATGGCACGATGGAATGCTTTGAGTGAAAGCAATTTTTTTTTGTCGGAAAAATGAATTTTTTTTCGGAGTTCTGGTTGCCCCCGCAAGAGTTCTGTTAAATAGCTTTACAACTTTTTTTGATCAGACAAATATTTACAACGGTACACTCGAGAAAGTTTTATGAAGTTGCCCCCCACCCCTCTGACGGAAAAAAAATCGTAACTGAGAACCGAACTATCGATGAAAAGTACATAGAACTCCAGAACTATGCAAGTGGCAACTAGAACTGATTTTCATTTATTACCTCCAACTGAGCAGTAGATTGATGGCACGATGGAATGCTTTGAGTGAAAGCAAATTTTTTTTTTGGAAAAATGGATTTTTTTTCGATTTCTGGCTGCCCCCGCAAGAGTTCTGTTAAATAGCTTTACAACTTTTTTTGATCAGACAAATATTTACAACGGTACACTCGAGAAAGTTTTATGAAGTTGCCCCCCACCCCCCTGACGGAAAAAAATCGTAACTAAGAACCGAACTATCGATGAAAAGTACATAGAACTCCAGAACTATGCAAGTGGCAACTAGAACTGATTTTCATTTATTACCTCCAACTGAGCAGTAGATTGATGGCACGATGGAATGCTTTGAGTGAAAGCAATTTTTTTTTGTCGGAAAAATGAATTTTTTTTCGGAGTTCTGGTTGCCCCCGCAAGAGTTCTGTTAAATAGCTTTACAACTTTTTTTGATCAGACAAATATTTACAACGGTACACTCGAGAAAGTTTTATGAAGTTGCCCCCCACCCACCTGACGGAAAAAAATCGTAACTAAGAACCGAACTATCGATGAAAAGTACATAGAACTCCAGAACTATGCAAGTGGCAACTAGAACTGATTTTCATTTATTACCTCCAACTGAGCAGTAGATTGATGGCACGATGGAATGCTTTGAGTGAAAGCAATTTTTTTTTGTCGGAAAAATGAATTTTTTTTCGGAGTTCTGGTTGCCCCCGCAAGAGTTCTGTTAAATAGCTTTACAACTTTTTTTGATCAGACAAATATTTACAACGGTACACTCGAGAAAGTTTTATGAAGTTGCCCCCCACCCCTCTGACGGAAAAAAAATCGTAACTGAGAACCGAACTATCGATGAAAAGTACATAGAACTCCAGAACTATGCAAGTGGCAACTAGAACTGATTTTCATTTATTACCTCCAACTGAGCAGTAGATTGATGGCACGATGGAATGCTTTGAGTGAAAGCAAATTTTTTTTTGGAAAAATGGATTTTTTTTCGATTTCTGGCTGCCCCCGCAAGCGTTCTGTTAAATAGCTTTACAACTTTTTTTGATCAGACAAATATTTACAACGGTACACTCGAGAAAGTTTTATGAAGTTGCCCCCCACCCCCCTGACGGAAAAAAATCGTAACTAAGAACCGAACTATCGATGAAAAGTACATAGAACTCCAGAACTATGCAAGTGGCAACTAGAACTGATTTTCATTTATTACCTCCAACTGAGCAGTAGATTGATGGCACGATGGAATGCTTTGAGTGAAACCAATTTTTTTTTGTCGGAAAAATGAATTTTTTTTCGGAGTTCTGGTTGCCCCCGCGAGAGTTCTGTTAAATAGCTTTACAACTTTTTTTGATCAGACAAATATTTACAACGGTACACTCGAGAAAGTTTTATGAAGTTGCCCCCCACCCCTCTGACGGAAAAAAAATCGTAACTGAGAACCGAACTATCGATGAAAAGTACATAGAACTCCAGAACTATGCAAGTGGCAACTAGAACTGATTTTCATTTATTACCTCCAACTGAGCAGTAGATTGATGGCACGATGGAATGCTTTGAGTGAAAGCAAATTTTTTTTTTGGAAAAATGGATTTTTTTTCGATTTCTGGCTGCCCCCGCAAGAGTTCTGTTAAATAGCTTTACAACTTTTTTTGATCAGACAAATATTTACAACGGTACACTCGAGAAAGTTTTATGAAGTTGCCCCCCACCCCCCTGACGGAAAAAAATCGTAACTAAGAACCGAACTATCGATGAAAAGTACATAGAACTCCAGAACTATGCAAGTGGCAACTAGAACTGATTTTCATTTATTACCTCCAACTGAGCAGTAGATTGATGGCACGATGGAATGCTTTGAGTGAAAGCAATTTTTTTTTGTCGGAAAAATGAATTTTTTTTCGGAGTTCTGGTTGCCCCCGCAAGAGTTCTGTTAAATAGCTTTACAACTTTTTTTGATCAGACAAATATTTACAACGGTACACTCGAGAAAGTTTTATGAAGTTGCCCCCCACCCCTCTGACGGAAAAAAAATCGTAACTGAGAACCGAACTATCGATGAAAAGTACATAGAACTCCAGAACTATGCAAGTGGCAACTAGAACTGATTTTCATTTATTACCTCCAACTGAGCAGTAGATTGATGGCACGATGGAATGCTTTGAGTGAAAGCAAATTTTTTTTTGGAAAAATGGATTTTTTTTCGATTTCTGGCTGCCCCCGCAAGCGTTCTGTTAAATAGCTTTACAACTTTTTTTGATCAGACAAATATTTACAACGGTACACTCGAGAAAGTTTTATGAAGTTGCCCCCCACCCCTCTGACGGAAAAAAAATCGTAACTGAGAACCGAACTATCGATGAAAAGTACATAGAACTCCAGATCTATGCAAGTGGCAACTAGAACTGATTTTCATTTATTACCTCCAACTGAGCAGTAGATTGATGGCACGATGGAATGCTTTGAGTGAAAGCAATTTTTTTTTGTCGGAAAAATGAATTTTTTTTCGGAGTTCTGGTTGCCCCCGCAAGAGTTCTGTTAAATAGCTTTACAACTTTTTTTGATCAGACAAATATTTACAACGGCACACTCGAGAAAGTTTTATGAAGTTGCCCCCCACCCCTCTGACGGAAAAAAAATCGTAACTGAGAACCGAACTATCGATGAAAAGTACATAGAACTCCAGAACTATGCAAGTGGCAACTAGAACTGATTTTCATTTATTACCTCCAACTGAGCAGTAGATTGATGGCACGATGGAATGCTTTGAGTGAAAGCAAATTTTTTTTTTGGAAAAATGGATTTTTTTTCGATTTCTGGCTGCCCCCGCAAGAGTTCTGTTAAATAGCTTTACAACTTTTTTTGATCAGACAAATATTTACAACGGTACACTCGAGAAAGTTTTATGAAGTTGCCCCCCACCCCTCTGACGGAAAAAAAATCGTAACTGAGAACCGAACTATCGATGAAAAGTACATAGAACTCCAGAACTATGCAAGTGGCAACTAGAACTGATTTTCATTTATTACCTCCAACTGAGCAGTAGATTGATGGCACGATGGAATGCTTTGAGTGAAAGCAAATTTTTTTTTGGAAAAATGGATTTTTTTTCGATTTCTGGCTGCCCCCGCAAGCGTTCTGTTAAATAGCTTTACAACTTTTTTTGATCAGACAAATATTTACAACGGTACACTCGAGAAAGTTTTATGAAGTTGCCCCCCACCCCTCTGACGGAAAAAAAATCGTAACTGAGAACCGAACTATCGATGAAAAGTACATAGAACTCCAGAACTATGCAAGTGGCAACTAGAACTGATTTTCATTTATTACCTCCAACTGAGCAGTAGATTGATGGCACGATGGAATGCTTTGAGTGAAAGCAAATTTTTTTTTTGGAAAAATGGATTTTTTTTCGATTTCTGGCTGCCCCCGCAAGAGTTCTGTTAAATAGCTTTACAACTTTTTTTGATCAGACAAATATTTACAACGGTACACTCGAGAAAGTTTTATGAAGTTGCCCCCCACCCCCCTGACGGAAAAAAATCGTAACTAAGAACCGAACTATCGATGAAAAGTACATAGAACTCCAGAACTATGCAAGTGGCAACTAGAACTGATTTTCATTTATTACCTCCAACTGAGCAGTAGATTGATGGCACGATGGAATGCTTTGAGTGAAAGCTATTTTTTTTTGTCGGAAAAATGAATTTTTTTCGGAGTTCTGGTTGCCCCCGCAAGAGTTCTGTTAAATAGCTTTACAACTTTTTTTGATCAGACAAATATTTACAACGGTACACTCGAGAAAGTTTTATGAAGTTGCCCCCCACCCCTCTGACGGAAAAAAAATCGTAACTGAGAACCGAACTATCGATGAAAAGTACATAGAACTCCAGAACTATGCAAGTGGCAACTAGAACTGATTTTCATTTATTACCTCCAACTGAGCAGTAGATTGATGGCACGATGGAATGCTTTGAGTGAAAGCAAATTTTTTTTTTGGAAAAATGGATTTTTTTTCGATTTCTGGCTGCCCCCGCAAGAGTTCTGTTAAATAGCTTTACAACTTTTTTTGATCAGACAAATATTTACAACGGTACACTCGAGAAAGTTTTATGAAGTTGCCCCCCACCCCCCTGACGGAAAAAAATCGTAACTAAGAACCGAACTATCGATGAAAAGTACATAGAACTCCAGAACTATGCAAGTGGCAACTAGAACTGATTTTCATTTATTACCTCCAACTGAGCAGTAGATTGATGGCACGATGGAATGCTTTGAGTGAAAGCAATTTTTTTTTGTCGGAAAAATGAATTTTTTTTCGGAGTTCTGGTTGCCCCCGCAAGAGTTCTGTTAAATAGCTTTACAACTTTTTTTGATCAGACAAATATTTACAACGGTACACTCGAGAAAGTTTTATGAAGTTGCCCCCCACCCCTCTGACGGAAAAAAA
The DNA here is from genome assembly GCA_963210295.1 of Ophion ellenae. Lineage (NCBI taxonomy): Eukaryota > Metazoa > Arthropoda > Insecta > Hymenoptera > Ichneumonidae > Ophion > Ophion ellenae. The sequence goes on from OY723394.1 coordinate 22,161,758, forward strand.
ATCGTAACTGAAAACCGAACTATCGATGAAAAGTACATAGAACTCCAGAACTATGCAAGTGGCAACTAGAACTGATTTTCATTTATTACCTCCAACTGAGCAGTAGATTGATGGCACGATGGAATGCTTTGAGTGAAAGCAAATTTTTTTTTTGGAAAAATGGATTTTTTTTCGATTTCTGGCTGCCCCCGCAAGAGTTCTGTTAAATAGCTTTACAACTTTTTTTGATCAGACAAATATTTACAACGGTACACTCGAGAAAGTTTTATAAAGTTGCCCCCCACCCCTCTGACGGAAAAAAAATCGTAACTGAGAACCGAACTATCGATGAAAAGTACATAGAACTCCAGAACTATGCAAGTGGCAACTAGAACTGATTTTCATTTATTACCTCCAACTGAGCAGTAGATTGATGGCACGATGGAATGCTTTGAGTGAAAGCAAATTTTTTTTTGGAAAAATGGATTTTTTTTCGATTTCTGGCTGCCCCCGCAAGCGTTCTGTTAAATAGCTTTACAACTTTTTTTGATCAGACAAATATTTACAACGGTACACTCGAGAAAGTTTTATGAAGTTGCCCCCCACCCCCCTGACGGAAAAAAATCGTAACTAAGAACCGAACTATCGATGAAAAGTACATAGAACTCCAGAACTATGCAAGTGGCAACTAGAACTGATTTTCATTTATTACCTCCAACTGAGCAGTAGATTGATGGCACGATGGAATGCTTTGAGTGAAACCAATTTTTTTTTGTCGGAAAAATGAATTTTTTTTCGGAGTTCTGGTTGCCCCCGCAAGAGTTCTGTTAAATAGCTTTACAACTTTTTTTGATCAGACAAATATTTACAACGGTACACTCGAGAAAGTTTTATGAAGTTGCCCCCCACCCCTCTGACGGAAAAAAAATCGTAACTGAGAACCGAACTATCGATGAAAAGTACATAGAACTCCAGAACTATGCAAGTGGCAACTAGAACTGATTTTCATTTATTACCTCCAACTGAGCAGTAGATTGATGGCACGATGGAATGCTTTGAGTGAAAGCAAATTTTTTTTTTGGAAAAATGGATTTTTTTTCGATTTCTGGCTGCCCCCGCAAGAGTTCTGTTAAATAGCTTTACAACTTTTTTTGATCAGACAAATATTTACAACGGTACACTCGAGAAAGTTTTATGAAGTTGCCCCCCACCCCCCTGACGGAAAAAAATCGTAACTAAGAACCGAACTATCGATGAAAAGTACATAGAACTCCAGAACTATGCAAGTGGCAACTAGAACTGATTTTCATTTATTACCTCCAACTGAGCAGTAGATTGATGGCACGATGGAATGCTTTGAGTGAAAGCAATTTTTTTTTGTCGGAAAAATGAATTTTTTTTCGGAGTTCTGGTTGCCCCCGCAAGAGTTCTGTTAAATAGCTTTACAACTTTTTTTGATCAGACAAATATTTACAACGGTACACTCGAGAAAGTTTTATGAAGTTGCCCCCCACCCCTCTGACGGAAAAAAAATCGTAACTGAGAACCGAACTATCGATGAAAAGTACATAGAACTCCAGAACTATGCAAGTGGCAACTACAACTGATTTTCATTTATTACCTCCAACTGAGCAGTAGATTGATGGCACGATGGAATGCTTTGAGTGAAAGCAAATTTTTTTTTTGGAAAAATGGATTTTTTTTCGATTTCTGGCTGCCCCCGCAAGAGTTCTGTTAAATAGCTTTACAACTTTTTTTGATCAGACAAATATTTACAACGGTACACTCGAGAAAGTTTTATGAAGTTGCCCCCCACCCCCCTGACGGAAAAAAATCGTAACTAAGAACCGAACTATCGATGAAAAGTACATAGAACTCCAGAACTATGCAAGTGGCAACTAGAACTGATTTCCATTTATTACCTCCAACTGAGCAGTAGATTGATGGCACGATGGAATGCTTTGAGTGAAAGCAATTTTTTTTTGTCGGAAAAATGAATTTTTTTTCGGAGTTCTGGTTGCCCCCGCAAGAGTTCTGTTAAATAGCTTTACAACTTTTTTTGATCAGACAAATATTTACAACGGTACACTCGAGAAAGTTTTATGAAGTTGCCCCCCACCCCTCTGACGGAAAAAAAATCGTAACTGAGAACCGAACTATCGATGAAAAGTACATAGAACTCCAGAACTATGCAAGTGGCAACTAGAACTGATTTTCATTTATTACCTCCAACTGAGCAGTAGATTGATGGCACGATGGAATGCTTTGAGTAAAAGCAAATTTTTTTTTTGGAAAAATGGATTTTTTTTCGATTTCTGGCTGCCCCCGCAAGAGTTCTGTTAAATAGCTTTACAACTTTTTTTGATCAGACAAATATTTACAACGGTACACTCGAGAAAGTTTTATGAAGTTGCCCCCCACCCCCCTGACGGAAAAAAATCGTAACTAAGAACCGAACTATCGATGAAAAGTACATAGAACTCCAGAACTATGCAAGTGGCAACTAGAACTGATTTTCATTTATTACCTCCAACTGAGCAGTAGATTGATGGCACGATGGAATGCTTTGAGTGAAAGCAATTTTTTTTTGTCGGAAAAATGAATTTTTTTTCGGAGTTCTGGTTGCCCCCGCAAGAGTTCTGTTAAATAGCTTTACAACTTTTTTTGATCAGACAAATATTTACAACGGCACACTCGAGAAAGTTTTATGAAGTTGCCCCCCACCCCTCTGACGGAAAAAAAATCGTAACTGAGAACCGAACTATCGATGAAAAGTACATAGAACTCCAGAACTATGCAAGTGGCAACTAGAACTGATTTTCATTTATTACCTCCAACTGAGCAGTAGATTGATGGCACGATGGAATGCTTTGAGTGAAAGCAAATTTTTTTTTTGGAAAAATGGATTTTTTTTCGATTTCTGGCTGCCCCCGCAAGAGTTCTGTTAAATAGCTTTACAACTTTTTTTGATCAGACAAATATTTACAACGGTACACTCGAGAAAGTTTTATGAAGTTGCCCCCCACCCCCCTGACGGAAAAAAATCGTAACTAAGAACCGAACTATCGATGAAAAGTACATAGAACTCCAGAACTATGCAAGTGGCAACTAGAACTGATTTTCATTTATTACCTCCAACTGAGCAGTAGATTGATGGCACGATGGAATGCTTTGAGTGAAAGCAATTTTTTTTTGTCGGAAAAATGAATTTTTTTTCGGAGTTCTGGTTGCCCCCGCAAGAGTTCTGTTAAATAGCTTTACAACTTTTTTTGATCAGACAAATATTTACAACGGTACACTCGAGAAAGTTTTATGAAGTTGCCCCCCACCCCTCTGACGGAAAAAAAATCGTAACTGAGAACCGAACTATCGATGAAAAGTACATAGAACTCCAGAACTATGCAAGTGGCAACTAGAACTGATTTTCATTTATTACCTCCAACTGAGCAGTAGATTGATGGCACGATGGAATGCTTTGAGTGAAAGCAAATTTTTTTTTGGAAAAATGGATTTTTTTTCGATTTCTGGCTGCCCCCGCAAGCGTTCTGTTAAATAGCTTTACAACTTTTTTTGATCAGACAAATATTTACAACGGTACACTCGAGAAAGTTTTATGAAGTTGCCCCCCACCCCCCTGACGGAAAAAAATCGTAACTAAGAACCGAACTATCGATGAAAAGTACATAGAACTCCAGAACTATGCAAGTGGCAACTAGAACTGATTTTCATTTATTACCTCCAACTGAGCAGTAGATTGATGGCACGATGGAATGCTTTGAGTGAAACCAATTTTTTTTTGTCGGAAAAATGAATTTTTTTTCGGAGTTCTGGTTGCCCCCGCAAGAGTTCTGTTAAATAGCTTTACAACTTTTTTTGATCAGACAAATATTTACAACGGTACACTCGAGAAAGTTTTATGAAGTTGCCCCCCACCCCTCTGACGGAAAAAAAATCGTAACTGAGAACCGAACTATCGATGAAAAGTACATAGAACTCCAGAACTATGCAAGTGGCAACTAGAACTGATTTTCATTTATTACCTCCAACTGAGCAGTAGATTGATGGCACGATGGAATGCTTTGAGTGAAAGCAAATTTTTTTTTTGGAAAAATGGATTTTTTTTCGATTTCTGGCTGCCCCCGCAAGAGTTCTGTTAAATAGCTTTACAACTTTTTTTGATCAGACAAATATTTACAACGGTACACTCGAGAAAGTTTTATGAAGTTGCCCCCCACCCCCCTGACGGAAAAAAATCGTAACTAAGAACCGAACTATCGATGAAAAGTACATAGAACTCCAGAACTATGCAAGTGGCAACTAGAACTGATTTTCATTTATTACCTCCAACTGAGCAGTAGATTGATGGCACGATGGAATGCTTTGAGTGAAAGCAATTTTTTTTTGTCGGAAAAATGAATTTTTTTTCGGAGTTCTGGTTGCCCCCGCAAGAGTTCTGTTAAATAGCTTTACAACTTTTTTTGATCAGACAAATATTTACAACGGTACACTCGAGAAAGTTTTATGAAGTTGCCCCCCACCCCTCTGACGGAAAAAAAATCGTAACTGAGAACCGAACTATCGATGAAAAGTACATAGAACTCCAGAACTATGCAAGTGGCAACTAGAACTGATTTTCATTTATTACCTCCAACTGAGCAGTAGATTGATGGCACGATGGAATGCTTTGAGTGAAAGCAAATTTTTTTTTTGGAAAAATGGATTTTTTTTCGATTTCTGGCTGCCCCCGCAAGAGTTCTGTTAAATAGCTTTACAACTTTTTTTGATCAGACAAATATTTACAACGGTACACTCGAGAAAGTTTTATGAAGTTGCCCCCCACCCCCCTGACGGAAAAAAATCGTAACTAAGAACCGAACTATCGATGAAAAGTACATAGAACTCCAGAACTATGCAAGTGGCAACTAGAACTGATTTTCATTTATTACCTCCAACTGAGCAGTAGATTGATGGCACGATGGAATGCTTTGAGTGAAAGCAATTTTTTTTTGTCGGAAAAATGAATTTTTTTTCGGAGTTCTGGTTGCCCCCGCAAGAGTTCTGTTAAATAGCTTTACAACTTTTTTTGATCAGACAAATATTTACAACGGTACACTCGAGAAAGTTTTATGAAGTTGCCCCCCACCCCTCTGACGGAAAAAAAATCGTAACTGAAAACCGAACTATCGATGAAAAGTACATAGAACTCCAGAACTATGCAAGTGGCAACTAGAACTGATTTTCATTTATTACCTCCAACTGAGCAGTAGATTGATGGCACGATGGAATGCTTTGAGTGAAAGCAAATTTTTTTTTTGGAAAAATGGATTTTTTTTCGATTTCTGGCTGCCCCCGCAAGAGTTCTGTTAAATAGCTTTACAACTTTTTTTGATCAGACAAATATTTACAACGGTACACTCGAAAAAGTTTTATGAAGTTGCCCCCCACCCCCCTGACGGAAAAAAATCGTAACTAAGAACCGAACTATCGATGAAAAGTACATAGAACTCCAGAACTATGCAAGTGGCAACTAGAACTGATTTTCATTTATTACCTCCAACTGAGCAGTAGATTGATGGCACGATGGAATGCTTTGAGTGAAAGCAATTTTTTTTTGTCGGAAAAATGAATTTTTTTTCGGAGTTCTGGTTGCCCCCGCAAGAGTTCTGTTAAATAGCTTTACAACTTTTTTTGATCAGACAAATATTTACAACGGTACACTCGAGAAAGTTTTATGAAGTTGCCCCCCACCCCTCTGACGGAAAAAAAATCGTAACTGAGAACCGAACTATCGATGAAAAGTACATAGAACTCCAGAACTATGCAAGTGGCAACTAGAACTGATTTTCATTTATTACCTCCAACTGAGCAGTAGATTGATGGCACGATGGAATGCTTTGAGTAAAAGCAAATTTTTTTTTTGGAAAAATGGATTTTTTTTCGATTTCTGGCTGCCCCCGCAAGAGTTCTGTTAAATAGCTTTACAACTTTTTTTGATCAGACAAATATTTACAACGGTACACTCGAGAAAGTTTTATGAAGTTGCCCCCCGCCCCCCTGACGGAAAAAAATCGTAACTAAGAACCGAACTATCGATGAAAAGTACATAGAACTCCAGAACTATGCAAGTGGCAACTAGAACTGATTTTCATTTATTACCTCCAACTGAGCAGTAGATTGATGGCACGATGGAATGCTTTGAGTGAAAGCAATTTTTTTTTGTCGGAAAAATGAATTTTTTTCGGAGTTCTGGTTGCCCCCGCAAGAGTTCTGTTAAATAGCTTTACAACTTTTTTTGATCAGACAAATATTTACAACGGTACACTCGAGAAAGTTTTATGAAGTTGCCCCCCACCCCTCTGACGGAAAAAAAATCGTAACTGAGAACCGAACTATCGATGAAAAGTACATAGAACTCCAGAACTATGCAAGTGGCAACTAGAACTGATTTTCATTTATTACCTCCAACTGAGCAGTAGATTGATGGCACGATGGAATGCTTTGAGTGAAAGCAAATTTTTTTTTTGGAAAAATGGATTTTTTTTCGATTTCTGGCTGCCCCCGCAAGAGTTCTGTTAAATAGCTTTACAACTTTTTTTGATCAGACAAATATTTACAACGGTACACTCGAGAAAGTTTTATGAAGTTGCCCCCCACCCCCCTGACGGAAAAAAATCGTAACTAAGAACCGAACTATCGATGAAAAGTACATAGAACTCCAGAACTATGCAAGTGGCAACTAGAACTGATTTTCATTTATTACCTCCAACTGAGCAGTAGATTGATGGCACGATGGAATGCTTTGAGTGAAAGCAATTTTTTTTTGTCGGAAAAATGAATTTTTTTTCGGAGTTCTGGTTGCCCCCGCAAGAGTTCTGTTAAATAGCTTTACAACTTTTTTTGATCAGACAAATATTTACAACGGTACACTCGAGAAAGTTTTATGAAGTTGCCCCCCACCCCTCTGACGGAAAAAAAGTCGTAACTGAGAACCGAACTATCGATGAAAAGTACATAGAACTCCAGAACTATGCAAGTGGCAACTAGAACTGATTTTCATTTATTACCTCCAACTGAGCAGTAGATTGATGGCACGATGGAATGCTTTGAGTGAAAGCAATTTTTTTTTGTCGGAAAAATGAATTTTTTTTCGGAGTTCTGGTTGCCCCCGCAAGAGTTCTGTTAAATAGCTTTTCAACTTTTTTTGATCAGACAAATATTTACAACGGTACACTCGAGAAAGTTTTATGAAGTTGCCCCCCACCCCTCTGACGGAAAAAAAATCGTAACTGAGAACCGAACTATCGATGAAAAGTACATAGAACTCCAGAACTATGCAAGTGGCAACTAGAACTGATTTTCATTTATTACCTCCAACTGAGCAGTAGATTGATGGCACGATGGAATGCTTTGAGTGAAAGCAAATTTTTTTTTTGGAAAAATGGATTTTTTTTCGATTTCTGGCTGCCCCCGCAAGAGTTCTGTTAAATAGCTTTACAACTTTTTTTGATCAGACAAATATTTACAACGGTACACTCGAGAAAGTTTTATGAAGTTGCCCCCCACCCCCCTGACGGAAAAAAATCGTAACTAAGAACCGAACTATCGATGAAAAGTACATAGAACTCCAGAACTATGCAAGTGGCAACTAGAACTGATTTTCATTTATTACCTCCAACTGAGCAGTAGATTGATGGCACGATGGAATGCTTTGAGTGAAAGCAATTTTTTTTTGTCGGAAAAATGAATTTTTTTTCGGAGTTCTGGTTGCCCCCGCAAGAGTTCTGTTAAATAGCTTTACAACTTTTTTTGATCAGACAAATATTTACAACGGTACACTCGAGAAAGTTTTATGAAGTTGCCCCCCACCCCTCTGACGGAAAAAAAATCGTAACTGAAAACCGAACTATCGATGAAAAGTACATAGAACTCCAGAACTATGCAAGTGGCAACTAGAACTGATTTTCATTTATTACCTCCAACTGAGCAGTAGATTGATGGCACGATGGAATGCTTTGAGTGAAAGCAAATTTTTTTTTTGGAAAAATGGATTTTTTTTCGATTTCTGGCTGCCCCCGCAAGAGTTCTGTTAAATAGCTTTACAACTTTTTTTGATCAGACAAATATTTACAACGGTACACTCGAAAAAGTTTTATGAAGTTGCCCCCCACCCCCCTGACGGAAAAAAATCGTAACTAAGAACCGAACTATCGATGAAAAGTACATAGAACTCCAGAACTATGCAAGTGGCAACTAGAACTGATTTTCATTTATTACCTCCAACTGAGCAGTAGATTGATGGCACGATGGAATGCTTTGAGTGAAAGCAATTTTTTTTTGTCGGAAAAATGAATTTTTTTTCGGAGTTCTGGTTGCCCCCGCAAGAGTTCTGTTAAATAGCTTTACAACTTTTTTTGATCAGACAAATATTTACAACGGTACACTCGAGAAAGTTTTATGAAGTTGCCCCCCACCCCTCTGACGGAAAAAAAATCGTAACTGAGAACCGAACTATCGATGAAAAGTACATAGAACTCCAGAACTATGCAAGTGGCAACTAGAACTGATTTTCATTTATTACCTCCAACTGAGCAGTAGATTGATGGCACGATGGAATGCTTTGAGTGAAAGCAAATTTTTTTTTTGGAAAAATGGATTTTTTTTCGATTTCTGGCTGCCCCCGCAAGAGTTCTGTTAAATAGCTTTACAACTTTTTTTGATCAGACAAATATTTACAACGGTACACTCGAGAAAGTTTTATGAAGTTGCCCCCCACCCCCCTGACGGAAAAAAATCGTAACTAAGAACCGAACTATCGATGAAAAGTACATAGAACTCCAGAACTATGCAAGTGGCAACTAGAACTGATTTTCATTTATTACCTCCAACTGAGCAGTAGATTGATGGCACGATGGAATGCTTTGAGTGAAAGCAATTTTTTTTTGTCGGAAAAATGAATTTTTTTTCGGAGTTCTGGTTGCCCCCGCAAGAGTTCTGTTAAATAGCTTTACAACTTTTTTTGATCAGACAAATATTTACAACGGTACACTCGAGAAAGTTTTATGAAGTTGCCCCCCACCCCTCTGACGGAAAAAAAATCGTAACTGAGAACCGAACTATCGATGAAAAGTACATAGAACTCCAGAACTATGCAAGTGGCAACTACAACTGATTTTCATTTATTACCTCCAACTGAGCAGTAGATTGATGGCACGATGGAATGCTTTGAGTGAAAGCAAATTTTTTTTTTGGAAAAATGGATTTTTTTTCGATTTCTGGCTGCCCCCGCAAGAGTTCTGTTAAATAGCTTTACAACTTTTTTTGATCAGACAAATATTTACAACGGTACACTCGAGAAAGTTTTATGAAGTTGCCCCCCACCCTCCTGACGGAAAAAAATCGTAACTAAGAACCGAACTATCGATGAAAAGTACATAGAACTCCAGAACTATGCAAGTGGCAACTAGAACTGATTTTCATTTATTACCTCCAACTGAGCAGTAGATTGATGGCACGATGGAATGCTTTGAGTGAAAGCAATTTTTTTTTGTCGGAAAAATGAATTTTTTTTCGGAGTTCTGGTTGCCCCCGCAAGAGTTCTGTTAAATAGCTTTACAACTTTTTTTGATCAGACAAATATTTACAACGGTACACTCGAGAAAGTTTTATGAAGTTGCCCCCCACCCCTCTGACGGAAAAAAAATCGTAACTGAGAACCGAACTATCGATGAAAAGTACATAGAACTCCAGAACTATGCAAGTGGCAACTAGAACTGATTTTCATTTATTACCTCCAACTGAGCAGTAGATTGATGGCACGATGGAATGCTTTGAGTGAAAGCAAATTTTTTTTTTGGAAAAATGGATTTTTTTTCGATTTCTGGCTGCCCCCGCAAGAGTTCTGTTAAATAGCTTTACAACTTTTTTTGATCAGACAAATATTTACAACGCTACACTCGAGAAAGTTTTATGAAGTTGCCCCCCACCCCCCTGACGGAAAAAAATCGTAACTAAGAACCGAACTATCGATGAAAAGTACATAGAACTCCAGAACTATGCAAGTGGCAACTAGAACTGATTTTCATTTATTACCTCCAACTGAGCAGTAGATTGATGGCACGATGGAATGCTTTGAGTGAAAGCAATTTTTTTTTGTCGGAAAAATGAATTTTTTTTCGGAGTTCTGGTTGCCCCCGCAAGAGTTCTGTTAAATAGCTTTACAACTTTTTTTGATCAGACAAATATTTACAACGGTACACTCGAGAAAGTTTTATGAAGTTGCCCCCCACCCCTCTGACGGAAAAAAAATCGTAACTGAGAACCGAACTATCGATGAAAAGTACATAGAACTCCAGAACTATGCAAGTGGCAACTACAACTGATTTTCATTTATTACCTCCAACTGAGCAGTAGATTGATGGCACGATGGAATGCTTTGAGTGAAAGCAAATTTTTTTTTTGGAAAAATGGATTTTTTTTCGATTTCTGGCTGCCCCCGCAAGAGTTCTGTTAAATAGCTTTACAACTTTTTTTGATCAGACAAATATTTACAACGGTACACTCGAGAAAGTTTTATGAAGTTGCCCCCCACCCCCCTGACGGAAAAAAATCGTAACTAAGAACCGAACTATCGATGAAAAGTACATAGAACTCCAGAACTATGCAAGTGGCAACTAGAACTGATTTTCATTTATTACCTCCAACTGAGCAGTAGATTGATGGCACGATGGAATGCTTTGAGTGAAAGCAATTTTTTTTTGTCGGAAAAATGAATTTTTTTTCGGAGTTCTGGTTGCCCCCGCAAGAGTTCTGTTAAATAGCTTTACAACTTTTTTTGATCAGACAAATATTTACAACGGTACACTCGAGAAAGTTTTATGAAGTTGCCCCCCACCCCTCTGACGGAAAAAAAATCGTAACTGAGAACCGAACTATCGATGAAAAGTACATAGAACTCCAGAACTATGCAAGTGGCAACTACAACTGATTTTCATTTATTACCTCCAACTGAGCAGTAGATTGATGGCACGATGGAATGCTTTGAGTGAAAGCAAATTTTTTTTTTGGAAAAATGGATTTTTTTTCGATTTCTGGCTGCCCCCGCAAGAGTTCTGTTAAATAGCTTTACAACTTTTTTTGATCAGACAAATATTTACAACGGTACACTCGAGAAAGTTTTATGAAGTTGCCCCCCACCCCCCTGACGGAAAAAAATCGTAACTAAGAACCGAACTATCGATGAAAAGTACATAGAACTCCAGAACTATGCAAGTGGCAACTAGAACTGATTTCCATTTATTACCTCCAACTGAGCAGTAGATTGATGGCACGATGGAATGCTTTGAGTGAAAGCAATTTTTTTTTGTCGGAAAAATGAATTTTTTTTCGGAGTTCTGGTTGCCCCCGCAAGAGTTCTGTTAAATAGCTTTACAACTTTTTTTGATCAGACAAATATTTACAACGGTACACTCGAGAAAGTTTTATGAAGTTGCCCCCCACCCCTCTGACGGAAAAAAAATCGTAACTGAGAACCGAACTATCGATGAAAAGTACATAGAACTCCAGAACTATGCAAGTGGCAACTAGAACTGATTTTCATTTATTACCTCCAACTGAGCAGTAGATTGATGGCACGATGGAATGCTTTGAGTAAAAGCAAATTTTTTTTTTGGAAAAATGGATTTTTTTTCGATTTCTGGCTGCCCCCGCAAGAGTTCTGTTAAATAGCTTTACAACTTTTTTTGATCAGACAAATATTTACAACGGCACACTCGAGAAAGTTTTATGAAGTTGCCCCCCACCCCTCTGACGGAAAAAAAATCGTAACTGAGAACCGAACTATCGATGAAAAGTACATAGAACTCCAGAACTATGCAAGTGGCAACTAGAACTGATTTTCATTTATTACCTCCAACTGAGCAGTAGATTGATGGCACGATGGAATGCTTTGAGTGAAAGCAAATTTTTTTTTTGGAAAAATGGATTTTTTTTCGATTTCTGGCTGCCCCCGCAAGAGTTCTGTTAAATAGCTTTACAACTTTTTTTGATCAGACAAATATTTACAACGGTACACTCGAGAAAGTTTTATGAAGTTGCCCCCCACCCCCCTGACGGAAAAAAATCGTAACTAAGAACCGAACTATCGATGAAAAGTACATAGAACTCCAGAACTATGCAAGTGGCAACTAGAACTGATTTTCATTTATTACCTCCAACTGAGCAGTAGATTGATGGCACGATGGAATGCTTTGAGTGAAAGCAATTTTTTTTTGTCGGAAAAATGAATTTTTTTTCGGAGTTCTGGTTGCCCCCGCAAGAGTTCTGTTAAATAGCTTTACAACTTTTTTTGATCAGACAAATATTTACAACGGTACACTCGAGAAAGTTTTATGAAGTTGCCCCCCACCCCCCTGACGGAAAAAAATCGTAACTAAGAACCGAACTATCGATGAAAAGTACATAGAACTCCAGAACTATGCAAGTGGCAACTAGAACTGATTTTCATTTATTACCTCCAACTGAGCAGTAGATTGATGGCACGATGGAATGCTTTGAGTGAAAGCAATTTTTTTTTGTCGGAAAAATGGATTTTTTTTCGATTTCTGGCTGCCCCCGCAAGAGTTCTGTTAAATAGCTTTACAACTTTTTTTGATCAGACAAATATTTACAACGGTACACTCGAGAAAGTTTTATGAAGTTGCCCCCCACCCCCCTGACGGAAAAAAATCGTAACTAAGAACCGAACTATCGATGAAAAGTACATAGAACTCCAGAACTATGCAAGTGGCAACTAGAACTGATTTTCATTTATTACCTCCAACTGAGCAGTAGATTGATGGCACGATGGAATGCTTTGAGTGAAAGCAATTTTTTTTTGTCGGAAAAATGAATTTTTTTTCGGAGTTCTGGTTGCCCCCGCAAGAGTTCTGTTAAATAGCTTTACAACTTTTTTTGATCAGACAAATATTTACAACGGTACACTCGAGAAAGTTTTATGAAGTTGCCCCCCACCCCTCTGACGGAAAAAAAATCGTAACTGAGAACCGAACTATCGATGAAAAGTACATAGAACTCCAGAACTATGCAAGTGGCAACTAGAACTGATTTTCATTTATTACCTCCAACTGAGCAGTAGATTGATGGCACGATGGAATGCTTTGAGTGAAAGCAATTTTTTTTTGTCGGAAAAATGAATTTTTTTTCGGAGTTCTGGTTGCCCCCGCAAGAGTTCTGTTAAATAGCTTTACAACTTTTTTTGATCAGACAAATATTTACAACGGTACACTCGAGAAAGTTTTATGAAGTTGCCCCCCACCCCTCTGACGGAAAAAAAATCGTAACTGAGAACCGAACTATCGATGAAAAGTACATAGAACTCCAGAACTATGCAAGTGGCAACTAGAACTGATTTTCATTTATTACCTCCAACTGAGCAGTAGATTGATGGCACGATGGAATGCTTTGAGTGAAAGCAAATTTTTTTTTTGGAAAAATGGATTTTTTTTCGATTTCTGGCTGCCCCCGCAAGAGTTCTGTTAAATAGCTTTACAACTTTTTTTGATCAGACAAATATTTACAACGGTACACTCGAGAAAGTTTTATGAAGTTGCCCCCCACCCCCCTGACGGAAAAAAATCGTAACTAAGAACCGAACTATCGATGAAAAGTACATAGAACTCCAGAACTATGCAAGTGGCAACTAGAACTGATTTTCATTTATTACCTCCAACTGAGCAGTAGATTGATGGCACGATGGAATGCTTTGAGTGAAAGCAATTTTTTTTTGTCGGAAAAATGAATTTTTTTTCGGAGTTCTGGTTGCCCCCGCAAGAGTTCTGTTAAATAGCTTTACAACTTTTTTTGATCAGACAAATATTTACAACGGTACACTCGAGAAAGTTTTATGAAGTTGCCCCCCACCCCTCTGACGGAAAAAAAATCGTAACTGAGAACCGAACTATCGATGAAAAGTACATAGAACTCCAGAACTATGCAAGTGGCAACTAGAACTGATTTTCATTTATTACCTCCAACTGAGCAGTAGATTGATGGCACGATGGAATGCTTTGAGTGAAAGCAAATTTTTTTTTGGAAAAATGGATTTTTTTTCGATTTCTGGCTGCCCCCGCAAGCGTTCTGTTAAATAGCTTTACAACTTTTTTTGATCAGACAAATATTTACAACGGTACACTCGAGAAAGTTTTATGAAGTTGCCCCCCACCCCCCTGACGGAAAAAAATCGTAACTAAGAACCGAACTATCGATGAAAAGTACATAGAACTCCAGAACTATGCAAGTGGCAACTAGAACTGATTTTCATTTATTACCTCCAACTGAGCAGTAGATTGATGGCACGATGGAATGCTTTGAGTGAAACCAATTTTTTTTTGTCGGAAAAATGAATTTTTTTTCGGAGTTCTGGTTGCCCCCGCAAGAGTTCTGTTAAATAGCTTTACAACTTTTTTTGATCAGACAAATATTTACAACGGTACACTCGAGAAAGTTTTATGAAGTTGCCCCCCACCCCTCTGACGGAAAAAAAATCGTAACTGAGAACCGAACTATCGATGAAAAGTACATAGAACTCCAGAACTATGCAAGTGGCAACTAGAACTGATTTTCATTTATTACCTCCAACTGAGCAGTAGATTGATGGCACGATGGAATGCTTTGAGTGAAAGCAAATTTTTTTTTTGGAAAAATGGATTTTTTTTCGATTTCTGGCTGCCCCCGCAAGAGTTCTGTTAAATAGCTTTACAACTTTTTTTGATCAGACAAATATTTACAACGGTACACTCGAGAAAGTTTTATGAAGTTGCCCCCCACCCCCCTGACGGAAAAAAATCGTAACTAAGAACCGAACTATCGATGAAAAGTACATAGAACTCCAGAACTATGCAAGTGGCAACTAGAACTGATTTTCATTTATTACCTCCAACTGAGCAGTAGATTGATGGCACGATGGAATGCTTTGAGTGAAAGCAATTTTTTTTTGTCGGAAAAATGAATTTTTTTTCGGAGTTCTGGTTGCCCCCGCAAGAGTTCTGTTAAATAGCTTTACAACTTTTTTTGATCAGACAAATATTTACAACGGTACACTCGAGAAAGTTTTATGAAGTTGCCCCCCACCCCTCTGACGGAAAAAAAATCGTAACTGAGAACCGAACTATCGATGAAAAGTACATAGAACTCCAGAACTATGCAAGTGGCAACTAGAACTGATTTTCATTTATTACCTCCAACTGAGCAGTAGATTGATGGCACGATGGAATGCTTTGAGTGAAAGCAAATTTTTTTTTTGGAAAAATGGATTTTTTTTCGATTTCTGGCTGCCCCCGCAAGAGTTCTGTTAAATAGCTTTACAACTTTTTTTGATCAGACAAATATTTACAACGGTACACTCGAGAAAGTTTTATGAAGTTGCCCCCCACCCCCCTGACGGAAAAAAATCGTAACTAAGAACCGAACTATCGATGAAAAGTACATAGAACTCCAGAACTATGCAAGTGGCAACTAGAACTGATTTTCATTTATTACCTCCAACTGAGCAGTAGATTGATGGCACGATGGAATGCTTTGAGTGAAAGCAATTTTTTTTTGTCGGAAAAATGAATTTTTTTTCGGAGTTCTGGTTGCCCCCGCAAGAGTTCTGTTAAATAGCTTTACAACTTTTTTTGATCAGACAAATATTTACAACGGTACACTCGAGAAAGTTTTATGAAGTTGCCCCCCACCCCTCTGACGGAAAAAAAATCGTAACTGAGAACCGAACTATCGATGAAAAGTACATAGAACTCCAGAACTATGCAAGTGGCAACTACAACTGATTTTCATTTATTACCTCCAACTGAGCAGTAGATTGATGGCACGATGGAATGCTTTGAGTGAAAGCAAATTTTTTTTTTGGAAAAATGGATTTTTTTTCGATTTCTGGCTGCCCCCGCAAGAGTTCTGTTAAATAGCTTTACAACTTTTTTTGATCAGACAAATATTTACAACGGTACACTCGAGAAAGTTTTATGAAGTTGCCCCCCACCCCCCTGACGGAAAAAAATCGTAACTAAGAACCGAACTATCGATGAAAAGTACATAGAACTCCAGAACTATGCAAGTGGCAACTAGAACTGATTTTCATTTATTACCTCCAACTGAGCAGTAGATTGATGGCACGATGGAATGCTTTGAGTGAAAGCAATTTTTTTTTGTCGGAAAAATGAATTTTTTTTCGGAGTTCTGGTTGCCCCCGCAAGAGTTCTGTTAAATAGCTTTACAACTTTTTTTGATCAGACAAATATTTACAACGGTACACTCGAGAAAGTTTTATGAAATTGCCCCCCACCCCTCTGACGGAAAAAAAATCGTAACTGAGAACCGAACTATCGATGAAAAGTACATAGAACTCCAGAACTATGCAAGTGGCAACTAGAACTGATTTTCATTTATTACCTCCAACTGAGCAGTAGATTGATGGCACGATGGAATGCTTTGAGTGAAAGCAAATTTTTTTTTTGGAAAAATGGATTTTTTTTCGATTTCTGGCTGCCCCCGCAAGAGTTCTGTTAAATAGCTTTACAACTTTTTTTGATCAGACAAATATTTACAACGGTACACTCGAGAAAGTTTTATGAAGTTGCCCCCCACCCCCCTGACGGAAAAAAATCGTAACTAAGAACCGAACTATCGATGAAAAGTACATAGAACTCCAGAACTATGCAAGTGGCAACTAGAACTGATTTTCATTTATTACCTCCAACTGAGCAGTAGATTGATGGCACGATGGAATGCTTTGAGTGAAAGCAATTTTTTTTTGTCGGAAAAATGAATTTTTTTTCGGAGTTCTGGTTGCCCCCGCAAGAGTTCTGTTAAATAGCTTTACAACTTTTTTTGATCAGACAAATATTTACAACGGTACACTCGAGAAAGTTTTATGAAGTTGCCCCCCACCCCTCTGACGGAAAAAAAATCGTAACTGAGAACCGAACTATCGATGAAAAGTACATAGAACTCCAGAACTATGCAAGTGGCAACTAGAACTGATTTTCATTTATTACCTCCAACTGAGCAGTAGATTGATGGCACGATGGAATGCTTTGAGTAAAAGCAAATTTTTTTTTTGGAAAAATGGATTTTTTTTCGATTTCTGGCTGCCCCCGCAAGAGTTCTGTTAAATAGCTTTACAACTTTTTTTGATCAGACAAATATTTACAACGGTACACTCGAGAAAGTTTTATGAAGTTGCCCCCCACCCCCCTGACGGAAAAAAATCGTAACTAAGAACCGAACTATCGATGAAAAGTACATAGAACTCCAGATCTATGCAAGTGGCAACTAGAACTGATTTTCATTTATTACCTCCAACTGAGCAGTAGATTGATGGCACGATGGAATGCTTTGAGTGAAAGCAATTTTTTTTTGTCGGAAAAATGAATTTTTTTTCGGAGTTCTGGTTGCCCCCGCAAGAGTTCTGTTAAATAGCTTTACAACTTTTTTTGATCAGACAAATATTTACAACGGCACACTCGAGAAAGTTTTATGAAGTTGCCCCCCACCCCTCTGACGGAAAAAAAATCGTAACTGAGAACCGAACTATCGATGAAAAGTACATAGAACTCCAGAACTATGCAAGTGGCAACTAGAACTGATTTTCATTTATTACCTCCAACTGAGCAGTAGATTGATGGCACGATGGAATGCTTTGAGTGAAAGCAAATTTTTTTTTTGGAAAAATGGATTTTTTTTCGATTTCTGGCTGCCCCCGCAAGAGTTCTGTTAAATAGCTTTACAACTTTTTTTGATCAGACAAATATTTACAACGGTACACTCGAGAAAGTTTTATGAAGTTGCCCCCCACCCCCCTGACGGAAAAAAATCGTAACTAAGAACCGAACTATCGATGAAAAGTACATAGAACTCCAGAACTATGCAAGTGGCAACTAGAACTGATTTTCATTTATTACCTCCAACTGAGCAGTAGATTGATGGCACGATGAAATGCTTTGAGTGAAAGCAATTTTTTTTTGTCGGAAAAATGAATTTTTTTTCGGAGTTCTGGTTGCCCCCGCAAGAGTTCTGTTAAATAGCTTTACAACTTTTTTTGATCAGACAAATATTTACAACGGTACACTCGAGAAAGTTTTATGAAGTTGCCCCCCACCCCTCTGACGGAAAAAAAATCGTAACTGAGAACCGAACTATCGATGAAAAGTACATAGAACTCCAGAACTATGCAAGTGGCAACTAGAACTGATTTTCATTTATTACCTCCAACTGAGCAGTAGATTGATGGCACGATGGAATGCTTTGAGTGAAAGCAAATTTTTTTTTTGGAAAAATGGATTTTTTTTCGATTTCTGGCTGCCCCCGCAAGAGTTCTGTTAAATAGCTTTACAACTTTTTTTGATCAGACAAATATTTACAACGGTACACTCGAGAAAGTTTTATGAAGTTGCCCCCCACCCCTCTGACGGAAAAAAAATCGTAACTGAGAACCGAACTATCGATGAAAAGTACATAGAACTCCAGAACTATGCAAGTGGCAACTAGAACTGATTTTCATTTATTACCTCCAACTGAGCAGTAGATTGATGGCACGATGGAATGCTTTGAGTGAAATCAAATTTTTTTGTCGGAAAAATGAATTTTTTTTCGGAGTTCTGGTTGTCCCCGCAAAAGTTCTGTTAAATAGCTTTACAACTTTTTTTGATCAGACAAATATTTACAACGGTACACTCGAGAAAGTTTTATGAAGTTGCCCCCCACCCCTCTGACGGAAAAAAAATCGTAACTGAGAACCGATCTATCGATGAAAAGTATATAGAACTCCAGAACTATGCAAATGGCAACTAGAACTGATTTCCACTCAACTGAACAGCGATATCGACCACCACTCGAAGCGAGCGAGATCATATCGACCGAGGGAGTCGATTAACGTCCGCATGCGAGCACCACGGTATTACCAACATTTCGGCAAGAAGTATGAAAATCTGTCTTAGGTCCAGCGATACCCGCCAAAACACGCTGTGCTGGGCGGGTTGGGGGGGGGGGGATTAGATCGCGCGGCCAGCGTGCCCGCTCGTCACTTCGGTCAAGGCCCTTGAAGAACCAGGAAGGGAAATTCGCCGACGAAGTCAGTCCTCTAGGAGTCTTATCGCGTACATTATCGTCTAACCTTGTTTTGTTAAATTTATTGTATCGTCGAAAATTGGGAAAGAGTCCAAAGAAACAAGGAAATATCGTCCGTGGAGGAACCTGCTCGATTAAATATAAAATTGTCAAGTAATTTACAATGAATTCATGTCTCCTCTCAATCGTCTTTTCTTCAGTCTCGCAACTTTATTCTTTTGGTCTCCCAGCGGAATCCTCCCTGCGATTGTCTCGAATACCGTAGTCGAACAAAAGTCAATATCAGAAATTTGTCAGTTTTATAAAAAGTGTCTGGCGCCCAGATAAACTATATTATGAAAATAAAAATTAATTAACCAGAGCCCTGTCAGCCGTCAGACCCCGGCCGCGACAGGTGAAGGAATTATAAAAGACGAATTCCTGTCTCACTGTCATTTTGGATGTTTCCACCGGTGCGGTGCATCTTTGTATCATGTCTTCACCGGAAAGAGCCACGTGCACTGGTCGAATGGCTTTCTGAACTGTTTCGTGGAGGGCAGATTCGTGGTGGACATCAGCGAGTTGATCCGCAGCTTCCGCAATGCGCCACTTGCACCAACTGTTTTCTCCTAGCGGGCAGTTTTCGGCCCGCACAGCATTTTTCATTTCGTCTATGGAATCAGAGTGCCTCCTGATAGCTACTCTATAATATAATGTGAGGTTCTCAAATCACGTTGTTGGTCAACTTGCCTCTGCTTTTTTGTCATGACATCGCGCAGTCAAGTGCTCATACATTTTTGCACATAACCTAAGCATGCTTTCGTCTGTACAGTGATGTCACTGTATGGATCACAATCAAGCAGAGTACGGAAAATGTTACTGTCTCCATCGCCGATGTAGGGGAGACCGAGGAGGATTGAAACAATTTTCAGATTTCACCCCATATCTCCCAATCGAAACGAGAGATTCGGGTAAATATCAAGTTGTTATGTAGCTCCTTTAATCGACTAATCGATTTCGACTAGAAATTACTCCAGGAATTATGTATCCTGTAAAAAAAACCATTTACGTACAATAAGTCGTTTTGTTCCAACTCTCCTCGTATCGAGGTGAGTTGAAACGCCTGGGAATTGGTACAAAACATGGGTATAAATTGTGTCAAAACACATTGTTATTAAAAAAACTTTTTCAAAAATTTAAAAACTTACCCTCGACTTTAATCTAAGCCTTATTTTTAGATTCAGTCTAACAAATTTTTATAAGTTCTAACTGAAACGAATATAAACTTACGAATCTCACGGAATTGAGTAGTAAAATATAGCAAAGCACAAAATAAATTGAAGGACAAACTTTATGGCAAGAAAGCCAATCAATCTCTATTCTGACAAACAATTGTGACATGCACATGAAAGTTCTCCACCAGTGCAGGCTTCGTGCGAACATGCTTTGCAGTCCAGGCATTGCACCCACTTTTTATTTCGCCTGTTTGAATAAGATGCCATACAACACAGGCACTTGATCTTTCGTCCCGTAGTTCTCGGCTCGCCATGCTCTATCCGTTTTCCTAATATATTCATTCGGCATAAAACAAACGCAAGCCTTGCAAACCACACCACAAAATATTAACGTATAAAAACATTACTGCAACCGAGGTATGTTGAAACAAATGTTTCAACCCTCCTAGGTGTCAAAAATACGATGCCACTTGATTCGGAACTCGCCATTGATAAAGAGTATTGCAAAACAACAAATTCAATATGACAAATCGAATGCTAAGTTAGTGAGCTCCCAAACAGTGCATATCACATCCCATCAAATATATAAACAAGGTAACTCAAGCTTAAGGGGAGGGTAGGGGTTTCAGCGTGAAAAAAAAACACTTTTTTGCGAATTTTTTTCATTTATATGGATAGAGTAAATTTCTTGAAACCTTTTGTACATTGTTAAATGTCATTTCAAGAACATTCCGTGAAATTTGTACGCCAAAATATCCACAAACAAGCCGGTGACAAAGCTTTTCCAAGAACGCCTTTGGAAAAACACGAATTGCGGTGTTCCCTGTATTTCAGCTAGAAATTATCTGAATTCAAGTACCATTAAAATTTAGTCAAAGCACCATAAATCCTCCCCCCAACGGTCTTTGATAATTTTTTTTTCATTTCTAAATGTTTGGTGGTCATGTAAAGTGAAAAGTGCTATTTTTCACGAAAAATTCCGCCATTTTGGGGATGGAAGACCCCGTCAATGTAAAAAAAAATCTCAAACTAACCGTTGGGGGGACGTATTTTATATGTAGAAAGTGTGTACCAAGTTTGAAATAAATCGGTCATGTAGTTTTCAAACGGCTGTGAACACGGACTTTGAAAAAGTGGTTTCGAGAAAAACGCGGCACCGGCTTGTTTGTGGATATTTTCGCGTACAAATTTCACGGAATGTTCTTGAAATGACACTTAACAATGTACAAAATGTTTTAATAAATTTACTCTATCCATATAGACGAAAAAAATTCGTCGATGTGACAAATACCGGTATACACGGACAAATACTCGTCGTCCGTGAACGATTTTCGTGGACACCACCAGGTGATGTCTGCGAGTTAGGCATTTTTGAGACAATGTCACTGTTTACACGATCATCGCACAACTGAGAACACGTTGTGTTTCAATATTTCCAAACGCCATCGTACGTCATATAATAACATGATTTAAACACCATCTATAGGCAAGGGAAGGTAAATCTTTCACTAATGTCCCACGAAATTGATAATCGTACCTCAGGCAGTGAGAAAAAGTCTCCCCGGCAAGCCCGCTCC
Organism: Ophion ellenae; assembly: GCA_963210295.1. NCBI lineage: Eukaryota > Metazoa > Arthropoda > Insecta > Hymenoptera > Ichneumonidae > Ophion > Ophion ellenae. The sequence continues at coordinate 22,183,647 of OY723394.1, forward strand.
GAGCGCTGCAGCTATCGGTTTTCAGCCGACGGACGGTTCCGCTCAACAGGCTGTAACTTCTAAAGCACTTCAGATATGAAAATATCCTTTTAGCCACGTGTTCCAAAACCCATAGGGGTGCAAATTATGTAAAAAAGTTGAAATTTTCGTTATAAAGGTAAACCGCCCTTAAGGGGGGATTGTCTTTTTTTTCGCAAAATTTACCGCTTTTTGGGAATTTTTTTGTGAAGAAAGTATACAACGGAAAACTTGTGAAACTTGGCATATAGTTTTATTGATCTGTTTACTACATACAAAAATTTTTTTAAACAATATCATCAAAAAATCCGCCTCCCACCCCCTCGACGCGCGATGGTCCTTTTTTGATGGTGTGTACGATTACAGCCTTCACGTTCATCCTGCAACAAAAACCCAAAAAGCATTTTACTTTAGACACATATAGCGATCGTTCGATGAAGGGAAAAAAAATTGACGATTTGGTGACGTTTTAAACTTGAAGTATCGATTTTTCGAAAAAAATTGATCGATTTTTTGTTATAAATAAAAAACTATTAAACGTATTGCTTTTTTGCTTCATCAAACGATAAAAGGATGTCAGCTGAGCATTCTGTCCAAATTTGAAGGCAATCGGTTGAATAGTTTTTGAGAAATCGTGCACACCATCAAAAAAGGACCATCGCGCGTCGAGGGGGGTGGGAGGCGGATTTTTTGATGAAATTGTTCAAAAATTTTTTTGTATGTAGTAAACAGATCAATAAAACTATATGCCAAGTTTCACAAGTTTTCCGTTGTATACTTTCTTCACAAAAAAATTCCCAAAAAGCGGTAAATTTTGCGAAAAAAAAGACAATCCCCCCTTAACTTCTTAATATGTTGCTTCAACAGGACGAAATTCACCTGCTCCAAACGAAGGCGGGCCTCGTCTCGGTGTCATCGGATTCCCAAGTGGAATTGAGTACAAAAAATGCGTGTAACCCTCGAATACGATCAGATCACGTACATTCGTACGAGCAAGTCTGCAATTTGGTTGAAAATCAGTATACGCGCGTAAAATTTGGAAAAAAGTCCATAATTTCAAAACACATCGTTGAACGACATTTATTTTTGTATATTTTGAAATGAATAATTCTTTAAACAGTATTGCTTCGCACGTTTGTCCTTTTTTTTATCGACACTTATTCTATTCAAGTAATTAATCTCATTCGATTTACCATGAATTATAATATTTTATTTATAGTACGCGTCTTTTATTACGGTTTGTATATGCATATTTCTGTACGAATGGTTTTTTTTCGGACAGTCTTTAATTGGTAATAAATTAACTGTCGCTCGTCTCGGTTGTTATTTGTAATGAAAACTAAAGATATTAAGACGTCCCGAGGCCCATATCGTCCCGGACCGTGGCTCGATATGGTGACAAACTTCCGGTAAACGACGATGACTCGATGGAATCCCTTGAACGACTAAATCGAATTTGCGAGATGGATACTGATGACCGGGGAGAGGGTAAATCGATGCAGCAATATCGAACGAACTTTGCGAGCTTTTACACATGAATATAAGATATGGCAGCCGGAAGGGAGAAAAAGACTCCATATTATTATGCCCTCGCTGCACCGATCGTCGATTGCAAATAATGATTGATAAGAAACATCGCAAAGAGAACAAGACCGTCGGTCGACCAGGGGGCAATTTGACAGCGCGCGTTACTTATTACGAAAAGTTGAGTCTCTTCGTAATATCAATAAGCCTCGCCACGGGGTTGCGAGACTGAAAAGCAAAAAAAAGTTTGCATAAAAAGACAATCGATATATCGTTGATGCCGCAGCTACTGAGTTTCGAAAAAAAGGTAACCGATGGTCAGGGCTACCCGGGATCCTCCGGGTCAGACCTTTGGCCCTACAGGACCGACGGATCGTCCCGTCGAACCAAGCGCGACGATCGGGCTCGATTGAGGACGGGCATACCTTTCGGCGATGAAAAAATGGCTGATTGTCATTTTTTTCTTAACGACGGAATTCTTCGCCAATTTTGAGACTTGGGGTATGCTTTATTAATACTTTTGACTGTCACATGGTATTTTTTAAATTAATCTTCAAAAATGGCGGAAGTGTGGCACGGTCTTTTAAATGGGATGCGGCGGACGTTGTCAGACGGCGTGGGACGTAGCGTCGGCGGGATTAATCTGATAAAAAAAAACCAGCGAAGATATTTCTATCATTAACACTCATACGTAAAATATGAACCAAGAAAAAGTGAAAAATAGTCAAAATCGATGAAACGGTAGAGGAAGGGGGCCCAAAGCGAGCACTCCAAGGGAAATAAAAAAAAAAGCCGTTATAAAGTGTCATATTCAAATTTTTGTTTTGCTATCGGGTGATAAATTTATCGTATTTTAATAGTGCAACCCAAACAAACACACATTTCTAGTAAATCTTCAAAATACAAAGAATGAACTAGGGGGGTGGCCTAAAGCGGGCACGCAGAGGGTAAACCATAAACAAGAATTAAAAAGGGCATCATAGGGGGAACAAAATTATGAATTGACCCACATTTTTTATTGCGCATAAATCATTATTATTAGCGTAGACGAACAAAAACTCTACCTTTCTTTCTTAACAGTCAGTAAACTTTGTAATTTTGGCATTGGATTTTGGTCGTTTCTTCTTAACATTCAGTAAACTTTATTTATCTTTATGTTCCTTCTTAACATTCAGTAAACGTATTTTTATATTTTTAACATGTTTAAACATTCTTAACATACTTTAACATGTTTCAATATTTTTTTTACATATTATGGCACGTACCCGCTTTGCCCCGCCCGTTTTGCCCTTTTGAGCCACTTTACATTTTCATCAAATCGAACCAAAAAAATATTGGTATACAATCAAGCAAATATAACTTGAGGAGTGAGATGCAGTCAGAGGCGAGAAAAAACGAGCATTTTCAAGATTTTTTAAAAATAGTTATTAAGTTTGTTTTATAAAGGTGGTTACACAGGCTTTTTATGTTGTATTTCAACTTGAGTTGTACAAATTTTCAAAGAAAAATATTGATTATTTATAAAAATATCGCCATCTTTGTCGGACCCCCATCGGCATGTAGTGCTTTGCAGTGACCATCATAAAATTTTACTGGATCGTCTGAATTAAAGAAACCAAAAAAAATTATTAGTTTAATAATAAATCTAGGCCTTAATCGAAGCTTTTTTTTCAAAAATTGACAAAACGGCGACTCCCGACAGATAACTTTCGATTTTCGACCAAAAAATCGCTCGTTTGTTTAAAAAAAAATAGAAATGTTCAACAAAAATGAAAATCCTTCGATTAAGGACTAGTTTTTAATGCTATCAATAAGCACACCAAATTTCATCAAAATCCATCGAGTGGTTTTTTAATTATAGTGGTCACCGACTTGAAAAACATAGTTTCGAGAAAAACGCGTTTAAAGTTTTTCGATGTGGATACGGTATTATATGTTCGTAAAATTTTGAGCTCGATGGATGAAGCTAAACTTTTTTGTATGTATTTTGATTCGCTCAATACGAATATCACAATTTTATGCCGAAAAGTCGAGCATTCAATTGTTTATAGCCAATTGTTAAAACAATTTGTCAAAAAATTAAAGTTTTTCGCGATGAATTATTTTTTTAAAAATATTTTGGGCAATATTAAAACGAAAGTATTCTTTATAAAATTTTGCTAAAGTTCATAGTTTTTGAGTAATAGCTTTTTTTAAAATTTCTGAAAGAGTTTTCCAATTTTACACTTGATTTGTGTATAGAAATACTAATTAAAAAATTACTTACATCGAATCATCAATTCGTGGCCCATACAATAGGGCTTCTGCCGATATGGAAGCTTCAAAAATATCAATTTGTTGTTGTCTTCGGAGCATTCTGCCTTCCCGGGTATTATCGCTTGCGCGTTTGTCAGCCACGTCTATACGTTGATAATAGACGTGGTCCCCTCACTCTAATTGTGGGATATCCCGGAAACCATTCATCAGTTTGACTTGAAATTTCCAGGGAAGATTTTCGAAACATCATACTGCAAAAAAATGTTTAACAAAAAGTGCAGTAGGCCTAAAACAATAGTCACATTTTCTAGTATTGGACTATTTTACTCACGCATAGACAAAACACGGTGTAGACACATAGGCCTTGTTTTTTTTTTCTTCATAACCCGTGAAATTTTGTTTTTCTGCCACACGAGTCGCGCGATCGGTTGCAGTTGAGTTCCACGACTGCGACATGTCAGGCGGGACGGGGGCAGCGTCCCCACGTCGCGAAACCGCGATAAGTTTAAAAACGTTAGTAATATGGAGGATGCCCGCTTCAGGCCGGGTGCCCGTTTTGGGCCTCCTGCTCCCACGCTTCGAAACAAAACGATTACATTTTTCGAAACACGGGCTAGATTTTGCAATAAAGAAATGTTCATTTTTATTTCCAAGAACACTGCGGGTCATGTTTTAGGCAATAAGTTTAGATAGATTTATACCAAATGTCATCATAATCGGTCGATTCGTTTTTCAGCAATACATCACGTCAGTTTTGAAAATGCAGTTTAGAACAGAGTGCCATACCTCTGTCGGTTTTAAAGGTGGATAAAAAAAATACCATGTAACAGCCAGAAGTACTGATAAGCCGTACCCTAAGACTCAAAAATGGTTATGAAACGTTTACTTTTTTTTTTGAAATAATGAAAATCAGCACATTTTTTCCCCGCCTAAAGGTATCTCCCCTCTTAAGTGACAATTTTTGTTTTCGTAATCGCGGATGCCGATCGAATGATCTTTTTTTTCAGTTTAGTCGCGATCTACAGACAGTGACGTTTGACTATGACGAGCATATTGGAAAAATACTATCGATTCGACAGAATGATACTACGGTTACGACGATGGGCCGGACTATTTCCAGACTCCATTATGACCGTTGAGAGTCGACTGATCACTTCGATCCACATCGTCTGCCTCGTAGTCGTCGTTTCGGGTTTCGTTAACTATTGTTATTATCATCGCCTACAACGTAAACTGCTCATGGATGGCCTCACCTGGCTTGTGGGATTCACCAGTGTGATCCTCAAGGTAGATAATCCAAATTTATGACTGAACGGATAAATTGCGGTTTTTCGTGATGATCACGCGACATTGTTTTCTAACTGAGAAAACTCAGAGTGCGCGAGGGGGTGAAGAACCGATGGGCTAGACTCGATGCATCCCCGCTTCGCCTCCATCGCACCGCTATTTTTCATACTGTCGTGTAGGAGACATATACACTTATATAAATATGTACGGTCATTGTATATAAAATACTAGAATCACAATAATGATTATTATTACAATGACAGCAGCCGTAATAATTATAATATTCATGAAGAAAACACTAATAATGACAGTAGTAATAACGGTAACGACCGTTCATTTTTTTAAACCGCCAACCCTCACTCTGCACTTCCCCAAACAAAAGAGTACTTCCTAAACAACCTAAACTAAAATTAATATGAAACATAATAAGAATAATAACAACCATTATTATTACAATGACAGTAGACATAATAATGATAATAAAAATTTGATTACCTCCGATGATTTTTTAAACACATAAATGACCACATACACATTGCTCAAACCCTCACTTACCAAACGCACTTACCTTTTCTTACCAAACGTACAACACTGACAAGCGGGCATTCCCTACTCCCCATCACCGATTTCGCTCAAATTTATAGGACATGCAGGGCTTGGCTAGAAATAAAAGTACCCGAAGTGGGAACTCCAGATGGCCAAGCGTTTAGAAAATGAAAATGTTGACATTGACGTTAATATGTTTGCCAAGCAGCGATTGGCGTAGCGGTAAAAGCTCGGACTAATAATTCGATGGTCGTGGGTTCGACCTCGTGTGGAGAATTTTTCTCCTTTTCTCAATTTTTATATTGTTCATTTTCCAATTAAACAATTATGTGAATAATTTATTTTATTTATTTATTTATACGCAAAAGGCATAGAAAAGGTAAAAAATTGGGATTTCGGACTTTTCAACAAGGGATTGTAATTGAAGCGCATACGAAAAGACTTTGTACATGAAAATTGAAAACTTTATTCGTTGACATTCGATGATTTACATGTGTCGGGACGATATTTATCGTAGAAACAGGGGAAACAATAATTATTTCTGCATCTAGCACACGTTATAAACGCGACATTTTTACAACCACACCGTTGTTTCAACCTCTCCATAGAAAAACGTACTTGATTGACATTCATAAAGCATTCTCTCTCGTCGCAAAGTTTAGAAGCGAACCACGCGTAACGTAACATGTTGCCGAATATTGGCGCGGATAATTGATGATGAACAATCGAATGTATTTTTATGCAGTCTTCTCGGGAAATGATTACTTTTTCTTGCTCGATGAGATAAAAGCAATTTTGGATTTTTTAAATAAAGTTAAGAGTTCCTGCCTGAACACGTCGGGAAAGTTCGCAAATCCAAATTTTCTACGATTGTGCGCTCATTAAAAAATGACGTCCTATATGCCTTTTGCGTTTAATAAATAAATCAAATAAATTATTCACCTCTTTGCTTTATTGGAAAATGAATAATATAAAAATTGAGAAAAAGAAAAAGAAATAGTCACCACACGGGGAGTCGAACCCACGACCATGGAATTACTAGTCCGAGCTCTTACCGCTACGCCAACCGCTGCTCGGCAAACATCCCGTAAAAAATTTGCCGCCGCTTAAGGGGGGATTGTCTTTTTTTTCGCAAAATTTACCGCTTTTTGGGAATTTTTTTGTGAAGAAAGTATACAACGGAAAACTTGTGAAACTTGGCATATAGTTTTATTGATCTGTTTACTACATACAAAAATTTTTTTAAACAATTTCATCAAAAAATCCGCCTCCCACCCCCCCCTCGACGCGCGATGGTCCTTTTTTGATGGTGTGCACGATTACAGCCTTCACGTTCATCCTGCAACAAAAACCCAAAAAGCATTTTACTTTAGACACATATAGCTATCGTTCGATGAAGGGGAAAAAAAATTGACGATTTGGTGACGTTTTGAACTTGAAGTATCGATTTTTCGAAAAAAAGTGATCGATTTTTTGTTATAAATAAAAAACTATTAAACGGATTGCTTTTTTGCTTCATCAAACGATAAAAGGATGTCAGCTGAGCATTCTGTCCAAATTTGAAGGCAATCGGTTGAATAGTTTTTGAGAAATCGTGCACACCATCAAAAAAGGACCATCGCGCGTCGAGGGGGGTGGGAGGCGGATTTTTTGATGAAATTGTTTAAAAATGTTTTTGTATGTAGTAAACAGATCAATAAAACTATATGCCAAGTGTCACAAGTTTTCCGTTGTATACTTTCTTCACAAAAAAATTCCCAAAAAGCGGTAAATTTTGCGAAAAAAAAGACAATCCCCCCTTAAGATGCGGCCGACGCTTGGTACGATATTCAGCACCAACCACTAATTCCCAGTGTTCTTTAGACGGGCCAATGATTTGGCCATGATTCTGCCAGTGCTCATTTGAAGCATGGCAAACCAATGAACACCCAGCCTTGGCCCACATATCGATTACCAACTGTCAGCCAACTATCGGGTCCCAGTGTAGGCCCCGAACATGGGCCAATCGGTTGATCATGGGTTTGCCAGTATCGAATTGAAGCTCGGCACACCATCGAAGTGCCAACGCTGGGCCAGTACTAATTAATGACCGTCGGCCAATTGTCGGGGCGAGCGCAGGCCCTGAGTCTCAGCCAATCGTTTGACCGTGGTTTTGCCAATGCTTATTTTTAGCATGGCAAACTGACGAATTGCCAATCCTGGCCCAACACTGGCTTTGAACGGTATAGTCCATACACATATACAAGAATGCTTTTTTACGTATATTATTATTACATATTTTTTATTATCGCTGCATGCAATTTTCTACGTCCTGTGATAATAAAAACTCATAATTACTGTTACCTGAAATTCACTTTATTAAAAATAAAATTGATTTATACTAAAGTTTTGTGGTGTATTAAAAAAAATGCCGAGTTATTATGATAGTATTAAGAAACGTCGAGTGTTAAAACGACGACAATAATTAGAAGACTCTTTACAGCAGGATAGGATCAGAGGCAACGAAACAAAAAGACAAGTAGATGGTGAAACAAATTTGGAAACATTCCACGAACAAGTGATTGTGCATAACGATGTTAGTAAATCTAATAATTCTTTCGATGAGCAATCATCGAGCATAGAAACTTGTGAATCTCATCGATTGTTGGCTAAGCGTTGGGTTGTTTAGACAGCCCTACACTGGGCCAACACTAGCCCGAATATTGCGCCAACAATATGAAGCCGACCTTAGCCCTACTATGGGCCGGTGATCACGCCAACCGTCAGCCAATGATCGTGATCTCTTTAGCCCAATGTTGGGCCAATACCCGACCAACTGTTAGGTTTTCCGGTAAGCTTACTATTGGTCAACCGTACATGCCAGCGTTGGGCCGAAGAGATCACTCCTACCGTGGCGCAACACTAAGCCGGTAGCGCTGCCGTTCATCGGTCAATGGTAGAATGCGATTGGCGTGACGCTGGCTCGAGGTTGGGTCGGTTGCTTCGTTTTTCATGGGATGTTAACGTAAATGCCTTATACCATGACCACAACTTGACCATCCGGAGTTTCCACTTCGGGTACTTTCATTTCTAGCCAAGCCCTGCATGTCCTATAAATTTGAGCGATATCGGCGATGGGTAGTAGGGAATGCCCCGTTGTGAAGGAAATAGCTATCGAAAATAAAACTGCCTAGGAGACGAACTTTGATGAGGCATTCCGTTAGGCGTCTTTTGGAAAACTGCTCGTGTTATAGCTCAAGTTATTGATCGATCTGGTTAATATTTTGCCAGATTTCTCACTACAAGACTATTGGAAGGATATACCTAAAGTTTCAAGGTTATTGCGTAAATAAATTACTTTTTCGGGGTAAAAATTGTCGAGAAAATGGTAAAAATATGAACATTTGATTACAAAGCCTACTTAATTTTTAATTTGATACCTTTTAATATTTTTATAGGTATATCCTTCCAATAATGTTATAGTGAGAAACCGCCGAAAATTTCAGCCGGATCGATCAATAACTTTTTGAGCTATACCATGAGCAGTTTTTCAAAAGACCCCCAAAGGAATACCTTATAACGCCGCTATTTTGTTTTGTTTAAAGAAGAAGAAAAAAAGTTTTACCACTTGAAAGTTGTAATAAGATAATGTCAAAATTTCAAAATGTTGCGATTATCTTATCACATTTTCTTTTAAATCATGAAAAATGACTTATTTTCGGGCGTCTAAAGAGATCTCCCCCCTTAATCTCAAATGCTGGAGGGGAGGGGCGCCAATGTCAAGTTTTTGCGCCGGCTCGGAAAAATCGTAGATCCGGGGCTGCACAAGGTGAACTACAAGAAGCAGTGTTGAACCGATATCCTATTTTTGCAATGTACCAAACACACTATGTAACAGTTTGTGAGATATGCGTGGTCCTTGAAACTATTAAGCTGCGGTTGTTCGAACTGAAAATGATTTAGGTGAAAGAGGCCCAAAGAGGGCACTCTAAGGGAAATAAAAAAGAAGCCACTATAAAATGTCATATTGAATTTTTTTTTTGCCACCGGGTGCTAAATTTATTATACTTGAATAGTACATTCACACATTTTGAGTGAATCTTCAAAATACAAAGAATGAAACCGATGTAAGAACTTTAACGAATGCCCGCTTTGCCCAGGGGGGGGGGGGGTGTAAAGCAGGCACAGCTTCTGGGCAAAGTGCGCACGCAGAGGGTAAGACGAGCACCCTGTTATTTTTCCAGAGATTAGGCATAAATAATAATAGAATAGAGAATCGAAGGGAAAGAAACTATGATTGTACCCACATATTTTATTGCACACAAATCGTTATTATACTATCGTAAACGAACAAAAACTTTACCTTTTCTTTCTTAACAGTCAGTAAACTTTGTTTTTTTTTGTCATTGGATTCTGGTCGTTTCTTCTTAACATTCAGTAAGCTTTATTTTTTTTTATGTTTCTTCGTACCATTCAGTAAACATATTTTAATATTTTTAACATTTTTAACATATTTTAACCTCTTTTACATTCAGTACACATATTTTAACATATTATGGCACGTGCCCGCTTTGCCCTGTTGCGCCACTTGACGTTTACATCGAACCTGACCAAGATGTTATTGGAATACATTCAAGCAAATATGGCTAAAAAAGGTGAAGTAGGCATAAAACAATAGTCACATTTCAGTATTGGCCTATTTTACTCGCGAATAGACAAAATGCGCGGTCGGTCGCAGTTCAGCTTCACGACTGCGGCAGGCCGCCGGGCGGGACGGGGGAAACGTCCCCACGTCGCGAAATCGCGGTAAGTTTAAAAACGTTAGTAATATGGAGGATGCCCGCTTTGGGCCCCCTCCCCTACGTCTTCGCGAAAAATAAACTTTAGTATACTTTTTTTTCGAATACTCACTTTTCATAAAGTCTTCTAGAAAATTATACTCGAAAAACGTTAAGGGGTCTTCTCACTTTAGACGCTAAAAAGAGTATTTTCATGAATTTTTTGATAGGTTTATATCATAGATATTGATATAAAAGTTGTTACACTTAAAAATACTTTCGAAATGGAACAAAAAAAAAATTTTAACTCACTATTTATAGACGAAAATGGTGGTAAAAAAAAATGTCCTAAAAAAATTGTAGTTCTGCGCTGTTGATGAAATCTCGGAGATGGATAATCTGAAATAAAAAAAATTAAACGGTTTTAGATTCAGTATGTTAATGGCTATAGCGCATATCGACAATTTTTTATATATTCAAAAATAACAAAATGTCGGACATTTTTCGAAAAAACAAAAAAAAACGTGTTTGTTTGGGTTTGTTTGGGTAAAAATAGTAAGTATAACATTTTTTTAAAAGATCCTTGATATGCGCCACAGGTATAGTTGAAAGAATATGTGGTTAAAATTCCATAAGGATCGGTTCAGTAGTTTCCAAGTTTTTATCAACAAGCCGTCGAAAATCATTGTCCCGAGAAAAACGCGTTTAAAGTTTGTTTGGGTTACATGAATACATCCATTTTTTAAAATGTATTTCGAAACTGTGATTATTAATTATAACAACTTTCATATCAATATCTATGATACAAACATATAAAAAATAGCCTTTTTAGCGTCTAAAGTGAGGAGACCCCTTAATGTTAAGCATATTAATTGTACAAAGTTGAAGGCTATAGTAGAAGTTTGATTGAACAAAACCTAACAGTATACAACATTGGTATTTGTAAGCCGATTTTGTAATAGCACGAAATTAACTATTTCTATGTTGTCAAGCCTTTTACAATAATGAATAATCATTCCGGGGATAAAAGTCAAACACGCCCAAAATCCCATGTTCAGGTATACTTTTTGCTTATAGTTGTGTTAACCATATTACGATTGCGATATCAATTAACTATAACGAATTTTATTATCCCCTCTTTTACCATGGGCCTTTGTTGTAAATACCATGGACTTTTCTCTCAGTGCAAACAAACCCAAATCAAAATTAACATAAAATACTATAATTAGACTAATAATAATTATCATTGATCCGATGATAATAGACATAATAATTGTAACATAAATAGAGATAACAATGATGATAATAATATCGATAACTCCTGATGATTTTTTCCAGCAAATGCCACGTACACTTGGCACTTTCCAAACTAGAACTTACCAAACTTGCGAAACAATCCCAAATTAAAATTAATATAAAATACTATGATGAGGATAATAAATATCATTATTATACCAATAACAGTAGATGTAATAATTGTAAGATTAATATGGCTAATAATGATAATGAAAACATTAATAACATCCAATCATTTTTTTTAAACCAACATATTGCCACGTACATTTGACAAAGCCTCGACCCTCATTGAGCACTTCCCGAAACCGGCATGTTTTAAAATACTACTATACTAAAAAAAAAAAAGTTTTCTCGCAACATTGGTGCAAAACGGTAGACATTGGAATTTGACCTTGCAAAAGACCATTGAAAGCGGACTTGCTTGGCTCTACCCGCACGCAATTGCACACACGCATTACTTGTATAGCGCATAGAAGAAAAAATCAGCATCGATCTCGCGATCAATGATCGTGATGCTACTTTAATCGAACCGTTATCGCGAAGACGACTATGATGAACCTACAGCGACAGCGTTTGACGCATCTTGACATCAGTCTGAGCGACGTTTTCAACCGTGATCTGAGCAACTCGGAGTTTCAGCCGATGTTGCTTACATCGTTTAATTGGTTCTATCGGCCCTCGTTTATTCTGATGGTCACCGCCTGCATGACGCTCGCGAAGAACCTGGTCAAAGCATTGCTCCTGATGCTCATTCAACGAATACGCGGTGCCAAAGTCAGCATGTACGTGCGACCCTTCTTGGCGATGTATCCGTGGAAAGTCGATCCTCATACCTGGCGATATCCCGTCACTTTCGTAGTCGAATTCTACTTAGGGGCCTGCTGCGCCATTTTCGGCTCACTCTCCGACATTCTCTTCGGCTATTACGTCTTTCAGATGTGCGGACATTTGCGCACTCTGTCGCATCGCATCAGGAACTTAAGAAACAGCAGCAATTACATACAAGAATTGCGACAATGCTGCGGGCAGTATCAAAGACTGGTGAGATGTCGCGAACATATGGATCAAATTTGGGGACCCATAGTCCTTTGGATAACAACGGCCAACGCTGTCATCATTTGCGGCGTTTTGTATGTAATGGTTCACGTGAGTCCAAATTGTCGGTTTGCTGTCGATTTGTTTTAAGATTATCCCTCATCTGTTTATCATCATCTATATTCGATAGACGGGATTCGATGTGACGCTCATAATATTCATCGTCATGAAATCATTGCAAACCTTAATGTATGGATGGTTTGGAACGAGTGTCACGACGGAGGTAACAATCATTTGTAAGAGTAATTTAAAAAAATCGTCTTTCTGCAACAACAAACAAAAAGAATAGTAAAATGGAAATAAATATGGACTCCGAATTAGTTACGAATAGAAACGAATACGGATTAAATCAGCGAACAGTCATTTTTTTACATTAATGAAAATTGTGCGTTTCTATACAGATGAGAACTCGGGCTTGTATTATCAGAAATGTCATGGAACAGGCCTGATATCTTCCACTGGAAAATTTGAACATTCTTCAAAGATTTTTTTTTCCATAAAAATGTACGTAACGTCGATTTTTAATTCAGTTCACGTTGTACACTAGAGTGAAAATCTGCGCGAGGCTATTTACTCGTGCGACTGGCCAGGCTCCGGTGAAAAACGTCTCATGAACGACATCATCGTCATGCTCATGTACAAGCCTTTCATACTGACCTCATGCGGCGTCACTAACATATCCGTCGAAATGTTCGTCAGCGTGAGTTTTACGAACGACTCATACTTTCATATTCAATTAAATTTCAGGAGCCGAACAACCATTTTCTCATTACTCTCCACCTTTCATTAATTCACACCTCCACACGGCAATCATTCCGCAATTACGCCGATTTCGCTACTTTGCAAATACGATGTTTCACTTGTTTTCAAGGTCTCAAACACCGCCTTATCGTATTTCTTCATGATGCGAGCGCTGGACGAGTGAAAGAGCATCCAAAGGGCTTCACCGTCTACTCTGGTACGAGGGCACAATCCCGAATAGCAAATATGAGACTCCAGGAGGAACTAAACGAAACTTAGTGTCCAACAGGACTATAATAATTGCTCACTACGCTGTAAAATAATCGATAAATATTGAATAAAAAGTGGCACTGTTTATCAAATCGTACTCGCTGCGCGTCACCAAGGCCCTGCACAAACTCACGCCAAAGTATTGAATCTTAACGGTGTAATCGTCGGAGTGTACTTCTTTTTCATCACCACTGACGTCTCAATGAACGAGCTAATGACATAGAAATTAGGACAAGTGTCTCCGATTCAATCAAATAAATACAAAAATTTGTCGATTTCTTTTTTTTTATATCTAGATCACTGTTAATCATTTCCAATATTTGTCACATTCGCGCACCCCGTGTGGAAATATTTTCCGGGATGTCTAAAGGACCCAACTAATTGTCCCCAATTTTATCCAGGGCCTGGTTTGGATTCCGACTGGTACCTTTATAGGATTGTCCCGCTTTTGAAATTGGGCCATTTAGTGGACATCTATTCGGGGCCATACCAGATTCCCTGATTGCGCCTGAATTATCCAATTTCGTCCCTACTATACCCCTGCAATTAGCCCTGTTAAGTCCCCACATTCACCCCGTCAGATCCCTATGATTCCCCTGTATTTCCCTGTAATAAAGAAGATGCATATTTTCCGAGAAGATTTATAAATATATATTTATTTATTTATTTATTTATATATATGTCAGCAAGTTTACAAACATTCTTATAATAGAAAACAATATGCTGACATTTTAAGGATAATGTGAACAATATAAAACGTTATATGTTAATCATGTAGATAACGATTCAGAATACTTCAATGGCTAAAAATACTTTTTAAGACCAATCTTTGGGGAGGATGAAAAATGCAATAAGAACACTCAATCATCCATTAGAGCAATATTGTCGCCAACAGCATGAAAGAAATCTCATTCCATCTAATCCAACAGAGATCCCCATTCAATTTAAAATCATTAGCCGTACTCTCAAAGACGGGACAATATTTGTAAAATCAATGATATTTAATTCCTCTTTTTTCATCACAATATGTACGCCGAACAATGTTGTACTTTTGAGCGATAGTTGTATAATGGAGATAAAAAAAATTTATGGTGAAAATGAATCCCAAGAATCTCTCTACATCGAGGGGAAAATTTCCAAAAAAAAAGTTGACATGTACAATTATCCACGTAAATCATCCAGTATTGGAGCATGGAGAATCCCAGAACAAACTTTAAACGATGCAGTTTACACATTGGCCAGCATCAAGAGAAAATTGGTAACATTGCGATTGTCCCTAGAACCAAACGGAAAACTCAATACTTATGCCCTGACATTGCTTCATGTATAAGTGATTACTTAAATAAAAATGTATATATTTTTAAGTTGTAACATTTTCTTCTTTTCTTTCAAATTCATTGAAAATGATAAGCGAATTATTAAGTGAGTGAGATATTTGCATGAGGCAGTTATAAAACACTGATAAATTACTATTAATTTTTGTCGCTTATTAATATTATAACTTTAATTGATCTTTGTGATGATCGCTGACTATATCTGACCAGGCTTTTTACTGGTGAACCAAATGAAACCGTAATTTATTTTATGATGGAAATTGTGACTGAACCACACTGGGCCCACATTAGTCTGCCTGGTCAAGACCCGATTAAACTCATTGTAAAAATTAGTCAGTGCCCTGACAGCACCTGGTCGGGGCCTTCATTGGTGCATCCATCGTACCCCTGTTATTTTGTATCATGGAAACTAATGAGTACCTTTCTAGGACCGTTTGTGGCAGTATTCTGGAAATCCCTGTCAGGGATTCCACTTCGAAGCCGTAACGGGACCTGTATATTCTTCGGGTTTCCCGGACTATTTTCCACACGGGACACGCTGACAAACAGTAATGCGGCAATTTTCCGCAAGCTCTGATTCAATGGGAAATTAGATAGAACTTTCGATCGATGGATTTTAGTACAAAAGGAGGCCAAAATCTTTGGTCACCTCAATGTCTTGATCTCCTGGGTCGATACTGCGTCTAAAGAATCAAGTGAAACAGAACCGATCTACCAGATGCTTCGGTAGAGTATCTTCCATGACTGAAACAAATTTCAAAGACGGATGCTGGAAGGAGTGAGGGTAAACCCATTGAGCATTATTCACCGTTGCTGAACAGTCGTTGCATCCGATTACGTAATATGGCTCGAAACGAAAGAAGAAAGAAAAGCTCACATGAATTTTCACGGTGAATGATGACGGATGAGGAGCAGTGAACGTCGAGTGAGGCTGGTCGCACGTACTATTAAGCAACACCTCATTATTAGCCAGTGGCGTCCCCCTTTGCAGCACCAAACGCAAATAAAAGCTTAGAATAATACAATAATCGATATACACAGGGTCGAGAAAATTGAAACGTCACCATTTATTTGCAACATTTTAATCGAGAGTTTGTCGTTTTCGTAAAATTCGACAGAGACAAACGATGTTCACAAAAAGCGCGAATTTTCCGTATCATGCATACGGATAATTTGGTCGTGCCAAACCGATCGAAAAAATACAATTCATTCGAAAAAAAAAACGTTCAATCGGTTGCGAAACGAACGGCTTTTTTTTCCTTCAGTATTTAATTGGGAGTAAATTAATTGTCGATCGTATCGGTTTTTATTTGTAATAAAGACTAAAGATATCAAGGCGCTCCGAGGATATCGTGGTATACTTCCGGTCAACGACGATGACTCGATGGAATCAGTTCAACGACTGAAACGAATTCGCGAGATGGATATCGATGGCCGGGGAGAGGGTAATTCGATGCAACAATATCGAACGAACTTTGCGAGCTTTTATACATGTATATAAAACATTGCAGGTGGAAGGAAGAAAAAAAAACGATATGCCATATTATTATACCCTGGCTGCTCCGATTGTCGATTGCGAATAATGACGGATGAGAAGCATCGCACAGAGCGCAAGACCGTCGGTCGACCAGGGGGCAATTTGACGGTGCGCGTTACTTATTACGAAAAATTGAGTCTCTTCGTAATATCAATAAGTTTCGCCACGGGGCTGCGAGACTGGAAGGCAAAAAAAGCACACATCAAAAGACAATCGATATACCGTTGATGCCGCAGCCACCGAGTATCGAAATAAAAGGTAACCGATGTCCAGTGATACCAGGGTTCCTCCGGGTCACCCCTTTGGCCCTGCAGAACCGACGGATCGTCCCGTCAATCCAAGTCCGGCGATCAGGCTCGATTAATGTGACAATTTTTATTCTCGCAATCGAGGACACCGATCGAACGATCTTTTTTTTCAGTTTAGTCGCGATCCACAGACAGTGAGCTATGACTATGACGAGCCGATTGGCAAAATACTATCTATACGAAAGAACGATAAACCGGATGCGACGATGGGCCGGACTGTTTCCAGACTCCATTATGACCGTTGACAGTCGACTGATCACTTGGGCCCACGTCGCCTGCCTCTTAGTAGTCACTTGGGGCCTCGCTAACTTTTGTTATCATTATCGCCTGCGTCGTGACATTTTCATGAAGGGCCTCAACTGGATTTTGGCACTCAGCAGTGTATTTCTCAAGGTACATAATCCAATTTTATGGGTGAATGGATAAATTGCGGTTTCTCGTGATGATCACGCGACATTGTATACTGACGAAACTCAGAGTGTGCGAGGGGCTTAAGGCGGGATATACATTTACAACGATAAAAAAATCGATTTTTTTTTCTTCTTTAAACGATAGAACTATATATGCAGAATATTTTCCATAAGTTTCGAAGCGAAATTCGAAAAACTTGAAACGTTACGGTCCGTCAACGCTGTGCCTCACCGCTCGGATTCGGAGCAGGCGTGAACTTCAAACGCGTTTTTCTCAAAACTGCATTATCGAAATTGGCGTGCAGGATTACTCAAAAACTATTAAGCCGATTGGGTTGAAACTTGGTAGAAATATTGGTAATATCGGTACCTTCTACTTGGCGAGAATTGTTTTTGAAATATAACAAAAAAAACTACCTTTTTAATCCACATTTTACAGAAATGTTGCGTGAAATGTTGACCTTTTTTTGTAAATGCGTGGCATTTTCTCCATTTTAATTACCGTCACATAGAATCTATACGTGTTCGAACTGAAAAAATGTTTGATCTTTTTGCAAATCAAAGTCTACGGGGAGCTAGACTGCACGCCGATTCATTAAAAAAAATGTTTTGTATACTTAAATATACTATTAGTGTATACCTAAAGTTTGATAATTGTAGAATAATTATTTCTCAGTTAAAAAAATCCCTCCATATTGCTTATTTTTTTCCTGTCTAAATGTATATCCGGCCTCAAGAACCGAAGGGCTAGGCTTGACGTATTCCCGCTTCGCTACCATCGCACCGCTATTTTTCATACTGCCTTGTAGGAGAAATACACTTATATATGTATAAGTATTATTTATCTAATACTAGAATGAAGATAATAACCATTATTATAATGATAATGACAGTAGCCATAACAATTATAATTTTAATGGAGATAACAGTATTAATAGCGTCAAGGGCTTACATACACCTGAGACGGCTAAGAGTAAGGTTATGTTTAAGATTTTGTATTGTGTATAAACCTGAATTTGATTGAACAACCATAATATACATTTTAAAGTATGACACTTTATCTACATTGCGTGAAAATTTTGTCAAAATATTTCAAATGGTAAAAAAGTTACAGTCGTTTTCCTGGGACGTGTTTTTGTTGGCAACGCAAATTCTTTCTAAATGACACCTACATTAGGAACTTTTCCAAACAAAAATGTTCTTACTAAACGAACGGAACATAAAGTTAATATCAAACACTATAATGAGGATAATAATAATCGTTATTATTGAAATGACAGTAGATCCTATCAGTGGAGACAATAGTACTTATAATATAAATAGAGATGATAATGGTAACAAAAATATTGATAACTGCCGATGATTTTTTAGAACGAACGCATTGACGCGTTCACTTGACAAAATTGCTCCGACCCTCTCTGGACGCTTCCCCAGACAGTATTCGTCCAAAACAGCACATAAAAAAGGACCTAAAAACACACTTACCAAACTGACCAAACGAACCCAAACTAAAGTTAATTTAAAGTACTATAATGAGAATAATAATAATTATTATTATTACATTGACAGTAGACATAATACTTATAATATAAATAGAGACAGCAAGGATAATAAAAATGGTAATATTTCCCGACCATCTCTCAGAACAAACATGTCGCAGCGCACACTTGGCAAAATTGCTCCCACCCTTTGACCGAATTCGGTCAAAGAAGCACTTGAAAAAGAAATTATTTTTTATAAGTCTTACCAAACTCACCAAACGACCCCGAATTGAAATTAATATAAAATACTACGATGAGGACACTGCTAATCATTATTATTACAGTGACAGTAGACATAATAATTATAATACATATAGAGATGATAATGATAATAAAAACATTGACATCTAATCATTTTTTAAAAGAAACACATTGTCCGTACATTTTGTAAAGTTGCTCGAACCCTCACTGTGCCCTTCCCCAAACCGGAATGTTTTAAGGCGTTACCCCCACTTGTAGCGCAAAAAAAGGCCTTTTTCATGAATTTTTTAAAAGAAAACTACAAAACTTTTTTAATCGATCAATATAACATCTTAAAGAACACATATTGAAGAACTTTCAGTAATTTTTTTATTGAAAAATATTACATTGTTTAGTGTTAAGAGGGAATGACACCTCATCGCGGTCGGTATGGTAGAACAATTATAGATTCCCAAAAATCTCTGAAACGGCTCTTCAGATCCCGTCGAAACTTTGCCAAACGACATCAAATAGATAGACGAACAGCTGTCTTCCCCTCAAATTTTCTGAATTTGAGAAAAAAAAACTAGATTGGCTTATCATAAGCCAATCTACATTTTTTTTCTCAAATTCAGAAAATTTGAGGGGAAGACAGCTGTTCGTCTATCTATTTGATGTCGTTTGGCAAAGTTTCGACGGGATCTGAAGAGCCGTTTCAGAGATTTTTGGCAATCTATAATTGTTCTACCATACCGACCGCGATGAGGTGTCATTCCCTCTTAAATGGCCGTCAATGAAATAATGTTTTTATATACACGGTTTGCGGTGACCAACATTGCGGCGACGTGGATCATCTGAAAAAAAAATGCGGATGGATTTAGTCAAATATAAGTATAAACTAGTCTTTAATCGAAGGATTTTTAAAAAATATTCATTTTTCACAAAATGGCGGACAGTCAAAGTTAATGGTTCGATTTTAACGAAAAAGAACGGCCGTTTTTTGGCTATAAAACGGCCATTTTTTTCGAAAAAAAAAAATCGAACGATTAAAGACTACATTTTTATGTATTAAATAAGCCTGCAGAATTTCAAGAAGATCGGTTCATTAGTGTTCGAGTAATCTTGGTCACCGACTTCAGAAATGCCATTTTGAGAAAAACGCGTTTAAAGTTTCTCTTTCAACGCGGATTCTTCTCTGTCAACGTTCGTATCTCAGCTAATTTTTTTCGATTCGACTTGAAATTTTCAGGACATATTCTCAGATACTTATACTTCAAAAAAATGCAATAAAAAAAATCATTTTTTTCAAAATCGCAAGTGGGGGTAACCCCTTAAAATGATATTAAAAATAGAAACTTTCCTCACAGTATCGGTGCAAAACCGTAGGCATTGAATGAATGAATTCAGAGTAAACATCAATAAACCTTGCTTGGCTCTACCCGCACGCCATTGCACACATGCGCATAGAAGAAAAAAATCAGCAGCGATCTCAAGATCAATGACGTACTCGTGATGCTACTTTAATCGATTCGTTACTGTGAAGACGAGTATGCTGAACGTGCATCGACAGCGTTTGACGGATCTTGACATCGGTCTGAGCCTCGCATTCAACCGTGATCTCGGCAACTCCGAATTCCGGCCAATATTGTTGTCATCGTTTCACTGGTTCTATCGGCCCTCGATCGTTTTGGCGTTCTCCACCTGGATGACGCTTGCGATGAGCGTAGCGCGACCGTTTCTCGTGGTGATCATTCAACGTATACGCGGTGCCAAAGTCATCACTTACGTACGGCCTTTCGTGGCGATTTATCCGTGGAAAACCGATCCTCGTACCTGGCGATATCCTGTCACCTTCGCCTTCGAGCTATACGTGGCGTTCTGCTGCGCCGTTCTCGGCTCACTCGCCGACGTTCTCTTCGGCTATTACGTCTTTCAGATGTGCGGACAATTGCGCACACTGTCGCATCGCGCCAGGAACTTGAGAAAGAGCAGCAATTACGTACAGGATTTGCGACAATGCTCCGGGCAGTATCAAACACTGGCGAGATGTCGGGGACATCTGGATCGAATTTGGGGACCCATAGTCCTCTGGATAACAATTGCCAACGCAGTCATCATTTGTGGCCTTTTGTATCGAATGGTTCACGTGAGTCCAAATTGTCGATTTGCCGTCGATTCGTTTTAAGGGGTCACTCTAGACGCTAAAAAGGCTATTGTCGTCAATTTTTTTGATAGGTTTATATTATAGATATTGATATGCAAGTTGTTGCACTTGAGGCAGTAGTCTGGTCTAGAGCGAGATTTTTGACGTCATTTTTGGGTTGGAATAACTTTTAAACCTATGAAGTTGTCTTAATGAAATTTTACATATGTATTTATTGTTCCTTTGAGAATGTATTTACGTCTAAAAAAAATTACTTTAAATATTTTCATGTAGATTTTTTATTTTTCTACAATATGGTCCGCCGAGAACCGCCTCAATCGGCGCCCACTCTGGGTGATGATGTATGTATCTGAAAAAAAAAATATATATATATATATATTCTCAATCTGTATGAGTATTCTGAGCACTGGTAGCGGAATTAGTACTTAAAAAAAATTTGTCCCAAAATGGCGGCCTGTTAAACTTCGATTAACGATATTGCATACATTTTCGGGTATTCGACGAGTTATAAAATGTGTGCAAAATCGGTCGGTCAATTAGTTATCGAGATATCGTGGGCCCCGATTTGAAAAACATAGTTCTGAAATAAACGCGTTCAAAGTGTTGATACCGTTAGATGAGGTTTTCGCGCGGCTTGCTTCCCACGTAGGTTTCGCCAATCGAACCGTAACGGCCAATACTTGGACCAATGTTGGCGGGGCGATAATAGATTACCCAATTGTACGCCAATGATCAGCTGAGTATTGACTAGCCAACATTGGTTTGCCGATACGAGGCCAATGCTCGGCCAAATATAGACTCGCTAATCATTGGCTTGTCGATACGAGGCCGATGTTTGGCGAAGTATAGACTCGCCAATCATTGGTTTGCCAATATGCGGCCAATGTTTGGCCAAACATAGACTCGCTAATCATTGGCTTGTCGATGCGAGGCCGATGTTTGTCGAAGTATAGACTGGCCAATCATTGGTTTGCCAATACGAGGCCAATGTTCGGCCGAGTATGGACTCGTTCATTATTGGTTTATCGATATGAGGCCGATGTTCGGCGAAGTATAGACTCGCCAATCATGTTTTTGCCGATGCGAGCCCAATGTTCGGCAAAATATAGACTCGCTAATGATTGGCTTGTCGATACGCGGCCGATGTTTGGTGAAGTATAGACTCGCCAACGTTGATTCGCCGATACGAGGCCAATGTTCGGCCGAGTAACGCATGATCGAACCGCAATTCGTATATTGACGATTCATTGTTTCGCGTCGAAGTCATTGAGAGACGAGATAAATACTTTTTACGAGTCCATTGGACATTACTTTTAACAAATATACTACCAAATCAATGCCCTCATTGTTGGCCGATTCTCGAACGAGCTCATACGCGATACACTGCCGATTTTTATGAACCGTCCTACACTGACAGAAAAATTCTATTAATATTAACTAACCGCGTCTATTCACTTATTTTTTATTTGAATTAACTAGACTTCCCGTGAAATCAAATTTTTCCTACTGCATTCCATTATTGGAATTATTCATTTTAAATATATTTGTTTATTCAAATTAAACTTGAACTAATGGTCTGTCTTTATTGTAACACACATACTAAAGGGTTGTAGGGGTAGAGAAGGTGGACAGAGAGGAATCATATATAGGTTGGAGAAGGTGGAGAGAGAGAAATTATATATAGGTTATGTTTGAAAATTCTATAACATGTTATTCGATAAAACTCTCTGATTATCACAATGATATTAGCTAATTGATAGGGTTTATGTGATACGAATAATGATGAGAATCCATTTGGTCTCTTATGCCATATCTGCGGTTCAGATGTTACAAGCACTCGGTAGCATAGGGGCAGCGTGCTTAGCTATGAGTAGGTAGGTTTAAGGTTCGCGTCCCACATAGGTGAAATATTTTCTTCGAACTAATCGTTTCGAAAGACCAGGTAATGACGAATTACAATACAAAAATAATTTTTTTTTTTTTTTTGGCAGTGCCGAACCAATTTTGGTGATCTATATCGGGTCACAATTATCCGCCAAGACTCGGTCGATAATCGGGCCAAGCTCGAGTGCCAATGATGGCAATTTTGACGGGGACTTATTGTGGGCCGATTCTCGAATGAACTCCTACGCGATGCTCGGCCGATTCTCATAAGCCATTCTAGGGCCAATATTGATTGCGAATATCGGGCCGCTCTTATCATCCGAGGATCGGTCAATGATCGGGCCAAGCTCGAGTGCCAATGTTGGCAAGCTCGGCGTCGAGCATCGGCCAATTGTTGGCCACTACCGATCACCCTACATGGGTTACAATTTCTATTACTCTGCTAATTTTTGAAGTATCAATAAACGGTTTTTACAAGCGTTTTAAGAAAGGTCTAAGGAATAATAAAATGAAAAAAAATCGATTTTGTCAAATTTCTAGCGCAGACTGCTGCCTTAATAAATACAGTTTCGAAATACATTAATTTTTTTTATGTAGTTATGTAACCCAAACAAACTTTGAACGCGTTTTTCTCGAAACAACGTTTTTCGACGGCTTGTCGATAAAATCTTCGAAACTACTGTACCGATCCTTATGAAATTTTAACCACTTATTCTTCACAACTACAGCTATAGCGCATATCGAGGATTTCTGTAAATTTAGATATTTACTATTTTTTTTGCCAAAAACGGTGAAAAAACGCGTTTTTTTGTTTTTTGAAAAATGTCCACCTTTTCGTTATTTTTGCATATATCAAAAATCGTATGATATGCGCTATAGCCATTAACATACTAAATCTAAAACCCTTTGATTTTTTTGTTTCGTATGATCCATCTCCGAGATGTCATCAACAGCGCAGACCTACTATTTTTTTAGGACATTTCTTTAACTACGATTTTCGTCTATAAATCATGATTTGAATAAATACATTTTTTTAAGTATTTCGAAAGTGTATTTATTAAGTGTAACAACTTTTATATCACTATCTATAATATAAAAATATTTTAAAAAAAAGCGTTTTTTAGCGTCCAAAGTGAGAACCCCTTAAGATTATCCATTATCTCATTATTATCATCTATATACGACAGAAGAGAACCGATCTGGTGACCGTAGTGTACATCACCATGAAGGCATCGCAAACCTTAATTTACGGATGGTTCGGAACGAGTCTCACGACGGAGGTAACAGTCATAAGTAGAATAAATTTTCAAAAACCATCTTCGGACGAGAATAGGAAAATAATAGGAAGATGGAAATAATAATGGACTTCGCATTAGTTACGGCGAGAAACAAATACCGGAAAAGAAATTAGTGAACAGTCATTTGTTTTGAAAATCATTGACAATGGCGCGTTGCTATTTCGATGAGAATTCGGGTTCGCAGTGGGATGTTGAATAAGTTCTCGCTGCTTTTTTTCGTGAAAATTAATGCTTTATAAAAAAAAATGATTTCTCATACTTTTAACGAATTCTTCATGAAGTAATGCCACCAATCAGTGTTGGGCGTTAATCAATTACGTTTTCAATCAATTCATTAATTGACTAAAAAAGTAATTGCATTTAACTTAATTGCAGTCAAGATTAATTGCGATTACACTATTAATTGCATGTTGTAATTAATTTATTTGCATTCATCTATGTTAATTACAATTAACTTTTCTAATTGTTCTAAGAAACAATCAAAACTAACAATTAATATTTTTAACTTTACAGGCATCAGATAAAAAAGATTAAGATATTATTATTTATTATTATATATATTATTGATGATTAATATCAGTCTTTTCTTTGCTACTCGTGTATTGCAATAACTTACACATTCGTTCTGACGCCATTTCACGCCATATACAATAATCAGTTTTAATTGTTAGTTTTTAATGAAATACATTAAAGAGATTGAAAATTGATTAGTTTCCAATCGTGAAAAGCCACGATTAACAATTGGTTAATTGCGACTTAGCAATTAACTATTGATTTTATCGATTTTAATACAGTTTACGTTGTACGCTAGAGTGAAAATTTCCGCGAGGCTATTTACGCGAGCGACTGGCCAGGCTCCGGTGAAAAACGTCTCATGAACGACATCTTCGTCATGCTCATGTACAAGCCGTTCGTACTGAGCACATGCGGCTTGACTAACATATCCGTCGACATGTTCCTCAACGTGAGTTCTCAGCGCGACTCATACTTTCATATCCAATTAAATTTCAGGAGTCGAACAACCATTTGTTCATGATTTTCCACCTTTCTTATTTATTGGCTGATTATGCGGCTTTCGTTATTCTCGCTACTTTGATTTCGAGGTCTCGAACACCGCCCTTTCATATTACTTCATGATGCGAGCGCTGGACGAGTGAAAGAGCGCCCAAGTGTCTTCACCGTCTACTGTGGTACGAGCGCACAGCCTCGAATCGCAAATATGAGACTCCAGGAGGAGCTTAACGAAACTTAGTGTCCAGCAGGACTATGATAATTACTTAGTACGCTGTAAAGTCATCAATAAAGGTTGAATAAAAAAGTGGCATTGTTTTTTAAATCGTATTCGATGCACATCACCAAGGCCCTGCACAAACCCACGCTAACAACAAGTTGGCCACGCATCGGTAGTATTTAACGGAGACTTTATCCTTGGAGTGCCATATTTCAGGTGCTTACATTTTATTTTTTTTAAAGGAAACGAGTAAAGCTTTTTGAGTGCGGTTTTTTTCTTGCTTTTATTGATGATATACAGAACGATACATTTTTTTTAAACCAAAATGGCGGCCGTTGCAGCTTCGCGAAAACAGGTCCTCAAATCGCGGGAGGCAAACGGCTGACATCACTGCCCCCTCTTTGTTGATCTGAAACACAAATTCAAAGCATATTATCAATCTGTGACCCTTCGGTCATGGAATGACGGATGGGTTTTTCGTTTAGTACAAATTTTGGAAAATGGCGGCAATTTAAAAAAAATCGAATTTTCGCGTTTTTTTCGCATAAAAAGATAAATAATAAATGCAAAAATGTATCTATCGAAAAAACGATCCGTCATTCCGTGAAGACATATTTTCTGAGTATGCTCTCCAAATTTCAGGTCGATATGTTAATTACAGCGGTCAGGAGAATGTCAGCCATTTTTAAAAACGTGTTTTCGAGAAAAACGCGTTCAAAGTTTTGTAATGTGTTTACACAAATGTGTTTATAATTACCGCTAATCGGCAATGCCTGGTCCATAGAGGCATCCCTTCTCTTCTTCTTGCTGCTCATGTTGAGCCGCTAACATCTCCCGCTAACTTCAAGGACAAAGTCTCCCTTAACGGATCTTGACGTCAGTATCAGCGCCGTTTTCGACCGAGATTTTGGAAACCCGGAATTCCAATGCATTTCATTGCCACTGGATCTATTTCTTTCTCTCCAGGATCAAAACGTTCCTTCTGATAGGCATTCAAAGTATAAAGGTCGCCGAAACAATCCCTCATGTAGGGAAGACCTAGGAGTGTTGAAACAATTTTTCAGATTTCACCCCATATCTCGCAATCGAAACGAGAGATTCGGGTAAATATAAAGTTGTTTTGTAGCTTTTTTTAATCGACTAATGGATTTTCGACTAGAAATGACTGCAGGAATTATGTAACGTGTAAAAAAAACATTTAAATACAATAAGTCGTTTTGTTTCAACTCTCCTCATATCGAGGTAAGTTGAAACAGCTATCGAGGTGAGTTGAAACGCCTGGGAATTGGTACAAAATATGGGTATAAATTATGTCAAAACACATTGTTGTTGAAAAACTTTTAATCTAAGTCTTACTTTTTTATTCAGTCCGACAGATTTTTATAAGTTCTAACTGAAACATGAGTCTTCATGAAGCAATGCCTCCAATTCAACACATCAAAATCATTATTTTTGAAGCGTCTAAACCAATCTCTACATGTTGTTTCCAATAGAGGATGGTCGCCGCACTTCTCAACAAGAGTTCTGTGTGCTTCAGCTGCAGATTACAAAAACATAAAGTAGTGCAGTAATATTCCCCACAAATACTCTTTTTTGCACGAAATTTGACATGTTTAACACTATGAAAAAAAAAACGTTGTGTACACTTCGGTGAAATGGCATACACTGAATTTCAAACTTGCTTATAGGACTTCTTTATAGATGCGTTACCATCTTAAAGTACACACACGCAGTTCTGGTAATGCCATCCGTTGGAAAACAGCGAGAACTTATTCAACGTCCTAGTAGATTATAGAACTTTTGTATTTTTATTTTTCAGACCAACTACTTTCAAGTTATCGATCCCGCCGTTGAACCACATTTTTTTATACAGCGGCTCTATTAAGGGGTTATATTAGTTAAAATTATCGAAAAATCGATTTCATATCATTCATTTTCGTAATGTACATATTATTCAAGTACACATATAATTCGGTCTTGTCAATTCGGCGAATATTCTCGAAGTTACACCCACATTTGTAATGACGTCTCAGAGCGTTCGAAAGCGCTTTTGAAACTTTAAACGCGTTTTTCTCAAAACTGTGTTTTTAAAGTCGGTGAGCAACATTTCTCGGAAACGGCCGATCAGTCTCATATTTTAACACAATCAAAGAATAATAATAAATACAAAAAACAAGGTTTTTTCTCACCGATAAATATTTTCCATTTTATAAACAATTTAAGGCCTAAATTATTGTAAAAAGTCGATTTTTTTAGATGCCGCTTTTTTGTCAAAAAATATTATTTTGCTTATTCCTTCGATCAATTACAAGATAATCCGTTATATTAACGAAATATTTTCGGTTGTTTCATTTTAGATGATTCAGTCCAGAGATATCGTGCTCACCGCAAGACGCCTTTTTTTAGAGGTGCTCCCGGAGATCAGCTATAGCAGCTTTCGAAATAATTATTTTTACAAATAAAAAATGTTAAAATACAGTTAAAGTTACCATAATATGTGTACAAATTTTTCCGTTAATAGATTTAAAGGTCCTTTCAAGAAAAATTCTTGAAAAATCGATCTTTTTTGGCCTCCTGATTGTATATAACCCCTTAAACCTCAATAACGTTGATTATTTTTTTTTCAATAAAAATTTACACGAAATAAGTTTTATGTATGCTTAATAAAATACCCCTTTTCCAAAACCCAAATGAATAATTTAGTAGACAATTTTTTTCAATCAATCTTTCATTTTTTTCTCAATCTTTTCATTTGCTAAGTAGGTAATACAGTATTGAATGAGTTCAGTGGCTCTTAGCAAAGGTGAGCACCCGGAAAGCTATTACACGCCAGGCATTACGTCACCGTCGAGTCGTTTCAAAAGCTGGTTTACGGACGGTTTGGGACATTCCTCGCTAACGAGGTACTCGCCATAATTGCATCAATTATCGTGAGGTAATTGCGTCACTTACAACTAAAGTAGTGTAGGTGAGGTGAGCGTAACGGTTTGATGCGAAAAACAAGTGAAAAAATTGAACTTTGTGATCATTTTGGCCATTCTGGAAATTGTTGAATTAGTACAAAAAGAGGAGAAAAAAAATTTACATGCATTTGAAAATTTGGTATGATCATGCATTTTAACAGAGATTGGATGAATTGTCGCGATCTTTTTGTTGTTTTATTCGAGCAATTGATGGAGAAAAATTGACCGAGGATATTTATTCGAGCGACTGAGCAGGCTCGGGTGGGAAATGCCTCATGAATAACGCTTTCAACTTTTGTTCCAAATGTGTGCGGCCTCGCGAACGTATTATCAGTCGACACGCTACTCGAGGTGAGTTTTATGTATCCGCAGGTGCGTTCGCGTCGAATTGAAATTACATTACACGACATGACAATAGTGATTGTTTGCAAGTATCGCATAGTCGAAGAATAGCTACAGCTCCTCGAGAAAAAAAAAACTTTCGCACTTTTTATACTCGAGCAAGTCGCGACTTACCGGTACAAAAATAGAATTCTCGCGACGTTTGTTTCGTGTATCGAAGGTTCTAAAAATAGAACTTTACATTTGTTTTTTCGAGCCGATGGAAATTTTCGAGGATATTTCTCGCGTAGAAATATTTTTCTTCGGGATGATTCATTAAATTTTAACCAAATGTCTTGCGTTTATTTTTTCGAAAAAATCATTTCATAATTTCGGTGCCCCTATCGCCACCGTTTGTTCCTTTGGGCTTCTTTATTCCACTTTTCATTAAGGAGCTATACCAGTGTGAACGCTGAAAATTTTGGTGATTTTCGAAATTTTTTTGGAAGAAAAGTACTCAATTAAATGTGTCGTAAAATTAATAATATATTTGGCTATATTTGACCTATATTACATAATTTTTTCATGCAAAAATATTGAGATCCAAGCGACTTATGCGCCGCCTTCGAAGGCGCCAAAAAAAAAAGTTCCTCCACTGCTGACATGATTCCGGCAGATTGAGTCGCTGAAACCGAAAAAGGGAAAAATGTCGTTAAACTCGAAGGTATGTGCTGCACAATGACGTAGGATTTTCGAAAAATATCAAAATCTAACAAAATGGCGTAGTTATGAAAAAAGTCTGTTTTCTTGCCTATCAAATGGTAATTTTTTTCAATGCCAAATCCCCAATTTTCATCCAATCAAAAATATCCTGCGTCATTGTAGAGTAAATATATTCAAGAGTAGTCAGTTTAAATTTCATGTCAATCGGATAATTGCGCTTTGAGTTATAATGTCAGCAAATTTGGAAAATGTCATTTCGAGAAAAACACGTTCAAAGATATAACCATCGATTTTTGCAAGATAAAATGATATTGATATAAATGATAATGATATTCTTGAAAGTATAAACTGTCGAAAAAAGCAACGAAAAAAAAAACGATTTTTGGAAAGTGTCACACTGGCCCCTAACGTTGAAAATTTTCATTCAAAGTTTTATTAATTATCTCAACGTTTTGTCATTTTTCTTCGGAGTTTTATTAATTTTTTCAACGCTTTGTTAATTGTCTAAAAATTTGATTAATTTTTAAAAAGTTGTATATATTAAAAAAAATGTTTTCACTCCACTTTCGGGCTTTCAATATCGCAATATGGTATTTCTTTATGGCAAGAACGCCGAAAGAGCGGACGGCAGCCTGAGGATCATGCGCGTGTCCTCGTCCCGCGGGCCGAAACCGGAAATAGCCTTCGTCCCAATGCAAACTACCCACACTACACTTCACAGTCCCGCGTTGAGTTATTCGAATCAGCGCTCATATATTTCCAACAAAAAAAAATAACAGCAAATTATTTCGATGACAAAAAAAATTCTTCGTCTGTGTATTATCCTCATTTTTATTGCCGCTACACGATGCCGATCGAGTATCGATGCAGTAAAAAAAAAAAAGACGCGACTGGAGTTCTCCCCGACCGGAAGTCCGTGAGCGACTACCGGGGCTTCAACGTCCACAAAAAATCGGACCCCACCAACCGCTTGGAAAAAATTCAACCTCGCGACTCTGACCGATGATGGTGAATTTATTTTCTTTTCTTTTCCCTCGTGTCCCTAATGAATATTAACCGGGGATAATGCTCGCGAGAAACGTGCAAATTTTGCGCGAATCCGTGCAATTTGTCGAGTTTCATTACCCCGCGCCCTTCATCGTAAGATTGTCTATTCCAGTGCGGTACCATCCGCGCTGGAAAACTTCATCCCAGGCATTATTAAGCCTCGTGAACGCTTGTCCCTGGATTATTGACTCAAAACTTTTCCAGGTATAGGAAAAAAATGCATTCCCCCTATGATTCTAGCTCTGCGATCATGTGGCCTTTCTGTTTTTCTTTTTCTTCGATGTCCATCGAGTCATTGCCCCTCTCGTGATCTCCCACGAGTATCGCAGAATAAGCAATGAATTTATTTTTACATTCAGTCGCAACAAATGGTAAGCAAAGTCCTCGGGGATGTAATTTCCCGCTACCCTCCATCCCATATTTCTATCGCTCCGCGTACAAAACTCAGCTTTCCACGTGTCCCTTGCAACGAAATTAAAAAATTGACCTTATTCTTTATTTTCTATCAATGTGTATACAATGAATGTAACGCTTTATTTATAGTAATAATGAAAGCAACGACAACAATAATGGAGAACCAATAAATTTCATGATATTGACAGCTTTGCAGTTAATCAAAAAAATTATGTATTCATTTACAATCTTCGTCGTGATAAAATTAACGGGAGACAAATGAGTATAGGGTAGCATAAAAACCACTGGATTAACTTTACTTACGAAGGCACGAGTCTGTTCAACTCTTTTTTTCCTTTTTCGAAAATACAGCATTCTGATGTCATCAGCGTTACAACAAACGTCACTTTATGTTAAAAAAAAATGCTCTCTCTATCTTGATTTTTGGTGATGAACATCACGCACGCAAAATGCTTTTTTACTCGTTTTTCTGCGATTATTTTTCACAAAGATATAAGGGTTCAAATAAGGTCGAAATTTCGGCGAAGAAAACTGATCCTCCAATTGTCACGCTCAGTTATTATCATATATATGAATATATATAAATATAAATATAAATATAAACATAAATATATATATATATATATATATATATATATATATATATAATACTGATAATAATCATTATTATACATGAATAATAATAAATACAACAAAAAAAGAAATGCGTTTGAAAAAAGCTCGAAAAGAGGAATTAAGGCCGCATTTTACTGTGAACACCCATTTTCAAGGTGATTGTTTGTGAATAAAATTTCGAGAAACAGTTAAATTTCCTGTGTTAGTATTTTACAGTAATATTTATACATGTTTGAAGTAAAATCTTAATTTTTTGCAAAGCATTTCATTCGAAACTGTACATGATATTTGATGTTGCACAGGTCATGTCGCGAAAAGTTTTTATCATCGCGCGTTGTGATTGCGGCTGCCCTTATCATCAGAAAGAGACGTCTTTTTTTACATTCTAGTCTTCGCAAATGTGGTTATCGTTGGGCTCTCCATCTTTCTGATTGCTTTATAATAAATATTGTTCCGAGCCACAAGAAATGAAAGTTTTCTTGTGAAAGTCAGAGTACTATATTTCAAACGCGGCCATTTTGTAAATTTTTCCTAAATGTTTCAAGGTAATAAAAAATTTCACGGCACGACCTGCGCAACATAAAATATAGACAAGTTCGAATGAAATGCTTTGAAAAAAAGTAAGATGTAACTTCAAACATGTATAAACTTAACTGTGAAGTACTAACACTGTAGATTTAACCGTTTCTCGAAAATTTAATTCCCAAAAAATCACCTTGAAAATGGGTGTTCACACTAGAATACGGGATATGATTTCATACCCATGTTATTGAGGAATCATCGCAGTGTATCGGCTCAAGAAACAGCTGATTCTGCGTGTTTTTTCGATGGTTTAAATCCGCTCATCAGTCTGATTTTTTTATGTCAAATCAAAGCACTCATGAAGAACAGAAAATGTATTATTAAAAGTTTATTTCGATTTCCCTTTAGATTTTTTTACATTTAAAAATGTCTTCGAAAAAAGGCGTCCTCACGGTGTACACGGTTGTGGCCGTAAATATTATCTGAAACAAAATTTGTAAAAAGATGATTAATCAGCATGAAAGCCGCTATCTTGCTATGGAGGTAAAAAAAAATAAAAATCAATCAAATTAATTACACATCTATTTAGTATGAATATCAAGCTGTTAGAAAATATATATATATTTTTTTTCGACGTACCAAATTTCCGACAACTAATATTTTCTTTCGTTATCTTTTTTTAGGCGCTCTGCGGCGTGACATTTAGCATCCACAATTTTGTACCTAGAACAAAAAACAAAAATTCTCGTCAATCTACATTAGAGTACCTAGAGAAGTACGTAAGAAATTTGAAAAATATTGTTTTATTCAAAAGTTGTAGGTATTTGAATAGAGTTGTGGGTATTTGAATGAATTTTCAGTGAAAAATTTTGTATAAAACTGCTCATAAAATGAAAAGTTTTCCATTAATCAGAAATTCCGTACGTACATCTCTGCGAAGTGCAATTAGGAATATAACTTTTAAATTTGAAGTAAATCGAGTGAAAATTGTTGAAGTTATTTGTCACGCCAATTGGAAAAAAGCTGTTTCGAGAAAAACGCGTTTAAAGTTTTAGGTATTCTATGGCCGTGCCAGAGGTGGGCTTACGTTATGCGCTCAAAGTCGGTGAAAAAAAATGATCTTGCTATGAATCGAATAGTAACTTATTTCTATGATGATAAAGCCCCGTTTTGGCAAAAAAAAATCGATTTTGTGAAAATTCTACTGTGGCCTTACCCCTTAATATTAGCTTAAAATTGAGACTTCCGCAAAAATCCATACGAATTTTCGTTATTTAACGGCACGATGAAGAACCACGCGAAGCAGTCCGGTGAATGACCAGAATCGAACCTATCGACCCAATCACAAATCGTTATCGCACGCGAACACGAGATTGATATTATTAGAACCCGACACATCTTGGACGTTATCTGCGACTTCACTTTCTCCGTACAATTGTGCGTGAAACGCGTTGATCTCGGAGCAATCGGGCAAAATCGATGCTCGGATCGTTTTTTTTCTTTTCGTTTCCCAACAATGAACAAACTTCGTTATTCTGGTGACTTCATCGTGATGTCATAATTATCACGAGCGACTCACTTGCCGGCAAACGGTCCCAAAGGGGGCAAAAAGGGTGCCGAAAATTTCGAAACCTTTGACCGCTTTCAAATTCCTCACGAAGGGGACGAGAGATGCCCAAAGGGCCGGGATCGACCGCGTGACCTACTCCAACGGGCACGCCAGTGACAAATGTCACGTCCGCCAAACAAGGGCCCTGGGAAAGGTCTTCCGACGCACAGGGCGGGGAGGGGGGAGGGGACAAAAAAAATACCGGTTTGAAGGAAAATCTTCACGAGCGAGTATACGTGTGAATGCAGGCATGGGAGGAACTTTGTGCGTGCCTCGACAAATATTCAGGACGGCTGATATGCCAACAAACGCGTATAAAGGCGTATGCGTAAACCGTGATTTTTTCAGTCAGAGCCGAACGTCGAGTGAAGAATGACGCGACGCTTCGGCACAAAATACGCTCGTTTCACATTCGTATTACTCGTGGATCGAGTTCTATTTCTCTTCTCTTAATCTTAACGTCAATTATTCGTTCTCGTTTATTTCACTTTTGACAAACAATAATTACGATACCATCGAAATATTTGTAATTTCGACAGAGTGCGACAAATGATGTGCCGTGATCATCGCGAAATATAATTCCACTCGTGGATGCGTGTGTGTTTTTTTTTCACCAAGATTATCACGTCCATAAGTTCTTATCGGGATGTGATTACGATGGGAATTGCGTCCGTCGTATGCTTCGCAATAATACGATGACGAATGTTCTTCACGAGTGCTCGGATTGAAAGACTGCGAGTGTGGGGGTGTGCAGTGCGTCAATCGCGAACGAAAAAAAAATTCGTTATTTCGTCACACCGGTGATCGCTATCAGCTGGAATGTGACACGGTGAATCGTCGACGAACTAACAAACGTCCACATTGTTGTTCCCTCGTTCCGCATAACGATGCTGTTCTCAAACAACCGCGCCCGCCCCCGCGTTACATAAATGAAAGAAAAAAAAACAATAATTCAGCGATCAAGCACGGCTGTCAACCGCGATGATTTATCGGAACCGCTCGATAGCTTTGCGCATCGCCAGACCTTGAAATCAAAAAGTCGGCCAAGGCCCCGAAGAATGTCGGTGATTTTCGACGCAGTGCTGCAAGACGTGCGAACGATTTTCGAACAATTTTCCGAACTATTCTGAACGCCATTAAAAAAAAATTGATGACAAAAGTGGCTTGTTGGAAAATAAAAGAAGAACAATCACAGCATTGTCTATCTTTGACGAAATCGTTTTATTAAAAAATACAATATATACACGTGTGCGTATATATCGCGCACATAAATCAACATGTCCAACAATAAATAAACAATGCATGTTTTGAAAATAACTACGATGTTATTATAATTTCTTTGTAATAATCGGTCAGTAAAGTGCCTAACTGGAAAAGCATATATAAGAGTCTGAAAGTGGTAAAAATGAAATGTATACTCGTGATATAGATATATGTGTATACCATAAGCGTCCTGTAACTATTTTTAAGCCAAGATCTCATTAAAAGTCTTCGTCAGTCCGATCATTTTCCTACCGTCGAAAAAGACAAACCCAAATCACCAAATGTGGCTGGCGAAAAGAACGAACAGAATCTGAAGACGGAACACATGTGCCCTTAGAGAAAAAGTACCAAAACCATTGCGTCCGGAGGCTAAGAAGGGTGTACACAAAATTGCCGGAGTGTAAGAATTAATCCAAAACAATGGGTGATTCAGCGAGAAATGGATCAATGTGGACTACGAAAGATCTGCTCATGGATCCGTTCTTGATGACTTGCCTGGCTTTGGTCTGCGTCTACTACTACTTGACGGTGACCTTCGACTTTTGGTCAAAGCGCGGTGTACCGTTCAAGAAGCCAACGATACTGTTCGGGAACTTTGGCGATCTCTTGCTTTTCCGCAAATCGCAAGCGGAGGGAATAAAGGAGATGTACGATTGGTTCAAGGAGGCGCGTTACTTCGGCGTTTTCAGGGTGAGATCGCCGATATTGATACTCCGAGATCCGGAGCTGGTGAAGAGTGTGTGCGTCAAGGATTTCGGGTGTTTCACGAACCGGGGGATACCGGTGAACACGAGCGAGGCCCTATCCGGCAATCTTTTCAATCTCGAGGGGCAAGCATGGCGAGGACTGAGATCCAAGCTGACACCGGCATTCTCGGCGGCCAAGATCAAACGAATGTTTTATCTGTTAGTCGAGTGTCAGGAAGAGCTGAGACGATTGATCGGCGCGAATTGCCAAGGGGACGAGCCCACGGAAGTACGTGAGCTGGCGTCCAAATTCACGATCGACGTAATTGGCAGTTGCGCCTTCGGAATACACATGAACGCCATCAGGGACGACGAGTCGAACGCGTTTCGTAGCATGGCAAGCAAACTCGCGAAGCCCAGCTACAAAACGACACTTTGGCGAATGCTGAGAACCGCCTTGCCCAGGATTTATCGGCTACTCGGTGTACAGGTAATCGACCCCAAACTGGCGAACTTCTTCAAGACAGTCGTGGCCCAGATGGTCGAACAACGGGAAAACGAAACCGGACCCAAGAGGCACGACTTCATGGATCTATTGATCCAACTAAAGAACGTCGGTAGCCTCGACATTGACCGCGCTGGCGATAAAAATGGCGTCGATCGGGAGAAATCGGCCGATCGCAAAGTTATCGGTATGTCGTCAGCCACCGCAATCATTTAAGCGGTTGGGACACTCTAGAGGCCGAAAAAAAGGCTTTTTGGGAATTTTTTTCTCGCAAAAACTACAAAATAAATAGAGATTACAAAAAAGGGTGTTTATCATACATATCAGTGACTGTATAGAATAATTTTTTTGAAGCGATTATTTAAAAATGGCGTCTGTGCAGCGTTTATCTCAAAACAGCATTTTTAAGTTGGCCGGAAACATAACTCAGACAATTTTCAACCGATTCACTTGAAATGTTGAATATATCTTGAAAAATACATTGTCTATGGAAGTACGTAGGATATTTTTTTTTATTACATAGTTCATTTGTTATTAACAATTATCTGACGATTTTTTAGGCAAATTTTTCACTTTCCAAAAATTTGCCTAAAAAATCGTCAGATAATTGTTGATAATAAATTAACTGTGCAATATAAAAAAAAATCCTACGTCCTTCCATAGACAATGTACTTTTAAAGATGTATTCAACATTTCAAGTGAATCGGCTGAAAATTGTGTATTATGTTTTCGGCCAACTTAACAAATGCAGTTTTTGGATAAACGCTGCACAGCCTCCATTTTGAAATTAATCGCTTCGAAAAATGATTGTATACAGTCACTGACATGTATGATAATCCCGATTTGGTAATCTTTTGGTAATCCCGATTTATTTTGTAGCTTTTGAGAAGCAAAAAAAAATCCCCTAAAAGTCAATTTTTTGGGGGACTAAGAACTCGCCGACCATTGATCTGGCCGACTATTTTTTTGTAAAACTGAAATTGTGCAATTTTCGCAAAATTTTGAGTTTGGGTTTTGTTTGGGTTTGTCCTCTCTCTTTGCTGGTCGGCCAGTTAAACGCGCAACCGTCAGCTACTGTCTCCTGCACACGGAGAAGCGGTTATTTTCTTTGTTTCTTCATCGAAAATGCGATAACGCGTTTATGTTGTGTCGGCAGAACTCAACGACAGTGTCATCGCGGCTCAAGCCTTCGTTTTCTTCGCTGCCGGTAACGAAACCTCCTCCAACACGATCGCCTTCTGCCTCTACGAGCTGGCCCTCCATGGGGAGATTCAGGAAAGAGCCAGGCGCGAAATTCACGATGAAATTGACAAGAGAGACGGTGAACTCACTTACGACGCGGTTCAGGACATGAAGTACCTCGATATGATCGTTCTCGGTACGTTATCGGCCAAACACCTCATTCGAGGCGGGATATAGATTTGGACGAGAAAAAGTTGAGAAATTTTAAGGGATTTTTTAAACTGAGAAATAATTATTTTACACTCATGAAACGGTAGATAAATAGTGGATAGAAAAATATTTGTACGGATCGTCTTTTTCAAATTATCATACGAAAAAAATTGAATGCTTTATCGGGTTTATCTGTTCGATAGTAAATAATGCCAAATTAACAACAGTTTCGTGTGAGATGTACAAATACTTTTTTACCCACTGTACTGTAATAGTATATTTAAGTACACAAAACATTTTTTTTTAAATTCATTTATCATAAAAATGGCGAAGCTGTGGCAAAGTGTTACAGCAAGGTTGCCGCGGAAGTTACGATCGGCGTGCGGTCTAGGTTCCCGTGAATGATTTGCAACAAAATTAAATTTTGTTTCAGTTAGATCATGCATAGTTTGTATTGGGAAGTAATTGAAATTAAGAAATTGCTAATTTAGGAAAATTACATATACATTTACATATACTAACAATTACAATTACTACTGTAATTGATCATTTAATTACTTAAAGTAATTACTTAAAGTAAACTTACTTAAAGTAATTAATTGCAACAAGTACCTAATGCAAGTTGATTTAAATTCTATGTAAACTTCAAACCCGTTTTTCTTGAAAATACATTTTCGAAATTGGCGTGGAGGATTACTCAAGCACTATTAAGCCGATTGAATTGTAACTTGGTAGAAATATTGATATTCTCGCTACTTTCTACTCGACAAGAATTGTTTTTGAAAAATTCTAAAACCACTTTCCTCATTCTCTTAAATGTGCATTTTCTTCATTTTAATTACTGTCAAATAGACACTATACATGATCTAACTGAAAAAAAGTTTGAATTTTTTTGCAAATCAAAGTCTACGGGAAGCTACACTGCACGCCGATTCGCAACTCCCACGGCACCCTTGCTGTAACACTCTGCCACAGCTTCGCCATTTGTATGATAGATGAATTTAAAAAATCCACCAAAAGTGCTTCGTTTTTTTCCCGTCTAAATGTATATAGTGCCTTAATATCTATACACCCCAATATGTTTAAGGGGCCTTCTCACTTGAGACGCTAAAAAAGGCTATTGTCATGCATTTTTTGATAGGTTTATATTATAGATATTAATGTAAAGTTTGTTACACTTAATTAATACACTTTCGAAATGCTTGAAAAAAATATTATGTATTTATGTAACCCAAACAAACTTTAAACGCGTTTTTTTTCGAAACAACGTTTTTCGTTAAAATCTTCGAAACTACTGAACCGATCCTTCTGAAATGTTGACCACATATTCTTTAAAACTATAGCTATAGCGCATATCAAGGATTTAATTTTTTTTTTCATATTTACTATTTTGTTTTGCTAAAAACGGTGAAAAAACACTTTTTTTCGAAAAATGTCGGCCATGTTGTTATTTTTGCATATATCAAAAATCGTATGATATGCGCTATGGCCATTAACATACTGAATCTGAAACCGTTTGATTTTTTTGTTTCGCATGATCCATCTCCGAGATTTCATCAACAGCGCAGACCGACCATTCTTTAGGACATTTTTTCAACTACCATTTTCGTCTATAAATACTCAAAGAAATCCATTTTAAAAAATGTATTTCGAAAGTGTATTTATTAAGTGTAACAACTTTTACATCAATGTCTATAATATAACCCTATCAAGAAAATTCCTGAAAATAGCCCTTTTAAGCATCTAAAGTGAGAAGACTCCTTAAGGAACAACCTTAAAGAACTACCGATCGGTTCCACCGGGTTCCGCCATTGCACGTTTCCAATTCTAGCTCGTAGGAAAATTCCTCGAGCAAATACCGCACGTAAATAATTATGCACCCGCAGCTATGCTTCATTCATCTCGGACACCAATTTCCCCCAGTCTCTATTATTTTATCCTCTCGAGAAGCAATACGATTTGTCTTTCGAATGTAACAGAAACGTTGAGAAAGTATCCGCCGGCTCCGCTCTTATCGAGGAGATGCGAGTATCCATACAGGATACCTGGTACCGAGGTGGAATTGCCGGCGGGAATGCGGGTCGTGATACCGATTTACGGTCTGCATCACGATCCCGAATACTATCCCGCCCCGGAAACTTTCGACCCGGAAAGATTCGCCGAGGAGAACAAGAGCGCGAGACGGCCCTACACGTATCTGCCGTTCGGCGATGGTCCTCGAAATTGTATCGGTAAGTAAACACACATTTGGACACGTTAATCGTTACGCCGCAATGGTATACATGCTTGAGTGCAATTTGCCTCCTCAAGGAGTTTCGGGAAAATTGACACTTTCGTATGTACTCGTCTAGGTCATTATTATATTCATTAGTAGTTTTGCCACAAGGATCAATGAAAATTTCTAAGATTCGTCAAAACTTCCTCGGTTAGCAGCAGAAAATTTCTGTGTGAAATCCGATTTTGGGCTGCTTGAAAGGGATGCTCCGATTTGTTATCATATGTATTATCATTTCATTCAAATATATACAGTAAATTCTTCGTCATATACTGAACGCACAGTCTAAATTTTAAATCGATAGTCTACAATTCACATCGTCTCTATAAATTTTACAATTGAAAATACACTTTTTACATAGGGAGGTGCTTAGGCACAGCGCTAAATGGCAGTTTTACGCACGAAATAGTGTGAAAAAAATGTTTAAAATGTCATGAAAAACTGTAAAATCACTCAGTACCATATGACACTGATGACGAAATTGTCACAATGTACTGAGTAAAAAACTGTCAAATCAGTCAGTGCATTATGACTATTTTGTCTCTTTTATATTCTTTATTAGTTTTGCCACAAGAATCAATAAAAATTTCAAACATTCGATAAAACCTCCTCGGTTTGTAGCAGAAAATTTCTGTGCGAAATCCGATTTCGGGCTGCTTTAAGGGGGGATTGTCTTTTTTTTCGCAAAATTTACCGCTTTTTGGGAATTTTTTTGTGAAGAAAGTATACAACGGAAAACTTGTGAAACTTGGCATATAGTTTTATTGATCTGTTTACTACATACAAAAAATTTTTTAAACAATTTCATCAAGAAATCCGCCTCCCACCCCCCTCGACGCGCG
This sequence comes from Ophion ellenae, assembly GCA_963210295.1. Lineage (NCBI taxonomy): Eukaryota > Metazoa > Arthropoda > Insecta > Hymenoptera > Ichneumonidae > Ophion > Ophion ellenae. Next base: position 22,224,501 of record OY723394.1, read on the forward strand.
ATGGTCCTTTTTTGATGGTGTGCACGATTACAGCCTTCACGTTCATCCTGCAACAAAAACCCAAAAAGCATTTTACTTTAGACACATATAGCTATCGTTCGATGAAGGGAAAAAAAATGACGATTTGGTGACGTTTTGAACTTGAAGTATCGATTTTTCGAAAAAAATTGATCGATTTTTTGTTATAAATAAAAAACTATTAAACGTATTGCTTCTTTGCTTCATCAAACGATAAAAGGATGTCAGCTGAGCATTCTGTCCAAATTTGAAGGCAATCGGTTGAATAGTTTTTGAGAAATCGTGCACACCATCAAAAAAGGACCATCGCGTGTCGAGGGGGGTGGGAGGCGGATTTTTTGATGAAATTGTTTAAAAAATTTTTTGTATGTAGTAAACAGATCAATAAAACTATATGCCAAGTTTCACAAGTTTTCCGTTGTATACTTTCTTCACAAAAAAATTCCCAAAAAGCGGTAAATTTTGCGACAAAAAAGACAATCCCCCCTTAAACGGATGCTCCGATTTATAATTGGATGTGTTACCATTTGATTCAAAATTCACATGATTTCGAAAAACAGTCAAATCAGTCAATGCATTATAACGATTTCGTCTCCCTTTACATTATGCCATTTAAGCATCTCTCTATAACAAGTGTTTTCTTCAATTGTAAATTTCATAGAAACGGTGTAGACGATCGATTTGGACTTTAGAGGGTACATTCAGTATCACGAAGAATTGAGTGTATAAATTTGTATCAAATGGTAACATATCGTCAATTGTCCCGAAACTCCTTATTTATCGCAGGAATACGTTTCGCCCTGCTGCAAACTAAAATGGGCATAATATCGTTCCTGAGGGATCACCGGCTCGAGGTGTGCGAAAAAACAACAGTTCCCATGAAGTTCAGCAGGCGAAGTCTCGTGACTTCGAGCGAAGGAGGCTTTTGGTTGAAAATAAAAAGCCTACGCTAAAATTGCGACTACCTATACGGCAACACTCCAAGCTACGTAAGTTATGCGTTTCGTAAATCCTTACGTTACACGAATTTTACGCAAGTCGAATTGGTCAATTATTACGCATATTGTTTTTTAAAAAGGGAACATGCAGCAGTATCGATGCCCAAAAAATCATAAGATTATGACAAAGTACTTAAAAGAATATTAAATGAACAAACCAGAGAAACACGTCAGAAAACTGATATTGAATCAATTTCTAAAAAAAAACGCTTTCAGAGGGCCGAGGCCGCGTATCGCGCTGCGAAATTTCGGCGCGGTCACGACGGTATTGCAGAATTCGTAGTTTTCGATTACGAGCCGCCGCAAACTTACGCCAGATGTCGCGGCAACCGTCTGCTACTCACACTACAGCAAAGAGCAAGGCCCAATAGGCGACGGTTCCTGCAAGTCCGTGTGTGATGCGTGTACATGTGAGCACATTCACCATGCCGCGTCGCCGCCAGTGGGGAAACTGATGCACTAAATTTACAGGATTGTCGATAATATTCTGAGCTTCGTTGGTACAATTTTTCTAGTTTATATAAAAAAAAACTCCAAACCCCAATTTCTCCGTCATTTTTTTCATAAAATCCGTTGAAACAACGCTCAAGAGATGTTTTTTTCCACCGTCGAGAGTCTTGAAATGTGCATGAATTCTCAATTCATCCTGTGGTAACTACAATTTGTAAAGTTTTTTTTTCAAAATTTGGGCAAGCGTCGACCGTCAGGCTCTTTCTGCAACAATATCGCACGTACACAATACATTTCATCTGAATTGATTCCTTTCATCGCAATTGATCAATTTCATCTATGTATATATGCACAAGCACACTTATAATCGGGCAATATCCACATAACACCATCAATGCACACTGATGGTTTCATATGGTGTATTTCTATACACACGCACAATTTATTATACTATCATTGTTGTCTTACTATTTTATCTATTATTCATTAAGTGTCCATTGCTATAACTCTATTGTCTGATAATCGTGCCCACTAACAATCATGAAGATAAATATGGAAACAGAACTATTTGGTACCAAATTATAACTTTCTCAAAAGGTCATTACTAAATCTAAAAAAAGCTCGTGCTTTCGTCCTGCTTAAAATGTTTTTCCCACACTACTCCTCCAGCGTTTATATTATTGTTACTTGTAACCTCTTCCCAGTCTTTGAATGCCAGGATCGGCTGGTACGGTAAAAAAATCACCTTTTTAGAATTAGTACACGAGTATAAGTAATTTCAGTAATATAATCACTTCTGCACCTCGACTTAAACTGCAAACGTTAAAATTACGAGTCAAAATAGTTGTATTCGTCATGTGGTAGTTATGCGCGTTATGTACGCAGCGCGGGCCTCGCGCCTGCGCAATAAGAATATTGTCAGCAACCTACTAGCGCCACGGGGAGAAGTAGAACTAAATAAAGCGGTCGAAGAGCGTAGCATTTTTATATACGGTAAGGGATAGGTGCCAGCCCGCTGGTTTCTATACAACCAAAAAAAAGCGCAGCCACGCTGAACTGCTACCATTTTGATACGCGCTTATCGTCCCCTAAATTTGTACAGCTCCAATATCGACGTTTTTTTTTTACGTATCTGCTAATTTACGTCAGCCGGGTGTTACGTAATTCGAGGTGTTGATGTCACATCACATTGGTAAAATGTCATTAGATTTTCGATTTGTCGACACCGAGTCAGAGTTAAAAAATGACTAGTAAAAGGTCAACTTACTGTATAAAGGGTCCACGGCGTGTTCTACAGCAGGGTGGTCAACATTTCCTTTTTTTTATTACTTGGCATCTAGACGCTGTCGCGTCTCTTAAAGTGTAAACGAAAGTGTGCTTTGTTTCTTCTCTAATAATATCTTTGGACTCACCTGACCTCGTTGTCTCTAGAAAACTTTCCTTTTTCGCACTGTACTTACCGTTTATTCAATATATGTATTCATGCCTAAGAAAACTGTACAATGGAGGAAATAAAAATGCGGGTATTCGTTACATCAGTCATATTTATAATGTTACTACGTATATACAATGTTTATCGGCGGTATCCAAAATCCGATTCTCTCCGATACTCACCGATGTTCGACATAAAAAAATATTAATGCGGAGATATACATACATATACATATTGCTAAGATAGTTACGTCGAATCTGCAACGGCTGTGCCTGGCTGCGGCACTTTGTGGTTCGGCCGAGAAACGAAAGGAAAAAGATGAAAAGTACGAGAAAAAAACGTCTCGCTTGCCCGATTCCCGATGTCAGTCGTTGTTCGTTAGAGTCGCCACGTGCGTGCCGTTAGCTATGCCTGATTCGATCTTCTACTGCGCCGCGACGAGCTCGAGAACAACGGACGCGGCTTGTAAAGATCGTCGCTCGTGTAGCGTTGGTTGCTGCCTCTCGGTCGACTGCGAATCAAATTATTCTACCAATTACTACTATTGATCATTGAATCCCCATTTATTTGAAGAATTCATCAAGAATTCAATTCAAGCTGACATATTAGTATTTTCCACTGGTAATAATTCATAGTGGATAAGTTGAAATTTCAATGATAGTAACTATTTTAGAATGATAACTATCAATGTTATTTTTGTAAAAACAGTAACAATGCACCAAAAGAAATTTTCGGAACGAAATAATTAATTTTTTGAATGGGTTTGAAGTGTGCATTGTTGGTATGCAATGCATTTTTTAGTGTTCAACTTTATTTTTCAAATTTCAGCAATGAAAATCCTTCGATCATTTTTTTGGATGCTTACTTGAAGATCTACAATCGAAATATGCAAAAAAATATCTGGTATTTTGATGAAAACAAGGAAATATCAATGAGAAACTAGGTTGCATTCCGACGGTGCAAACTTAAACCCCATCTTTTGAAAATCTCATAGACGTAATAAAATGTCAATGCTAATGTATCGTTTTCGTTTTGTTTTTAAGAGCAAACGTCTATGTTTAATCGACATTGAATACATTTCGTAATTGTTATAATACTACTCTGATATTATGATATTTATATAGAAATGTCTTATATATTATAATCATGTAATTATTATTTAATCGAACCTCTTCTATTGTAAAATAATATACCAAATTTGTACTCAATTATTTCATTCTATAAATTCAACTGATATATGATTATAGTAGTATTATAATATTAGTGTTTATTATGATAGTAGTATTATTGCTGCATCTTTTAAAGGGGTTAGGCTACTGAGATTTTTCAAGTCATTGGTCGCTTGGCGCACTCACATTGAAGAGGAAGGTCAAATATGTGGTGCAGGAGTCGCAGATTGCAGGTAAACTTATTATTACAACGATAGAACTGCTAGTAAACCTTTAAAAGCGTTTTTCTCGCAACTGTTTTTTAAAATGGTGTACACGATTTCAAGACATCTAATAAACGGAGTGACTTGAAATGTGGTACACTTATTCAGTGTAATAGTAGTTTAGTACTGATGGATGTTTTTCTTCTTAACATTCTTCTTCATTGGTACTTAAGGAGGTACACTAGCTTCAGCAAAATGGTGATAGATCAATAAAATTTGGTGAATATATTCTTTAGTATTATTCATGTAGATACAAATTTCTTCAGATTTTTTGGTTGTGCCGTTTTCTTACAAATAATTCACAAGCGTTTATTCTTATACCCGGAATATATACCTATATCTATAAAAACGCTATGCTTACACACGTGAACTTCAATGTTCAATTACTCGATAACGGCACAATGAAAAAATCTGAAAAAAATTGTATTGACATATATAATACTAAAGAATATATTCACCAAATTTTATTGATCTATCACCATTTTGAAATTTTACCATGGTTTAGCATGGCAACATTGTATGAAGCTGGTGTACCTCCTTAACAATAATATCATTTTTTCTTGGAAAATCGAAGGAAAATTTCGATTTTTTTTTGTTGATTGAAACATGATAACAGAAAAAGCTCGGTTAAGTCTTAGTCAATGTTATCTACTTTAAGAAAAAAAACTAATTTTTTCCCAGATCAACCGGGTAGTCAAAATCAAGTACACCGTTGAACCCCTCACGTTCAAAGGTCCTTCACGAGCTTATTTACAACTTATTTAATTATTAATATTTCAAAATAAAATTCGGTACACAACTTTGTTAATGTACATGCATCTAAATCATCGAAGCGTGCATCTTCGGTACAACCTGATCGAAGATATCTCCGAAACAGAAAATAGCGAGTGCCTAACATGCGTAATACCGTCTATGGCGAAAAGCAATATATCGAAACGCAAAATGTCGATGGCCCGAAATGTCGAACGCCGAAAGGTCCAACGGCCAAAATGGCGAACGTGGTTGGGCCCGTCACGTGGGATGACTGTCTCGCGATATTTTAGCCTACAGAGCGCCAGCGCCATCTCGCAGCTTCACTCTGAGGCGCAATTAACGTATTGCTCGATTCGCCATTCGGGCCGTTCTACATTTGACCCTCCGCGATTTCAACCACTCGACTTTTTGGCCATTCGCTTTAATGATTTTCTGCATTGTGAACCATCGCCATTTTTTTGATTCGGAGAATTGTCGTCTCGAATTATTTGGTATTACGCATACAGGCCCATCGATTTTATGTATTTCGATATTTTATTAAATCTGATTTTTGTTTTTCGCTATATATCAACTTCCGAAATGTTCATATTCGTAATTGTTATTTTCGACTTCACAGACTCTAGTAAGATTGATCTATCTATATTCGAACATTCGTCATTTTCGAATTCGACATTTTGGCCCATCTGCATATCGATCGTTCGACATTTTTTCCCCCACCATATCACAAAACACGCACATATATATACCTTTTTTCATCTTTGAGAGAGTTAGTCGGAGCTTTCTCGCTGGTCGCGGACACGTCGCTCTCCGGGCTGAGCGGCATCACGAAGTTTTCACCGTTCGACAATGTCTGCTGTTGGCTGCACAGGCTCGCGTTGTTCTTCTGTTTCTTCGGTCGGCCGATTTTCCGTTTTTTCAAGCTATTACCGGTGTCCTCGTGATCGGACACGGGCTCGATGTTTTTGTGCGCGTCGTTGTTGTTGTTCGCGTTGTTCAAGAGTATGTCCGTAAGTGGACTGGTGGAGTATTTGCGTTTGGGTTTCGGCGGTGCCATTGACTTCGACAAAGAGACGATTTCGTTCGGCACTTCCGGTTGATGTTCCTCGCCCGAGGACTCGCCGTTCTCGAGGCCCTTCAGGAACCTGGAAAATCTCTCGAATCTCTCATTATCGCAAACGAAGTACAAACACGGGCCTTCGTCCTCGCTCAGGCACGTGGCGTTTTCCTCGTCCGTCTTCTTGTCCTCGCCACGCGCCATTTTCTCTGTGCTTGCGACTTCCGGTGTGTTAATTTTGCTCGCCACTGACGTTTCCTCGTCTACCGGAGTTTCAACGTCGAGCTTCGTTTCCTTTCCGAGTGGTGTCTCGGCTATCGCTTCTTTCTCGATTGTTACCCCGATTTTGGCATCTCCCTCGGGGCTATGACCCGTTTTAAGCTTCTTTTCCGCAGTTCCATCAATTTCGCGATCCTTCCCACGTACTTCCTGGGCTTGGACTCTTCCCTCGACATTTGTGTCCTCCATTTCCCATTCATCCTCGACGTCCTTTTCGTTCCTTCCAGTCTCTTCGACCTTTCCCCGGATTCCCGAGGTTTCCTCAGGAACTCTTTCGACGTCCGAGCACCCCGGGAGTTGAATGTCCCCGCCGTTGGCTTCGGAATTTTCGGGCGTCCCAATCTCGTCGTTCCTGTCGACCGGAACGGCAGGTTTTTCCGTGCCATTCTCAGCCGAGTCTTCGGCCCCAATGAGTTTCGACCTCGAGGACTCCGGAACGTCCAACTCCTCGAGCTTCCGCTCATTTTCTCGCTCGAGCGAGACTCTCGGCTTCGTCGGGCGTTCCTTCGTCTCGTCCAGTCTGTTGTCGCATATCATCTCCTCGAGTGACCGTCTGATCGACGTTTCCATCTCCGACAGGCTCGTGATAGCGTCGAGAGGCTTAGCCATGAGATCGCTCGTGAATATGGCCTCGGCACCAAGAATAATGCGCGACCTTTCCTCGAAGGTAAAGTCGCTGCGGACCTCGGGATAGGGCTCGTCGTATTCCTCGTCTCGGACCTCGATAATCTGAACGCGTTCCTCATCAGGCACCAACGGCAGCTCGTCGTTCTTCGCGACTTTCCGCGTGGCCTCGACGTTCTTCTCGCTCTCGACGTTCTTCTCGCTCTCGACGTTCTTCTCGCTCTCGACTCGTCTCCTCAGCTCGTCCCTCTCCATCCTCCGTCTTATCTTCATCAGTCTTTTGGCCTCTTGGAAGTTTTTCGCGAACTTTGGCTTCTTCGCGAACGCCTCGGTGCTCTCATTAGCGAGGGAGCGTTTTTTCATCGGCAGGCACGTAGTTTCGTCCGATCCAAGCTCGAGTGTGCCGTTCGAGGATTCCTCGTCGTTCGACGACTCGTTGACCTCGGAGATTGTCGCCACTTCCGGTTTCTTGGAGTCGAGACAAGCCTCGGTTTGCTTCTCCTCGACGCTGTCGGACGTTTCGCCGCTCGAATTGCTGCTCGGTGTGGCGGTCTCCTTGGGTAGGCTCGAAGCGACGGACTTGCTCGCGCTCGGAGGGCCCGAGTTGTTTTTCGAGGTTCTGCCGTTCGAGCCGTTCGAACCGTCGCGATCGGTGGATCGTCTGTCGTCCGGATTCCTTCGGAGGCTCGAATGATCGTCCTTGACCTTGGACTTTTTGTCCTCGCGACGTTTTTTCTCGGTCTCGCCCTTCGAGTCTCTCTTGCCGTCGCTGTTTCTGCTCGAGTCACCCCTCGACGATTTTCCCGTACTCTTCTGCTTCCTGTCCGAGTCAGCTCTCGTCTCGGACTTTTCGCTCTTCTCGTCCTTCTCCGTTCTGGCGGACTTCTTAAGGTCGATTTTCTCGCCGGAGTCCGAACCTCCGTGGCTGTTTCTCTGCTCCTTGGCGCGTTTGCCCTCGTCGCCTCGTTTCCCACGGGATTCGCTTCTTTTACTCTCGGATCTCGGGTTTTTCGGGTCGTTGCGACTCGTCCGGGCCTTGGTGCTTTTCGACGAGTCCTTCGAGTCTCTTTTGAGCTCGCGCGAGGTATCTCCCTTGGTATCACGGTCTTTGGTGTCCCTGCTGCTCGGCTCCCTGACGCCGAGTTTCTCCGTGAGTTCCTTCCGCTCTCGGAGCTCCCGGATCTTCTCCTTGTACATGTCCTTGAGATCCTTGGACTCTTTGCCAGTCTCCTTTCTCTCGGGATCTCGCGGCTCCTTGAGCTTGGCAGCGGGATCTCGGGGTTTGTCGGCGCTGTCGCGCGACGATTCCGATCGCTCCTTCGTTCGCTTGGCCTTGTCGCTCTTGGGCTCGGATCTTCGCGTGGCCTCGGCTGCCTTGTCCCTCTTGGTCTCCCGGGAAGTTTTCGATCTCGAGGCCTCGCGAATCTTCTCCCTCGTCTCCTTGGCGCTCGCGTCCGAGGCGTCCCGCGAAGTTTCCTTCGTCGAGACGCTTCTTCTCGCGGCCTTTCCCTCGTCCTTGGTCGCCTCCTGACTCGTCCTAATGGCGGTCTCTTTGCTTCTGCTGCTGCTGCTGCCGCCGCTGCTCGCCTCGAATTCACGAATCGCGCGGAAATTCGCCCTCGCGTATTTGCCGTCGGATTTGTCGTCCTTGGGTGCGTCCGAGAGCGGAGTCGAGGCGTGATTCGACGAGCCGAAATCCGTGACGATCGAGAGACGCGAGTCCGACGAGACCTTGCTCAGCTGAGAGTCCTGATTGCTGAAGTCCATGTTGTCGCGCGATGTTTCGTTGGAGAAGTCCGGACTGCGGGAACGATGACTCGTCAGCTCGGATATGCCGGAGAGATGGGAATCGTTGGAGATGTTGGACTCGTTGAGATTCATTATGTCGATGGGCTCGAACGTGGGACTGTCCTCCTCTTCCTCCTCGGTCTTGTCGTCCGTCTTGGCCGAGCAGTTTAGCAGCTGATCGGACGTGGCGGTCGCCTTCGTCGACGTCTTTTCCTCCTCAGCCGCAGAGTCCTCCGCCGAGACTCTCTCACGCCCTAGCTTACCCTTGCTTCTGCCCTCCTCCGCGAACTCCTCCAACTTCCTCGGCACGGACACCTCCAAGTTGGCGTCCACCGAATCCAGCGACACGTCCTTCAGACTGTTCTTGTCCGACTCGGGCGATACCGGGTCCAAGTCCTTTGGCAAAAGATCCTTCAGAAGACACGGACCGTTCCTCTCCCTGCTCGTCTTCGGTCTCTCCAGACCCAAAAACTTGTATACCACGTCCTCTATCTGCGGCATGAAAACGGAATACACCTTCGGATTCACTACCTGGTCCACTATCCTCTCGACGCCCGCGTCCAGGTAAGGCGCCTCGTGTATGTGCTTCCTCAACGTCTCCCTCAGCTGATTCTTGTTCAGGTCCGCCCTCCATACTTGCTTGCTCAGAAACGAGTTCACCGAACTCTCCACTCGAGTACGCAAGTTCTGGTACGCCGGCTGTAAACGCGATTACGCACGGTCAAATGTTTGGCGAGGGTTCATTTTCCGTTGCGGTCTATTACGGTTTTACCTTTCGTGGTCGATTCACCAATCGGAGGAAAACATGTCGAAAGCGAAAACACGATTTTTGTTTTGTATTGACGATTTTTGTCGATATATCGAATGAAAATAGAATTTTCATTTGGATATGGACAATTGTGAAGTAACGTGCGACGCGGCGGTAATACGGTGTGTGAAATGCACGATTGCCTAACAGTTGAAAATTTGATTTTTACGATTGATTTTTCCACGATGCTCTGAAGTACCGATACTCAATGAGAAAGTTGGAAGAAAAAATGTTCTGCAGATTGAGCATACAGCTGAACTGAATTTTCCTTGCGCGAAATACCTTGTTCGGTGGAACGCAAAGGAATTTGAGGTTAGGCGCACGAGGAATAAACGCGAGGTAGCGGGGCGTGTCTAGGAAAATGGTTAAATAAAAGGGACAGCGATAACACGAAGGTGTTGTCTCATCTTCGATAATTGACGCGTGTTCGAAATAATTGAGGTTTTGGATGGAATTGACATTTACCTTGGTATCAACATCGGCGATGCATTCCTTTCGGAATTGATCGAAAATTCCCTGAGACTTGACCTCACCGACGATGTGATCGACCAAACACGGATCACCGGCGAGAAGCGTATTTCCCAAACCTAAATCCATTTTCGTTGCGCTTGACGATTTTCAAGAGTTACTATTCGACTTTGAGGAACGAAAAAACATCGCCAATATGGAGAAACAAACGTCAGGAGACGCGAGGCACTGAGGCGCCATTTGCAATTTTTGCAGAGTGCGCTAGTAGCGAACTCGCGACCGCAGCGCCGTCGATCTCTGCGGGATATGCGAAAACTGCGGTCAATGTTTTACAAATGATTGTGACTTATCGACACACATGCGTATTTTTCGAAAATATTTTACGCAGAGAATGTTTGCCAATAATTGCGTGATACTTGCTGCGATGTATATTGAAGTTTCCTGTACAGTTTCCGGTACTTTTATTTTGAGGGTGACGAAAATGTGATTCGTTACCCTCTAATGGTAACACATCGCTTGTAGGTAAGAGCCCTGAGCGTGGGTAAGAAAATTCGAGCGAGTCAAAAGACGGAACATTATCGGCGATTGGTACTCCGGAGAGAAAAAAAGATTCTATCGTACGTATTTATTACGAGACAAATGTAGTGCCCTCATTTACTAAACATTACCTTTGTTCGGTAAGGAAGGCCGTCTCCGTACCCAGCGAGTAGCTCGGTCGGTAAGTTACCTCACGGGGTCACTCACAATGTTTCAATCCACCCGACGAAATCGTAAAATCCGAAATATGCGATAAGATGTTGTTTTAATAAATAGCAATTATGAGAAAAAGTGATAAGTAAACGAATAAATGTAAACTTACCTGCTTCGACATTTGTCAATTATTGTCAAAATGCATTATGTGTTATTTATTATTATTGAGTAACAAGTCAAAGTTTACAGGTGTTTGACTCTCAAATTAAAAGTCAAGCTACGACACAGCTGCATGTGGTAAACGGACATGAACGATCTAACCGATATCGCGCGTGATATCCGAGGGCGTGCACCGATCAGACAGCGGTTAACCTCCCCGAGAGCCACACGCAATGTGTCTAAGCGAAGCTTCGTTGCGTTGCCCGGTCCATGTCACTTTGCCTCCCAATGGAAGATTTGCACTCGGATGCTGTCCTGGCCCCATTCCTTTCACCGCATCTACGCGGCAAGCGCAAAGGGCCAAATTCCCTTCGCTCTGAAGCATCGATTAGACCGTAATGCTCGAAATCGAAGCTACATACGGTTCAACTCTGATTTCCAGGTCAATTGACGCTATACCAGATGCACGAATTATTCCAGGCTTCCTTGCCAATTAGTCCGTTACAACAGGGCATCGTTAATTCGAACAAACGCTACTGGAATTTTCAATTACCGGAAACGATCGATCTCGGATGCGAGTTTGCCCGCTTTTTTTGTTGTTGTTATTATTGAAAAATCAGGGCACAGTGGGATTCTTGCCATCGTTATACGTGCGCTGTGAAGATTCCGTCGAAATCCACCCGCAAATTTCCGAGAAAATCGTTTTTGAACGTTTGAGGCGCGATAACCTCAAAATTAGAGTGTGCCCTCGTTATAAGACGGAGTGTTTAAAATAGCTGCTTTGGAATGTAGACTGGGAGGGTCGGGAAACTAAATGTTTCGCTTTGTTTTTCGTTTCTCTGATGTTTATCGTTTTTGTAGGTTATGTCAGTCGCATTCGTGATTTTCTTGAAATACTTTTATTAACATTTTCAGGCATCCAGCACATTGTCATACTTTATTCATGATTTTTTTCGATCAACATATTATTCGCAACATTCCTCTCTCCGCCTCTCTCTCTCTCTCTCTCACTCTCTCTCTCTCTCACACACACACACACACACACACGTGTATTGATGCACGTCCGTATCACGTTGGTTCAGTCAGGTTTTTTGGTTCTTTGCACGCCACAAGTTTGACCCGAAGAGACAAAATTGTTCACTGAGCCTCATTGATACAATTAAACATATTTTTAAATTTTTTTTATCAATTATAAAACGAATGTTCGCTATATCATCACCTGAACGCAATATGTCACACGGAACTTTTTCCATGCTCCCGCTCGTCGGCAGCTGTGAACGGCCATTTTGACATACACGCCGGACATTTTCTCTTCCTCGATTCGTTATGTTCCCCGAGCAGGCACCGTCGCACATCTCGAGGATTCTCATGAGATACACGGACACAGCTTTTACGATGATTTTATGTTGCCGTTTTGTATTTTGATTAAATTTACACTCATTTGGGATCCAATGCTCTAGCATCACGATTATTACGCTCACCGGGAAGATGCAACGACACGAGTTGACATGGCCGACCAAAAGTGATGTTTCAGCTTCGACAGAAAAATCGTCGACTGTTAAATCGCAAAAAACAATATCGAATACGCTCAATGAACCCAGGTTTTCATATCCAAATAAGCTCGAAAAATTGCTTTGTCCTGCCATATAAATTTTTCAGTCAAAATACGCAATAAATAACGAATAATTGGACAATTCTCGTCTTGATAATGATAATGATGATGATAATAATCCGAAACATGTAAATTTTTTACATTTTCGATTTTTTACGCGCGTCCTAGTCACATTTCGGTGGCCATATTGAATAGTACAAAACTCGGCCACCAGGGTGTCGCGCGCTGCACGGGTCTTCCCAAACGCCGTGTCTATAACGGAGGCATCATACCGCCCTGATTAAATGTTGCGATGATTAAAAACAAAAAAATCGTGCCTCCCGTCAAAAACCTTTGTCGTTGCGTTAATGATTGTTCTACAGTGACGCTGAGTGATAACAAATACGTTGCTCGATACTCGTAATGTGCGCAAGGCTTTTCGATATCGAGTCGAGCCATCAATTGTCTTCGCAAAGATTTTCCTATTCTTACGTTCTCTATCTTTCATTCAATGTCGAAAAAAAAACTATTCAACCGAGCCGAGTAGCTCTCGCTTCGAAAAAAATATGATAAGGATATGCGGTCATTTTTCTTTTCGTACATACATTACGCGTTATCAAAGCTCGACCCATTTTCATTATTGTTTTATTTACAAACGAGCTTTCTATCTCAGCGAGGTACGTACAGCATACTATGCTACAATACACATTTCCATTATACGCCTAAGTGAGGACACACGTTTTTTTTTCTATTTTTCTTCAATTGTTCCATTTTTTGCATGGTTTATGTACAAAATGATTGCTACATTACGCAACGCGAGAGACGCATGGTTCGCTCGAGAGATTATTTCAATTACGAGGGTGAGTCAATCAACGAGAGATTTTGTTGCTGTTTCTCTCGTTATCGTTATTTTTGTTTCCCTTCCCCCGTACACACGTTCCTTTGTATACTTTTTTGTAATATACATATATACGTATTGGTCATTTTATGATTATCATTATCATAAATAATGTCTCCGTAGATTTTATCTCAAGTGGCTGATTCGATTTGTAGAGTATCTGTGGATTGATGCGGTACGATACTTTAAATTTTCTCTAAAAAAAAAGAAAATTATAATGCTGTTTGGGGGAATTGGCACTTTCAATTGTATGGAATTTTTTACAAGCAAGCTTTAATTCCGCAGCCGAACTCAAACAAGTCGTAATTGAACGGTTAAATTTTTTTTCGTGGTAGCGCACCGATACTTTTTGTTCGCGATCCGTCCACCAGGTGGCGAGGCCGTAAAAACGGTCGCGAGACTCGAGCAAAATTGCCAGCGAACTTTTTGCGTTATTAGAAATTCTCGCTTGACATCGACGCGAATTGATAACGAGGAGGAGACAACGATAAATTTTCTCCAGCCGGATATATCTCTGTATGGGTAAATGTAAGGGCTTTCGATACTCCCTCGCTCTCCTCGACGTTTCGTTATTGCTTCAATGCTGCGGGCTTCCTTTCTCTCTCGTTCTCTCCGTCCCTCTTGCTGCCCCATTAATACTCTTTCCCATTTTAGAGAGCACTGATTGTACCGGAAGTCCTCGAGGTTCCTCCGCCAGCACCCGAGAAGTTTTTCCAACAACACTCCGAGTGGCGGAAACTCAGCGAAGAGTCAAAAAGTCTCGAGGGGAAAAAAGAGGAAACGAAAACATCGAGTTACCCGAGAGTTTCGGGACAATTTTCCAATTATTTCGTTGAGCCAAATACCGCGATGGTTCGGGGTTTAAAAAAAGACGACGAACAGTTGGTGAACAGGCTTCACGGAAAGTGTAAAAAAATGACAAAACTGTACAGGCTGGGCCGGAAACGATATTTTTCGTAACTTGTTGAGGACAGGTTATCGTTCGTGGCGACGAAAAATTCGATTTTTTAACATAATTTGCATCGTTAAAGTGTTTAGAAAACGTGGGTAAAAGGATATTTTCATATTTAAAGTATTTCAGAATTTACAGCCTGTTGAGCGGAACCGTCCGTCGGCTGGAAAACAAGTAGCTAAGGCGCTCGGAACGTTTTTTTGGAAACAGCATTTTTCAGCGCGTGGAGCTCTCTACAGCTTCAACGGATGAACCGATTCACATGATGTTCATACATTTTTCATGCTACTCGATGGTAACCTGTCCTCAAGGGTTCATCACAGTGTACCATTTCCACAAAGTCGATTTTTTTGCATCATTCGCTAGTATAGACGATGATAAACATGGACCTGGCATCGCCGATTGATCGTAAGTAGACAATTTATATGCAAATTCCACACTCGAACCTTTGAGGGAGACTTTGTCCTTGAAATGCAGCGGGAAATGTTAGCGGCTCAACATGAGCAGCTAGAAGAAGAGGAGGGATACCTCTATGGACCAGTCATTGCCGATTAGCGGTAATTATAAACACATTTGTGTAACCACATTACAAAACTTTAAACGCGTTTTTCTCGAAAACACGTTTTTAAAAATGGCTGACATTCTCCTGACCGCTGTAATTACCATATCGACCTGAAATTTGGAGAGCATACTCAGAAAATATGTCTTCACGGAATGACGGATCGTTTTTTCGATAGATACATTTTTGTATTTATTATTTATCTTTTTATGCGAAAAAAAACGCGAAAATTCGATTTTTTTTAAATTGCCGCCATTTTCCGAAATTTGTACTAAACGAAAAACCCATCCGTCATTCCATGACCAAAGGGTCACAGATTGATAATATGCTTTGAATTTGTGTTTCAGATCAACAAAGAGGGGGCAGTGATGTCAGCCGTTTACCTCCCGCGATTTGAGGACCTGTTTTCGCGGAGCTGCAACGGCCGCCATTTTGGTTTTTTTTTTCAAAAAAAATTTTTTTAACGTTCTGTATATCATGAATAAAAGCAAGAAAAAAACCGCACTCAAAAAGCTTTACTCGTTTCCTTTAAAAAAAATAAAATGTAAACACCTGAAATATGGCACTGCAAGGACAAAGTCTCCCTTGAACGCGTTTTTCTCGAAATGTCGTTTTTCGAAACGGTCTACACTCTCAAAGGAAGAGTTTTCAAGCTATCCGTCTCAAATTTTGACACAACATTCTTCACGCCATTCTTTATCTTGCTATGGAAGCTTTTCTTTTAAACCTTCATGTTTTTCTTTTAAACTAAAAACTGTCGGAAAAATGGGCGAAATTCGGTATTTTGTTTTCAAAACGCCGCCTTTTTGTCAATTTTGATTTAAAAAAAACCTGCATAGCAAAATAGCGGCTTTCATACTGATGGATACTCTTTTTGAAAATTTTGTTTCAGATAATATGTAGGGCCACAGCCGTGTACACCGTGAGGATTCCTTTTTTTCGAAAATATTTTCAACCGTTAATAAAAATGTAAAAAAAATACAAATAAAGGCTCAAAAATGTATTATCTGTTCTTCAAAATTGCTTCGATTTGACATAAAACATCAGACTGATTGGCGTATTTGAACCATCGAAAAAAAAGCAAAAATCAGCTATTTTTAGACCCGTTACACTGCGATGACCCCTTAAGGGGGAATGTACCTGTGTACATTTTTTTCGCATTTTTTCCTACAGCTTCTAGAAAAGGAGGAGAGCAAGAGAATGTTGAATTAGAAGGACAATTGTATGGTCCAGGCATCGCCGATTCAAGATAAACACGAAATTTCCATGGGTTTACAGTACTTAAAACTTTAAGGGGCTATACCAGTGTGACACTTTTAAAAAATCGACTTTTTTTGCCTTTTTTGACAGTTTGTTTGGGTTTGTTTGGGTGTAAACATTTCAAGGCCGTATCTCTATCATTTTATCTTGCAAAGATCGATAGTTAAATCTTTAAAAGTGTTTTTCTCGACACGAGAGTTTTCAAATTTGCTGACATCGTAACTCAAAGAGCAATTATCCGATTGACTTGAAATTTGAACTGAATACTCTTGAACATAATTGCTCTACAATGAGGTAGGATATTCTCGATTGGATGAAAATTGACGATTTGGCATTGAAAAAAACGACCATTTTATAGGCAAGAAAACAGACTTTTTTCATAACTACGCCATTTTGTTAGATTTTGATATTTTTCGAAAATCCTACGTCATTCTACAGGAAATACCTTCCAGTTAACGACATTTTTTCCTTTTTCGGTTTCAGCTACTCAATCGGCCGGCATCATGTCAGCAGTGGAGGAACTTTTTTTTGGCGCCTCCGAAGGCAGCGCATAAGTCGCTTGGATCTCAATATTTGTCTATGAAAAAATTATGTAATATAGGTCAAATATAGCCAAATATATTCTTAATTTTCCGAAACATTTAATTGAGTACTTTTCTTCCAAAAAATTCCCGAAAATCATCCAAATTTTTCAGCGTTCACACTGGTATCGCCCCTTAAACGCGTTTTTCTCGAAACGATGTTTTTAGACACGGGCGTATGCCTAGCGCCTCGAGTTTTCAATCGATTGACCTGAAATTTTAACTGTAGCTTCTTGACAACATTTTCTAGTCCAGTACGTAGAATTTTTTCGATAAGTCGAAATTGGAACATTTTTTAATCGATATTCAACCAATTTTTTACGATTTTTTTTCTTCATATTAACGCCTTTTTTAATCAATATTTTGAAAAACCGCTTCGTACCGGACCAGTTTTTATATCTACTTCCAAAATATTTTTCGTTTTTTGTTGTAGCTTGAAAATTATGACCTGTGCGAATACGCCCGTAGAGGACTATGAAAAAAAGGAGTTTTTTTTCATCGACTCCTGCGCCGCCATTTTGTTTCAAAATAATTTAAAAAAAAAACATTTTTTCTTCTACTTTAAGACTCGTACCAACATGTATAAAAAACCGAATTAAAAAATATTGTTTTTCTTAAATAAATTGTCAAAAATTACCCTTGATTTTGCCCTCACAAAGGTATATTCCCCCTTAATTCGTCGCGTCTAATTTAACGAGAAAAAAAAAACAGCGCGTCGCAATTCTCGCAATTATATCGCCTCTACGGCGAATAATGTCGTCGATATACGTCCTACGATCGAGAATAAACTTGCGTTCGAAAATTCGAGATGAGAGTGTGTGGGAGCGTAGGGCGATACGAGGCCGACAAAGTTTTACGTTCAGATACAAGCCTCGAGATGCGCGTTGTTCATTTCGCTGGTTCTTAGCTGATTGTTTACGTGCAACTCGGAGGATGCATTGCTGTGCACGAGGTCCTGCTTTCTATTGACCTGTCGTAGATCCCTGACTGGTCCAATCGCGGCGCAACAGCTCTCGAGCGTCTTGCGAAAAGCTGCGCGAAATTCACGATTGAAGTACGCGTAAATGAGGGGGTTGAGAGCGCTGTTGAAGTAGCCAACCCAGAATACCGCTGCAACCACGATGTTGCCACTCTGGCACGTGTCGCAGAGCGCCGTTATCAAGTACCTGCGAACAATACCGCAAAAAATAAAATAAAAGTAAAACCGCTTCTCATTAGCCTTTCCTTTCACCATTTTATTTCGCCGGATACGCTTCGCCTCCGTAACGAACAAGTACCGTAAAACGGGGTTAAATTGACATTACGGGGCTATACCAGTGTGACACTTGTGAAAATCGATTTTTTTTCCTTCTTTCGACAGTTTATATTTTCAATAATATTAAATGAGATTTTTCAAATTTGCTGACATTGTAACGCAAAGAGCAATTATCCGATTGACTTGAGATTTGAACTGAGTACTCTTGAATATATTTACTCTACAATGACGTAGGATATTTTTGATTGGATGAAAATTGACGATTTGGCATTGAAAAAAAACGACCATTTTATAGGCAAGAAAACAGACTTTTTTCATATCTACGCCATTTTCGTAGATTTTGATATTTTTCGAAAATTCTACGTCATTGTACAGGAAATACCTTCCACTTTAACGACATTTTTTTCCTTTTTCGGTTTCGGCTACTTAATCGGCCGGAATCATGTCAGCAGCGGAGGAACTTTTTTTTTGGCGCCTCCTAAGGCAGCGCATAAGTCACTTGGATCTCAATATTCTTCTATGAAAAAATTTTACAATGTAGGTCAAATATAGCCAAATATATTCTTAATTTTCCGAAACATTTAATTGAGTACTTTTCTTCCAAAAAATTCCCGAAAATTACCCAAATTTTCAGCGTTCACACGGGTACAGCCCCTTAAGGGTAACTTTGACAGTTTTTGGGGCTACTTTAACAGAGGGCCAAAATACAGTTTAAATTCATGCACAGCGAGCTTTTTTTTCTATTCTTGCTCAAATATGTTGATCAAGTTTATTATAATGTTGCTCAAGTTGATTTTGATCTCAATGATAATTATAAGACTGATTAAGTGCCTACAATAGTACCGTAGGTACTTGGACCGAAGGCGGACATTTAAAGCGGGATAAACATTTAGACAGGAAAAAATAAGCAATATTGAGAGATTTTTTTTCGTATGAAAAAGAGATTCACTCATAAAATTAATTACGCATCTATTTACTATGAATATCAAGCTGTTAGAAAATATGTATACATTTTTTTTCGATGTACACAATGGCCGACTACTTGAAACTTCTAGAAACAGCTTTCTTTCATGTGGCGTGTCAAATAACGTCAACAATTTTCACGCGATTCACTTCAAATGTAAAAGTTATGTTCCTAATTGCATTTCGCAGAGAAGTACGCACGGAATTTCTGATTAATCGAAATCTTTTCATTTTATGAGCAGTTATAACGAAATTTTTCACTGAAAATTCATTTTTGAGTTCAAATACCTGACTTTTGAACAAAACAATATATGCTTAATTCCGTACGCACTTCTCTAGGTATTCTAATGTTGATTGACGAGAATTTTTGTTTTTTGTTGTAGGTAAAAAATTGTGGATGCTAAATGTCACGCCGCGGAGCGCCTAAAAAAAGATAAAAAAATAATATATTAGTAGTCGGCTATTTTGTACATTTAAAAAAACATATATATTTTCTAACGACTTGATATTCATACTAAATAGTTGTGTAATTAATTTTCTGAGTCAACCACTTTTTCATACGAAAAAAAAAATTGTTAAATTCGCACATAATTTTATACCCGTAACTGTGGCCTAACCACTTAAAGAAATAAAAAAAAGAAATCGATTTTTCTATCCTTGTAAATGTACATCCCACCTTAAGTGATCTTCCTTTTCAGTGATTCGACAGTTTTTCACCCAGTACATTACGCCAATTTCATCATCAGTGTCATAATCCACCTAGTGATTTGACAATTTTTCATAACGTTTCAAACCTTTGTTCACCCCATTTCGTGCGTAAAACTGAGCGATGAGCATAGCCATCTCCTATATTAAAAAGTGTTTCTTCAATTGCAAATTTGACAGAAACGGTGTAGACGATCAATGTAAATTTAGGAGAGTACATCCAGTATATGGCAAACAATGTCCACTATAAATTTGAATCAAATGGTAACATATCGTTAATGGTCCCGAAGCCCCTTAACAATTTTCTTCCTCCATCTTTCCCCTCGCTGGCATAAGGGTGGCATCCCTTTCCTCCTGCCCAACAACCAGGAGGGATCGTTGCAGGGAGGCTCGTAAAGCGGTCATTCGGTAGCCACGAGTAGGTTCGAGCGTCTCGCCATAGGAAACCGAGGCGATATGTTTCCTCCGGTTGGTCACAGTTATTTCACCAGCTCCCTGTACTTTATACCCGTACTTCCCATCCATTTTCCTCGGTCGTTATCATTATTACACTATACCTACCTTTTCGTCGCGCTGAGGAATTTTATCGCCCTCAACGAGGATAAATACTCTTGCCACGTGTTTTTCACGGATGTTCCGGGTGCGAGAAAAAGGGGGCGAAGGGTTGCGCGAATGCCAAGGGCTCCGGGAAGAAACTGGGTCATCGAGCTCGAACGAGTCATTTTTTTTTCTTATTCATCATCTCTTGTTCCTACCCTCCACGCTTTTCCACCCCCCCCCCCTCCCCCGGCGCAATACCCCGTGCCCTGCGATTCACCCTGTTTGGCAAAGTCCTCTTACATGCAGAGAGAGAGAGGGAGTCTGCTACATAGACCATACGGTCTCTTAAATTCCATTGAAAAAGGGTAGACCCTCTGTGCCTCGGTGCCACGTTCGATATCCGTAATAAAAGAGTTCCCGGGTGAACTGAAGCCCTCGTTTGGTCCTATAGACGCTCCCGCGCACTCTACTTCGCTACGGCTTTTCCTCGCGCCGATCTTCGTTTTTTTCCATTTTTTTTGTTCGTTTTTGTGCTCTGTATTTTCTCATATGTCCTCGCCTCTTTCCGATCTTGACTTTATTTTTTCTCCCGAGCCCAAAAAGGCCCTTCACCCGACGAAGGACGCTCCTTTCTCAGCCCCATCCCCCTGTCTCTTCCGCAGACGTAAAATGAAACGGCGATATCTGCTCTTTGTTCGCCACTCATCGGGGCTGCCATCGCTCTCCTTTCCAGCCATCCAGCATTGGAACGCAAGAAATTTTCTTGCCGGACGATCGATCGCTATTCCAGTCGTCCCTTTCTCCTCTTTGGATCGAGAGATTGAGAATGGATTCGTTGGAAATGTGGAAGGAAGTATGTCGCTCGAAGTCCATAAACTCCTCGATCGCAGACTATCGAGAGAATTTTATTATCCAATATAAAATGCGTTTTAGTTTACACGCAGATATAAGGGGTGTCTCAAAATGACCTGACATTTTAAATTGCGCGCCATTTTTTCTCGTGGTGAACATAGGGTAAAACGGGGTTGAGGGGTCTTTTCACTGTAGACGCTAGAAAAAGAAGGCTATTTTCATTCATTTTTTGGATAGGTTTATATTGTCGATATTCACTGAGAAAAAAACCAAGTGAATAAAAAAAATATACTGGTTGATCCAAATAAATGTGGTGCTGCGGAGTGCCACCGATATATGAGATTGTTTCAATACTATAAAACATTGGAAGATGTGATTGATTTGAATAACATATTATTTTATTTGGAAAAGCTCTTCTGTTCTCTAAATATCTACATTATCCTTCAAATAAAATGATATTCTATTGAAATCATTCTATATGCAATCCGTAGATGTATTGGATGAAATAATGAAGCGGTTACTACAAACATGTTTTGTTTCGTACAAAAATATAATCCATAGAATTAATTATTTTTTTTACTACATCGAAAGGAATATGCCATGGGACGTAAGTTTTTCAATTTGTTTCAAATCTTAAATAAAAAGTGAGCATTAGAGTAATCATCCACGATAATAGTGCAGAGAATATCAGATACCCAATGGAATATCCATGGAGAGAATATCAGATATTCAACTGATTAGAACAGATACGAAACTTTGATCTTAGCCACAGGCCAAGAAGCGATACTCTTTAGAGTTTCTCCAGCGTTTAAGTAGATTTTCAGTTCGCGCTACGCTTACGAGAAACGAGCGCGCGTGCGGCCTCTAGCGGTTACTCCAAGAACTACGGGTTTCCTCACACCTATAATTTTGGTGGCGCTCGGCCATGATTTGGTTCAATTTTTTCAACCAAATGTGCAACAAACAAACTTTACTTTCGCATAACTTTTTAACCAATTCAGACATTTGCTTAATATTTTTCAATCAAAATAAAATATGAATATTTTAACGAATAATGTACTTAACATCAATATCGTATATGGTGAAAACAATAAAATAACATATTTACTCAATAGAAATTTTATTTGAACCAAACGAGCGGAATTCAATTTTTCTTGTGTACTCGAATCAACAATATTCATGTTATGAATTGAAAAGCTTTTTCGTTCGTTGTAGAAATTGCATTCAAAACTATATAATTTGTTCGCAATAATTTTTCAGATAGTTTCAATAATATGTTGTTCTCGGCTAACAATATATCTTTTGAATGAAAAAAAACTTTCAATTTTATCATGTTGTTGAAGTCAATAGCGTTTTGTTTGGACTAATAAATCCGATTATTTACACCAACAATTTTACAATTGAATCAACGAAATTTCATTCGATAACACCAATGCTATTGGAATAATGATTTTTTTTCTCAGTGTTGATGTAAAACTTTTTATACTCAATAAATACACTTTCGAAATACATTTAAAATTTATTTTTTATTTTTTTGTCACTATTTATAGACGAAAATGGTAGTCAAAAAAATGTCAGGTCTGCGCTGTTGATGAAATATCGGAGATGGATCATCCGAAACGAAAAAATCCAACGGTTCTAGATTCAGTATGTTAATTGCTATAGCGGATATCATACGATTTTTTATATATGCAAAAATAACAAAATTACGGATTTTTTTCAAAAAAATAAGAAAAGTGTGTGTTTATTTCACCGTTTTTGGTAAAAAAAAGTCAAAAAACAATTTGATTGTAACAAATCGTTGTATTTCATGTAATTCCATGTATAATGCATAAAACCTTTGTTTTAATCAAAATGATGTCAAACTATCCCTTAATCTTTGACATAAGTTGACTTTCAATGCCTTGTCAAAGAAACCCCACACTCGGTGTTACTTTATAACTTAAAAAAATATATATAAAATTGTGGAGGGGGGAGGGTGGCTTGAATTTCTTATACATTTGACAGCAAAATCACACATGGTCCTATTGGAGCAAAAAAAAGTTGTAATTTGGGTGTAAAAAAAAGTTATCTACAAAAAACTTCGGAAACCTGTTCAAAGTAACCCCATTTTACGGTACTAATCTTTGACAACTGGCATCAGGAAGTATTGAGGTTTAGTCGTGGAGAATTACACGATCGAGCAACGCATAGAAATTGTTATTTGCTGCATTGTTACTGCATAGTTATTGCAGACGAAGTTTCATGGTCGTGTTATCTCGCGCCGCGGCGATGTGAATTGGCCACCAAAATCGTGCGATTTGACGCTATTGGACTTTATTCTTTGGGGTTTTCTGAAAGTAAAAGTGTATGCCAATGATCCACAGACCATTCCGGAGCTCAACGAAGCAATTGGACGTACCATTAATGAAATTGGTGCGCAATTATGCCAAAATGTTATTGAAAGTTTCGTCAAAAGAGTGAACGTTTGCAAACAGGGACGAGGTGGTCATTTATCGGATATTGTATTCCACACATAACCTCCATGTTTGTACCTCATGTTAGCCGTTAACAGTCCTCGGGGGTTGAATCAACCCCAGCCGTTTTTCGACCTGCGATACCTTTCATAATTTTTGAGATTTTCAACATTTTTGTTTTTTAGTATTAAAAATTACACGACACGAAAATAATCGGCTTAGTCTTACACACAAGGGTTGAAAATGCATTGTAGTATTTTTTTTCTTCATTTTTTCCATTATTTATCACTCTCCAAAGTGAGTGGGGTTGATTACACCCCCAATGACTATTACGTCACAATCTGGAGGTGTGACTGACAAGGGTTAAAATAAAGATATTCGTATTTTTCAAATAAATAATACATTTTATTAATAAATTAAAATGTCAGGTCATTTTGAGATACCCTATATATATATATGTATATATATATATATATATATATATATATATATATATATATATATATATATATATATATCAAAATGACCTGACATTTTAATTACACTAAACAATACCTTTATTCTAACCCTTGTCAGTCACACCTCCAGATTTAATAATTTACCAGGATGTCATCGAAATTTTGAAAAAATAAATTAAATCGATATATGTATGTATCGATTATAATTATATATATATATATAAAATTATATTTTTATCTTTATATATAATTTTATGAGTATAAAATTTCGATGATATCCTGGTAAATTATTAAATCGTGATTTTTGAATGATCCTGTATACGTCCGGTCCTTCGGAACCGTGATCTCCTGACGGAATATTCCTCGCCCCAGGACAATTCCAACACTTTCGTCATTCTCGAGTTGATCGGATACAATTCGAGTTACTTAATGGGCTTGAGACACGTGGCGATGGCGTCGAGGCGTGAAACACTTACTGTATATAATACTGTTGCTAATGCACCGTGTCCCCTCCCCCTCCCTGTCTATAAACAGCCATACTTCCGAGCCTGTCTTCTTCTTTCAATTTTCATCCCCCGTGAGTGCAGATATCTAGTTTTGGAGTCTCACGAGCGAAAATTCGCCTGTCAATTGCCCCTGCAGGGGGTAGAATGGGGAGCTGCCTCGGCCTAATGACTACGAAACGCAGACGAGGCTGAGAAACGAATAAAAAAGAATACAGGGCTTAAAAATAAAAAGGAAATATTGCACAATCGATCGTTGTGCATTTTCGATCGAACGTAAAGCAACGAAAAGAAGAAACTTCCCTAAGGGAGGAAGAAAAATAAACGATCATTCAGGAGTGAGAAATAAAAGGATCGGGAAGAGAGAGGACGGGTTGACGCGGTAAGAGTCAAAGGTACGGAATTATGTCAAGGGGCTTGGGGGGGGGGGGGGGGTCTATGCGAGGACAGGCCGTAGGGCGAGGGTATATCGGTTCACGTGGTTGCTATCGAGAAAAAAACAACGGGATTGGGAAAGCACCGAGCGACGAGTGAAACGAAGCAGGAACGAGAATGAGAACGGAAGACGCTGACGGATCGAGGTAAAAGTGAGAATAAAAATAAAGAGAATATATACAAAAGCCCGAACGTCGCTTATATACATATATTTGTTTTGTCTCATTTCACCCTCCTCCCCTCGTAGCTCTCGATATTCTTATTTTCCGGTGGAACCTTTCACGGATAAGACGCGAAACGGGAATGAGAAGAGAAAATATTGAATAAAACGAGGGGGAAAAAAAAAGACGCGGATTCGACGAGAAAGATCAAAGTTTCCTGGGATACTTCTCATTTCGAGATATCTCGAGATATTGAGCCTTTCGTAATTCCGTAGTGACAAGCGCGCCACCATCCCCCGGCAAGCGATCGACTATACTCGTACACTGAGAGAAATGTATGGTGTTCTCAACTATATTTTATACTTTCCCGAGGCGAAAATAATATTTTATAACCATAGTTACTGCCAAAAATATAGCACTGCTCATTGATATTTAGCAGTTGCATGAATTATGCACATATGTGCATAATTGCCTTAGGCCACAGTATCGGGTGTAAAATCATGTGTGAATTAATTTTTTTTTCGTATGAAAAAGAGATTCACTCATTAAATTAATTACACATCTATATAGTATGAATATCAAGCTGCTAGCATTTTTTTTTCAGTGTACTTAATGGCCGACTACTCGAAACTTCTCGAAACAGCTTTTTTCCAATTGGCGTGACAAATAAGTTCAACAATTTTCACTCGATTTACCTCAAATTTAAAAGTTATGTTCCTAATTGCATTTCGCAGAGAAGTACGTACGGAATTTCTAATTAATCGAAAACTTTTCATTTTATGAGCAGTTTATGAGCAGTTGTAAGGAAATTTTTCACTGAAAATTCATTTAATAAGTTCAAATACCTACAACTTTTGAATAAAACAATATTTTTTCAATTCCATACGTACTTCTCTAGGTTTTCTAATGTTGCTTGACGAGAATTTTTACTTTTTGTTCTAGGTAAAAAATTGTGGATGCTAAATGTCACGCCGCGCAGTGCCTAAAAAAAAGATAACAAAAGAAAATATTAGTAGTCGGCCATTTTGTACGTCGAAAAAAAAAAATATTTTTTCTTACAGCTTGATATTCGGACTAAATAGATGTGTAATTAATTTTATGAGTGAATTACTTTTCCATACGAAAGAAATGGTTAAATTCGCACATGATTTTATACCCGTGACTATGGCTTAAGGCCTTAACCGCGACCACTAATCTTACAAACATACGTTTATTCTTCAATGCCATATAATATAGTAGGTTTTCATAAAATGGATATTCTCTGATACTAGCCAAAAATTACTTCTCCAAGATGCTAATAGTCAACTGAAATATATATACGTTGATTAAAAATGTTGCCTGTAATTTGCGACGATGTTTATAGTGATTTGTACCATATTATAAGACACGACCTGCTATATGCTTCTTTGGTATGTTATTCGAGTGTTGGTACACGGCATCACTGCCCGTCTACTATTTGCATAGAATATTTCATAAATCGAAAATCAAATAAAATACGCAACTGAGAGTTCTACCTCGATGATTTTTTAAATGATAATTCGCCATTCCCTGACCTCTTATAATGATTTATTTCGAAGAAAATATTTCGCCTAATCGGAATCGAACCTAGAACCTAACTGCCTACCTTCTGCCTATTGGTCCAGCAGAAGAGACGAAAACCGAGCCCTTTTTAGCGTGGGATATGAATTTTTTACTGAAGGTAGATGGTTGCATACTGAAAGCAACCCCAATGAAATGTTGCGCCTCAACTAGCCCCAACCGTAAGATATAGGGGTTGAAAACTTCAAAATCGCCGTATCTCGATAATTAATAGCGCTATCAAAAAAGGATTCAAACAAAAGTTGTTTGGAATAATAAAATTCGTATAAAGTTATCTAACATCCAACCCTCTATCTTGTCCTTGTCTGAGCCAGTGGTGCTCTCGTGTTTTTGTGCCGGTATTTTCAAAGGTAGGGGGTTAGGTGTCAGATAACTTTATACGAATTTTATTATTCCAAACAACTTTTGTATGAACCTTTTTTTGATCGGGCTATTACTTATCGAGATAACGCAATTTTTAAGTTTTCAACTCCTATTTCTTAGGGTTGGGGCAACATTGTATTGGGGCTACTTTCAGTATGCAACCATCTACCTTCAGTCAAAAATTCATATTCTACGCTAAAAAGTTTACTATAACTTTTTTCGAATAGTCACTTTTCATAAGGTCTTCTAACAAATTATAATCGAAACACCTTAAAGTCAACCATATGAATTGTAGAAATTTGAAAAGAATAATAGAAGTTTGACTGATAAAAAACTAAAGTACAGTATACAACATTAGTATTTTTACGCCGATTTTGTTAAAGCACTGAATTAACCATATCTATATTGTCAAGCTTTTTACAATAGTGCATAATCATTTCGGGGATAATGAATAGTCAAATACGCCACCCAAATCGCATGTTTAGCTACACTTTTCGCTTATAGTCGTGTTAACCATATTACGATTGCGGTGTCAATAAACTATAGCGAGTTTTACTATTCCCTCTTTCACCATGGGCGTGTGTAGGAAATACCATGGACTTTTCTCTCTGTGTTTCGAGAACAAAATCCACCGGGGGAGTCGAACACTCGACAGAACTTTCCGCGGAATTCTCAGGTGGAATTGCATGTACCTGTGAAACCCGAAGGATAGGATGATCGAGATAGGTGGCCGAACAAAGTGAAGAAATTCGCGAAATTCTTGTTGCTGCTGCAACAATAACTTCCGATATACGTTGAGAAAAGTGCACACGGGTGAAAAGTTATCCAGAATTATTCCGCACCCCAGACCACTTTGCTTTTGTGCCTCTTCTGTTCCTCTCCTTCGCTTATTTTCTCGGAACAAGGCAGCCAGAGGAAAATGCAATTATCCAAATGCCTTTTCAATCAGAGGCATCCTTGGAGTTGGGCGCATCGAAGAGAGAAGTTACTTCAAAGTCGACGAATGAAAGAACGGCGGAATTAAAAACCAAGATAAATTCAACACCTCATTTGGCGAAATTGTTTTTTTTTTATGGCATCGAAAATGATCTGATAAGTTAACATTTCGCGCTGTAAACTTCGTCGTGGAACCTATGGACACTTCAAGCTTGAACTCTCATTGGGCATATGTGTGTCCAAAGAAATCAGTAGCTGCAGTCGGCGCTCTTAAATTGCAGCTGGTTGAAGGATTGAACATCCAAAGTAACTGCCTGAAATCTTAACGTTTGATCGTCAGCGAAAATATAATGAAACTTATTGAAATTTCGAGCTTAAGGGGGAGATACCTTTAGGCGAGGAAAAACTTGGCCGATGTTCATGATTTTTTTTTTAAGGCAAGATCTTTCACCATTTTTGAGACTTAGGGTCTGTTTTATTAATACTTTTGGCTGTTACATGGTATTTATTATTTTTATTATTCTTAAAGAATGGCAGACTCATGGCACGGTCGTTTAAACTGCATTTTCAAACTTGCGTGACGTATAGGAAAAACACTAATCGACCGATTCTAATAAAATTTGATATCAATCTTTCTAATCTTATTGCCTACAATATGAAATCAATTGTTTATCAAAATCATTTAACAAAAGTTTTTTTGATTGCAATTTGTCGTCATTTTTTTCGGATCTTTCAATCTTTTTGTTCGAAAGCGTACCAGTTCATCGATTTTCAACATTTCTTTTTCTTGGTTCATATACTGCATATGAGTGTTAAGGAAAGAAAAATATTCGTTGTTTTTTTCTTCATATTAATCTCGCCGACGCAACGTGTCACGCTGACAATATCCGCTGCAACCCGTTAAGAAGACCGTGCCATACATCCACCATGTTTAAAGCTTAATGAAAAAAAATACCACGTAATAGCCAAAATTAGTAATAAAACATACCCTAAGTCCTAACAATGGTGAAGAAATCTTTGTTTAAAAAAAAATTACGAAAATTAGCAATTTTTTCCTCGCCTAAGGATATCTCCCCCTTTAAGCTCTCATTAGACATGTCTAACAAAGAACATCACTAAAGTGTCCACCTTTGATTCTCTTGAAACTCATATATGTGATGAAGCATTGGGAACTATTGGACACCCACTTTTTTTTGCGGAAAAGCGGTTAAAAGGGCGGAAACCACCCCTCAAAGAAAGGCGCCTGGAGGGGTGATTTTGCATTTTCACCTACAAGCAGTACGCTGAATATGCATGAAACAAAAACCAAAATTCTTTCAAACAAACCAAAATAGAAGTATTGAACAAAAATACTTTCGGAATATCACGCATTTCTTTGAGGGGTGGTTTCCCCCCTTAAAGCCATTTTTCCCGCGCGATCAATAAAGACGTACCTAATAGTTCCCAATGCTTCATCACATATATGAGTTTCACCAAAATCGAAGCCGGACACTCAAGTGACGTTCCTTGTAAAGCCGAAAAAAAATTAGTATCGTCCAATCGGCTAGCCCAAATAGGTAAAATTCTCCTCCTCAAATGCCCAATGACCGGAGACTGCAATTCCCTTTTTCAATACTCTGCCTTATCTACCGAGTTAGAACTTTTTTGCCCCCCACTTTGAGCTTTCGTGACATTCGTGTCTTCACCAATGCAGATTCGGAAAACCCAACGATGTAAAACACTGTGCACGGGCAAGGGAGCCAGTTCGCTTCTCCCCCTTTTTTAAAGTCGTTCATTTTTATTTCCCAGATGGGAATATTCGAGTGTGCTGCGGGGCAGCTGCAGTTGAATTTTCGGATACAGTTGCCGCAGAGACGTTTTCTCAATGCCGAGAAACGTGTTCAGTGTCGTAGCCGGTGTTTCTCGTTTGGCTCGGTGAATCAGTTTTCCTCCTGGTGCAGCGAGCGCATACATACAGAGTGGCATATCACGCGACATGCGCGCCTTATTTCATTTTCTGCTATCGACGCAAGGATTCGCCGTCCTGAAATGCGGCCAGCCTCGTGACCTGAGAATCGTCGAAGCTTTTTTGCCCGGGCAACTATTGCACGTGGAGAGAGAGAGAGAGAGAGAGAGAGAGAGAGAGAGAGAGAGAGAGAGAGAGAGAGAGAGAAGTCTGAAGGAACTCTCCGCTCCTTAAAGCCTCACTGTAGTGAAATGCGATACTCTCAAAGGCACATCGATTATCGGCCAGCCGGTAAAGTATTGTCCTTTGAACGTGGCCAGAAATTCCCAACGGTACATGTATTGCAGCATCCCCGATGTCCCAAGCCAGCTTCTGACTCTCCACAAACGTTGCCAACTCGTCGCGAGACAGACGAAACGTCCTTGGAAGAAGGAAAGGTTGCTGTACCCTTGAATTCGTCTCTCGTTGCTGCCCATGATCGAGTTAGGCCAATCCCATAACAAGTGGAATCGATTGGGAAGACATACTGGCCGGTCGTTCGGCCCCTGATGGAAAGGGGTCTTTGGACATGCCCTAGGACCAATAGGGACGGCCTCGTCCGTAACGAGACTACCCGAAGGATCATTGACCTTGCGATGTCCTGAAACTTCCTACGCTTCGGCGATTCCCAGCACTCCACACTCGGTACTTACGAAAGTACATAGAAACTAGAGCCAGCTGACGTTTTTGTCATGTCATCAAGACTCCCCGCTGCTTTTCCAGTCCAGAATCCACTCTGCTTTCTAGACGTGGATTTAACGAGAACTATGGAACTCGTTCCCATATCTGTCATCGGTGACAGAACTCCATTGGCGTTTTTCACAGTCCAGGACCTTCGAGGTCCACGTGGGAATCCTCCTGGATGAATCGTTCCAGGATCAGTCGTACAATGGATAGACATGAAATGCCAAGCCGTGGTAGGTCTTGATCGGGATTTGGTGGCTTCCCAGCAGGTGATTGCCATCGTATCAATTACAGAACCGCTGATCAAATATCTGGCTTTGGGTTCCTCGGAAGGGCATCCCTACCCTATCTTGCAGGTCCTCGGGGCTCGCTGTTCCTTCGGTTATCGGAACTGAATAATTACCGAGTTGGACATGAGAATCACGAACCTTGGACGGACTTCGAGGTCTCGGTAATTTCGACCTTACTGGGTACCACCGAATGGCATTAGGTATCCTACATGTATCGACTGCATGTGCAGCCACATAAGTGTGTTTGCACTGTATTCGACTCGAGGGGACACAGAGGGCTTACATATTTCGAGTTTGCACTTGACAAACGTCCCTTCGCTCCAACCCCCCCCCCCCCCGCCCTTGTACTCTGGTGTAAGCGTGCACGTCGGACGACAAACTACCCCCTTTGGCGCACTCTCCACACTCGCCTCGTCTCCGCTCCTTCTCCGTCCTCGGACTCAAACTTTGATATCGTATACCTACTCGAGAAGTTTGTGGTTTTAGGACCTATCACGTAGACGTATCCGAGTGCATCACTCGCTACTTCAGAGAGTCCCATTTCTTTCAATCAACCCCCATAACTCCTAGCTCGCGATGAGGGAACCCCTGATGGCATGCTCCATTCGTCAATTTGGTCAGTCAATCGTTACGTGCGAATTTACATTTGATAGAAATGGAGACGTTCCGGGCATCTTTGGAACCTCGAATATAGCCTAATCAAGTGGAGGAGGAGAAAAATAACAAGGAAGATGTTGTAGATCCAAGTGCGGCTGTGGTGCGTTCTGAGATGGGAGACTTGACGGTCCGGGATTTATCAGCTCGATAAGGTACAGTAATAATTACCAGAGGAAGAAGGGAAGCCAACAAGCGAGAAAAGCCGACATTATAATGCCGAGTGTCCTGGCGGCTTTTCTTTCCCTTTTCATTTTGCTGCTGCTCGTTATCGGGGGATCTTCCGGCTGCGGATCAGGCGGGGATTGATCGATCGTTGGCAGAGACGTCAGGCCTGCTGAGATCCCGTTGATTTGGAGATGTTTGTTCAATAGAGCCGCGGCAACTTTGCTCCTGGAACATGACGATGACAAAAATTATCATCAAAAAAAAAATTATCAAAATTATTGTTAAAAAAAACACTTTTCTCTGATATACGCAAAGTAATCAATAAATTAAATTAAACATTCCTGGGCTTGTGATAAAAATGAAGACCGATGTTAACCCCTATTCAATATGATCCTTGATTGTTCGCACAAACCGAGGATGCTTTTTCCGAAGGAGGACTTTTCGGGTAGTCAAGTGTATTATTGGATTTCCATATAGTTGACCGTACCATTGACTATTCGTCTGTTTCATCCCCCTCAAGGGTGAATAAAAACCGCGTTCACGGTTCATCCTTGAGCAGGGGTGCACGAGAGGACTCGTGGGGCCACATTTCCAGCGGTATTTCAGGAATTCATTGCTCGATATTACGACCTCGGAAGAAACGAAAAGGCAGCGTAGGCGTCGCGCGATTTTCCCTCTTTCTTTTTTACGAACATCCCTTCGATATTATCCCTCTATATATCGTTGCAACGGCGATCGATCCCTCTCGCGGAGTTTCGTTCGCCGCCAGACTGAAATCTAATAATATCACGCGAGCCCACCGTTACCGCACGTTCCGCGAGGGCGTTCAATAAAGAATGAGGAACACCCGATCGTGTGTGGAAATAGCGTGTAACGGCCTCACTTGGATTGGGACGAGAGGGCGAAGCAGCGGAACGGAAAGAGGCAGGGGGTCAGTCCCCTTCGTTCTCCTCGCTATGAGGGTCGTAAAGGGTCGTACAGGATCAACATCGGTGACCGCGACCATCGAATCTCGACGCTTTCCATTCATCAACGAATTTCAGGCACGCTTGAAATACAACACTCTGCACGCTTCATGCAAAATCGACACTTCGGAAAATCGTTAATTGATGCTTTTTTCGGTTTTATATTTTTTTTACAAATCTGTTAGACGGACGTTAAGGAGGGATATACATTTATACAGGAAAAAATAAGCAATATTGAGGAATTTTTTTATCTAAGAAATAATTATTCTACAATTATCAAATTTTAGGTATACTTTAATAGTATATTCAAGTATACAAAACAATTTTTTAAAATTAAATCATCAAAATAGCGGAGCTGTGGCAGAGTGTTACAGCAAGGTCGCCGCGGGAGTTGCGAATCGGCGTGCAGTCTAGCTTCCCGTAAACTTTAATTTGCAAAAAAGTTCAAACATTTTTTCAGTTAGAACATGTGTAGTTTCTATGTGACGATAATTAAAATGAAGAAAATGCAAATTTAAGAAAATGGCACGCATTTACAAAAAAATGTCAACATTTCTGTAAAATGTGGATTAAAAAAGTAGTTTTTTTTCCAATTTTTCAAAAACAATTCCCGTCAAGTAGAAGGTACCAATATTATCAATATTTCTACCAAGTTTCACGTTTTTCTCGAAACGTTTTCAAAATCTAGCTTCATCGTATCTCAAAAACTAATAAACCGATTGTCTTGAAATTTGAACCACATATTGTAAACATGATTCGCGACAAGATGACCCTCGATGGTTTTAAAATTTTGATTTTTACTCTTTTTTGCGAAAAACTGCGAATGAAACGCGTTTTTTATTACTTTATTCGTTTTTCATCTGCCATTTTTTTATTTTTTGATAAAACTTTGTTTCCGAGGGTCATTTTGAAGCTGGTGTCATACTGGAGCGGGGTGACCCTTATGATACTGCAAGAGGCCTTTATTAAGGCCTTAGGCCTTAATAAAGGGCCTCTGGGGCCCCGAAGACATCGGGGATTTGTAGATGGGACATTTGGATATAGACGAGCAGCGAAGGGATCGCGCTGACCGTGGTTTGGCCTACACGGTATCTGGGTCACACTGACAAGCTTACAAAGGCATCAAAAGACACCTGTGTAATATTTCGTGTCGCGAGGCAGAAACGGAACACAGAGAGATAATCGCAGGATCATCCAAGGATTTTCCGCCTCGGATGAACCAAAAGACTTTTCGTATCATTGCTTACGATGAGAATTTCCGTCTGTAGCCTTGTCACCTACGCCACACTCAACCGAGACACGTACACTCCTCATCCTCACCGTTTAGGAAATGTGTCAAATGTCGTCAATGCTTCTTCATCTTTTTTCACTCGTGCTTCATCGCCCTTATTCATTTTACATCATCTCACCTTTTTCAGAATAGTTTTTTCTCTATCGTAAATAAAAAATGCGAATTCAATATTCATTTTAGAGCTATGAACTTTTTTCGAAATAATTTTCCCCTGACGTGAATCAAGGTTACGAATACTAATATTCATTTTATATATTCGCAACTTTTTCGCAATCATTTTCTCCTATCGTAACAAAAATTACGAATATTAATCTTCATTAAACATCCTCGCACCTTTTCCAAAATAATTTTCCCATATCGTAAATAGAAATTACGGATATTATTATATATTTTCCATTTTCGCACCTTTTGAAACATTATTTTACCCTATCGTGAATCAAAACTACGAGTACTAATATTTATCTTACATCGTCGCACTTAAAAAAAATAATCTTCCCTTATTGTGAATCAAAATTACGAATGTTAATATTCATCTTACATCTTCGCACCTTTTAAGAAATAATGTTCCCTTATTGTGAGTCAAAATTACGAACGCCAATATTCAGTTGACATCTTCGGATCTTTATCAAAATAATTTTTTCGTATCGTAAATAAGAATTACGAATATTAATATTAATTTTCAATATTCGAAGCTTTTGCAACATGATTTGTCCGTATCGTGAATGAAAATTACGAATCCTTATATTCATTTTTCATCTTCGCACTTTTTTCAAAATAATGTTCTATCGTAAATAAAAATTAAGAATATTAACCCTAGAATGGTGCACTTATTTTTTTTTCCTTCTAAAGGCACACTGAGGCATAAATGTAGCCCACGCGTAGGACCCGATTATCGGGGTTATAAATAGTGAATAATTTTTTTGGAAGCACGTGGTATTTTTTGTTTTTCAAAGAGAAAGACGATGGTGCCATTTAAAAATTTCAGGAAATTCGAAAAGTATGTCAAAGTTTGATCTGAAGGGAAAATAAAAATTTTAATTCGTAAATTTGAGTACTTTTACAAAACTCGTAGGGCACGAATGTACCCCAGTGTGCCATTTTAGGGTTAATATTCATTTTACATCTTCGCACTTTTTTTAAAATTATTTTCTCCTATCGCAAACAAAAATTACGAATTTCAATATTTATTTTACATCTTAGCACCTTTTTCGAAATAACTTTCTCCTATTATAAATAAAAATTACGAACATTAATGTTAATTTTCAATGTTCACAGCTTTTGCAAAATAACTCGACCCTATTGCAAATAAAAGTTACGACTAATATACAAAGTTATGCTGTCTGTACGAATGAAATAAAACAAATAAACAATGCAATATCAATTATCGAGCGGGTCATGAGTATGCTCCGCAGCGTGGATGATTAAAAAATAAAAACGTGGATGGCAAGGTATCTCCCAGGATTCAATTGCAGCTGGCTCATTAAATACAATGCCAGTGCCTCGCGTGTGTTCTCTATTTTTTTGTAC
Source organism: Ophion ellenae (assembly GCA_963210295.1). Taxonomy (NCBI): domain Eukaryota; kingdom Metazoa; phylum Arthropoda; class Insecta; order Hymenoptera; family Ichneumonidae; genus Ophion; species Ophion ellenae. The sequence continues at coordinate 22,260,084 of OY723394.1, forward strand.
AAATAGAGAGGTAGTTCAGCCGCACGTTGTGCATCCTCGACAGCAGTTCCGCAGGATAAAAAGGGGTAGTATCGATTTTACGTATTTTTGATATTTATTTGTCCCACCCCAATATTGCGGAACAAATATCGAATATTCGTGTGATTCCCTGTATGGAATTATACATTCGACTATATTGTATTCGCGCAATCACGTTGGCGGAAATAAAAACGTAAAACCACGGTGAACGAACAAAAGAAGTGCAAATAAAACTAAACCGAACTCGAATGCGTGAAAAATTTGTACGCACTGGAAAAATATTTAGTCTGAGTATTAAAAATGAAAGTGTTGAAAATCGCAGGTCTCGTAATTCTTTTATTATACTCCATCCTATGTTTGCACTTGTTGAATGGAAAACAACTTTTCTCACATCAGATCCGTCGTGAAACGAGGCTAAATATGAACATCAAAAATGCTAAATTTGTGCGACTCGTCGGTACAAGGGTCGGATTTTTTGAAATTATGCAGACTAGGTTGGCCCAAATTTAAGCTCTATTTTTTCCCTTTTTCTCACCTTCCAATTGTGTACTTTAAAGAAGAGAAAAAAATTGTCGCGAAAGCTCCGGGCGGTCAAAAAAATTCAGAGGAGATTAATTTAAAAATTGTAAAGCGCAAAATTCATGGGTGAGAAGTGAATGAAAAAAATCGATTGTTTAATGAAAATTTCTATTTTTGGAGGCTCGGGTGACATCTAAATATTTTTTTACCATTCGCAGCTTTCGTGCCAATTTTTTTTTTTTTCAAAGAAGATTATTAGACTGTGAGAAAAAGGAAAAAAATAGAGCTCAAATTTGAGCCACCCTAATGCAGACCCAAAATTCATCGAGTCTCCGCCAGTAACATTGATAAGGGGCTTGATAGGTCTCATCATTGTTGCTCGTTTTTATATTTCCATTATTTCAATCCTTTTTCCCATCTCGCTTCGTGAAGCAAGGACCGCCCCGTTAAAGTCCCGAAGTCGTTCCACTAATCTACCGTACCGTAGGTATTATTCTCGTGTTGCGTTATTTTGCTGAAAGCAAGCCTGTCGGATGGCACGTCGAATTGTTCTGCCGTACTCGCGGAACAAAATAGCCCTCGCCAAGCAGTCGGAACAGTGGTTGGATGCCACAGCTGGAAACGAGATGAAAGGGGCGAGGGGACCGAAGGGAAGATGCGTCACGGTGCTCTTTGCTACATATGTATCTTTACAGGCTGATTCACAGTATGAAATTTCATTTGATAAGAGCCGAAGACAACATTATTCAAAACTGCTCGAAAATTACCGTATTGTGTACAGTAATTATCTAATTGTTGTTGGAAATTATATTCCTCACAATTTTTCTAATACTTTGCATATGTTAAGTATTTCATTTTATTGTTAACGAAATAATAAACAAGTTTAAATATATATATATATATATATATATATATATATATGTGTGTGTGTGTGTGTGTGTGTGTATATATATATATATATATATATATATATATATATATATATATATATATATATATATATATTTATTTATATATTTATATATTTTTATTTATTATCTTATATTCATTTTCGCAATATTGGATTTTTTTAATTGTCCGAATAGAATTTGAAAGAGATTTGATAGAAGAAATTGATCAAATTACCGCAGGTTTTTATGCCACGACAATATTTAAAAAATTATAAATGCAGAAGTAATTAGAGACTGTAATTATTTACGTAGTTCGTTTAGGTTCGATTTGATTGAAGTTATGCAGTGAAAAAATATTCGTTCATCCATCCAAAATTGAGTTGGTTTAACAAAATGTATCTTTAAATACGTTCAACTTGATTTTTGATTGGCATAACAAAAGAGTATAGTTTGTGGTAAAATAGTATAGTGGTGTGAACTGTAGCTTATAAATATTTTGTTGTTTTAACAGTTTGTTGTTTTTTGTTGTTTTAATTTAAAACAACAAAATTTCGAGACAAAAAAATGCTTTTTGCACATTCAACGATTCTTTTTTCTCAGTGTGGTTGAGGATTATTCTTAACTGAAGAAATAACTGCTTAAAAAAATATTTAACATTCGATAAGGTTTTCGTGGGATTTTTTATTGTATAAATTGAATAATGGATCGAATTATCGCAGGTTTTTATACCACGTCATTTAAAAATTATGAATGCAGAAGTAATTAGAGACTGTAATTATTGACGTAGTTTGTTTAGGTTCGCTTGGGTTTTACTTATTATTAAGGATTATTCTTAAATGAAGAAATAATTGATTGAAAAAAAGATTTAACATATGTAAAAGTTTACGTGGGATTTTTTAAAATTGTATAATGATTATTCTTTTGTGAATGATTATTGTGAATGATTATTCTCACACTGACAAAATAACTGAAAAAAAATATTTATCATTTGATAAAGTTTTCGTGAGATTCTTTAATTGTCCAAATCGACTAATGGATCAAATTACCGCAGTTTTCTATACCATAAAAACCAAAATAAAATTCGATGCAAATCCAATCAACGACGGTAACAATTTGATCAATTTTCACGACTTTTTCCACTTTCCCGCACTATAAACATACAACGCAAATAAATTGATCTCGTTAATTATCAATGCCTCCAAGATAATTTATAAATAATTCCAAGTGCAATTGTAATCAGGCAACTGCTCGATTGCTTCACACATGTCATTGCTCGGCATATAATAGATCAATAGACAGCGGGATGAAGAAACGTTACACGTGGTCGATTTTTGGAGCGCCCTTCAATCCACAAGGCTCAAGAGAGACTCGATGAATCAGCTTGTAGGCGTACATATACACGCGCGTATACGTATACGTACGTTGAAATGTTTAGGTGAATAAGATTCAGTGTTTCTGTTTGCAGAGTACGCGTGTATCCAGGCCTACTTTGAGAACCCCCGGCGACACACATCGGAAAATCCATCGGAAGTGAATACACTACCCTTCCCAACCCCCTCGCCGCCTTCGTACTCTCGTCCCAACTCTATCTCCATTTTCGCATCATCTCGGAGGAAAACCGAGAGATCGAGCGATGCGTCGTACTAGAACGCCCTGAATCGAATCCCCGTCCTTCTCAACCCTTGAACTCGAAGCACCGGGGACACGCCGTTCTGCTTTTATTCGTACGAAAATCATTTGACAGGCAGATATCGTCTTCGTTTGCATGACGATGCGCGACCGCGCATCTCTTCTTGAATGCACTGCGAGTCAGTATTAAAAACGACCAATCGTCCAACTATAAATATTTAAAAAGTGGAAAAAAACAACTTTGTTTTCCGATCACCAGAAATCCATTTTCAGCATTGAAAATGTTAGCATTGAAAATGCTTTTTAAGGGGCCAGACCACTTTCGAGCCACGAAAAAGGCTATTTTCGCGATTTTTTTTGAGGATTTTATAAAAGATATGAATATGAAAGTTGTTGGGCTTAATAAATATAGTCTTGAAATGCATTTAAATTTTTTAAATTTATTGTTATTCATTTTTAAGTACAAAAACTATAGTTTAACGTAACGCCTCAAAAATAAGGGCTAGGTAGCTCCATCACAACTCGGCAACGGCTTGTCTAAAACAAAAAAATCAAAGTCCATTAGATTCAGTATGATACCAGCTACAAAATGACCCTCGGATATGAAGTTTTATCAAAAAATTAAAAATTCGCAGATGAAAAACGAAAAAAGTAAATAAAACGCCTTTTTCGCATTTTTGCGCAAAAAAATTTTAAAACCATCAATGGTCATCTTGTTGCGAATCGTGTTTACAATATGTGGTTCAAATTTCAAGAGAATCGGTTTATTAGTTTGAGAGATACGATGGAGCTAGATTTTGAAAACGTTGTTTCGAGAAAAACGCGTTTGAAGTTTATACTATGAAAAACTCTTACCCAAACTCAATCCGCAATTCCTGCAGCGTACAAAATCCCTTCTGATTGCTCATCATCGTCAATTTCTTCAAATCTTGCTCGCATTCGTTTTTTGGAAATTTTCAAAGTGAACTAACGCTACCCCCACTCCACTGCCACTGTGTTGTAGTAGAGTGGGGGGAGCTGCGACATGCTGAGTTCATGTGATCGGTTGAAAAATGCCCTCTCTCCACCTCATTCTAATCTTGTTATTAATTTTCAAATGTTATTTAAACTTATATTACAAATGCATTACAAAAATTATATAACAATTATTATACAAACGGACCCAAAACACACCGAAAATAAACGCAAACAAACCCAATTACATACCTCAATGTGTCAATATTATTCAAAAAATAATAAAGACCAATTCATGTTATTTACATGTACCCATTTTTTGTTACCCGAAAAGTCTGATTGCATTTTCAATGCCATGCCAATGAACCTAAACAAACCCAATTATGTACGTCAATGCAACAATATTTTTTTAAATAATAAAGACCAACTCATATTATTTACATGTGCCTGTTTTTTGTTACCCGAAAAATCTGATTACATTTTCAATGCCATGAAATAGTTGCACTTTGTGTAATATCTATAGATTTTATACAATCGAACCCAAGCAAACCCAATTATATACCTCAATGTATTAATGTTTTTTTTTTCAACAATAAAAACCATCTCATATTATTTCCATGTACCTGTTTTTTATTACCCGAAAAATCTGATTACATTTTCAATGCCAATAGTTGCACTTCATGTAATATCTGTAGATTTTTTAATTAATCATTTACCTTTTTTATTCAACTTCCTTTTTTCACGAACTGAGTTTATTGACGAGAACATTTGAAGCGACACACTTTTTTTTCTCGATCCCGGGATTTCACGTTTCATTTTATTTTCTTCCTCCATCCGCCCGTGATTAACTTCGACGAATGATGGATCCATAACCGAAGAGGATTACGACGAGCTGCCGCGAGTTACGCTAAGAGATGTCGAATTTAATTACACATTGGATCGCGAAATCTCAATCATGCGTTCCAGGGGCCCGGGGGGGGGGGGGGGGGGGGGGGGCGAAAAAACATATACGCACCCATCCTCCAGCTCCGATATCTCATTTGCATATATCCCCCCCCCCCCCCCCCCCAGGTTGGTTATCAATTTCTCCTCTAATCTAATCCAGCGTATCATATGTAGCCGGATCAAAATAATTCCACGAACGTGCGGTGAATTTGTTTTTCTCGAATCCATCTACTTTGGTCTCCTTTTCCACGTGCTTGCTCGGAAAAATCTTATTTATTTATTTTTCCCCGCCTCAATTTGGGTTTCTCAAGTACGGGCGTGAATTGAGGGTTGAATAATTTCTTTACGTTTGCTACAAAAAAAATTGTTTTTTTCGTGCTTATGAATATTTGTATTGGAAAACGATCCACTGAAGTGGGGGGGGGGGGGGGGGATCTCTCTCAATAAATTGATATGCTTGGGAGTGGCACGGCTGAATAAGATAATCGTTGAGAGCCTCGCGAAACCACCCCCATTTTCGACTCACTTCGGTAAACAAGACTGCAATTTACGGAGAACACCCTCATCCCCCTGGGAAGGCGTCTTTCGGTCCCGTTACTCTACCGCACTCGTACGAGGGCATTGGGAAATCCCGGAGAACCCGTGTATCTGTGCAGGCCTCCCTATCTTTTTGACAGAGACGGATGTGTTTGTGAAAAAGATTCGCTCTCCTGAAAAATGTAATCCCTGTGCGGAGGATTCGTGTGCTCTGGGACTCGGTGGTCACCCATGCGAACATTCGATAGCGCCGTAACTGTAAAGGACTTTTTTCCATTGACGATTCTTGAAATGGATTTTAATAAGACCTATTGTGTGGCTGTCCTTCGCTGTCTCTGTCTCTTTCTCTCTCTCTCTCTCTCTCTCTCTCTCTCTCTCTCACACACACACACACACACACTCTCTCTTACAAAGATCCTTGGAAAGATCCTCCTTGGAGAAAAAATAAACGTTCCTGCTGTCAAACGTCGTTGGGCTGGGCCAGTACTTGGATGGGTAACCGCTCAGGTAAACCAATACACGGAGAGAATTAAAAAGTAATTTTTGTCGTGAATTTCACGGTAAAAATTACCGTCATATATTTCAATGTGGTGACGAGTGAGAAAAACATAATAATTCGTATGCGACAAGTTTTTTTTAACTCACGTTACAGAAAATTTTAAATACGTAGCAAAAATTTTACTATACAAGAAGGGTAGAAATTGGAGACAGTAAAATTTAGCATGTTTATTCGAAAATTTGCCCACTGTCGGTTAAAAATTACCAACCGCACCGTACGCGGTATTTTTACGATACTGCACAGTAAAATTGACCTGCGTCAACCTCAGAAGAAAAATTTCCTAAAAGACTAGTAAAATTTATCTATCTTCCCCTCATTGTGACCGTTTATTTCCTGTACTGTTTTTGTTTACCTTTTTTCTCTCTCCACCTTCTCTCGCTGTTTCCCCTTGCGGCCCGCCGACCTCCCCCCTGTGTCTTATTTAGCTGTGAAATGCCTTAGCAAAATGTATCTTTTCTTCAAAGACCGGTGCTATAATAATCATAATAATAACCGAAATAATAATAACCATAATAATAATAATAAATATTATTCATTATTGAAAAATTAGTACAAATTAACGCTGTTTGTTTTTCGTTGGGAAATTTTGTTTCTTTCATATAAATTGGTATACTCAACAAACGGATAAGGAGAGAAATTTAATTATTAGAATTTATTTTTCATTTGATACTACCATTTTTTTACAATACTTTTCGTACCATCGTAGGCTCGAGTGATGTGACTAATTTGCGCACATATTATTTTGTCAACATTTGAAATCGTAAAATCGTATTTACTCTTAAAAATTTCATAAGCAGTTTATGTACGCAGTTTAGACGAAATTTTTTTGGGAACTCCCATCGCGCCATATAAGGAATATATAGACCACTGAAACGAGACCGCCCACCCCTACTTGGTATGAAGGGGAATTTTTACCATGCAGTGCCTCAAAATTACCGTACCGTACCGCACGATAATTTTAACCAAGCGCGCACGATAATTTTTACCGAGAGCACAATACAGTTTCCTATAACACTCATTAAATTTTATAATAAATCTTAAAATAACTGTTATAAGGACGATACTTTTTTATAGAGATTTTTAAAAGGCATAAAATAATAAAATGCACTGTAAAATTTCGCTGATATTATATATTTTTTAAATTTAAGTTTTGCGTATTTTGTCACACATCAAAATTTACTAGAAAATCTGGTAAAATTTTCTATCTGAAGACGAAATTTTATTTTATTTTCGTGAAAATCTGTGTTTTACTCAGCAACAACAAGCGAAGTTTCAGGGTTGTCGTCTGGTTACCGTTACTGCACGGTAATTTCCAACATTTAATTCTCTCCGTGTAGATTTTGGATGATTTTTTTAATAGAAATTTCGGGTTTCGGTTGCAATTATTGGTAAATTCGTATTCAGGGAGTGAGAATACATCGATATAAGCTTATAGAGAAAAGAATATTGATAATCAACATTTTTATCCCATCTCGGCGAAAAATATGTTTCTTTACCGAATCGTCGATAACTCTTTTTTTCTTTGAATTTGGAACTCCATTCTGGGCTCATTCTCTCCGTCATCTTTTTTCATATACAATGCTTCTTGGTTCATTGAGCTCCGGTGTTTTTTCGGTTTTTGGCAGAATTTCAAAGTCAAACCATCGGTCTTTGCCCATTTTCCCATACGCAACTCCTATGCAACTTTTCAGCCATTTTTCGAGTGGACTTTCTGGGGAAACTATAATTGAGATATCGGGATGAATCCATCGGCATCCTCTCAGTCCGCCGTAATCCTTTTCATGGCCCCCCGATAAATCTCCATCACTCAAATTCCACCTACGGCTGTTTGAAATTTTGGGATTTTGGCGATTCCGGAAGAGTGGCCAAAAGAGACGAAAAAGATTTCGATCGTCTTTTTTAATCATTTTTAGTCTATCCAACGGGAAATTTTCTGTCCATTACGAATATGCCCGACGTTTTGTCGAAAGCTCAAAATTACGCTGCCTCTATGCAACATTTGCATTTCGCACACTTCTGACGATGTTTTATTTCAAAAGTTGGGTTTTGGGGAAACGTAATGAAGAATTCGTGTTCAGGGGGTAAAAATATATCGATATGGAATTCGAATAAAAAAAATATTGCAAATCCAAAATTGTTTTTCTATTCCGGTAAAAAGTAAGTAACTTCACTGAATCGAAAGAAAAATAAAATGATGGTTGAATACTTAGTTTTCGTTTTTTTTAAAGTTCAGTTTTCGGGAAAAGTAATGATGAATTCGTGTTCAGGGGTTAAAAATATATCAATATGAAATTCGAACAAAAAGCCAAAATTGTTTTCCTATTCCGGTAAAAAATAAGCACAGCTTCACTGAATCTAAAGAAAAATGGAATGATGGTTGAACCCTTAATTTTTTTCTCTCCATACACATAGTGGATTTCTGATTGTTTTGCACAACAAAATGTTTCGTTTTCCTTTCACTGAAACTGCAAAATCAACCGTTAACATGCTCCTCCCCCCTTAGTTGTGCTTTCATCCCCTAAAACCGGTTTATCCACCGATGACAAAAGTATCTAACACTTTTCAATGCTCTACCATATAAATGAGTTTGATCAAAATCACAGGCGAACACCGAAGTGACGTTGCTTGTCAGCGGGCTATATAGCTACCCGTACCGACGGAGGTTTTCCCCGGTTTCCCTGAGCCCTCCTGCAAACACCTTGGGTGAATTACGAAAGGGTGACCGTGGGCAATGCTGTGCGAGGGTTTTTCGGCAACTTGAAATAGTGATGTGACAAGTGTACGAAGTTAAAGTGAAAGGGATCGTAAGGGCTCGTAAGGGCTCACGAAGGCATATTGGGACATAGTAACAAGAGTAAACTGCAAATTTGGCAGCGACTATTATCCTTCCCCGTCAGTCGGAGCCAAGGGTTTTATTTTATTCGCCAGGATGTGTCGAGATCTCATCCTCGTTGCGACAAAGGTCACGGAGGCTCTTCATAATCGGATCGTCGTTTCTGGTCCCCAAACCCCCCGAGTACGTCCCTGAATCCGACTCCTCTTATTCTCTCAAGGTAACCGGCCTGGTTATCTCCCCAAGGACCTTGGGTTCTACCGCTCTTCTTGGCAATTCCGCCGTTAACGCAATTTCGCACGATTTTGCCCCGGAGCGTTTGGCTCACTGTCGCAAGGCGTCTCCTGTTTTCGCGTTACCGACCAGTTCGCAGAGACCGAACTTCTCCGATGAGAAAGTGAGTCAAGTTTAAGATTGCCCGAACATCAACGCTCGAGCGAAGTTCTCTTACCCCTGAAACAAAAGCCTCAACCCCTTACTCTCTCAGGTAGACGATAAAAGTGAGCGGAATGGATGAACCTCAAAATGTAATGGTAAGAAGAAAAAAAAAAATTAAAAATAATAATAATAGTAGCACCAACATTAACTTGTATTACTAGTATTAAATCATTTATTCATTTATATAATATATTGAGTATTTATTGTTTAATTAGTGTCGAAAGGATTAGTTATTATTTAATGATTACTAGTCTTAAACACAAAGAATAAATATTCGCTTTCTATTTTCGACTTGAATTAAGGCTCCCGCCTGGATTAGAATGTAAAAATAGGGGAATTTTTTTGGGAATTTTTTTAGAAGGGGAAAAAAAACAAGTGAGCCCAGTACACATTGAGGTACCTTTTCATGTATATTTGAAATGTATAACATTTTTTTTAACAGAAACAATAAATGACCTCAGTTTTTTCAGCCTATCCCACGTACATCTTGCTACTGCAGTCCTCAATCGGCGGGAAAAATGCAGCTCGTAATTCTTGACTCAAACAAAAAAACCATAAAAAATTTCAATTTTCATATATTTTACTTCTGGGTGAATTAAGAAACAGCTGAAAAAAGTCGTGAAATTATAACTTTTGTAAGGTTTGAAAAAAAATGTGGCAAACAAACGCTTTAACGTACTATACAAAATTATTTAAAAAGGTTTTTTCAACGACTGTTGTAATTCACTTGGAAGAGACGTTCATACTGAAGAAAATAAACTTTGGTTCGATTCAATAGGTCGCTTAGTTTGTTTGCTGTCGCGCCTGCTAATTTGGAAAAATCGTGAAAATGAAAACTGACGAAAACGCGGTTGAAAATGTTCAATAGGAGGAAATATCAATATAAAATATCAATCGCTTCTCTGCTTTTGGCCTTGTGTCTTCGAAAATATCTACAATTGGCCGCTGTAACGTTGTGAATTTATAAACATAGCCAAAGGCGGAATAATTCCGAGGCTGGGAAATAGGGGATGAATAGGAACACAAGGACAAAGGGAGAATATTCATGACACTTTGGCAAAGTTTTTGCATGTGGATCTAGTTATTGTTTATTTCAACGAGCCTCCCCGTTATCGCATCCCGTTCTACGCTCACTCTCGTCGCCGTGGAACGAGCGGGCCCCCGGGACGTCCTTGAGAATACTTTTTGGCTCTACCTTGGCAACCTCCGCTAAGGGTTTTTCACACGGTTCGAGGAGATCCACGCAGAACAGAAGTTCGGAATTCGGGGCTGGGTTGAAATTCCGAACTTCGAATGCTCCGACGGTTTAAAATTCCGAATTATACATTTTTCGAAATTCAAGATGGGGCCGAGTTGAAATTCCGAACTTTGAATGATCGAAACGCTCAAAACTCCAAAAGAATACTACCCAGAAAGATCAATACTCCGAAAGACCAAAACTTCGAAAATCTGAACACCGTGAAAATAATTCGGTTATGGAAGTTTTAAAAGTGTCAAAATTTTCAATAAATCGACGAATTATTTCAAGATTTTTTAAATTAAGAAGTGATTTTGCGTCAATTTTGAAATTTGTCTAGACAATGTTATACGTTCTACATCACTTACAGTCAACTGTGTAGACTTTCGCTGGCATGATCTTGACATGGAGGCCGGGTTGAAATTCCGAACTTTGAATACGCCGACGGTTTAAAATCCCTAATTTTAATGTTCCGAAATTACAAGGTCCGTCAAGATCATGCCAGCGAAAGTCTACACAGTTTACTGTAAATGATGTAGAACATATAACATTGTCTACACAAATTTCAAAATTGACGTGAAATCACTGATGAATAAAAAAAAAAATTCTTGAAATTATTCGTCGATAGATTGAAAATTTTGATACTTTTAAAACTTCCATAGCCGAATTATTGTGACGGTGTTAAGATTTTCGGAGTTTTGGTCTTGCGTGGAAAATTTTGTCGGAGTTTGGATCTTTCGGGGTAGTATTCTTTCGGAGTTTCGAGCGTTCTGATCATTCAAAGTTCGGAATTTCAGCCCGGCCCCCGGAATTCAAGTGTCACCGGATGACTCCCGAAACTCGGAAGCATCTTTCACCCTGTTATTTTTTTTTATGGGATTCACCCTCGTCGTTGAGATAAAGCGGAAACAAATAGGAGCGTGGAAAAACGGTCATTACATGGCTTCCGCATTGTGTGACTAATGGTGATGATCACGAGCCCCCTAAAGTTCGAATTAACTGCCGAGCTCTATAGAAAATACGAGAAAGAACTCTACAAATTAGAAACTAAGTAACCGCGCGTTACTATTCGTCCTGGTGACTTTCGTGGTATCGATTAAGGGGAGATATACACCTAGGAGCCGGAAAAAACGTCATTTTTGTGAATTTTTTTCAAGGAACACTATTTGAAATCTCGTATTGGGGTTTTAATTATCTAAAAGTATATACATTCAAAAATATGTTCAATTTTTTTTATTTAAGGGAGACTTTGTCCTTGGAGTGCCATATTTCAGTTGTTTACATTTTATTTTTTTAAAAGGAAACGAGTAAAGCTTTTTGAGTGCGGTTTTTTTCTTGCTTTTATTCATGATATACAGAACGTTAAAAAAATTTTTTTTTGAAAAAAAAACAAAATGGCGGCCGTTGCAGCTCCGCGAAAACAGGTCCTCAAATCGCGGGAGGTAAACGGCTGACATCACTGCCCCCTCTTTGTTGATCTGAAACACAAATTCAAAGCATATTATCAATCTGTGACCCTTTGGTCATGGAATGACGGATGGGTTTTTCGTTTAGTACAAATTTCGGAAAATGGCGGCAATTTAAAAAAAATCGAATTTTCGCGTTTTTTTTCGCATAAAAAGATAAATAATAAATGCAAAAATGTATGTATCGAAAAAACGATCCGTCATTCCGTGAAGACATATTTTCTGAGTATGCTCTCAAATTTCAGGTCGATATGTTAATTACAGCGGTCAGGAGAATGTCAGCCATTTTTAAAAACGTGTTTTCGAGAAAAACGCGTTTGAAGTTTTGTAATGTGTTTACACAAATGTGTTTATAATTACCGCTAATCGGCAATGCCTGGTCCATAGGGGCATCCCTCCTCTTCTTCTAGTTGCCCATGTTGAGCCGCTAACATCTCCCGCTGCATTTCAAGGACAAAGTCTCCCTTAAAAATATCAAAAATATACAAGGATATTGTATGATCCTTGGAGCGTCGTAAAAAAAACTGCGTATACGGTACCCACTGGCGTTTCTTCAAAAATCATCTGAAAAAAAAACAAAAAGATTATTAAATTAGATACTATAATCTAGTTGTCATAGCCGATTTTGAAAATATCGATTTATGACAAAATGACAGACGTTTGAACATAAATAGTGATTTTTGGGCCAAAAATTAGTTATTATTTTGCCTATAAAACAAAAACTAAGTAACGGAAAAAAAATCCTATGACAAGTACTAGATAATGGTGTATAGAATAACCACAAAAAACCTCAAGGCAATCGGTTCATTGGTTTTCGAGAAATTTTGGATACCGATTTGAAAAACGTGGTTTTGAGAAAAGCGCGTTTGAAAATTTGGGAATGAATAAATCATGAAATTTGTCAACTTACATGGAATCATCGATACCAGGCCCATAGTGTAGGTCTTCTACGATCGACGGAATATTCATAGCTTCTCAATCCTCGACCTCGACCATCTAGGTGTATATCTCCCCTTAATTCATATCCGATTCGTTTTCGCTTGTAGTGCATACGGTATTTTCCTGTAGACCCCGAACAAGATCCATATCCTTCGCAGTCGCTTTTTCTCGCACGTCTTGCGAAGAGGAGAAAAAATTATCCGGTGAATGGAATTTGAGAGGGATTTTGGCAGATAGAATTTTTCACGAAACGGGGCCGAATCACTGTCGGGATTCCACGATATAACGAAATTTACTTACTACCCTTAGCTCTCCCGTACAAACGAAATCCTTCTTTCTCGCTTCGATCCTCGAACGAAACGTATTACTCCAAATCACGTTCTATACTCTCATACACCGTCTCTGGGCTGACTCGATTTACCTCGGAATTGTCCGAAGAATCGTTCGTTTACCCTTCGTATAACACAGATTTCACTAATTTTATTTGATTTCTTGTCCCACCAAAAATTTGCCTCGCAATCTCTAGCGATACGAAAAATCGAATGCCATAGAGATATACCGTAAAACTTTGAACAGACTTTGAAAGTTTTTTGTAGGTTACTATTTTTGAAGGCCTTAGGCCACAGTAACGGGTATAAAATCATGTGCGAATTTAACAATTTTTTTTTCCGTATGAAAAAGTGATTCACTCATAAAATTAATTACACATCTATTTAGTATGAGTATCAAGCTGTTAGAAAATATATATTTATTTTTTCGATGTACAAAATGACCAACTACTAATATTTTCTTTTATCTTTTGTTAGGCGCTCCGCGGCGTGACATTTAGCATCCACAATTTTTTACCTAGAATAAAAAAAGATTCTCGTCAATCTACATTATAATACCTAGAGAAGTACGTAAGGAATTGAAAAAATATCGTTTTATTCAAAACTTGTAGGTATTTGAACTTAAGAAATTAATTTTCAGTGAAAAATTTCGTTACAACTGCTCATAAACTGCTCATAAAATGAAAAGTTTTCGATTAATCGGAAATTCCGTACGTACTTCTCTGCGAAATGCAATTAGGAACATAACTTTTAAATTTGAAGTAAATCGACTGAAAATTGTAGAAGTTATTTGTCACGCCAATTGGGAAAAAGCTGTTTCGAGACGTTTCGAGTAGTCGGCCATTTTGTACATCGAAAAAAAAAACCAAAGCTTGATATTCATACTAAATAGATGTGTAATTAATTTTATGAGTGAATCACTTTTTCATACGAAAAAAATGGTTAATTTCGCACATGATTTTATACCCGTTACTGTGGCCTAACCCCTTAAACCGTATTTGGGCGCTTTGTTATAGTAGCCTCAAAAACTGTCAAAATTACCTTTAATGTCAATTTAACCCTGTTTTACTGTATTTTCGATTTTTTCCTTGAAAATCTGCTGTTTTCTATTGTATTATTATTTTGGAAATTTTGAGGCTTTAGATTTTCAAATGAGCAAAATGATGGCACACCGAATTTCGCCCAGTCATTGCAGCACGGAAATATTCCGGACTTGAATTTCACTTGCCGATTTTTCCGAGCCCGATTTTATTCCTCGATTTGATGAAAGGGCAGATTCATGTGGGGGCGAGCTTTTGTGGGGAGCTTCTTTTCGGTCGTACATTGTTGAGGTCCCTTTGCCTCGATACGTTCCACTATTGTACGCCTCTTCGTTATTGTTCGCATTTTTTTTTTCAACAAGATATCACGGATTTATATATATATATATATATATATATATATATATATATATATATATATATATATATATATATATATATATATATATATATATATATATATTATATATATATATACCATTTTTGTTCACTTTAATCACGAGCATTCCCTTTGGGAGAATTGATTTTTGCATAAAGGATAGAAGCGGCATTGACGTAATTAGGCACACAGGGAGTATTCGCGAGGTGCTTAGCGAGCGGAAATTCCCCGACCGTTATCTGCTCAGCGAAAATTACCGAGCTAACGCGACAGCGGAAACGCTTTCCCCGTGAATATCGCAGGGCTTCGAATGGACAATTGTAATCGCGCGAGCTCTGAAATCCCGCTCCGCGTTCTCGCTCGAAATCAGCGGTCTTTCATTTTAATTCGTGCTTTTTTTTCTTCTCAGCCAGGAATTAGTGGAATTAGGAGGATTGTTTCGAGAAGAGAGGCGCAAAAAGGTACGGTGGGTCTGACCAAAGGCCGCCGTGACTACTGCTGCTCGTTAAATTCGTCACGTGCTTCGACGTATTTTCACAGGCTACGGAAACGTTACCCTTGTATGCTTAACGGCGGAGACATCTTTAAGCGAGGAGAAAATTTGCTGGTTATCATGATTTTTTTTTTTAAGGAAAGGTTTTCTTACGATTTTTGAGACTTAGGGTATGTTTTATTACTACTTTTGGCTGTTACATGGCATATTTTTTCATTAATCTTACAAGGAACATCACTTTGGTGTCCTCCTCCGATTTTGTTGAAACTTTTTTATGTAGAAGAGTGAAAAAACTAAGAGGCACGTATTTTTTTTATCGGCGGCAAAACTGGTTTAAGGCGTGAAACGCACCCTCGAAAATAGGGGTGTTTTCCGTCGATAACGTTATCGTTCTTATCTTCAATGTACACAAAAAAACATTGTTGCAATTTGACATTTTTAAAGGGATTATACCAGTGTGAACGATGAAAATTTGGGTGATTTTCGGGATTTTTTTGGAAAAAAGTACTCAATTAAATGTTTCGGAAAATTAAGAATATACTTGACCTATATTACATAATTTTTTCATAGAAAAATATTGAGATCCAAGCTACTTATGCGCTGCCTTCGGAGGCGACAAAAAAGTTCCTCTACTGCAGACATGATTCCGGATGATTGAGTAGCTGAAACCGAAAAAGGAAAGAATGTCGTTAAACTTGAAGGTATTTCCTGTACAATGACGTAGGATTTTCGAAAAATATCAAAAGCTAACAAAATGGCGTAGTTATGAAAAAAAGTCTGTTTTCTTGCCTATAAAGTGGTCTTTTCCAATGCCAAATCGTCAATTTTCTTCCAATCGAAAATATCCTACGTCATTGTAGAGTATATATATTCAAGAGTACTCAGTTCAAATTTGAAAAATCTCATTTCGAGAAAAACGCGTTTAAAGACTTTACTATCGATTTTTTGCAAGATAAAATGATATTGATATTAATGATATAAATGATAATGATATTCTTGAAAGTATAAACTGTCGAAAAAGGCAACAAAAAAAAATCGATTTTTTGACAGTGTCACACTGCCCCTTGATATCTCGTACCGTTAAAACGTTATCGACGAAAGACGAAAAACATCCCCATTTTCGAGGATGCGTTTCACCCCTTAAACCCGTTTTTCCGCCGATAAAAAAAAATACGTGTCCCTCAGTTTTTGATACTCTTCCACATAAAAAAGTTTCCACAGAATCGGAGGAGGACACCAAAGTGATGTTCCTTGTTAAAAAATGGCTGAGGTATGGCACGGTCTTTGAAACTGGATTTTCAAAACTGGCGTGACGTATAGCTAATAAAACTATTAGAACGATTATGATGAAATTTGGTATAAATCTTTCTAACTTTATTGTCCAAAAGATGACCCTAAATGTTTCTGAAAATTAAAAAGAAAAAGTACATCTTATTACAAAATGTAGCCATTTTTTGAGAAAATTCAATATTTTTTGTTTCAAAGCGTACCATTTCATCGATTTTCAACATTTCTCACTTTTTCTTGGTTCATATTCTGCGTATGAGTGTTTAAGGATCATCACTGTAAAATTGTCAAAAAATCGATTTATTTTGCCTTGTCCGATAGTATAGACGGTTATAAACATGCTGTTTAATTTTTGGGGCGAAATTCGAATTATTTCGGTCCATAAGACCGTGCCATACCTCCGCCATGTTTTAAAATTAATTTGAAAAAATACCATCTAATAGCCAAAAGTGGCAATAAAACACACCCTGAGTCCAAAAAATGGTGAAGAAATGTTTCCTTTTACAAAAAAAAGTCATAAAAATCAGCCATTTTTTCGTCGCCGTGAGGTATCTCCCGCCTTAACGACGAGGCCAAAGAACGTCAGCGCGAGTGAACGCGCGCGCGTCCGTACACGACGGCACTTTTCCACTGGCATTGAACTTAGCTGGACGCGAAGCGTTACAGTCCTATCCCCTTACACTCGACGTTGCTCACTTCACCACGCACGCGATGTGTGTGCTCGAGCTTGTGGCTATCGATCAGCTTGCATACGTCAAACGATGCGGCCGATGTCGCGGAATTTTTAACCGAAGCATTGCCCGATTGACCCGTCTCTATAAATAGACTCTTTCTGCTTTAATTTCACATCTATCGGCCTCACATTGTATCCGCGAGTGTCAATAGACGCCAATTTGTGGATATTGATTTTTTTACGCTATGCACGAGAGTGCCAATTGACTCTTTCCGCGCGGGTTATTGATAAATATAGGCGAATGAAAAAAAAAATTCACGCGCAATTTTTTTTTTCTTCGCGATGCTTTTTCAGACTTTTATCATTCCGAAGTAAACGTGAAAATAAATCGTGAAAGTAAATAAAAATTTGAAAATAAATAAAGCAACGTAATGGAATAGATCGAATTAATTCTACGTAAAAGCTCGACGACCCTCCAAATTCACGTTGAAATAAAAAATATTTTTCTGCCCGGTGGACAGATGCCCGGAATAAAAAAAACCCAGGGGTCCATACTTTTGGTCGTCACGTTTTTACGATCCTTTATTCGTTCTCGTAAACGCGAGAGATCATGGTCTTTTGTTCCCCATTCGAGTGGTGCGATAGAGTGAATTGGAATATGATCGAGTATTTTTTAAGCGCGACTTTAAGAAGGAAAGCGCTCCGAAATTAATATCGGCACTTCTTGGGGGAAGGGGAGCGTGGGAAATGCCCCCTTCGTTGATTTACGCTATTCCCAGTGACTCGGGGGCTCTCGTGCACAGCATTCCTCGCAGTCCGGACCCACCTGGCCATTTCCAAACCACGATGAAACTTCCGGCATTAACCTAAAAGGAAAGTTTGCGAAATGGATCATTTCACTCATCGCCCCGCTGCTATGGGAGCTTGTAAAAGGCAAACATTGACGGATGATACGCGAACTAGTCTAACAAATTAGGCAATTTTCATTCTCGTTGCTTTTTATGAACAATTTGGAAAATCGTTGAACTTACGATAAAAAATATATCAAATTGATCGATTATTCTAGTAGAATATACGTGGAATATTTGGCAATTGTCAAATGTAACCAAAAAATATTATACAAATGCGTTTATAAAAGAAATGGATTATCTAAACAACGCTACTTTTAAATTAAAGTGCTCTGGTGACTTGTAAAAGGCAAACTCTGACGGATGATACACGAACTAGTCTAACAAATTAAACAATTTTCATTCTCGTTATTTTTTATCAACAATTTGGAGAACGGTTGAACTTGCGATAAAAAATGTATAAAATTCATCAATTATTCTAGTAGAATATACGTAGAATATTTAGCAATTGTCAAATGTGAGCAAAAAAATACTAATGGGTTTATGAAAAAAAAAATCTAAACAACGCTATTTGTTAATCAAAATGCTCTGATAGCTTGTAAAAGGCAAACACTGACGGATGATACACGAACTAGTCTAACAAATTAGGCAATTTTCATTCTCGTTACTTTTTATCAACAATTTGGAAAATCGTTGAACTTACGATAAAAAATATATCAAATCGATCGATTATTCTAGTAGAATGTACGTAGAATATTTGGCAATTGTCAAATGTGAGCAAAAAAATACAAATGGGTTTATAATTAAACAAAAAATTAAACAACGCTATCTGTTAATCAAAGTGCTCGGGTAGCTTGTAAAAGGCAAACATTGACAGATGATACACGAACTAGTCTAACAAAGTAGGCAAGCTCCATTCTCGTTACTTTTTATCAACAATTTGGAAAACTGTTGAACTTACGATGAGAAATATATAAAATTCATCAATTATTGTAGTAGAATATACCTAGAATATTTGGCAATAGTCAAATGTGAGTAAAAAACAAAAATGGAATTATAAAAAAGTCTATTTATCTTTTAAAACGGTTATCTAAACAACGCTATTTTTTCATTTAATACTTTACAATATATAATTTTTTACTACGATGATACGCCCTTTTGACCTTGGTCATCGTAATTTCAGTTGTTGAATGTGTAATTTTCTTTTTTAAATATCGTTTGTAAAATTATCCTCGCTTGTTATGGAAATAGAAACGTGCAGATACGGCCTCGGCTTTAAAAGCTTCGATACAATGATTGCACGTTTACTTTTTCTCCCTCTCTCTCTCTCTCTCTCTCTCTCTCTCTCTCTCTCTCTCTCTCTCTCTCCCTCCCTCCCTCCCTCGCGGTGCATGTATAGACGATCTCAACCTGAAAAGGTCCGAGAGGAAGCAATAAGTGAAAGGGTGAGAAGCCATTGAAAAGTAACGACGAGCATTGCCGGTTCAACCCCTGCGGGTAATAAGAGTTCTTCTTGGGGTCAGAGGGTCTCAAAGGGGCAAGAAATTCAACGGCGGTTCCTCGTCGAGCACGAGAGATTACAGCTTGCCCGGCACTAAATGACGGCGGCTTATTCTCCGTGGATATTATACCTTATGATTTAATTCGCTGTTGCAATTACGAGGGGCTGAGCGGGGCAAAAAGCTCTCTCGAAAAGCAAGGAAATAAATGGGACTCGGTCCAATCCGACGGAGCTTGTTGCACTTCCACGCGATTCGATTAAGGGCGTAATATTTGCTATAATAATTCTCGTTTCCTCGCAATTGAATCTACATTCGGGGGTGAATTTTAGATAAGAAACGGAAGGATCCTTTCACGGCTTAAGGCGTTAGGCCACAGTAACGGGTATAAAATCATGTGCGAATTTAACAATTTTGTTTCGTATGAAAAAGTGATTCACTCAAAAAATTAATTACACATCTATTTAGTATGAATATCAAGCTGTTAGAAAATATAATTTTTTTTTTCGATGTACAAAATGGCCGACTACTAATATTTTCTTTTGTTAAATTTTTTGAGGCGCTCCGCAGCTTCCCCAATTGTTGACCTAGAACAAAAAAACAAAAATTCTCGCCAATCTACATTAGAATACCTAGAGAAGTACGTACGGAATTTGAAAAATATTGTTTTGTTCAAAAGTTGTAGGTATCTGAATGAATTTTCAGTGAAAAATTTCGTATAAAACTGCTCGTAAAATGAAAAGTTTTCGATTAATCAGAAATTCCGTACGTACTTCTCTGCGAAATGCAATTAGGAACATAACTTTTGAATTTGAAGTAAATGGAGTGAAAATTGTTGAAGGTATTTGTCACGCCAATTGGAAAAAAGCTGTCGATAAAAACGCGTTTAAAGTTTTAGGTACTCTATGGCCGTGCCAGAGGTGGGCTTACGTTATACGCTCAAAGTCGGTGAAAAAAAATATTCTTGCTATAAATCCAATAATAACTTATTCTTATGATGATTAAGCACCGTTTCAGCGAAAAAAAACGACTTTTTGAAAATTCTACTGTGGCCTTACCCCTTAACGGAGTCATACTTGGGGACAGCTATTTTTTCGCCTTTTATGGGAACTTTCTTATGAACCATTGAAACACACAATTTTTAAATTTGTATCACACATTGATTAACAGTTGTACAGTGCCTCAGAATTTTATCAAACAAAAATAACGAGTTGCATCGACTTTACACCGTTCGGAAGACATCCATGTGTAAAAATAGTTGGTTGACGTCTGTCGGAGGATTCTCGTCTGAAATTAAAAAAATCAAAACGCATTGTAATTTGTAGATATGAGGGTGTCGCCGGAACAAGAGTAAAGTAAAAACATCAAAAATTGAATTTTCGACACGGTATAAAAAGTTAAGCTGCAATTTTCGTCATTTTTTTCGACTTTTTCAGCTTAAAAAAAAACGATGTCAGATATCAGAAATATTCTAGTTTGGGTGAGAACTATAAATGTGCTGACTATGCGATAAAAATTTGAGCGAAATCCGTTCAATAGTTTTTGAGACATCACGGAAACTCATTCGAAAAATACAGTTTTGAGAAAAACGCGTTTAAAAGTTCAAGTACGATTTACACAAAGAAAATGTTGACTCACCGTTAGTCTGCTATGCCGGGTCCATGCAACACGCCCACATTTTGGGAATTTTTCTTTTCGATTTTTCGATTTTTTACTAGTTTTAGAGTACTAGAGACATTTATGCAGAAATTTATATCCAGCAATATTATTGAGAAATAAATAAGAAAATCTTGGAGCAATATCGAGACACATTCTTGCATTCGACAGGCCTTTCTGTTCGAAAAAGTCTCGGGGTCCCTGACTGCTTAATCTCCGCCGTCTAGGGACGTGTCCCTCCTACATATTCATATCCCCATCATACGCCCCTCATTATTTTATTCCCTCGGGGACCATACCCTCTCTCCGCTGAAAATAAAACAAAAACAACGAAAGGACATTCTTCGCCTTGGGGTGTGGGAAACGAGCTCTCGTCACGCCGCTCAACCGCTGGAAAAATGTTTTCCGCCTATCCAGGCCTGGTGGAACTCAGCTGAGCTTTCGTAGCTGGAGAAAAAAAAATAGTTCCGGGGTCCGGCAAAATAGGAGCAAGTCCGAAATGATTTCCAGGCACTCTCTTCCGTTTTTCCACCCTTGAAAATAAATTCGCACGCAACGAGACTCCGAGACGAGAGACGTGAGTGAAAAAAAGTTTTTTTTCATTAAATAAACCGAAATTCCCGGTAGATTGCGAACGATTCAAACTGATTTTCGATGACGAGGCTCGTCAGCGTAAAATGAGACGGAATAGCGGACATATGTGGCACCGAGTGGTTGGACGAGTAAGTACTTCGCAATTTATGCCGAATCGGCAAACGCCCAAAATGACAGCCGTAAACACAGTCGACGTTCTCTCAGCCAATGTTGAAAATGATGACGAATATTTCGGTCCTCCGTGTCGGCAATAGCAATTCGAATTTAGTTACACTTTTCGTATATTTTGCTCCTTACATATAGTATTGCATTTATTTACATTAAATATTCAGAGAAATATAAATATATTCGAACCACAGAATTGAATTTTTTTCGGATTTATCTTTATTTTGTCATATATTTTGGTCTTTAAATATAAATAGTATTGCATTTATTCACATTACATATTTATAAAAATATAAATATATTCGAAACACAGAATTGAATCTTTTTTCTTTCGAATATATTTATATTTATCAAATATTTTGCTCTTTACATATAGTAATACATTTATTTACATTACATATTTGCAAAAATATAAACACATTATATTTGAATTTTTTTTTTAACATTTGAAAATAATTATTTAAAAACATTTAAACTTAATTTTTTTAAACGTGTAAAAAAATATATTTTCATATAAATTCGAAACACAATATTATTATTTTTTCTTTTGAATTTATTAATATTTTTTGTATATTCTGCTTTGACATATTTCTATCGGCAAAGAAAAAAAATCAAAGACACGAGATGTATCCGGTGCTTTTGAATTTTCTATTTCTTTCTGGATACAAATATGTGAAGGCAAAATAAACGAAAAATATCAATAAGTGCAAATTGCTATTGCCGATACGGAGGACCTCGAATCGCCTCACCATATTTCTCTCTTTGTAAAGAGAGAAATATGGTGGGACGTTTCGAGGTCGAAACAAGGGAGGAAGGTCGCCCGTGTGGCAAGAGTGAGAAGTGAGGGAGTCGAGCGCGTTAAATAGGCCGTGAGTGATGAGAGCGAGGGAAGGAATTCGAGATGGGATGCGACCGAAGGCGCATAGAATGGAAGCAAGAAAAGGATCCCAGTGAAAGGGGAAGTGCAATTCTCGTGGCCTTCTCCTTCACAACCAAGGAAATTTCATTATCTGACGGGTAGCGCTTCTCGCGTTAAGTTTTTTACCACAGGCTCCCACATTTGTATGTATATATCGTATAAAATACCATGAGATTTTTTTCCATCCCTTTGTACTTGCCGCTGTCTCCTCGCACGAGGCTGATCATCGAGAAATCTCGCGACGAGACTACCATACCTTCGACGTGCCTTTCGAAGGCAAAGGTTATCCAGCTCGACCCTCGAGAGAGTGTCGGCCCAAGCAATGCGAAAGAATGAAAGGGGTGAAACCGGAAGAGAGGGGGTGAGACAAGTGCGAGTTGCACTCCGGGGAATTTTGCATAATGGGGAAGAAAATAGACGTATGCGAAGGTTTTTGCAGAGAATGCGGAAATACGCGAATTATACTCCCACATATAGATGCATTTATAAGCTCGTTGAAAAGCTCTCAAATGTTGCCGATGCCCTTGGCAAGTCTTCATACCATTATTCGGAATAAGTTAGAATTATTAGATATTTTATCAACTATATACATTAATGTAGATATTTTATTGACAAATATATAAATATACTATATATTTTGTATATTTTACTCGCGTTAAAATTGCGGAGGATATCCTGGTAGTAGTCCACGAAGACGGTTTGAGGCAGATGCTGATAAGACTGGAAAAATATAGAGGTTGTCCCAGAACTGATGGTAGTCCCTGAAATAGGGCGTTGGGGGTGAAATTCTGAGTCGATTGATATAAGCATGTATGGGTCTCAGATAAACCCCTGAATTATTATTAATTTTTAAAGGCGGGCCAATCAGGTGCGCCCGATGAGCCGGCGGTGCGTCAGTAAGCGATACGCGCGTGTAGTGGTGCCGGTAGGTGCAGTGCTCCCGCCCGGCTCATCGGGCGCACCTGATTGGCCCTCCTTAAAAAATGAATAATAATTCAGGGGTTCATCTGAGACCCATACATGCTTATATCAATCGACTCAGAATTTCACCCCCAACCCCCCATTTCAGAGACCACGATCAGTTCTGAGACACCCTGTATGTGAAAGATGCGGGCTAAAACGGTCAATGTAGATGAAACAAAAATTATGGTATTTAGAAATGACGGGTAAAAAGAAAACTGTAAGAACTGGAAATATAAAGAAAACGAGGTGAAAATAGTCAACGAGTACAAATATTTGGCAATTTGGTTCTCTAGTGGAAACCCCTTTGAAAAGAACATTGAAATCCTGATGAAAAAAATTAACAAAATCATGAATGCAACATGGGGGGGGGGGCTCCTCAAAGAGGTAACAATTAGTAGCTTCAAAAGAAGACTGTACTTGATTGAAGTAGTAGTAAAAAATTGAATAATGTATGGATTCGGAATTTGGGGTGGAAGAGGAGGAAACAGTTGGGAACATTTCGAGCGCGGTGTGTTAAAGTGGCCATGGGAATTAGTACTAACAGCCCAAACTATATTGGGTGTACGGATGCGGGAAACAGGAGAATGGAAGTAGAATTATGGAAAAGGGCCGCAAGATATCCGATCGAAATAATGAAGATGGGGGATGGTAGGTGGCGACAAAAATGCCTGCGGAAAGAAGTACGGCCAATTATAAGTAGTAACCCATCAAAACGGGGAAAATAAATAAAACAAGCAATGGAAAGCGTAGATGAAAGGGCAATCTGGCAAGCCCTATGGAATTAAAATGTAAAGGAGCTAGACAAAAATAGAAAGGCGTATAAAAATGCAACCTGAACAAGAAATTCAATACGATTGGAGAAAAATCGATGGGTCAACATATAGCAAGGAATATAAACACAGAAAAATCAGGTGAACTCATGGAAAAATATTGGGAGGACAAGATAATTAGCGAAGAATAAAAAAATATTATAACTTGGGACAGGATAAGATTTCGTAATGTCGAGAAAGACGGGGAAAAACGTATGTAGACGCCAAATATAGAACTTGCAAGCAGGCAATTAAAAATTCCAGGCATATTTCCGAGTGTACGGTAGTTAAGAGAAAACCAAGAAATAGTAAATAAACTGGAGCAATCTCTTGGTCTCTTGGTCTTGGTCTGGAGCAATCGTCTATTTGGTTGAAACTCATATATGTGATAAAGCATTGAAAACTATAAGACACGTATGTTCTTTTATCTGCGGAAAAACGGTTTTGAGGGGGGAAACCACCCTTCAAAGAAAGGCGTATCGAGGGGTGGTTTTGCAGTTTTAACCACAAGGGGCCCACCGATCTTAATGAAGCAAAAACCAAAATTCTTCTAATGCAAAGCGATGAAAAGTTCACTACAGAATAATTGAAAAATTAGATTAAGGGGTGACACGTCGTTCGTTGAGGGACTCCTCAACGAAAGACGTGTCACCCCTTAATCTAATTTTTTTAAATTAAAAACGTTTGAATTTAAAAAAAGTTTAAATTTAAACTTAACGTTGAAAACGTTTTACCGCAGATAAAAAAGTACGTGTTTAATAGTTTTTAATGCTTTATTACACATGTGAGTTTCTTGTAGTTCTCTTGAGTTCCTTATAAGTGAAAATACTACTAAGCTAAAGGTACTACTAAAACTACTAAACTAAATGTAAAAATACTACTAAACTAAAGGTACTACTAAGTGCTATTTTTCATATTTTATTATTTTTATATTTTTATTACATATTAATTAATTGTAAGCCATAAGTAAAAGATCAGTGAAAGGACAAATTCAAACCTCTCCGAGCAAAAAAAAGTATAGTCTAGAAACTAAGCGCAGAATCGTATATAGCGATTTTGAAGGTGCAACTTATTTTCAAAATTGCTGACGCCATTGATATTGAAGTAGATGGGGTTGGCAACAAAGCAAAATAATTGAGGTCATCTGCAGGAAGTGTCGAAAAAGATACTTGAAACTTGGCGTCTGTGAATTCACCCTCCCTCTCCGTCCCTCATTCCCCCGACGAATATTCTCTCGCTGGTTAGTTTCGCGAGAACACCAACCCTCGTTTCTGATCCACGGCCACCTTATGATATTGGATTAAGAGTAAATTAGATCGGAATCGGGTGGGCGGGCTGGATCGCGCGTCTTGATGGAGACTTAATCGTAATGAGATACTTGGAACGAGGCCTAGTTCTCGTCGTCGCCTACGAAACGGAGGAATTCCTTCGGCGTGGCACCCCCCCCCCCCCCCCCGGAAAACCACCCCTTCAGAAGCTCCATGCTCGACGAAAGCTGGAAAGTGGCTTCTTCGCGTCTCTCTTGATCCAGCCTCCATGCTATACCTCTCGTGCGCCAATCACTCGGTTGGTGAAGCCGATTTTTCCCTCAACCTCTTTGCGCTTGGCGGAAATTTTAATTTTTTGAATATTCGATCGGTCTTCGAACTGAATTCCTGGCACATATATATATATATATATATATATATATATATATATATATATATATATATATATATATATATATATATATATATATATATATATACATATATAACTCCATAATAAAATTAAATATAAATAAAAGACGTAATTAAAAGACCATAACAAAACAATGATGCTTCCAATGATTGCTGCAAAGAAGATTAAATATAAAAAAAATGTTATACCCTTTCCAAGGTACCCCTATGAACCCTTGCGGAATACAGATAAACGTAATCAATATAATTAAGGCGGCACACCACTCTGATGCGTAAAAAAATCGATCTTTTCTGCATTTTCTCAAAGTACTCATAATCAAGAGTATGTGAAAAAAATTCAGGTTGAAGTATCGGAAATTGGCCAAGTTATAGTCGATTTAGTGATAGCAGATTGCGCAACGATTTACGTATACTAAAACTTTCAATCGCGTTTTTTTCGAAACGACGTTTCTCAACCCGCAATCATAACTCTAACTATAATTGTCCGATATTAAATTAAAAAAAACCAAAATTTCCGTAATTGCCGTATCTATCGTTGTATGTAGCGGTTTTTTTTAGGTAAGTATTGTTTAAGCCCGCGTAAAGTATAAGTAAAAATTTTGCCCAAAATTAAATTTTTTTTAACACGCGTCATTTTCTGATTTTTTTTCCCCGAAAAACGTCTATGTATAATGATTGCTTTTTATTTTTTGCTTTTTTTTTATAATGATGATGAATCATTTTTTTATAATGATTTGCTTGCTTTTTATTTTATAATGATAATGACTTTTTATTTTTTATTTTTTAGACTAACCATTGTCAAGTTATCGATCCGCCCATTGGACGACATTTTTTATACAGGGCTCTATTATACCACAATAATGTTGTTCATTTTTTATTTTTTTTTAAATAAAAATTGACCGGAAATAAGTTTAATGCGTGCTTAATAACGTACATTTTTATCCAAATCCGAAATGAATAATCTGGCATACAAAAAAAGGACAAAATGACCTTCTTCGGCCCGTCACAATGGTGTCCCTTAATACAATTAATCGCAATCGATAAATAAATGTCAACATTGGAAAATGATTTCCTCTGGGAGTCCTTTTTTTCGTTTCCAGGTAGGAATATTATCATTCTATAGTATTTTTACATTCGATACATTATTTGTTTATTTGTTCATATGATTTACACTCACAAGTTATTGGCTCGTTTTTTTACTTTGATTTCCCGAAACCAACGATTCAAAGGCCGTGATTGTGAGCTACACCGAGCGCAATAATCGGAGGCCATTGTGTAAATTTCATGAACGATTCGTACGGCACTCGATTGCACGCATCGACCCGCGAGCTACTGTCGAGTTCGGCAGGGTTACGCCCAATGAACGATACCAAACAACCGTGTCCTTCTCCGGCGTTTGTACAACGAGGTTCTCTTTGCCATCGAGTTTTCCCGCGCCCCAAGCCCCCATATATCAGGGGCCCCCATATATACCTTCAACATATTTTCAATCCATCAACGCGTCTGCCACCCCGTCGGAACTGTCACGCACCACGCGAGACACACGAGCTGCGCTATCATCGGGGCTCACATTTTTCAAAAATCCCATTGGGTTTTTCGTGTGCGACGTATATCGATGGTTGCTCGCGAGAAGAAAAATTTCCAAGGGTGGTTTTTCCTCGAGATTTCGCAACGTTTTGCCTTCTTCCCACTCCTCGCCATCCCTTCTCGGCACACGTGCCATCAGCGGTGCTCGGATCGAGAATTTTAACCCGCAAGGCATATTTTGAAAAAAAAATCACTGAATCTCCGCGCCGGCCGAACACGAGTAATTTTCGATCAGTAGAAAATCATTCACCACTCGAGCAATAAAAAAGACGAAAATAAAATAAAAATAGAAATAAAAAAATTGAAGAAAATCAAATACAAATACAAACAAAAAACATAGAAGAAAATAAAATACAAATAGAGACAAAAAACATAGAAGAAAATAAAATGCGAATAAAAACTAACAAAAATAGAAGAAAATCAAATACAAATGCAAACCAAAAATTAGAGGGAAACGAATAATAATGAATAGAAGGAAAAGAGCAGCGAGACCCGCTAACAAAAAACATCACTTAAGAGTCCGCCTTCGACTTTGTTGAAATTCATATATGTGATAAAGCATTGAAAACTATTGGACACGTATTTTTTTTTATTGGCGAAAAACCGGTTTCAAGCAGGGAAACCACCCCTCAAAGAACGGTGTGTCACCCCTTAATTAATTTTTATTCAATACTTCTGCAGTTGATTTTGCATCGCTTAACATTCGAAGAATTTTGGTTTTCGTTTAATTGAGATCGGTGGCTTGTGGGTGACACTGCAAAATCTCCCCTCGAAACGCCTTTTTGCGAAGGGTGGTATTCCTCCATGAAACCGTTTTTCCGCCGATAAAAAAGTACGTCTCTAAAAGTTTTCAATGCTCTATCACATATATGAGTTTCAACAAAATCCAAGGCGGGCACACTTATATTCGGTCACGATTTTCACACACTGGGCCAATTTTACCCGGAAAGACTTCATTCACCTGCCATTAACAGCCCTTCGGTTGGTTTGTATTGAAAAAATCATGCATACACATTAAACATTTCTTAATATGCCTGCATAATCAAAATTCGGAAAATATCATATCGAATCGTTAAAAAAAATTATTGAAATTTTTCAACTCTGGAAACGTGGGCATTTTACTAAAAATTCGTCCAGGTTTAAATAACCCAAACGTGTGTCAACGTAGGGTTAAGTGATGTTTCTTGTAAGTGAGACGATAAGTGTCAACGACCTCCCGATTGAGGCTCGTACAGTGAAGAACAGTCCGATTAATTTGAAATTTCTTTTACATATGTATTTTGACTCGCTGATTACGAATATGATAGCAAACATACCCGCAGATTGGATTTTCAAGGTCGAAACTCACAAAAACTGATTTTTAAAAGTTTATCGACTTTATTTTAATAAATGTTGATCATAGAGAAAAATGTTTCCCATCCCAGTTGTAGCCTATAAAGAGATTGATGTTTTACGTTTTACACTTTTTTTGTCCAAAACCATTCTGTTTCGATAAAAATGGCATAATGCTTCAATAAGTACATTTTGCTGAACACCATTAGTTTCGATTTTATCTGCTTACGCACTTTACCGCGGGAAGGTTGGAGTTGGTTTGGGTTTGTTTGTTGTGTTGTGTGTAGATGATATGGAAACTGATGGAGTTTAGGAAAATGTACTTTGTGGAACATTATCACATTTTTCTCGAAACAGATTGTTTTAAGACAAAACTTGTATAGAACATAAAATGTCAATCGTTTTATGCGCTACAACTTTTGTAGGAAACATTTTTCTCTAAGATCAACATTTATTACAATAAAATATAAAAACTTTAAAAAATCAGCTGTTGTGAGTCTTGATCTTGAAAATCAAATTTGCAGATATTTTCACTATCACATTCGTGATCGGCGAGCAAAAATACACGGGTACACAGCATTCCAAATTAATCGGAGGTGTGTCCTTTTTGGGACATTATCCGAACAGTCACCTCGGTGTGTCATCAAAAATCCCACCCTTCCCAAAAAGGCTGTGAAAATAAAAAAAAATATTCCCAATAAATGTTATAAAAAAACAGTCGGTCAACATCGCAGTACGATCGAAATCATAACATTCGCGATGTATCGCTGAATCGTGCACCTCGAGGAAGTATACAGTCGGAGGCCTTAGGGCGACGTGTTAAACTTGAATCGTCAAGGCCATTACGCGACCGTTGCCGACATGGAAGACATTCGCAGTCTAAGTTTCTCTGGGTCGTTGAGTAAGGCCACTGTCGTGCTCTTGGGTCTCGGCCATCGTAACCCCTGATATGGCTTCGTTCAATTCTTCGTCGACACACAAACACACACACACACACACACACACACACACACACACACACACACACACACACGTACACACCTACGTATATAAATCGCTACCGTGATCGTTGTCGTTCAGGAAGGGTTGTGAACCCGATGTCGTGTTGAGGGTTGTTTTTTCACCCTTCACCTACCCGCTTTCAGCTCGTTATACAGGTGGCGCTCGATTGCGTCGAACTTTTTTTCACCACGCGTCGACTTTTTGCAAACCACCCTCCACCCTCAACGCAGATCCAACCGGAGATAATTTTTTTCTTCTTCAATGCTCGCAGTCACAGCGGCGGCGAGACTTTTCTCTTCCGCTCGGATAAAAAGGCTCGGAGAGTCCGGAAAGAAGTGTAAAACGTTGAGATGGGAAAAGTTCTCGGGACCATCGTAAAATTGACATTTCCGTGGCTTCCGACAGCGTCGACATTTACAATTTTCACGAAATACAGCGGGAAGAGTAAAAAAAAATGCTCAGCTGTCTCGTTCTCTCGCACTGATACGGCGTCGCAGCTCGTAAATTTTTTGAGATCCGTGTTGTGATCCTCCGCCGAACGAGCGCGACGAAGCCGCGGATGCTGCAAAAGCGGAGGCCGTTAGTGTCGTCATAAAAGTCAGGAGTGAACAAACGGAAATGGAGGAGGAGAGAAGTAATCTCGCAAATGTGACTGCACTCCGAGGGCATTAAAGAGTAAACAAATGAGCCGAGGCAAGCTCGAGAGCTTTCGCAACGGGGTGGAGAAGAGAAGGAAAGAAACAGTCGGCGGAATCAAAGTGACGCAGGGGAGGGCGTAGGATACATCGGATAACGGCGGAGATAAGGTTTGCGCGGGTGGACGCGAGGGCACGTCATAATCGAGAGTGGAAAACCGGAAGAGAGAGTGGAATATATGGGTCGAATTGACGGACGTCCAATGCGAGCTTTTACGATGTACAATTGTGTACATTAAGACATATGTATATGTAGAAACGTATGAATATCGAGTGCCCGGATGTACCCGTTGGTACTTCATCTTGACAAACATTTCCGGATGGACCGACCGGCTTATTTCCTTCGGAACGCCTCAGGGCTGCTTTGCCGGTGCATCACAGCCGCCCCCGCGTTACGTTATATACGATCCTTTCGGCGGCTGCTCCCACAGCACTCGTAAATAGACCGTACTCACTGAGACAGGTGTATTCGGTTCTGCGTGGGACTTATCCGCTGACGCTCGTGTGTAAACTAGTGCATTTCACAATCACGCGGAAAAGCAAGCGTTTGGGTTGGAACGTCACCTTTCTTCATCTGTTGCTCTCGCTCCTTCTTTTTATCATTATACTTTTTTTAAATTATCATCTTTGCTGTCGTTTTTATCAATGGTATGATTCTTTTCACTTTCTCATTATTCACACTATCTTTATTGTATTGTTAAGTTTGTTTGGGTTTGGGTCTATTTATTTTGTTCTTACTCTTGCTCCTTTTTAATATCATTCTAAAATATTGTTACATTATCATCATTGTCGTTTTTATTGATGGATTTACTTAATAGAATTTCAGTTTTAAAGATTTATAATATGAACAATCATTAGATGAATAAAAAAATTATTTTTTCTATTAAACAATTTAATAAAATTTACTATTTGATTTTTTGCGCTTTTATTATACACATTCATTAACTTATCAATTTTATTGATCATTACTTCTAATCTTTTTAGTGATTTATGTTTATTTAAATGTTACGTTTATAAGTAAATAATCAATAAATAAATAAATTTAGTAATTTTATTAATCTTACTTTTTTCCCATTATTTCTATTTGTTGTTATGTTTGTTCAGGTTTTGGTATCTCCACCTCATTTTAACTCCCACTTCTTTTTATCATTCTCCAACTTTTTCGTTTTCGTTAACAGGATGATCTTTATTTTTTATCTTCGTATTATTAACGTCATTTGTATGTTATTGTTAACTTTGCATCATCATATTATCATTCTTATATCACAAGCATTATATTATTTAATATTGCCATCGCCGCATGATTTCCGAAGGCATAATAAATATTTAAATCAATCCGCATTGCACTCTGTTTTTCTCCCTCCACATCCCCTCCCATCGGTCCCTCTCCCTCGCTCTCCACAGACCCTACAGCAAAAAATAAGCAGATCTTTTTTCATCTTGCTCCCCCGATACGGTAGAGCGGTCCATCCGCCTTTAATCCCTCTGGAATTGCTTCTGGAATTCCGGCCTCTGTCTTCTGGCAGATTCCTTCATGGGCTTTAATCCTCGGTGGGCTGGGTACTTTATTTTCGATCTGGCTATGAGTGGAACGCGGACTTTCGTTAGTTGAAAGGTCAATATGAACTCGCGATGACTTTGCTCTTCTCTCTCTCTCTCTCTCTCTCTCTCCCTCTCTCCATGTCTCTGCTGATCGTGATAGAGGTGAAGGGGCTGATCCGGCGCGGGATTAGGTGCATGGCCATTAAGGAAAAACTACGAGACATTATATCAACATCGAAGCCTCGTACGTTTTCTTTTGTGACCAAAGATCCCTTAGGCCCTTCGGGGTACCTTTTAACGGAGCTTCTTCTTTTCCCTCTCGAAAAGACGTGTCAACGAGGATACATTGCGCCTGGTGGACATATATTTCAGCCTGAATCGTGCCATCAACGATTCTCCAAATTATCATCAGGCCAAATCGCGGCAAATCAAACAACAATCAGCACCTGCTTGGGCATCAAACCAAACCCACGATCGAATCCCACCTAATGATGGGTTCCATTGGGAAGGACTTCCGGTGGCGTAAAGCCACCGCGGCCGTCACATTGTTACCGATTCACCGCAGGTGTGGGAGGAGGCTCCGGCGAAGAAAAAAAAGCCCGCGACCCCGTAACTGAAGGAAGAAAGAGGAAAGGAGAACGTTGCGAAGTTTGTTTTCCCCAAGCTGCGAATATACGTGAGCAAATGGAGCCGCGCGAGTGGAGGACCGTCGATCAATTATTCATCGCGACCGAACCCATCAATTTTATATCTTACGAGCGTAGGGCTTCGCGAAGAATTTTCAAGTGGAATGTTTTTCAAACGCGTACGTTCACAGGCCCTCCCTGCCAGGCGAATAAATGTTCGCTGGCCCTAGCCTTCGGCCGAGACGAGAATGCTTGATGCAATTGGACCGTCGCTCATCGAAGAGCCATTGGCCGCGAGGGCAGCGCGCAACGAGTCCGTGGAACTTGGAGAAATTGCTCGTTACGGAAAGGTGAATCCGACCTTAAGGGCTTCAAAGTGCCGCTCGAACGGCCAAGGTCGAACGGCACTTCGAGACGCCCTTGCTATTCAGCGTTTCACCAACATCCACCACCTCCGTGCGCAGCCTTGGAAAAGCCGTATTTCCACACGTACCGACCTATAATGCCGTGTCGAATTTCGTACCGAGGTACACATTCTCGTCACGAAAATCAACACGGGGGTTGAAGGTAAGGACGGGGATGGGAAGCCTGATGACTCGCTTCATCGAACCCGTCCGCTTTGTGTCCCCTCCCCCTGCCGGCTTAACGCTACTTTCACAGCCTTCATTCATAAACATAGCCGTGGATTCGATCCCTGATTGCTTCGGGATGGCATTTGAAAGGTTACTCAAGCGTCGAATAAACGCAAGTTTAAAAAAAACGCGGCCCATTCCCCATTGACCAACCAACAATTTCCACTTTAACAGGCTACATCTACATCTTAGGTGCGCAACTAAGTTCCCGGGTTTCACACATGGATGGTGCTAGCGACACATGTTGTCGGTATGCAGGTCTGAAATTGGGTGTCTTTATAGCTTGGACATCTGTTAACAATACCCAGTCATAATATAAACAAATATCGCAACACAACGACCTTTTTTCTAACCTCGAAAATGTCAAAGTTTGTGCCAAATAAACAGCATTTGCGGGAAGCATTGCTTTTCGGCTCCAACCTAAAACAAAAGCAGCTGAAGCACGTCGGTTACTTCAGGAGGCCTACGGCGAACATATAACATAAAAAACAACGCGTGAAGATTGGTTCAAGCGGCTGAGAAGTGGCGATTTTGAGACTGGGGACACGGAGCGCTCGGGAAGACCGCAAACATTTGCGGACGCCGATCTGCAAGCGTTATTGGATGAAGATGACACTCAAACAGAAGATCAACTTGCCGAGGCATTAAATGTGACTCGGCAATGTATTTCGAAACGTTTGCACGCCATGGGAAAAATTCATAAGGAAGGAAAGTGGGTGCCGCATGAGTTGACTAAGAGACAAATGGAAAATCGAAGAGCCACTTCCGAAATTCTGCTTTTGCGGCCGAACAGAAAGAGTTTCCTGCATCGAATTGTTACTGGCGATGAAAAATGGATATATCTCGAGAATCCCAAACGCAGAAAATCGTGGCTTTCACTTGGCGAAGCGTCAACATCGACGGCACGGCCAAATCGCTTCGGAAAAAAGACAATGCTCTGCGTTTGGTGGGACCAGAAAGGAATCGTGTACTATGAGCTGCTGAAACCGGGCGAAACCGTCAATGGGCATCGCTACCGACAACAACTAATCAATTTGAACCACGCATTGCTCGAAAAACGGCCAGAATGGGACACGAGACACGAACGTGTGATATTGCAGCACGACAAGGCTCCGTGCCATCGCAGTTCCATCGTCCAGGACACCATAAAAACGCTGAAATGGGATCTGCTACCGTACCCGCCGTATTCGCCAGACCTGGCCCCTTCCTTCCTTCAATTACAAGATAATCCATTATATTAACCTTCCTTCGATTCCCCTTTCGCACATAAAAAAATTGAAATTCGGCCATTATTTGGGGCCTCTAGGTAGATGTAACCCCTTAATTAACAGGGAAATTGTTTCTCGGCGGATTTTTCCCTAAATCGGGGTCAGCCTCTGGTTGGAATGTGCGACCGATGTGTGTGTGTGCGGTACACGGCGCACACGTATGCATGCAGCCTCGAGTAAGACCCGGTGCTTATCCAATAATGGCCTAAGTGGATTCGCGCAGATTCTCCGCTGGTGTATGGCTCCCGAAGTACAGGAAGTACCATCCGAGTTATTCGTGAGGGTGCGAGGAGCAGCCGGGTAAGCCGAGAACATCTCCAGGCATCGTCGGCGAAGGGGCTTCGCCTCAAACCTAAGTGCGAGGAGAGAGAGAGAGAGAGAGAGAGAGAGAGAACGTACGTATGTGCATGCCCTATACGGTGGACCAACTTTGGACCTGTCATTCGGGACAGATGTCCACCTTGACACAGCCACACGAACTCGAACTCTTCTCCCCCCAATACTTTGTGCTCCTGCTTCTCCTTTAATTTTATTAATACATTTATTAAATTCATAGACCTTTTTTATGTGAATTTATTAAAATAAATTTATTTATTTAACGAACATTTTTCATTTATATCAATTTGTTTCAATTAATTAATTTATTCGATTTACATTTTTTTAATTTAGAGTTATTTATTTATTCGATGTACATTTTTTTTTAATATGAATTCATTTAAATAGTAGTAGTAGTATTTTTAATTCTTCTATACTCCTTTCAAGGGTATTTACATAAATGCCCCCGCTTTTTTATTCACATAAATTATTTTACATGGGTTCATTTAAATATTAATCCTAGTTGCTAGTGCTCAAACTTTCTGATGTGGTCGCAGAGTTGCTTTGCCGGTTGCATTTTCAGGTGGGCTTCTCAAATTCATTTATATACATTTGTTGGTTGTGTAAATCGATTTTGATCAATTTATTTATTGAGTATTAATTTTTTTATTTCTATAAAATTGTTTTAATAAGTTTACGCACGTCTGTATGTATCGCGAGAGGAAAATGAAGGGGTGAGATGGACCGATGAAAAAAAATACATCATACGATCATTGATAAATTTATTATAGTGTACTATCACGAATAATATGACGTATCACGTATTGTAACGTAATTATAAATGTTTTTCTGAGAAATTCCGAGGTCACGAGTCTCTTGGCCGAGTACAAAGTGCGCGACGTTATCGATAATGTCAATGGAGGCTAATTTATTTGGGTCGGAAAAGAGGACGTTAATGGGCAGGGTGAGAGCGTAATTGAGCAGAAATATGCAGTGGAACGAGGCGATTAAGAAGCGACATTTACGACAGGCACGGCCGACTCTTTTCGCATGGAATTGTTGAGAGTGCCACGGCGCTCGAGAGACCGAAATTCTTGGCTATACGAAAATGCCTCGTGGCATCGATTCTCTTCTCATTCTCGCTTTTCTCTCGCACAGTAAGTAAACGTTTGCGCATCGACGCCCTCTGGCTCCTTCTCAATTTCCGGCCAAACGTTCGAGAGACTGCACCACAGTGACATCCGGAATAGCGAGCGAAATTTCGAAAACTTCATCGTGAGAAAAGTAGTGGCCTGACTCATTTTGCCTTTTAGCTATCGTTATTCCACGCATTGACGAAAATATTTGCAAATTGCGAAGAAGAAAAATGTTAATACTCGGCAAAATCTAGCATAGTTTTAAAAAATTCTACATTTTTAATTTATTGGAATGTTGAATAAGTTTTCGCTGTTTCTTCACGAAAATTGATGCTTTATTTAACAAATCTACTGATATTACACAAAGTGCAACCATTTCATGGCATTAAAAATGTAATGAGACTTTTCGGGTAATAAAAAACAGGTGCATAAAAATAATATGAGTTGGTTTTTACTATTTCTCAAAAAATATTTATACATTAAGGTATATAATTGAGTTTGTTTTGCGTTTGGGTTCGTTTCGATATTTAATTAATCCGATTTGATAATTTTCGTAATATATTTGTAATATAAGTTGTAATATAATTTTCAAATTAATAAGATTAGATTGAGTGGTGAGAAAACTTCATCGTGAGAAAAGTAGTAGCATGACTCATTTTGCCTTTTAGCTATCGTTATTTCACGCATTGACGAAAATATTTGCAAATTGTGAAGAATAAAAATGTTAATAATCGGCAAAATCTCGCATAGTTTTCAAAAATTCTACATTTTTAATCTATTGGAATGTTGAATAAGTTTTCGCTGTTTCTTCACGAAAATTAATGCTCTATTTAACAAATCTACAGATATTGCACAAAGTGCAACTATTTCATGCCATTGAAAATGTAATCAGACCTTTCGGGTAATAAAAATCAGGTACATACAAATAATACGAGTTGGTTTTTATTATTTTTCAAAAAATATTGCTACATTGAAGTATTTAATCGAGTTTGTTTTGCGTTTCGGTGTGTTTGGGTTTGTTTCGGTTTGTTCGTATAATACTTGTTATATAATGTTTGCAATATATTGGTAATACAAGATGTAGTCTAATTTTTTCAATTAATAACAAGATTAGAATTGGGTGGGGAGAGGGAATTTTTGACCCAATCACAGGTATTCCACATGTCGCAGCTCCCCCCACTCTACTACAGCACAGTTTCAGTGGAGTGGGGGTAGCGTTAGTTTCGTGTGACATCCAACTAACTCAGGCCCCTATACCCAGCCTACTTCAACAGACACATGCAGTTTTCAAAGCATTTCCAATGCTAAAAATCATTCCTCGTGCTTTCAAACCTTTCGAAACTGTTGTGTGATCAACTCCTAATGATTCTGCAAGTTCAGCTAGCGTCTGACATGAGTCTTCATGAAGTCATTCCCCCGATTCAACACATCAAAATCATTATTCTTGAAGCGTCTAAACCTACATCTGCATGTTGTTTCCAACAGACCATGGTTGCCATAAGTCACGAAACGAATTCTGTGTGCTTCAGCTGCAGATTTTTTAAAATAAAGTAGTATAGTAAAATGCCCTGAAACTGCTATTTTTTTGGCACGAAATTTGACATGTTTAATACTGAAAAAAAAAAGTTGTTTACCCGTTCGGCGAAATGAAACGCACTGAATTTCACGCTTGCTCATAGTACTTCTTTATAGATTGCGTTACCATCTCTGGTAACGCCATCTGTCGGAAAACAGCGAGAACTTATTCAACGCCCTAATAAATGATCTCGAAAAGTTTTGCATTATTTTCGCTTGGTACCTTTTTGCCTCGAGGGTACCAGGGCACGCAATTGTACGGAAAGAAAGTCACTGTCAAGTTTTCTTCTTGGTCATGATCCGAATAAAGATTATCGACCATCGGAAGTAATGAGGGGGGGGGGGGGGGGGGGAAAGAACAAACCGATAATTGACTAGGCGTAGAATATTAAGCGTTTTCTGGTAGCATCGATGATACTTTTTTTTCGCAGCAAGCTCGTTTCGTCTAAGCGTCGATTCGAGACACGTACGAACATCGGAGAACAGTGATGAGAATTCACGGCGGACTGATGGAGGGAGCGAGGAATTTGCACTCTTCGGACGAGAGAACGTGACGCATCGACGGGACAACGAGGAAACGGCAAGCTTATCCGGCATTAGCGAAAATTTCATCAATTGTACTCGGATATTCGACGTGAGAATTCGACTCGACTACGATGAGACGCCGCGATCGGGCATTTTTTTCGCCATTCTTCGTTGTCCTGTTGAGTCCATTTTTTCTTCCTTCTCGTCTCGTTCCGTCGAGCGCGTTGACTCGAGTGAGCGATAAGGGAATTAGAACGGGATTTCGAACGAAACTCAAATTAATTCCAGACTCTTCAGGCTGTCGATAACGAGACTCAAATCCGAGAAGCCACTGTCCCGATCGCCAAATTGAAACGATTGGCTCGAGCTAAACGCGAAACGATGGCTCATCGCGATGACCCCGCGGACAACGGGGAAAATGTAGCTGTGCAAACGGGCGAGCAGGAAAGTCTTCCTGCGGAAGGCAATTCCCAATCGGAAGGTAAAGTTCAACACTAGAATTTGACCAGGGAACATGAGCAGAGGAAAGTAGGAGAGAGAGATTGATTGATTGATTGATATATTTTTATGCCTTGGTCGGAACCTTGAGGCAATATGGCACATAGCGTGTACAGTTTAGAGAGAGAGAGAGAGAGAGAGAGAGAGAGAGAGAGAGAGAGAGAGAGAGATTGATTGATGATTGATTTATTTATGCCTTGGTTGGTACCTTTAGGCAAGGATCTACAGTTTTATCAGTAAATAATATTATGAAATATACAATTAAATTTAAATTGGACTCAAGGTAATTATTTACTTTAGTCACTTTTCCGAAATATGAAGCCTAATAATTTTTTTTGTCATTCTCTCATTGATTGGATTATAAATGATGATATTCAGTCTCGGTAAGCTGAATTCCACCTTCCCATAAAAAGTTATGGGGTTTTGAAGTTCATGGAAACACGTGATAAAATGTTCGAGCCCGACGATATTGATGCCGTGAGCATTTAGTTAATCGACGATGCTCTCGAGAACATTATTATTACTTTTATGGCGTGAAAAAAGTGAATTTCAGCTTCCTCCGACGAAACATCATCATTTACAACCCAATTAGCAAGAAAATAGCTGGAAAACATTTTCAGGTCATTTTTCAGAAAATTCACGCCGCATTTTATCACATATTTCCACGAACTTCAAAAACCCATAACTTTTTATGGGAAGGTGGAATTCAGCTTCCCCCGACTGAATATCATCATGTATAACCCAATCAATGAGAAAATAGCAACAAAAAAAATGTTACTCTCATTTTTGGGAAAAGTGACTAAAATCAATAGTTACCGTAAATCTTATAGAAAGGATGTAGACGATTGATTAAAAATTTGGCAGGTGCTCTCAGTCTATGACAAAGAACTTACTGTGTAAATTTGAATCGAATGCTAACATTTTCTCAATTGTCCCCAAACTCCTAAAAAACTCGATTTTTTAAACATAATTTGCATCCTCAACGTGTTTAGGGGGCGGCCGTGCAGCGTTTATCTCAAAACTGCATTTTTTATGGTGGCCGGAAACATAACTCAGACAATTTTCACCCGATTCACTTGAAATGTTGAATATATCTTGAAAAATACATTGTCTATGGAAGTGCGTAGGATTTTTTTTAAATATTGCATTGTTCATTTGTTATTAACAATTATCTGACGATTTTTTAGGCAAATTTGTCAGTCTCCAAAAATTATCGTCAGATAATTGTTAATAACAAATGAACCATGCAATATAAAAAAAAATCCTACGTACTTCCGTAGACAATGTATTTTTCAAGATATATTCAACATTTCAAGTGAATCGGTTGAAAATTGTCTGAGTTATGTTTCCGGCCACCATAAAAAATGCAGTTTTGAGATAAACGCTGCACGGCCGCCATTTTGAAATTAATCGTTTCAAAAAAATTATTGTTTACAGTCACTGATATGTATGATAAACACCCTTTTTGTAATCTCGATTTATTTTGTAT
This sequence comes from Ophion ellenae, assembly GCA_963210295.1. Classification (NCBI taxonomy): domain Eukaryota; kingdom Metazoa; phylum Arthropoda; class Insecta; order Hymenoptera; family Ichneumonidae; genus Ophion; species Ophion ellenae. Next base: position 22,300,603 of record OY723394.1, read on the forward strand.
TTTCCTGAAAAAAAAAATCCCCAAAAAGCATATTTTTCGGCCTCCAGAGTGGTCTAAGGCCTGTATTGTTTTCGCGGACGTCATTTTTTATGTCTCTACGACAGCATACACAAAAATCAATTTTTTTGCTAATGAGGAGGTTCGTGCACGTACTGCCTTAATTAGGATGCGACAACGCGATAATTGTTACAGTTCCCGATCACCTGGAGAATACGAACGGCGCGGTCGAGGCAGGGATGGAAGAAGAAGCCACCCCAGGTGGGGCTGAAGGAGATATCGGAAAGGAGCCAGATGCTGAACTGACGGATAAGGAGGAGACGAACGAGATCGAGCCCGATAAGGAAAATGAGAACAACAAAGTCGAAGAGGAGGTCAGTACCGACTGGGACGGTGGCCCGCAGGAGAACGGGGAGAGCGAGAACGCGGAAGATGAGGATAAAAATGCGCAAGCTGGCGAGGACGGCAAGGAAGAAGCTGTGGATGAGGCCGGTGAGGAAGAAGCTGTGGATGAGGCCGGCGAGGAAGAAGCCGTGGATGAGGCCGGCAAGGAAGAAGCTGTGGATGAGGACGGCGAGGCAGAAGCTGTGGATGAGGACGGTGAGAAAGAAGCTGTGGATGAGGACGGTGAGGAAGAAGCTGCGGACGAAGACGAAGATGAGGGTGACGCGGATTACGAAGCAGAGAGCGAATACGAAGATACCGAGGAGGCAGACATAAGCATGGAGACGCTCATCGAATGGGGAATGGGTCTAACGGTGCAGGACATCTGGAATTTTATCGTCGACGTCGAGAAAGTTATTGCCTTCGCCGGTGATTACATTCTCTCCCTCCTTCTCAGGGGCCTCAAGCGTGAGCTCCGTCGCACCGGTATACACGACAAATTCAAAGCCAAACTTGAGGAACTTGCCGCGAGTCCCGATCTCGATCGTCCTCAAGCTACGGAAAAGTTGATGAAAGAAATTCGCAAACAATTTGGAAGGACTTTCGAGCAAAAGATCGTCAAATTGTTGAAAGATTTGCGCGAGGGTTTTACGCCTTGAGGTGATTCGACCAACGATATTGTATACTCACGCAACACGAAATATATTCTGTTTTCCGAAATATGGGCAGAAATTGCGGTAGGGGTCCAATTGGGTGTCCATACTTGGCATCACTTCCTGATAGGGATCCAATGCGTTAGGGCAGTTCCGTGTGCTGGAATGTCACCCTCGTGCATTGGATTCTAATTCCGATTCCCCATTGGGATCCAGTTGGATTCCCATACTTGACACCACTTCCTGATAGGGATCCATTGGATCGTGGTTCCCGGTGCTGAAATGTCATGCTCGTGCATTGGATTCTTACCGGGATTCGCCATTGGAATCCAATGTGCAAATCCAAGTTGAATCCCAAAAGATTCGTCCATTGAGAAATGGAATCCGATACGGTTCATGATGGATCCCATCGCATTCTGTACGTTACATTTTCTAAACAAAGTACAGGGTAGCGTGGTCCGAAACCGACCCGTGGTCCCATACCGACCACTCCATGTTTCTCAGTACTTGTGCTGCAACCGAAACTGTCGGTGGTGGCATTTGAAAGCTCTCACATCACCGACAATTTGGAGATAGAGAGTCATCTTTCTCTCATTTCATTCTATGGTTTTGCGTCACGTTGTGTTTTGACAAGGCGAAAGTTCATTTTTTAGCTGCACGGAACTGCAGTTTGAAGTGTTTTGTTTTTTCTTGAAAAATCCAAAGGTAGGTTGTTTTGGTTGCTTATGGCCTAGACTTGAACACGCACTAATAAATTTAGGTCACTTGCCTCGTTGTAAGTAAACGGCGAGTCATTGTTTGAAAAAAGTCGCGGTGGTCCTAAACCGACCGCCAATGGGTGGTCCGAAACCGACCGCCAATGGGTGGTCCGAAACCGACCCCTACGTTTTTGCGCACTAAAGATTTTCTAGCGTGTTTTTGATAGTCAAACTGTGATTTTTATGACTTCTGACGGTAATTACACATGGTTGTTTTAGAAATGGGGCGTTCGGTCAAACGTCGAAAGCCAAAACGAGATCCGGCCATTCTGCGGCGAGCACTTGCTGCCATGGCATTAGGATATTCGCTTCCTGCAGCTGCACGTGAATTTGGAATTCCGTCGGCTATTCACAGTTAATGTGAGGCAGAAGACAGCCAGACAGCGATTGAAATTATACTTTTTGCATTCAGCGAGCAAAATTGTAATCAATTCATTCATTCAATTGTATTTCCTAAAAAACGCCTTAAGGGGAGATGTAAACCTAGATGGTCGAAAAAATCGATTTAGAAGCTATGAACATTCCGTCGACCGTAGAAGACCTACTCTATGGGCCTGGTATCGATGATTCCATGTAAGTTGACAAATTTCATTATCTATTCATTCCAAAATTTTCAAAAGCGTTTTTCTCAAAACCACGTTTTTCAAATCGGTACCCAAAATTTCTCGAAAACCAATGAACCGATTGCCTTGAGGTTTTTTGTGGTTATTCTATACACCATTATCTAGTACTTGTCATATCATTTTTTTCCGTTACTTAGTTTTTGTTTTATAGGCAAAATAATAACTAATTTTGGCCCAAAAATCACTATTTATGTTCAAACGTCCGCTATTTTATCATAAATCGATATTTTCAAAATCGGCTATGACAAGTACTAGATTATAGTATCTAATTTAATAATCTTTTTGGTTTTTTTTAGATGATTTTTTTAGACGCTCCAAGGATCATACAATATCCTTGTATATTTTTGATATTTTTAAATAAAGACAATTAAACTTATTTTTGAATGAATATACTTTTAGATAATTAAAACCCCAATCCGAAATTTCAAATAGTTTTCCTTGAAAAAATTCACAAAAATGACCTATTTCCGGCCCTTGGGTGTATATCTCCCCTTAAAATGTTCTAAAATAAATTTGAAAATGATTCCCAAATCGTACTGTTTTGCTAACAAGCTGCAAAATAAATTCAAAATTTTGCCTTTCCCTTTGATTTGCTGTAAAAAAGTAGGGGGGTCGGGTCCGGACCATGGGCAGGTCGGTTTCGGACCACGATTTTTCGGAACGACCAATATGCAGACTTTCATTACGGTCTCGGTATCTTAAACAAACGGTACCCGAAAACCCCGTCAAGCTGCTCGAAACTTAAAATAACGTTCCCTTTAAAGAATCAAAATTTGGTTTAAGCCAACAAGTTAATTTGATGCATTTTTATTGCCTTTGCTGATTAGGCGATCGGTTTCGGACCACGCTACCCTATAGATATACAAAATAAGTGATGGTGTTGAAGTTTGCATAGTTGGAATGCAAAACAAATCCTTTATTTTGGTTGCTATTCAAACTTTTATTTTGCAGGTTTAGGTTATAGATCCCTAATAAGGATCTTCAAAAATATTCCAATGATATTCGTAGCCTAAATGCGACAAATAGCAATTGGGCAATACGAAAACAAACAATATTTTTGTGCTTTCGTTCAGTGATTTTTACGAATGAACTTTGCTTCGTTGGTATGCAACGAAAATCCTTTTTTTTTCATTTCTTTATTTTCATGACTATCTAAACTTTTATTTCGCAGGTTTAAATTATAGATCCCTAATATGGATGTTCGAAAATTATCCCAATGATATTTGTAGCATAAATGTGACAAAAAGGAATTGGACAATACGAAAAACACAATATTTTTGTTGCATTCCAACGGTGCGAACTTCAATGCCATAATAAATGGATGTTAAAAAAGTATAAATTTTATCTTAAAAAAGCATATCTTAAAAGTCGATTAGGATCGCATTCAACACGCCGAGTTTTCTCACGTGACTTCACATAGTTTTTTTTTCGAACGTGGTCAGAATTCTCCACCGGCATTCATCGGGGAACAGAGCAGAATGCAGTGGGCTCCTAATCAGAACTGTAACAAATTCCAGTTGAGGATAAGAAATAAAAGATTGTCAAACGATATAATCGGGAAATAGCGGGGAATCCAATTGGATACCAATGTGGACTCCGTACCTGCGGCGTCCCTGTCAGCTCCCTATAGGAATGGTATCTGGGGATTGCCCAACAAATTTCTGCACGGGAATGTAGCTTTTTTCTCATTGCACGAGACCAACGGCAATTCGATTTCCATCGTCGCCAACGGAAAATTCAATTCTGGTCGTTCGTAACGATCAAGCAATCGACACAATTCCTACGTTCTTGCAATTACTATTTTTGAAGTCTCCCAAAATTATTTTACCCTACCTCATTGTTGAGTCTAATGGAAGAGCTATAATTTCTGCTTTCGGACTACCTACCCTCGTTAATTAAAAAGTTAATTAGCTGATGATTCTTCGTGTTTACTCGAGTGTCAACGATTTCCCTGTGTGCACGAAACAAATATTTTCTCTTGCCTTTAAAATAAATGTCAGGTGATATTCAGCAAAAAACGATCTCGAGAGAAAAGTCCTTCAATAATGAAGACAGAAGAAAAAAATCTCAAGCCCTTGTCCATTGCGAAGTAACGTGGTTGATTGATCTCTTCGTGGTATTTAAATTTTACATCGAGGCCAAGGTCAATCCTGGGAACGTCTCCTTGAATATTCAGGAATTCCCCGTTCATAAACATTTGCAGGACCCTAAAGGGTCATCGAGGTTCGGAGAGACGTTTGAAAGTGTGTCGAGTCCCATACTTATCTTTGCAAGGCTCATAATCCACAAATAATTCCCTGGCTATCGTCAACCCCCCCAGGAATTTCTCCTGCGGAGGGTTGTCCTTTGCAAGTTTCTAATTAATGCAGAAGGGCCCGAACAGAAGGGTTCCACTCGAAATGAATAACCGTCAGGGAATAGCCCTTTTGAGACGGTTCGCATCCGTCCGCCTCGAGTTTCGATACTTCACAAACGGGCTTTTCAAACTTTCTCCACCTCCACGTAACGGTTTCATTTTAATGATAGTACACTTGACCCGGAGGCCTTCTTCCCCGCTCGCTACGAAAAATAAACAGTATCGTTGTGTTTGTTTCGTTTTTCAATTATCTTCATTCTATATTTGACCGGGACAAGGGTGGATTTTAATCCATTTGTATAATTCGATCGGTATAAAAGCAAAGAGACAAAATGTACGAGAGTCCGACACTAACGATGTTCTTCAAATTAGGCTAAAATCGACACGTGTCATGAAAATATATATTTTTGAAATATATATTTATTGCATAATTATTTTTCACGTTGTAATTAGGAAAGAAAAGAGCTGACAATTATCGTGGAAGGTTCACGTCAAGGCGAGATATACAATGACAACGATAAAAAAATCGAGTTATTTTTTTTCTTTAAACGATAGAACTATATATGTAGAATATTGTTCCAAAGTTGCAAAGCGAAATTCGAAAAACTTCGAACGTCATAGCCCGTCAACGCTACGCCTCGCCGCTGGGATTCGGAGTATGCGGGAAAGAGTAATTAAATCAACAACTAGCAATTACAATTACCACTGTAATTGATAATTTAATTACTTTGTAACAGATTACTTAAATAATAATTTACCACAAGTACCTAGAGCAGTTTAATTCAAATTCAATGTAAACTTCAACCGCGTTTTTCCCAAAATTACATTTTCGAAATTCGCGGAGAGGAGTAGACAAAAACTATTAAGCCAATTGATTTGAAACTTGGTAGAAATATTGATAATATTGCTTTCTTTTACTTGACAAAAATTGTTTTTGAAAAATTGGAAATAAATCTACTTTTTTTAGCCAAACTTCACAGAAATTTTGCGTGAAATGATTATTTCCTAAAAATGCGCGCCATACCCTCTAAATTGCATTTTCTTCGTTTTAATTACTGTCAAACAGAAACTATAAATGTTCTAACAGAATTTTCAATTTTTTTTTTTGCAAATCACAGTTTACGGGTAGCTACAGTGCACGCAGATTCGCAACTCCCGCAGCAACCTTGTTGTAACACTCCGCCAGAGCTCCGCCATTTTGATGATAAATGAATTTGAAAAAATTGTTATGTACACTTAAATATACCATTAATAATCATTTCTAAGACAAGAGACTGTGGATAATTGCAAAATTATATTAAAGTAATATAATCCATTATATAGAGCTATATAGTATCTTTGTTAAATAATAAATGAAATGAACTAAATGTTTTTCACATTATTTGGCAATTATCCAGTGATTAAAAGTTTTGGTTATGAGTACGACCCCCCCCCCCCCCCCCCTGCGGATCGCGCTGAAATTTTGCACAAACCTTCCTTTTAATATTTCAAGACAACCCTTAAAGGAATTTTTGACGACGCGCAATAGTTTTTGGGTTTGGTTTTGTTTGGGTTTATTTGGATATTTTTGTTTGGACAAAACGGAGAACGCGATAATATATATATATATATATATATATATATAGATCGCAATCGTCACTCGTTCGCAATCGCAATCGTTTTCGAGATATCGAATTTTTGAGTTTTTTTTAAACGCGCGCCGACCATATATATATATATATATATATATATATATATATATGGTAGGCGCGCGTTTAAAAAAAACTCAAAAATTCGATATCTCGAAAACGATTCTGTTTGGGTTTGTTTGGTCGCTAAAAATCCCTTTAAGGGATGCGAAAAATCCGCTGAAAATCCCTTTAGAGGTTGTCTTAAGATATCAAAAGGAAGGTTTGTGCAAAATTTCAGCTCGATCGGTGGGGAAGAGTTTCGAAACTTGCCGTTAAAAAAAAACTAAAAAATAAAATATCTCGCATACTATTGCGAGTCTCCAAAAATCCCTCAAGGGGTTCTCTTAAATTATTAAAAGGGAGATTTGTGCAAAATTTCAGTTCGATCGGGGGGGGGGGGGGGGGGGGTGGGATCCTGATCCAAAGTTTGACAATCATCTGAAGTGTCCGAAAACGTTTGACTGGTAGCGTACATCCCGCCTTAAATAAGGAGTTCGAACGATAACGAACCGAGAACCATCACATCGAGGTACTTCATGTCCCGAACCGTCTCGTAAGAGAGTTCAGTTTAAAAAAAACCCTGAAAATTGTTAGTTCAAAAAATCCTCCGACCCTTGGTTGAAAAAATCCCTCAAAACGGCTCAATTTTTGCCCGTAAAGAAGTGCATCCCGTCCGAATTCGACAAGGTGAATGTTTGGGTGAACTCACCGATAGAGAACTCTCTCCTGTCGATCGGCCTCCCTGTAGATCTTGTAGTACATCGCGATCATGATAATGCCGGGCACCCAAAAGCTCACGCTCGAGCTTACAACGGCGTAAAGTTTGTTCACTTGAAACATACAAATGTCAGGATAATTTTTCCGAAAGTCGAGATGTTCCTGGGTGGTGTACCATCCGGCGAAGATCGGTAAGAAGCTCATTACGGTTGGCGAGCACCACACGACGCTGAGCATCGTCCCGAGGCGCAAATTCGTCATTATCAGGGGATAATCGAGTGGCTGAACAATGGCGTAATATCGATCGACGCTGATGCAGCAGAGATGCAGTATGGAGACGGTGCTGAAGAAAACATCGAGGGAATTCCATACGTCGCACATGAAGTAGCCGAACAACCAGCGGCCCGAAAGCTCCACACTAGCGTTGAAAGTCATCGCGAATATCGCCACGAGCATATCGGCAAGTGCCAATGACACGACGAAATAATTCGTTATCACGCGCAACTTGCGATGCCTCATTACCGAAACGATCACGAGAAGATTGCCGAACAGCGCCGAGAGTATTATAAAGCTCATTATCGTTGCTTTCGTCACGAGTATTATCACACTCTCGAGGTCGTTTCTCATCGATAACTCGTGATGCGTTCTCGTCACACCGTCGTCGCCAATCGAGGCGTTTTGTCCCGTGTCCACTAATACGTTCAACAAACTCGCCGTACTCAATTCACTCACGTTCGAATCCCTCGCATCCCTCGTCACGTTTATCTCCATTGTTTTGCCGATTTTCCGCACCCCCCCACCCGAACCCCAACACTCGATCTACAAACCGCTCTCCATTGTACGCGAGTCACAGTTGATTTTTACGCTGGAACGATCGATAGTTGCGCGACTCGAATGACAGGTAGATCGATCGAGACTCGGCCGAGTTGGGGAACCGGCTTGAGGCTTGACCTCCGATGGACGACACTTGTTCGACTTCCGGTGAGACTCGGATCATCCGGAGGCTCCCTCGATTTCATTGCCACCTTTTCCCCAACTTCGGTCATCACTGATGTCTTATCTTTCACCATGACACCTCCCTTGGACTTGCGCAAACTCAGGCTCCACCTAAACCTGGAAAAACAAAATTTATTTCTCGTCAGATATTTTACTTACAGCTTGGAAACCGTGTTTTATGTCGCCCGGTGTACAACTTTGCGTTGCATTCACGTTTTTTTTTTTTTTTTTTTTTTTTAATCTTCCTTGCAGTAGAGTCGTGCTGTCGCTGAAAAACCCCGTGATCGGAAAAAATTAGAAGAAGGCTAGTTTGCCTAAAAATCGGGGTTTAGGGTTTTTGGGGGATGAAAGGGGATAGGGGTGGATTAATGCCAAACTACAACCCGTACGAGATCGGCGCCGGGAGACAAAATGTGCAGAACAATCAGGGCTTTAGTTTTGTCCACAGCGCCGAAGTCGTGGAAGTTCATTTTGGGGGTGAAAAAGGGCGGAAATTTTTGAAAAATCAGTTTAAATTAAATAACTCTTTAGGAAAAATTCGTAGACTTTTTGTTAAAATGGGAACGTTGTAGCTCTTAAAAAGACGCGTCGATCGAGTATTTGATCATTACTCTCCGATAATATAAAATCACCTCCAAAAAAATGGTTAAAATATTTTAAAAAATGGTTTATTGAATAACTCAAAAACGATCGATTTTTCAGGTGTGGTTCAAATGTACAAAATGTAGAGAATAATTTTCTTTATATTTTGGTTTCTATGGACGACCCTTGAATTTTGATTTTCCAACCCCTCTCAGGGGTTGAAAAATCAAAATGAAATTCTGGGAAAACTATTGACCGCACGAATTCGCCGCCGTGGAAGAATCTGTAGCTTGAACCCTCAGCTACATTTTTGTCCACGGCGCCAAACTTGTATGTGTTTATTTTCGGTCAATAGTTTTCCCAGAATTTCATTTTGAATTATCAACCCCTGAGAGGGGTTCGAAAAAGCAAAACTCAAGGGTAGTCCAAGGAACGAAAATATAGAGAAAATTATTCCCTACGTTTCGTACATTTAAACCATCCCCGAAAAATCGATTGTTTTTGAGTTATTCAATAAACAATTTTTTTTATACTTCAACAATTCTTTTGGGGGTGAAGATATTATTGGGGAGAAATGATCAAATACTCAAAAGACGCGTCTTTTTGAGGGCTACAGCGTTCCCATTTGAACAAAAATTGTATGAATTTTTCCTAAAGAGTTATCGAATGAAAGCTGATTTTTCAAAATTTCACCCCACTTTTTCACTCCCAAAATGAACTTCCACGACTTCGGCGCTATGGACAAAAATAAAGCCCGGATTTTTCCGAGCCTTTTGTGTCCTGACGCCAACCTCGTGGGGGTTGTGGTTTGGCATTAATCCACCCCCGTCCCCTTTCATCCCCTACCAAACCCTACACCCCAATTTTTAGGCAAACTCGGATTTAGCACCCGCAACACCTACAAAATCACGTGTCAAAAATCTATCCTTCTTCTCATTTTTTCCGATTCCAATATACAGCACGGGTGTACTAATGAATTTTTTTTGTAATGAAACATTCCGAACTTTACGGGATGTTAGGAGAAATGTTAGGGTTGCATTTTTTGTGATTACGCGTGCAGCAGGGACCGCTAGAGACAAAGGAGCTCATTTTATTACGTTTTCTCGCCTACACGCGCTGCCAGCACCCATTAATTTTATTTACCCAAGTAAGTTACTTGCCCTCCTCTCCATTCGTTTTTATCTCATTTCTCGCGGACAGAGAAAAAGGAAGCACGGATGGTCTTCCCCAAAGCCTGGTCATTGACACTGCAAGTTTTCTCAAGGTTATGTATCTTTATATAAAAAATGTATCATTTTTTGTATTGGCTTAAGGCCAGAGTCTGAATAAGAAGGTTCTAAAAATCGTTTTTTAATTATCTTCATTGCTTGAATCGATATATAAACTATCCAATAATATTTTTACAAAAGTTACAGAGGCGAATTGGAAATATTTTCGAAGTTACAAGGCCAAAAGCAGAGAAGCGATTGATATTTGATATTGATACTTCCTCCAGTTGAAAACTTTGAAGCGCGTTTTCTCCAGTTTTCATTTTCACGATTTTTTCAAATTAGCGGGTTTGATAGCAAACAACTAAACGACCTATTGCATCAAACCAAAGTTTATTTTCTTCAGTATGAACATCGCTTCATAGTGAATTAAAAAAGTCGTTGGAAAAGTATTTTTAAATAATTTTTATAGCACGTTAAAGTGTTTTCTTTAAACACATTTTTTCAAACCTGAGAAAAGTTATAATTTAATCATATTTTCAGCTTTTTTTTCACCCAGAAGAAAAATGTATGGCAATTGAACGTTTTATTGGTTTTTTTTTGTTTCGGTAAAGAATTACGAATAGGCTGATAGATCTGCAGTCATTTATTGTTTCATGTTGGACTTTTTTTTTCAATTTCTCGCAATGTTCAACTATTCATTATCAAATTTAAATATATTCCAGCAGTTAATTTATATAATTAGGTGAAGTTTTTAAATAAAAATAACAATTCCGATAATTCTTGCAATTAATTAAGTACGCTGCTTTTTATTCATTATCAGAAATTACTTTACAATTTTTAGGGTGACATACATGTTTTCACACCAGGCACATTTCATAAAAGCATTGTTTGAGCAGTTACATTTTTCCGAAACATGCTTCATTGGAAAACATACTTCATTCAAGTTTTGAAATGAAGTTTCTTCCTCTGTCAATTTGGATGCAAATCAACCGTCCTGGATAATAGAAGTGAAAACAGGAGCATTGAATTGATGCTGCACGATCGAATTGACTTTTCCTGTGGCCCCCTCAGGCGTGATATTTTAGGAACGTTAAGTGGGGACCCACTAAGTTTGGACGAAATCGGTGGGTCTCGATTGGCGTTTTTTTACGATCGATTAACAATTACGGTTTTTATAAACAAATTAGAGCAGTTTTTTAGTCGACAGTGCGACTTTTTTCTCAACATGATGCCAAATTTGCAAAAACCAATATTTTTCGATAAAACTCATGTAGATTACGAGAAAAAAATAAAGTTCGTTCTGGGTGCTTATGTGTCTCTCCAACGAGTCCGCGCGTGGAGGACCTGAAAAACGGGCGTTCTCTTTCTACCGGCCACTGGGCCGCCATTTGTATTATTTTTGAAAAAAAAACATTGTTTCGAATACCTACAGACATGTAAAATAAACCTTCCAAACGTCATTTCGTTTACTTTATTTTCAAAGAAAAAAAAACTCAAAAAACCTTTTTTCCGACCATTCAAAGTATATAAGGAATTAAAGATTTTCAGTAAAAAAAAAGTTGCTCAAATCAATAATAATATTCTGAAAATATTGCTCAAATTAATAATAATAGTCAGTGAGAAAAAATATTTTTTACGCAAACACAAAGCATCAAGGTCGAAACATTATTTCTTTCAGGAACAGAGGTACTCGAAGAAATTGATGGGTAATGTGTTATCGCGGTATTAATGAGATGGCTGGTTTTAGCGAGATTGACCAAACGTGTCAATTTTGCAGGGAGAACGATGAATCTTCGACTTGCGTCGAACGAGCGTGAATTATTTGAAAATTCAATGCCTCGTCGATTGTCGAGTTGCTCGTAAACATTCCGTCATGGTCTCGCATTATGATACCACGTAATAGCTCGTGCTCGTGAATTATGCAGTTTCAACTTCTCCTCGTACATTCGAATGCAAACCGGGATTTTGTGGATGCATTCTTGCTGATCCAGCTTGGGGGGGGATTATTTTCTCGCTATTTTCAACGAGTATCCTCGTGATGGCTGCCCTGACGCGGGTCCCAGGGCTTATATTTCATGCTCTCGTATCAAATATTTATCACAAATACATCGAAGCAATAATAATTATTATTATTGTGACACGATATTGGTTTGCGTGGCTTATTTTTTTTATTCACGTCAACTATTTGTTTCAATATTTTATGGATTTTAAGGGGCTATACCAGTGTGACACTTCAAAAAAATCGATTTTTTTTGCCTTTTTCGACAGTTTATACTTTCAAGAATTTCCTGTAAAAATTTCAAGACCTCTAATCTATCTCTCTCTAATCATTTTATCTTGCAAAAATTGATAGTTAAATCTTTAATGGCGTTTTTTCAAAATGAGATTTTTCAAATTTGCTGACATTGTAACTCAAGGAGCAATCATCCGATTGACTTGAAATTTGAACTGAGTACTCTTGAATATATTTACTCTACAATGACATAGTATATTTTTGATTGGATGAAAATTGACGATTTGGCAGTGAAAAAAACGACCATTTTAAAGGGGAGAAAACAAACTTTTTTTCATAACTACGCCATTTTGTTAGATTTTGATATTTTTCGAAAATCTTACGTCATTGTACAGGAAATACCTTCCAGTTAAATGACATTTTTTCCTTTTTCGGTTTCAGCTACTCAATCGGCCGGAATCATGTCGGCAGAAACTTTTTTTTGGTGCCTCCGAATGCAGCGCATAAGTCGCTTGGATCTCAATATTTTTCTATGAAAAAATTATGTAATACAGGTCAAATATAGCCAAATATATTCTTAATTTTCCGAAACATTTAATTGAATACTTTTCTTCCAAAAAAATTCCCGAAAATCACCCAAATTTCCAGCGTTTACACTGGTACAGCCCCTTAATGCAAAAAGAAAAAAATCGAGTCTGAAAAAGAAAGTTTCTTTACATGCTCCCAATAGAGAATAATTGCCATTGGGAGCGATGCTCGTGTGTGAAGGAAATTGAGAAGATGAGCGTAAAAAATACACTGCTCGGGGACAAAGAGCTAATAATATTTCCGTGGCATTGAGAAGATTTATCTGACTCGATTTGACGGAAATGAATTCTCATGGCTCGTAAGCCGAGGATAAGCCCCGCGGGAAAAAGGGCTGGTACGATGAACGCTTCCCGATATTTTATTTTCATCACCGTCGAGGAAAAATCCATTGTAACGTCAGGTGCCATGTTCTTTATTGAAATTTATGCGAACGAGGGAATATAAAGCGACGGTATTTGGACATTTTATATTTCGTCTGGTGTGGCTTTGAGTCAATAACCTCGGGCTCTTCCACCGTGCTCTGTCTTGATTTAATTTTATTTTTTAACGTCTGTGTCGCTCTTTCGTATCACTTTTACGACGACGACTTCGACGGATCGTCAGTCGTTGCGATGGGACTCTCGAGGCGTTTCTCACCCTCGCCCTATCTCCGTTTCCCCGGCTCTATGCGTAGTATCCCGAGGCGATTTCACATTATCCATAAAAGTGAGTACGTCTCGACGTAAAACGTGCGTGGCTAAAAATAAATGTCTTTTTTCGCTCCTCAATCCCCGAGCTCTTTATTCGTCATTTGTCTACTACTTTTTTCGTCACCGTAAATTTTCAAGTTCACGCAAAACCGTCAATTGACTCGTGACGTTGTTTGACAACGAAGAAACTTTCCTTCCACTCGCGGCCGGGCGAAAATTGCTCCAACGCTTCAACCCTCAAAGTTTTCGACAACAAAGTGTCGACTGTCGTTTGTGCTCGTTTGCGTGCTTTTCCTTTTGTTTCAAAGCCGCGAAATTCGACTGATTAATTGTCAGCGAAACTGTGGCAAAACCGCGGGCCCCTCTTCCAGGGCTTGGGCAAAAAATTGGAGGGCCTGCGAATGGTTGGGGATGAAAGAAAAATAAAACTCGAGAACGATAAAAAGAAAACTCAAGAACGAAGGGAGGAGAAAGGAGTGTGCAAGCTTTCGAGGGATGTTGGCGGCGAAGCTCGGAGCATCGGACCACCTGACCTTTATTTTCATCCAACCCTTTGCCGCATATACCGAAAACGAACTTCAAAGTCGAAATAAACATTTGTAACGATCCAGCGCCTTCCTCTCTTTGCTTCAACGTGGGATTCGCCCGCGAAGCTTTTGATCCAGGATTCAACGACACTTTATTCCCCGCGGGCAAAGGTATTTTCAGATCTTCAAACTCGTACATTTGGAGAAGGTGGATCGAGAAGCGAGGCTTTTTATAAGTTCGAAATCGTTCTTGACTATAGTCGCGCGAGAGACGATATTAATTTATCCTCAATCCTTAATTGTTATTCTTAACGACGGAATATTCGTCCTCTTCGAAAGTTAAAAAATAAATAAAGTCCCCGTGGAAAGGTGAGCCTCGTTAAAAATAATCGAACGTCATCGAAAGCTCGCAGGTCATTAGGAAAATTATAATAACGACGGACAGGGCGGTGAAAAGTAAAAAATAGTGCGACGAACATTCGATATAGAAATGGAATTATTTTTCACGTTCGATTACACCTCCATGACAATATAATCATAATAAATGCCACATAAATGAAATTCATTTTCATAAATAAATATAAAAGAAAATAACTATGATTAATTCGGATGGATTAAGTTATTTGTTCTTCTTGCATGCTTAAGTGACACTTTCGAAAATTCAATTTTTTTATTTGCCTTTTTCGACAGTTTATACTTTGAAGAATATCATTATCATTTATATCGTTTATATCAATATAACTTTATCTTGCAAAAATCGATAGTTAAATCTTTAAACGCGTTTTTCTCGTAATGGGATCTTTCAATTTGCTGACATTGTAACTCAAAGAGCAATTATCCTATTGACTTGGAATTTGAACTGAGTACTCTTGAATATATTTACTCTACAATGACGTAGGATATTTTTGATTGTTAAATTGATTTTGTTAGATTTTGATATTTTTCGAAAATCCTACGTCAATGTACAGGAAATACCTTCCAGTTCAACGACATTTCTTCCTTTTTCGGTTTCAGCTACTCAATCGGCCGGAATCATGTCAGCAGTGGAGGAACTTTTTTTGGCGACTCCGAAGGCAGCGCATAAGTCGCTTGGATCGTAATATTTTCCTATGAAAAAATTATGTAATATAGGTCAAATATAGCCCAATATATTCTTCATTCTGAAACATTTCATTCATCACTTTTCTTCCAAAAAAATCCCGAAAATCACCCAAATTTTCAGCGTTCACACTGGTATAGCCCCTTAAGGGGTCTTGTCACTTTGGACGATAAAAAGGCTATTTTCATGATTTTTAAAAATAGGTTTATATTATGGATATTCATATAAAAGTTGTTACACTTAATAAATACACTTTCGGAATATATATATTTTTTTTGCATTCATTAATATAAGTAACTATTCATAGACGACAATGGTAGTTAAAAAAATGTCCTACAAAATGATAGGTCTGCGACGTTGATTAAATCTCGGAGATAAATCATTCGAAACAAAAAATCAAACGGTTTTAGATTCAGTATGTTAATGGCTATAGCGCATATTATACGATTTTTGATATATGTAAAATTAGCAAAATGGCGGACATTTTTCAAAAAAACAACAAAAACGTTTTTTCTCACCGTTATTGGCAAAAAATAGTAAATATCAAAATTCAAAGAAATCCTTGATATGCGCTATAGCTATAGTTGTAAAGAATATGTGGTTAAAATTTCATAAGGATCGTTTCAGTAGTTTCGAAGATTTTATCAACAAGCCGTCGAAAAACGTTGTTTCGAGAAAATCGCGTATAAAATTTGTTTGAGTTACATAAATACTTACATTTAAAGGAAAAATTCGAAAGTGTATTTATTACGTGTAAAAACTTTTATACCAATATCTATAATATAAACCTATCCAAAAAATTAATGCAAATAGCCTTTTTTCGCGTCTGACCCCTTAATAATCGTGGAATCCGCACAATCGTTATCGTTATTCCTATTGTGCAATAACAGAATTGAATACAATTTCGAAAAGAATTTCCTATTCGAATGTATGGAAAAATATAGGAAGATTCGTTCCTCCGATTGTGGAAGCGATTTTCGTCGCGGTATAAATAATTTATGTCTGGTACGATCGATTTTATCGACGAAAGTTCTATGCTGTGAATTTTCGGTCGGCTTTTAACGCCCTTGGCGACTAGGAATGATTTGTTCTGCGGTGACGAACAACGCCCACTCTTCAAATCTGAGTACCGTGTCCGTGAATAATCGAGCGATTAGTTTCCCGTAGGCCATTGTCGATCTAATCACAATCGAGCTTTTGGCTCCGTGCTATTTTAGCTATCGGGAAAACATGACTTATTCGCTGAACTTTTTTTTTCTAGCACCCTACAAAAAATTCAGCCGCAAAACTTCTATAGCCGGTTTCAATTTCCAACAATTATACAATGCTCATGAATAAAATAATATTTTCTAACGCGCTAGATTTTTTATTTAAACTAGCAAATTAATTGAATTTTTTTTATAAAAAAAAATGTTTACGAAGCGTTTTACGACAATGTATTTTTCTTCTCAAAACATCGAACAGCCCAATTTGATACGGTTTCCGTTTGAAGTAATGATATTCTCGAGTCACAAAGGTCAATTGATACTTTTCGGCATGGTAATCGTTCGGAAGGTTGCCTGCGTGTGACGACACGAGAAAGAGCTCGAAATCGAAATTCAACACTTTGTTACAAAGGACCTAGCTTATACACACGAAACAACTCGGTCATTGAGCAGCAAAACGAAACGTCGATTTAAATAAATTAGCGTAGAGAATAAGAATATTTGATCGAAGTGCCACGAAAGAGTTGCCTCTTTGTGAACAAATGTTGATTTTATTTACTTTGGAGTCGAGTATTAGAAAAATCTAGATCTTAACGAGTTTTCATAAATTACCTTTCAAAAATCGATTTTTTTGCATTTTCTCGAGATATAAATATTCAACAATGTGTGAAAAAATGTCCAAGTTAATATATTGAAAATTGACTAATTTACAGACGATTTAGTGAGAGCAGGTAGCGCAACGATTTACGTATACTAAAACTTTCAATCGCGTTTTTCTCTAAACGACTTTTCACCACCTGGCCGAAATCATAAATCTCACTATAATTATCGGATTTTCAATTAGAAAAAACAACCAGAGTCGCAGTAGCTATCCGTGGCACGTAGCCTTTTTTCAGCTATTTTTAAGCCCCCGAA
The DNA here is from genome assembly GCA_963210295.1 of Ophion ellenae. Taxonomy (NCBI): domain Eukaryota; kingdom Metazoa; phylum Arthropoda; class Insecta; order Hymenoptera; family Ichneumonidae; genus Ophion; species Ophion ellenae. The sequence goes on from OY723394.1 coordinate 22,317,806, forward strand.
TATAATTAAGAATTTCGCCAAATTACACTTTTTTTTAACACCTGGCACTTAGTGATTTTTTTTTCGAAATAATGGCTACGGAGGACGAGAACTACGTTTAAATAGATTGTAAAACGTTTTTATTTTTCGAACCAACCATTGTCAAATTATCAATCCGGTCGTAGGACAAGTTTTTTGTACGGAGGCCTTATTATACCTTAACGTTGTTAATTTTTAATACTTTTGAATAAAACCTTACACTAAATAAGTTCAATGTATGCTTAACTCGTAGTAACCAGACCTCGATTAAAAATGCGTACATACCACACTAGTGCGATTTGGTAATATGCATTTTCAAATTACTATTATTTTCGTATAAATAATTCAAAAGTATTCGTAACCCCGCGTTAATAATATACCTTTTTAAAATCCGCGATTTTAAAATTGCCGGATTAAAAAATGTCAAAGTACTATTATTTTCGTATAAATAATCCAAAAGTATTCGTAACCACGCGTTAATAGCATACCTTTTTGAAATCCCAAATAAATAAAGTATAGTAAAATAAATAAATAAAAAATAAATAAAATAGAATAGTATACAAAAAATAGGAAAAAACGACCTTTTTTGACCCGTCACAATGTTGTCCTCCCTTGAATGATTACGAGGCCCAGAAAGCTCATCCCTAGTGGAATAAACCTAAAAAAACTTTTCAATTCCCGTTCCCATGACTGAATAAAGAAAAGAACAAAAAATCACCATCCCAAAAACGTTGTCTTCGCCTTGATAAAGTTCCCGACAGATACTTACGATCAGGGTCTTCATTCGCGTCCGGCGCTCCGCCAACGTCGATCAATCATTATTCTCCCATAACACGTGTCGAATCAGCCGGACCTCGTGATAAATTCGGAGGGGAGAGTCCATCGAGGAGAGAGAAGTCGGCGATAATAAAAATTACATTGTACCCTTTCGCGCCTGGATGAGAAAGAAAAGGGTACATCGAGGTGGCCAGCTTTTTTTATCATCACAAAAATCGAACTTCGCCAATCTCGTTACAGACTTTCCCATCGTCGCCGTTTTTTTTCTTCTTTTTTAATCCGACACAGTCGACACGCGATAGCGCACGATGAACTTTATCCCAAGAGCTTTTGTGGTATGTTCACTCCCATTCGAGTTGACGCTTAATTGGTCCTCGTTCACTCTTTGATCTGACACCGAGTTCTCGTGGCTCTCGACGTATTTATTTATCAGCGAATATTCACCAGCTTGCACACAAGATACCACGCGCACGTTTTTTTTCCAACCCGAGCTCTCCTTGAGATTCCAACACTATTGACATTAATATTTTTATTTTATCATTTTTCCCTGTTGTTGTTTTTATTGTGATTGTTTATTGAGGAATTACGGAACACGCAATGGTCAATTATTCCCTTCAGCACTATCTGGTGAAATTGCACATTTGTCGTCCGCAATTTTTATATTCCACGTTGACAATGATCCCCGTTCAATGAAAAAACAGAACGATTCAAAAGAAATCCTCTTTTCTTTGCCATCAGCTGGGTATACTTTCTACAGGCTTGGAAAAGGGGCAAGCCAAGGACAAGTGTCAAATTAATAATTGCATTTCGGAATATTCGTGAAAAATTAATTTAAAAATTGTGTATTTATTAATTTCAAAATCCACGCAGCCTGGTCACTGATTTTGTTTTATCTTCAACGTTGGTTTAGCCTTCTCCATTATAGAAACAGCTCGTGTCACCGAATACACGAGTTGACAAAAATGACTTTCAATTGAATTATTAAACTTATCGAAAAATATACGTAAGATAAGGTATCGCACTGAAAAAAAAACCCTTGAGGATTGTGTCACACCAATTGTTCTCGAGCAGTATGTCTCTACTATTTCTCCGTACGTGTCTTTCCAAAGAGACCACTACGAACTATCGAAGAGACTAATTCATCGTTTTTATTGGCTACTCGTTCGTTTCGTGGTGTCGGCTCAAATTGTTTCTTCTTTGCGTGGGCGGACAAGGGTATCGGGGATTCCCGCAATTGGTGTCATATTCGACGTGACGGAACAGCGGGGGATGCGGTGCAACTTGCACGGCTAACGGGACCGGAATGAAGCCGTGGGTGGTCTCGGAGCTTTCCCGCTTTCGATCCCCGCTTGCCCGTACTACCGTTTGGTGGCGCTGGTCTACCTTTTCTCACCTCCACCCCCGTCCGCTTTTTCCCCCACCCTCTCTCTACCTTTGCATGGAACCCTTGCGATTTCTTTCGGAAACCACCCCCTGGCACCGACTGCTCGCGACAAGCTGAGCCTGTTCACCAACGCCAAATGTCCCTCTGTTACTCTTTTCCGGGCCGTGCGTTTATCGAAGCCACTGGCTACGAGTCGCCCTCAATGACAGCCTCGTCCCAAATCCACGACGAACGCACCCATCTAATCGTTATCAATCGTTTGCCCTCTCCGTTTTTCAACCCCGGAAGTTGGAACAAGCATCGCGGATGGGGGCAATCGACTTTGAATTTTTTATGGACTCCGGAAGAAGGGGGTGTGAAAGGCTGGGTAATATTGTTTCGTTAATGTTCCAGTTTCGTTCGAGGTTGCTTGAGGCCTTAGGCCACAGTAACGGTTATAAAAAAAATGTACGAAATAAAAAAAAATCGTATAAAAAAGTGATTCACTTCTGAAATTAATTACACATCTATTTAGTATGAATATCAAGCTGTTGGAAGAAATATGTGTTTTTTTTTCGATATATAAAATGGCCGACTACTCGAAACTTCTCGAAACAGCTTTTTTCCAATTGGCGTGATAAAAAACTTCAACAATTTTCACTCGATTTACTTAAAATTTGAAAGTTATGCTCCTAATTGCATTTCGACGAATGGTACGTACCGAATTTCTGATTAATCGAAAACTTTTCATCTTATGAGCAGTTTATGGGCAGTTTTAACGAAATTTTTCACTAAAAATTCATTTCTTAAGTTCAAATACGTACAACTTTTGAATAAAACAATATTTTTTAAATTCCGTATGTAATTCTCTAGGTATTCTAATGTAGATTGACGGGAATTTTTGTTTTTTGTTCTAGGTAAAAAATTGTGGATGCTAAATGTCACACCGCGGAGCGCCTCAAAAAAGATAATAAAAGAATATATTAGTAGTCGGCCATTAGTAATCGGCCATTTTGTACATCGAAAAAAAAATGATAACAGCTTGATATTCATGATTTTATACCCGTTACTGTGGCGTAACCCCTCAAGTTCCGTTCACGTACCCGAATATTTAACGATTAACTGACTTTCATCTATAATCGAGTAAAAATATACTCCAGTATACTGGTAAAATTTCAAGCCAAGCCAATGTACTATTAACAAAAAATTGTTGTGAAAAAACAAAAACCTCTAGCGAACAAATTTTAAAAAGTCTCATTTATGCGGAACTTACAATACCATTTTTTACACAATAATTTATACACCAAATAACTATACATGCGTGATATAAACTGCTCAACGCGTGTAAAAAATTCGAAAGAATTCCGTAACGATAATAAAAACGGTGGGTTATCGAATGGTTGAAGAAAATATCAATGATAAAGCTTAGAAAAATCTGACTAGCAGAAGAATTTTTGTAGCCGCGACTTTGGGACCGTCCATAAATTACGTTATGTTAAAATAGAGGGGGGATCTGGTCGTTGGATGACGTTAACGATAATTGAATTGTGGCGATAGAAACGATAGGATAATTTCAGGGGGGGGGGGGGGTAAAATCAGCAAAAATCGATGACGTAACATATGGACGGCCCGTCAGAGAAAACGCAAAAAATTTAAAGTCTAATTTTCCTAAATTTGCGCGAAATGTTCATTCCAGTTTATCGTTCGGTATAATAATTGATTGTGAATTATTTATATCAAGTGCCACTGTAATTTACCAATTATTCAAAAGGACCCTGCTTTTTTCCAACAAAATACGGCCCTCCGCAAAAGACATACCTTAAGGGCGAAAAAATCGCCCTTTGGCATTAATTGTCGATCTTTGTTTCGGGCTTCGTGTAAACAATCGCGATTTTACGTAATTTTTCGAGTGTACTTTCAACCCATTGACGTACATGTTTTTCAAAAACTCTAAATGATCGCGAATTCAAGCAAAAAAACTTGTTTTTATTCCCCTTTGACGGAAATTAAATGCTTTAGGGAAAAATAAAAGTATAATATTAAGGGAGACTTTGTCCTTGGAGTGCCATATTTCAGGTGTTTACATTTTATTTTTTTTAAAGGAAACGAGTATAGCTTTTTGAGTGCGGTTTTTTTCTTGATTTTATTCATGATATACAGAACGTTAAAATTTTTTTTTTTTTTAACCAAAATGGCGGCCGTTGCAGCTCCGCGAAAACAGGTCCTCAAATCGCGGGAGGTAAACGGCTGACATCGCTGCCCCTCTCTTTGTTGATCTGAAATACAAATTCAAAGCATATTATCAATCTGTGACCCTTTGGTCATGGAATGACGGATGGGTTTTTCGTTTGGTACAAATTTCGGAAAATGGCGGCAATTAAAAAAAATCGAATTTTCGCGTTTTTTTCGCATAAAAAGATAAATAATAAATGCAAAAATGTATCTATCGAAAAAACGATCCGTCATTCCGTGAAGACATATTTTCTGAGTATGCTCTCCAAATCTCAGGTCGGTATGTTAATTACAGCGGTCAGGAGAATGTCAGCCATTTTTAAAAACGTGTTTTCGAGCAAAACGCGTTTCAAGTTTTGTAATGTGTTTACACAAATGTGTTTATAATTACCGCTAATCGGCAATGCCTGGCCAATAGAGGCATCCCTCCTCTTCTTCTAGCTGCTCATGTTGAGCCGCTAACATCTCCCGCTGCATTTCAAGGACAAAGTCTCCCTTAAAATAAATAAAGTATACGATTAAAATAAAAATTAAATATTATATAAACATACTATTTTATTATAAAATAACGAAGGACAACTATGCATTGATAGTACTAAAAACGTTGTACTTGAACTGCCCGGCAACTGCAGCTGCCCAAGAACTGGACTGTACGTGTAACTGCAGTCGTATCGCGACTGTTGAGATTCACTCACTTTCTCTCGAGTATCTTGGAGATTTTAAGGATTAACGTCCTCGTGATTTCGTCTGCCTCATTTTTCACGGCCTGAAAGTGCACCGCGACCGAGGCATCAGAGCTGCAAGTTGCAATTATGCTCCTCGCCTACGTCGTGTAATCGTGACAAAAGAGAAACGGTGTTAAACGAGAAAAACCCCGTGCTGTGACATCCGTGCCAACCCTCTCATCATAAAAGAGGCCCTGAAAAGAAAGGAAAGATCCTGAATATATTTTAATTGCAAGGACGTTTCTTTTCACGCACGCCCAAACCACAGTGTGTTCATGTGTAGATAAAAGTTAAAAAATGTCAAACCCATTTCACGACGTTTGAAGTGACTTTCATGATTTTATTGTCCATTTCAATTGTCACCGTCGAGAGCCATGAAAAATGCATGAAATTTGGGCATTTTTTCAAATATAGAATAAATACTTTCGGAAATGGGTGTCAACGTATTTTATTCTCCTATCAATGAAGAGTGAATTCCAATTTTATTTATATTTAAAAAATCCAAAATGGCGGCTCCAGCTCCCGTCAAATAAAGCCATGCACGGCGTGTTTTGGTCTGCGCGGTGCGCTCCACAGCCTTGCCAGTCCATTGGAAACAAAAACGGTTTAAACATGATTAAACTAGACTAAATTTAGAGGACCTTATCGTTTTTTGTTTTCTGAAAAAGAAATTCCTAAATAACGAAAATGGCAGCCGTTTAAAAAAAACCCAAAAATATTTTGTCAATAATATTTCCAAATCAATTTTGAAACCAAGTCCATTTCAACCAAAAACAGGTTAAACATGATTAACTCCATAAATGTTTAATAAACTTATAAATATTTTGTCAAAAATATTTCTAAATCAATTTTGAAACCAGTCCATTTGAAACAAAAACAGGTTAAACATGATTAAACTAGAATAAATTTAGAGGACCTTATCATTTTTTGTTTTCTGAAAAAGAAAATCCTAAATAACGAAAATGGCAGCCGTTTGAAAAAAAAACCCAAAAATATTTTGTCAAAAATATTTCTAAAACAATTTTTGACAAAAATCGCGCAAGTTGAATTTCCTTTAATTGCACAATTCATGTGAATCGATCCATTCGTTGAAGCTGTCGAGGGCCCCGAGCTCGACAAAAAGAGTGTTTATCTTACATATAAGTGACAGTATACAATAATTTTTTTGAAGCGATTCATTTCAAAATGGCGACTGTGCAGCGTTTATCTCAAAAATGCATTTTTTAAGTTGGCCGGAAACATAACTCAGACTATTTTCAACCGATTCACTTGAAATGTTGAATATATCTTGAAAAATACAATGTCTATGGAAGTACGTAGGATTTTTTTTTATATTGCATAGTTCATTTGTTGTTAACAATTATCTGACGATTTTTTAGGCAAATTTTTGAAAAGTGAAAAATTTCGTCAGATAATTGTTAATAACAAATAAACTATGCAATATTTAAAAAAATCCTACGTACTTCCATAGACAATGTATTTTTCAAGATATATTCAACATTTCGAGTGAATCGGTTGAAAATTGTCTGAGTTATGTTTCCGGCCAAATTAAAAAAAGCAGTTTTGAGATAAACGCTGCACAGCCGCCATTTCGAAATTAATCGCTTCAAAAAAATTATTGTATACAGTCACTGATATGTATGATAAACACCCTTTTTTGTAATGTCGATTTATTTTGTAGTTTTTCTGAAAAAAAAATCCCCAAAAAGCCTATTTTTCGGCCTCTAGAGTGGCCTAAGGCCTCAAGATGTAAAATTTATTGTTTCGTGCACTCTTCAATTTGGATCCGAGTCATTGGGTCTCCTCTTATGAAAAAAAACTACTATCGGACCACTCTATAATTCTGGTAAATCCATTTCCGTTTATTTCCTGGATGTTGGAAGCTCCCACAATACTGGAAGCCCCTTCTATACTGAAATGGACCACCGAAGACTTTGCATTGCGGCTGCCGTTCCGTGCAGACCATCGCATACAAATACAACTACTTCAATATACGCGAACGCCGCACATACTTCGATGGAAATCTGATTTATGAGTTTTGACGTCCGATATTCCGGTACTCTCGCGGCCGGGAAGGGAAAAGTGTCAGGCTCATTCAATGTCCGAAAATAGATGACACTTTTCCCGTCGAGGTCACTGTACAACTATATTCCTATGTTTCGTTGCAAAGTTTCGAGGGATCAAACCGTTTAAATTTATACCGCCATTGTATTTTCATTGCTTTGGATTATTTTCTTTATTATTTCACGACCATAGTCACGATTCACTTTCTAAATACATATAAATGACTAAAAATGATGATAATAAATTGCAGGGGACGAGGAAGGATGATATTGTGATAAATTACTTTGGCCGATATCGCTGCAAAATTTACCCCCTTGAGTGCTTGAATTAGGGTCTGACAATTTTGCTTCGGATGGATTGGACTCGGCAAATACGTGGAGAGACACTTTTTCTCATCCTTTTCGCAATATTCCACTATCTCACTCTTTCTCAATCTCTCCTCATTATTATTGGCCCATTAATCTCCAGTTTTTGACAAATGGATTACTCTTGGAGTCCGTGCATAGCGCAAAATTGGAGAATAAAAAGTCACCCTCTGCATTGATTGAACTCTTTTTCATCTCATTTAAGGGGTTGTAAAAGTAAAAAAATCACATCTTTAAAAACCAATATACTTTGATAGTGTATCATCTTATAAATGTTCCCTGAAAACTTCAAGGTGATCAGATCAAAACTGATAGATTTATGAGCTGTTATATTGACGCCCGTCGTAACACTCGGAGCGTCGCGTCGTTCGAAACTTTAAGGGGAGCGACCCCTTTAGGAGCGTCAAAAATAGGCATTTTTCGGGAATTTTTTCAGAGGGGATAAAATAATCGGACCATTTTTAACTTTGGACATGACTTTATTATAACTGTCAAGTTTACATTTTTTTTTGATGACCAACAAAATGGCGGCGTTATTAAGGGTCTTCGGACGTCTGTTTTCCGCGACATTGAAAAGTGCTGCAGTTGTCATTTTTTTTCTTTTGATCTGAAAAAGATTTAATAAGTGTCATTTGTTTACTGACATATTAAGGGGAAGGATATACCTAAAAAATTATGAAAAAGTGCAAAATTGAAAATTTGGGAGCCTTTTTACTCCAAAGTTCGAATTTTCGACCATTTTTTCGACATATTTGACTCCAAAAAAATTAATTATTTACACGCTACCTTTCAAACTTCAGGTATATCCTTCTGATAATATTACTGAGAGTAACCTCCCAAAATTTCATCCGAATCGGTCGATCACTTTTTGAGCTACAACACGAGCAGTTTTTGAAAAAGTAGTTTCGAGGTAATCGCGTTTAAAGTTTACTCGCTACCTGACCGCATGCTGTCCCCGCGCTCTAGACTATATGCGATAACTCCGAAAATATTCAATATTTCGAGTTTTCCTTTGGTCAGTATATTCTTTGGGTATCATACTTTCGAAATATGTAAAAAAATCGATTTTTTGAAAATTCTAAAGGGATTTCTTGCCTTAAACGTTTGTCGAAAGTACGGTTTCAAATTCGGTAAGCAAAATATCTCGAAAACACCTGCATCGATGTTTCTGAAATTTTCAGGTCTTTTTCTAGATGTGAAAATATAATATTCGATCGAAGGATTTTTTTCCGATGTATATTTTCGATTTGATAAACGAAAAACGCTAATTATTTTCGCAAAACAACAAGACTCGCACGTTGAACTCGTACCATTTTTGTAATTTTATATTTGGGAAATTCCTGTGATTAATCATCGGATAAACTATTAGGTTGTCCCTCTATGACTGATATTATTCTATGTTCTTTAGTAGAATTTCATTCTATATTTTATTTTATTGTATATTCTATATCATTCTATATTTTTATTATTTTATTTTATCTATATTTTACTGATATTATTCTATGTTCTTTAGTAGAATTTCATTCTATATTTTATTTTATTCTATGATATTTCATTTATGATATCTTATGATTATGGTATTTTATTTATAATATCTATGATATTTTATTCTATTCGGATTCTATTTATAATCCGATGGTGGATACATGGAATAAAATTAATCATTCGTTTAAAAACTGCTTTTTTATTTTATTTTTAGTGATAAAACGCAAAGACTTCCTTGCCAATTGGATTGCTCAGCGCAAAAGACGTTTTAAGGGGTTAGGCCACTCTAGAGGCCGAAAACATATGCTTTTTGGGGATTTTGTTTTCAGAAAAACTACAAAATAAATCGAGATTACAAAAAAGGGTGTTTTTCATACATATCAGTGACTGTATACACTAATTTTTTTGAAACGATTAATTTCAAAATGGCGGCTGTGCAGCGTTTATCTCAAAACTGCATTTTTCACGATGGCCGGAAACATAACTCAGACAATTTTCAACCGATTCACTTGAAATGTTGAATATATCTTGAAAAATATATTGTCTATGGAAGTACGTAGGATTTTTTTTATATTGCATAGTTAATTTGTTATTAACAATTATCTGACGAAATTTTTCACTTTCCAAAAATTTGACTAAAAAATCGTGAGATAATTGTTAACAACCAATGAACTATGCAATATAAAAAAAAATCCTACGTACTTCCATAGACAATGTATTTTTCATGATATATTCAACATTCCAAGTGAATCGGTTGAAAATTGTCTGAGTTATGTTTCCGGCCAACTTAAACAATGCAGTTTTGAGATAAACCCTGCACAGCCGCCATTTTGAAATGAATCGCTTCGAAAAAAATATTGTATACAGTCACTGATATGTATAATAAACACCCTTTTTTGTAATCTCGATTTATTTTGTAGTTTTTGTGAACACAAATCCCCAAAAGCCTATCTTTTCGGCCTCTAGAGTGGCCTAAGGCCTTAAAGAGGTGCTTCTCGGACAACGGCCATAGGTCGACTGTTATTAAATATTTTAACACAAAATACAGACTGTCGTAACTATAATACTTTTTCAAATACCTCATTTTTGTTGAAATTTATCATAACAATCTGTTAAAAAAAAAAATAAAAAAATGAGCTGCTTTCGACTGTTACAACTAGGGATAACCCGTTAATGAAAAAACAAACGATTCGAGTCGCATCCATTGTTGGATTTAAAAAAGTAAAACTGACATGCGAGTTTCGCGTGGCCAATTAAAATTTTTTTCGACCTTGTTCTTCGGCTTTTCTCGGATGTTGCCTCATTTGTCGTATCGACCGAAAAAAGCCGGGAGTGGAAAAAACCTCGAGCAATATCGAGCAGACCAGATGTTTTCAATTCTCATATATGAATGGATGCGTGCGACTGGAATGCTGGATAAAATATTTTTCTTCCATGCCTCCTGCGTGATATGAAAGTATGAACGGATAGGGCAATTTAGCGAAATGAGCATAGAACTGAGGGGAGTAAATGGATCACTGAGAAAGAAAACGGAAGATGAAGTGTTTTTTGGTCCGGTGGCTGGAAATACTGCACGATATTGCACATCATCCCTCAAAGCGTTTTCCAATTGAACGCAGAACACTTTTTCATACGTTTCCTTCGGGTTTTTTTTTCGCTTATTTGTCTATGGTCATGGATCAGTCACCCACAACGAATACAGCTCCGCAATGATGGATCCACATGTGCATAAAGCCACGGCTATCCAGAGATTCGTTGATTTTGTTGATAAACGATCGTAGGATGTTCCGCCTGGTATTCAAATAATGCGAGATGATTTCCCACTACAGTGGGTGATTTATTTGCGGTCGTTTCCGGTTGGAAGGGAGTATTTAATTTCTGAAAAAGGTACCCAGGTGCTTTCCCACGCTCATAAGCGACCCGGACAAATTGTTTTTGACCCCACTGTGCGAAGTGTTCATGATGTCATGAATGCGCGGCAAAAATATATCCTCGGTTCTTATTCGGTTCGCTGTCAATATTGTTTCAGGTTCGAAAGACACGAGCTGAGAAAACCTGACGGGAGAAGAGCGCTGTGTATGATCGGAGGGCTTCGGTTAGATCGACCCATCGCAACTAATCTTCAGGACTCATTCAATCTTGTCGATAATTCTGAACCGACGGTTCATCTTGATGGTGGGCGAAAAACTTTCGTGACGCCTACTTCCATGCACTTCTCTCACCAATACGGCTTCTCGTGATTCTTCGTGGCAAGAGCGAGAGAAGACCTGCTCTGTATCATCGTACTTACCACGAGCTTGATTATTAAGGCGTTAGGCCACAGTAACGGGTATAAAATAATTTTCGAATTTGACATTTTTTTTCCGTATGAAAAAGTGATCCACTCATAAAATTAATTACACATCTATTTAATATGAATATCAAGCTGTTGGAAAAAATATATTTTATTTTCGATGTACAAAACGGCCGACTACTGATATTTTCTTTTGTTAGCCTTTTTTTTGGCGCTCCGCGGCGTGACATTTAGCATCCACAATTTTTTACCTGGAACTAAAAACAAAAATTCTCGTCAATCTAGATTATACTGCCTAGAGAACTACGTACGGAATTTAAAAAATATTGTTTGGGTTCAAAAGTTGTAGGTATTTGAAATTAAGGGGCCAGTCCACTTTGGAGCCACGAAAAAGGCTATTTTCGCGATTTTTTTTAGGATTTTGTAAAAAATATGTATATAAAAGTTATTGGGCTTGATGAATAAAGTCTTAAAATATATTTAAAAAAAATGAATCCATTTTTATTCATTCTCAAGTACGAAAACTATAGTTTAACGTAACACCTCAAAAATAGGTGGGCTGGGTAGCTCCATCACAACTCGGCAGCGGCTTGTCTGAAACAAAAAAATCAAAGTCCATTAGCTACAGTATGACACCAGCTACAAAATGACCCTCGCATATAAAGTTTTATCAATTTTTTTTTTAATGGCAGGTGAAAAACGAAAAAAGTTTTTAAAAACGCGTTTTTTCGCAGTTTTCGCAAAAAAGAGTAAAAATCAAAATTTCAAAACCATCGAGGGTCATCTTGTTGCGAATCATGTTTACAATATGTGGTTCAAATTTCAAGAGAATCGGTTTATTAGTTTTAGAGATACGATGGAGCTAGATTTTGAAAACGTTGTTTCGAGAAAAACGCGTTTGCAGTTTATACTATGAAAAACTCTTACCTAAACTCAATCGGCAATTCCTGCACCGTACTAAATCTCTTCTGATTGCTCATCATCGTCGATTTCTTCAATGCTTGCTTGCTTTCGATTTTTTGAAATTTTCAAATTGGATTGGCCCCTTAAAAATTGAATTTTCAGTGAAAAATTTCGTTATAACCGCTTATGAACTGCTCATAAAATGAAAATTTTTCGATTAATCGGAAATTCCGTACGTACTTCTCTGCAAAATGCAATTAGGAACATAACTTTTTATTTTGAAGTAAATCCAGTGAAAATTGTTAAAGTTATTTGTCACGCCAATTGGAAAAAGCTGTTTCGAGAACTTTTAAGTAGTCGGCCATTTTGTACATCGAAAAAAAATATAGTGTATAGATGTGTAATTAATTTTATGAGTGAATCACTTTTTCATACGAAAAAAGATTGTTAAATTCGCACATGATTTTATACCCGTTGCTGTGGCCTAACCCCTTAAGCTCTGAATTTATGTCAACGGTGATCGACGTTAGGTAAGTCCAAACTGGGACTTGGCGGTAGGTGAAGACGTTGAACCAATGCAGGAACGGTAGGACAGGTGGAGACTGAAAAACCTGCTTATCGACGGAAATATTTCCTCACCCTACGTTCGACCAACAATGTTTCTGACATTCCCGCCAAAATATTGATCCCCCGACGGTGGCGCTTCGAGCCCAGCTCTGCGGAACCTTCTCAGCCTCCGTCGGTAATACATCCCTGATGCAATCTTCGAACCCAATCGATCCAGTTGACGAACCCCGAAAAACCCTCGTCTGTCAGAACAGCGAGCATGCATTTATCTGCCGAGGAAAAACGGCAATGTGCCTTCAGCGATAATCGGCTAGGAAGGACTCCCATCCTGTTGTCGACCTTTCCTTGACATTCGGAAAGTTTACCGTCATCGCCGAAAGGGAGGTGGATTCGAGAGAGTTCCGGATTTGTTTGAATGAAGCTCCAATTCGGAAGAAAAACTTTAACCACCCAATTGAGGTATTCCTATCGCCAGGCTTCAATCCATAGGATTTTCATAATTTTTTTTTCAAACACCGTTAAATATATTAATAAACGTCTCTGTAAAATTTGAGGGTCGTTTATCGACCTAATTACAGAGAAAAGAAATATTAAAATTACGTATTTTTGTGAAGGAATTCCGAGACTACATACAAAAACCCAATTTCCGGTCGCTACAAAAGTGTATATAATAGTGGGAATCCGTCAGATTCTTAAAAATAGTCAGATTTACACACTTAACACTTGTATTAATCCAGTGCTCTCAGAAAAAAATACGCTTATTGACCTAATTTTCATGTAACATCAAGTTTAATTTGAACTTCCGGTATTGGATTTATTACCACTTGCTGCGATAAGGAGACGCGACAGCTAGGCAACAGCTGACTGTACTCCTAACCTCATCTCACTTACTCGAATTTCCACACATATTTCATTTTTAACCGACATATTTCGACGACCCAAATTTTCCACGCTTTTTACTAGTCGTGGCCTGAATACAATGCTTTATATTTCCCGCACCTGACATTGTTTTGTCAAATCGACGTTGAAAGGCAAGGAGGTTAAACTCGCCTGGTTGAGTAAAAAAAGACGGAGATAGAACCAATATTGCCAAATATCAAACCTAGAAATACTGCGCGAATCGTTGGAATAACTATTTTTTTCATTTTTCCAATTAAATGTGAACATTAATTAAACAGTTTACACGTGGAAAATTTAGTTATTACAATTTTTTTTTGCATATGTCACAAATATAAATTGTACAAGTCTCAAGTATGAGCAGTGGTATGACTAGCGTGAAGCGATAGGATTACTTTAAGGGGTTAAGTCACTCTAGAGGCCGAAAAATAGGCTTTTTAGGGATTTTTTTTTCAGAAAAACTACAAAATAAATCGAGATTACAAAAAAGAGTGTTTATCATACATATCAGTGACTATATACAATGATTTTTTCGCCGCGATTAATTTCAAAATCGCGGCTGTGCAGCGTTTATCTCAAAACTGCATTTTTGAAGTTGGCCGGAAACATAACTCAGACAATTTTCAACCGACTGACTTGAAATGTTGAATATATCTCGAAAAATACATTGTCTATGGAAGTACGTAGGATTTTTTTTTATATTGCATAGTTCATTCGTTAGTAACAATTATCCGACGATTTTTTAGGCAAATTTTTGCCTTTCCAAAAATTTCCCACACAAATGAACCATGCAATAAAAAAAATCCTACCTGCTTCCATAGACAATGTATTTTTCAAGATATATTCAACATTTCACGTGAATCGGTTGAAAATTGTCCGAGTTATGCTTCCGGCCAACTTCAAAAATGCAGTTTTGAGATAAACGCTGCACAGCCGCCATTTTGAAATTAATCGCTTCGAAAAAATTATTGTATACAGTCACTGATATGTATGATAAACATCCTTTTTTGTAATCTCGATTTATTTTGTCGTTTTTCTAAAAAAAAAATCCCCAAAAACCCTTTTTTTCGGCCTCTAGAGTGGCCTAAAACCTTAAATAGAACCACTTGTTTGGTCCGATAGGAACGGATGGAATGGTCAAGTACATCCGTAGGTTCTCGCTTCATCAAATTACAGAAATTCTACTTTCCTAACAAGGAACATCTCTCAGGTGACACCCTTCGATTTTGTTGATCTGGATATGTTATAAAGCCCCGAAAAGTAAGCGATACGTATTTTTTTTATCGGCAGAAAAACGGTTTTATGGGGTGAAGCCACCCCTTAATATAGGGGCGGTCCACCCCTTAATTTTTTTTTGCAATGTCACTATAGTGGATTCTTCATTGCTTCGGATTAGGATTTTCGTTTTTGTTTCATTAAAATCGGTGGACTCCTTGTGTGTGAAACTGCTATGTTACCCCTAGAGATGCCTTTTCTCGAGGGGTGGTTTCACCCCTTAAAACCATTTTTCCGCCGATAAAAAAAAACACGTATCGCTTACTATTCGATGCTTTACAACATATCCAAATTTCAACAAAATAGAAGGGTGTCACCTGAGGGAGGTTCCTTGTAAGAGGTTAATACACTGGTCAATTCTTTAATCCACGATGCCAAAACATTTAGCATTTCGAAGAATGTTTGGATTCTTTTTTGGAGTCTTTCGTACGAAAGAACTGCCCAAATATTCCGGCCACTACTCCGAGTCCCCATTCAAGGGAGGCAAATTTGAATTTACACCCAGCAGGATGGGCCGTCGTCGGGACTCTGCACGGACAATGGGGTCGACGTGACCGACAAATTCGTAGCGAACGGTCCGCTCGGTGTTCGCTGGCGATCCGTTGCATCGTTTGTCTCGCCACGTTGGTATTCCGAAGGCAACTCTGTCCAGTTTCGCGAGCCGCCCGAGCGTCGTATCTTCATGAACGCGCTTTCAACGTAATAACAATACCCCCTTCGGAGCATCGGACGCGGCATTGTTGCAACCAAGATCTCGGCAAGGCATTCCCTTCGGATTTCGGTATTTCGATTCATCCTGTCGTCCCCGAGAAGCTACCG
The DNA here is from genome assembly GCA_963210295.1 of Ophion ellenae. Lineage (NCBI taxonomy): Eukaryota > Metazoa > Arthropoda > Insecta > Hymenoptera > Ichneumonidae > Ophion > Ophion ellenae. The sequence goes on from OY723394.1 coordinate 22,333,589, forward strand.
CCAGCTCACGGTGCGCAGACTTTTCGGATTCCCCCGACGTCGACATGAGACACAATGGAGCGAATTACAGTGTCTCTCGAGGTGGCAAGTGTCTCCGCGACTTGGACGAGCCTGACCTGAACATTTTGGATCCTATACGTGCGACGACGATACAGGCCCTGCGCAAGTGTTTTATGCGATCGATTCAATCGGTAGGGTTGGGCGGGTGTTCGTGTCGTATTTGAACGCGAGTTTTCTAATTGCAGATACTTCTGAGTTCCGGTAGGTTCGGAACATGGAATTGGAAAGATGGGTGGCGGCCTAATTGGGCATGAGAGTGGCAGGTCCATTCCCCAATAGACTCCCCGCTTTCTCATCCATGTGGCGGCATTCGTGCGACAGTTGCCTCCAAGGAAATCATCGCCAGCTGCCAGCTGCAAGGAAATATTTTCTTTTCGTGAACTCCTGATGTCCTTTTTTCACTTGCGTGAAAAATGAGTACAAGTTCCATCATTCAACGTCAAAGAAGAATCTAAACAATTTTGATCAAGGGAAGGGTAGGGGTTTCAGCGCGGAAAAAAACACTTTTTGCGATTTTTATTCATTTATATGGATAGAGTAAATTTATTGAAACCTTTTGTACATTGTTAAGTGTCATTTCAAGAATATTCCGTGAAATTTGCACGCGAAAATATCCACAAACAAGCCGGTGACAAAGCTTCTCCAAGAATGCCTTTGGAAAAACACGATCTGCGGTGTTCACTGGATCTCAGCTAGAAATTATCTGGAAGCAAGTACCATTAAAATTTAGTCAAAGTATCAACAAATCCTCCCCCCAACGGTCTTTGATAATTTTTTTTTATTTCTACCTTTTTGGTGGTCGTGTTAAGTGAAAAGTGCTTTTTTCGCGACAAGTTCCGCCATTTTGGGGGTGGAAAACCCCCTCAATGTAAAAAAAAACCTCAAACTAACCGTTGGGGGGAGGTATTTTATATGTAGAAAGTGTGTACCAAGTTTGAAATAAATCGGTCATGTAGTTTTCAAATGACAGTGAACACGGACTTTGAAAAAGTTGTTTCGAGAAAAACGCGGCACCGGCTTGTTTGTGGAAATTTTCGCGTACAAATTTCACGGAATGTTCGTGACATGACACTTAGCAATGTACAAAAGGTTTCAATAAATTTACTCTATCCATATAGATGAAAAAAATCGCAAAAAGTGTTTTTTTTTCACGCTGAAACCCCTACCCTCCCCTTAAGACGGGATATACATTTACGACGATCCAAAAATCGATTTCTTTTTTTTCTTCTTTGAACGATAGAACTATATATGTAAAATATTTTCCCAAAGTTTTAGAGCGAAATTCGAAAAACTTCAAACGTTGCAGCCCGACAAATCTGTCCCTCACCGCTCGGATTCGGAGCTGGCGTGAACGTCAAACGCGTTCTTCTCAATACTGCATTATCGTAATTGACGTGCAGGATAACTTAAAAACTATTAAGGGGTTAGGCCACTCTACAGGCTGAAAAATAGGCTTTTTGGGGATTTTTTTTTCAGAAACACTACAAAATAAATCGAGATTATAGAAAAGGGTATTTATCATACATATCAGTGACTGTATACAATAATTTTTTTGAAGCGATTAATTTCAAAATGGCGCCTGTGCAGCGTTTTTGCGATGACGTCTCCGTTTTTCCAGGGTCCACGGCCGGAAAAACAGCTCCTGCATTTTGGAATTATAATGAGCCAATGATTTTTTTTCGATTATATATAATAACTACTATAGAAGTACGTAGGATTTTTTTTCGATATATTGAGTTTGGCCACATGGCGCACTTCTAAAGTCGAAAGTGAAAAATTTGCCTAAAAAACCAGAAAATCTAAAGTCAGATAATTGTTAATAACAAATTAACTATGCAATATTTTTAAAAATCCTACGTACTTCCATAGACAATGTATTTTTCAAGATATATTCAATATTTCAAATGAATCGGTTGAAAATTGTCTAAGTTATGTTTCCGGCCAACTTAAAAAATGCAGTTTTCAGATAAACGCTGCACAGCATCCATTTTGAAATTAAACGCTTTAAAAAATTTTTTGTATACAGTCACTGCAATGTATGATAAACACCCTTTTTTGTAATCTCGATTAGTTTTTTAGTTTTTGAGGAAAAAAAACCTTTTTTTCGGTCTTTAGAGTAGCCTAAGGCCTTAAGCCGATTGAGTTGAAACTTGGTAGAAATATTGATAATATCGGTACCTTCGACTTGACGAATATTGTTTTTGAAAAATTGGAAAAAAACTACTTTTTTAAACCACATTTTACAAAAATGTTGCGTGAAATGTTGATTTTTTTTTGTAAATGCGTGCCATTTTGTCAAATTTGCATTTTACCATTTTAATTGCCTTCACATAGAAACTATACATGTTCTAACTGAAAAAATGTTTGAACTTTTTTGCAAATCAAAGTCTACGGGAAGCTAGACCGCACGCCGATTCGCAACTCCCGCGGTGACCTTGCTGTAACACTCTGCCACAGCTCCGCCATTTTGATGATGAATTTATTTAAAAAAATTGTTTCGTATAGTTAAATCTAGTATTAAAGTATACCTAAAGTTTGATCATTGTAGAATAATTATCTCTCAGTTTAAAAATACCTCAATAGTGCTTTTTTTCCTGTCCAAATGTATATCCCGCCTTAAGCTTACAATTTCATAGCACCCGAAAAATATTCTCTCCTTTTTTTTACGAAATTGTGCTAACAAGGAACATCACTTTGGTGTCCGCCTTCGATTTTGTTGAAAATTATATATACGGCGGATCATCAAAGAGGTAGATTTATTTTTTCGGCGGAAGAACGGTTTTGAGGGGTGCAACGACCCCTTGGGCATGTCAAGGGCCGATTTTGCATTTTCACCCACACGCGGACAACCGATTTCAGTGAAATGGACACGAAAGTTCTTGTAATGCAAAACGATCAGAACTTCACTATCGGTACATTTGACGAAACAAAAATTAAGGGATAAACCACCCCTTTGTTTTTCTTTCTCCCACTCCACGTTTAAAAGTGGTGCATCAAAGTGAACGTACTGGGCAACACTTTGAAGGGGAGACGAAATTGAAGTTTTGTGTCTTTTCCCATGATTGCCGGATAGCAAGCTTCAGGGGGTAAATAATATTCCATACATTTTCGACGATTGTTCATGAAAATAAAGGGTTTTGGGGAAAATAAGTGGCGAATCCGGATCCAGGGGGAAAAATACATCGATTTAGACTCGTGAAAAATATATTTGAAGTACACATTTTTTTTTCGTGTCGGCTAAAAATAAATGGCTTCACTGAATCGTCGATCATTTCTTTTCTGTTCTGATTTGGAACTTTACTCTGTGCTCATTCTCTTCGTTGTCGTTTTCTTTATAAAATTCCGGTGGGTTCATGGCGCTCCGTTGATTTTTGGATTTTTGGCGGAATTTCAAAGGCGGACCATCGATTTTTGCCGATTTTATTCGGCCATTTTCCATGGACACTTTCCGAGAAAACCAATTGACATGTCGAAATGATTCCAACGGCATTCTCTAAGTTTGCCAAAATCCTTTCCAAAACCCCTCCGATAAATTTACGCCCCTCAAATAAAACCGATGCTACGGCTGTTTCAAATTTCGAAATTTTGGCGATTCTGAAAAAGTGGCGAAAAGGGTGGAACTTTTTTTTCGATTTTTAAACTATTTTGCGGGTCTACCGAAGGAAATTTCCTGCCGATTACCCACACAAAATCACGGAGTTTTTTTCTGAAGATTAAAGTTACGCCGGTTACCCACACATTTGAAATATGTTTTGCACATCAAGTCCATACACATTTTTAATCAAGTTTAACCAATTTCTTACCGAGTTTTCTCGAAAAAGTATCATTACTGGAATAAATATTCTTCCCAGTATTCATAAAACATTGAAAATTCTTTTAAAAAACGCCAAAATTGATATCGATCAAATAAAATATCTCCGTTGTTGCTGGCTGAATCATAGTCCCTGGAAAGAAAGGTCGCGAAGTCGAACTCACCGAATTGGATGAAATTTGGCATGTTTGTAGAATGGGATAAAATAGGCGTCACGTGTTTTTTTTATATCTGCGGAACCCCATTTTTAAGGGGTGAACGCACCCTTGAAAATAGGGGTGTTTTTTGTTTTTCGTTAAAAATGTATTGTTATCTGCATCGTTTTCATCTCCAACGTATAGTACACGGAAAAATAAACGTTGTTGAAATTTAATTTTTGTATCTCACACCGTTAAAACATTATCGACGAAAAACACCCCTATTTTCGAGGGCGCGTTTCACCCTTTAAAAATCGGGTTCCGGAGAAAAAAAAAAATACGTGTCGCTCATTTTTACCCATTCTACAAATCTGCCAATTTTTACCCATTCTAGAAATCGGAAAGTTCGACCTCGCGACCTTTCCTTTGAGTGGCCTGACTATTCGTACTGTACCTCCACTTCGGGTATTTTTTTTTACCAGCCAAGCTCATAATCCCCCAGCACTTAATTAGCCTAACTCCTGGGGGTTTGCGATCCAACTTTCGCTCTCCATCGTGGTGATGGGTTTTTGCCCCGGACATCGCCTACCTCGCGTACGACGGATGAAACGAACTTCCCTCAGAGATTATCCATTTTTTTTTGGAGCGTCGAGTGACTCCCTCCTTCGACCCGGACTCCCGGCTAATTTCTCGTCACGCACACTGCGCGGTGAGAAAAGACACCGCAAATGGAAACAATAAGCTCACCCTGGACAAAAACCGCTCGGCCCACCATGGTCAGGGTCGCGAGAAACGAGAAACGCGCGAGGAACAAGTTTATCTCATTCGCAGCAAGATACGGCTGAGAAAAAACGCAAGCCTGGCCTTTTTTTTGCTTGCAGAAGGGTCACGAACCCTTGAGATATCGTGACCGTTACGACCGAGCGATTCGTCAGTGTAACCATCACAAATAAATTGCTTCGTGCATCTTTCCGAATCCTCCGTCAAACCCTGTTGGGAAACTGACTGGGCATGGACCGATCGCATTGGCCAAAGTCCGATGGGCTGAAAAAGTCCCTACGGGCTGAAAAATTCGAAAACTCACCATAATTGCACCTTTAGCAATTTTTGGCAAATCCAAAAAACAAGCCGTGTTTACAAAACTGAAAAACCTGAACGCACGAACGAAAAAAATTATTTATCGAGGATTGAGTGGGATGATATCTTGAGGTAAGGAAAAAAATGCTGATTTTCAAGTTTTTCTTTTTCTTAAGGGGAGATATACACCTAGGAGCCGGAAAAATGGTCATTTTTGTGAATTTTTTCAAGGAAAACTATTTGAAAATTCCCATTAGGGTTTTAATTATCTAAAAGTATATACATTCAAAAACATGTTTAATTTTCTTTATTTAAAAATATCAAAAACATACAAGGATATTGTATGATCCTTGGAGCGTCGTAAAAAAGTCTGCGTATACGGAACCCACTGGCGTTTCTTCAAAAATAATCTGAAAACAAAAAACCAAAAAGATTATTAAATTAGATACTATAATCTAGTACTTGTCATGGCCGATTTTGAAAATATCAATTTATGACAAAATGGCGGACGTTTGAACATAAATAGTGATTTCTGGGCCAAAAATTAGTTATTATTTTGCCTATAAAAGAAAAACTAAGTAACGGGAAAAAAATCCTATGACGAGTACTAGATAATGGTGTATAGAATAACCACAAAAAACCTCAAGGCAATCGGTTCATTGGTTTTCGAGGAATTTTGGGTAACGATTTGAAAAACGTGGTTTTAAGAAAAACGCGTTTGAAAATTTGGGAATGAATAAATCATGAAATTTCTCAACTTACATGGAATCATCGATACCAGGCGTAGGTCTTCTACGGTCGACGGAATGTTCATAGCTTCTAAATCCTCGACCTCGACCGTCTAGGTGTATATCTCCCCTTAAAGGAAAGTTTGCTTCACTATTTTTGAGACGTAGGGTATATTTTATTACTACTTTTGGCTGTTACATGGTATTTTTTAAATTAACCTTTAAAAGTGGCAGAGGTGTGTCACGGTCCTCTAAACAGGTTGCGGAGAATGTTGTCTGACTGCGTGACACGTAGCATCGACGGAATTAATTTGAAAATATCCAACGAAGATTCTTCTTTCATTAACACTCATGCGCAGAATATGAACCAAGAAAAAATGGGAAATGTTGAAAATTGATGAAATGGTACGCTTTGGAACAGAAAGGTTGAATTTTCCGGAAAAAGTGGCAACGTTTAGCAATAAAAGAATACTTTTTTATTTCCGAAAACATTTGGGGTCATATTTTAGACAATAAGGTTAGAAAGGTTCATGCCAAATTTCATCAGAACCGGTCGATTAGTTTTTTAGCCATACGTCACGTCAGTTTTGAAAATGCAGTTTAGAAGACATTGCCATACCTCCGCCATTTTCAAAGATTAAGGGGCTATACCAGTGTGATATTTTCAGAAAATCGATTTTTTTGTTGCCTTTTTGGACAGTTCCAACTTTTAAGAATATCCTGTAAAAAATTCAAGGCTGCATATCTATCATTTTATCTTGCAAAAATCGATGGTTGAATCTTTAAACGCATTTTTCTCGAAATGAGATTTTTCAAATTTGCTGACATTGTAACTCAAAGAGAAATTATCCGATTGACTTGAAATTTGAACTGAGTCCTCTTGAATATATTTACTCTACAATGACGTAGGATATTTTTGATTGGATGAAAATTGACAATTTGGCATAGAAAAAACGACCATTTTATAGGCAAGAAAACCGTCTTTTTTCATAACTACGCCATTTTATTAGATTTTGATATTTTTCGAAAATCCTACGTCATTGTACAGGAAATACCTTCCAGTTTAACGACAATTTTTTCTTTTTCGGTTTCAGCTACTCAATCGGCCGGAATCATGTCAGCAGTGGAGGAACTTTTTTTTTGGCGCCTCCGAAGGCAGCGCATAAGTCGCTTGGATCTCAATATTTTTCTACGAGAAAATTATGTTATATAGGTCAAATATAGCCAAATATATTCTCATTTTTCCGAAACGTTTAATTGAGTACTTTTCTTCCAAAAAATTCCCGAAAATCACCCAAATTCTCAGCGTTCACACCGGTATAGCCCCTCAATAAATTAAAAATAAATACCATGCAACAGCCGAAAGTAGTAATAAAGCGTACCCTAAGTCTCATAAAACGTGAAGTAATCTTTCCTTAAAAAAAAAATCACCGATCTTAAGCACCAAAGGGAAGCTTTCGTAATATAAAACGGTAAGCATATAAATTTTATGAAAATATCAGAAAATAAATAGCAAAGAACGAGTACAATGACGGTGGCTGAAGTTTTCTCGTTATAATGGATCGGAAACTCGATAGAGAAATTAATGAGTTTAAGACATAAAAAATAACTACGTAAATTCATCGCGTATAAAAATGTGTATGTATGCAGGGTAGTTCGAGAGTCCTCCAGTTGACGAGGCGAGTTTCCTCGAGCATTATCGTAATTCGAGACTGTCGCAACGCCTCTAGAAAGGTGTACGAAGGGAGGTGTACTAGAAGCTTCGGGATTCTCCGTTAAAGGCTTCAAAGATATCCTCCAAGCTTGGTCATCGTAGCGTGTTAAAAACGGTGATGGTACGAAGCTCGCGTGGGCGCGCTTTAGCCAAAGACCTCTTTACCTTCCATTTTTCTCGTCACCTCTTTCCATAGAGCGATGCTCAGCGATTATGACTGACAATGCTACCTCCTTTAGCGTATTAGCTAAACAATAGCGAATGTGAGGCTAATTCAACTACAGCGCAGCTTTGCAGGCACATTGGAGACATTGGGGTGACACGAGGTCCGTTTCGTTCCAGCGATTCTTGAGGGCTCCCAAAGGACCAGAGTCACCAGATTTTCCAATTTGGATAGTGCAGGCTGGTAGGGATGCGAACGCCGCCGACAAAGAGCAAAGAGGCAATGGGGTTGTGCGTTAGGGGTGCCCAAATTACGTTTCCACCGAGAGGGGGGGAGAGAGAGAGAGAGAGAGAGAGAGAGAGAGAGAGAGAGAGAGAGAGAGAGAGAGAGAGGCAGCCAGCCATGCAGAGACAATTGCTTTAAGCGAAGGTTCACCGCCATGTTTTGTCAAATTTAAAAAAATATTTTGACGTTCAATAAAGACCGCTTAGTCAACATACCAAATATCATCATTCTATATTTAATACTTTTCGCATAAAAAATTGATGAAAAATCAAACATTTTTTGGCCCAACAAGGCAGAACCTTCTCTTAAGGTCCATCAGTATACGCGCCGTCGACGGTCTTGAGAAAGAGGCCAACGATGATGGCGGTGGACATCAAGTGACTCCTTTGGCAAACAATTTTCCCTCGAAGAGTGGGCTCTACGCGCGAAGCAACGATCTCTGTTTGATCAGTCCTCCGGGAATCACCGTTCGATCTTCTCCACCGTGGAACTCATGAATATCTCGGTGTGTCCCTTCAATAAGAAATGCGAGCTCTCGCTCGAGAGTTCCTCTCTTTTGCTCCTTTCATCCTTACGAAGTCATCTCTGCGCATTGAAATCTGCTCGAAGGTTTATCGGTTTTTCGACGTCCCACGGAATATTTTGCAGCGACGATTCTTCGCGAAGTAGGTTAGCTATATACCAGGGTGAAAAGTGTCCAAGATTCGCGAACAAATTGTGCCGCTTGATTCGCCCTTCTTCCTTCTCGCGAAGGGGAACTTTCGTTTTCTTTCTTTTTCAACTCCAGTAACGAAGATAGGAATTTCGAACGTCATTACCGTGCCAGATCAAGAGTCATTGTTATTTTTATTACGTCGTCGTAGGAGGATTTTTATCTCTTCCTCTCTGTGACCTGGATCATTTCCCATCCGAGCCTTTTAATATCCAGACGAGCGATACAAGCCTCCGAATACTGTGCGGAACAGTGCAAGTGAAACGACCAACCGGTATGCGTCTAAATCCATTTCTGCTACGTGATATTCTCATATATATATATATATATATATATATATATTAATATACGTGTGCCGAGGATATAGACAGACAAGAGGTAAAGCCTGACGGGCTGGCTGGCTCAACCGAGTCGGCGACTGTTCCAATTCGTGACGGAAATCGATAGGCGAGAGGAATCCCGCAAAATTTGCTAGCAGTAGGTCGGAGGCATATCCTGGCTCGAAAAGACCGGGACTGTCTTGAGTAACGACAGCTCTTCTCCATTGTCATCCTTTTCTCACCCTGCCTGCATATACCGTAAAGCTACTTTGAACAGGTTTTGGAAGTTTTTTGTAGGTAACTTTTTTTTAACATCCTAGATACCAACTTTTCTTGCTCCAATAGAACAGTGTGTCCTTTGGCTATCAAATGTATAAGAAAGTCAAGCTCCATCGCGTCTTTACAATTTGATATAGACATTTTTTTTAAGTGTCAAAGTAGCCCCGAGTGTGGAGCTTCTTTGACAGGGCTTTGAATATGTCAAATATTAAGGGTTACTTTGGAATCATTTTGATGAAAAATCTAATATTTTATGCATTATACATGAAATTAATGAAAAACAACGATTTATTATAACCAAATTGTCATCGTTATTAAGGCAGCAGAACTCGAATTTTCGTCCAATCGACTTGAAATTTTAACTGGAGAATCTTAGATTGCTTTAACAGTCAAGTACGAGCGCTTTTTTCGATGAATCGAAAATTGTAAAAATATATCACTTTTGAGATGAAAATTATGGTTGAAAAAACGAACTTTTTTTCAAACTCGTCTTCGTTGTAAAAAAATCATTTTTAATCCCTCCCCGACTTGATTGCCAAAATTAATATAATTAATGAAAATATTTCACTCTTACAAGGTACATCCCTCAGGTGACACACTTCGATTTTGTTGAAATTTGGATATGTTATAAAGCACAGAAAAGTAAGCGATAGGTATTTTTTTATCGGCAGAAAAACGGTTTTAAGGGGTGAAATCACCACTCGAAAAAAGGCATCTCTAGGGGTAATATAGCAGTTTTACACACACGGAGTCCACCGATTTTAATGAAACAAAAACGAAAATTCTTCTAATCCGAAGCAATGAAAATACACTACAGTGAGATCGCAAAAAAAATTAAGGGATGAACCACCCCTATATTTAGGGGTGGTTTCACCCCTTAAAACCGTTTTTCCGCCGATAAAAAAATGCGTATCGCTTACTCGTCGGTACTTTATAACATATCCAAATTTCAACAAAATCGAAGGGTGTCACCTGAGGGATGTTCCTTGTTAGTTCCGGGACTAAATTTACGACAGTTCTACTGCGTGCCGCGGAGAGGGTCGGCTGAAAAACAGTGGTGCTATAGTGACTCGTGCGCCGCCATTTTGCAAACTTTTGACTAATATTTTTTTTCTACATACTTCAATATATACCTGATAAAACCTAAAAGCTGTTTTGACCATTTATGTTATTCCTTTTTAAAAAAAAATCCAAAGAAGACGGTCGAAAATGGGCAGTAACGGGGATGCCCTCCCTTAAGGAAACATTTTCCATAAAAATCTCAAGTACCTGGAGTGCTATTGTAATGAGTTCTATTGTAACTTAATGAGTCTTTGTAACTTAATGAGTCTTATAATTGTCATTGCGATCAAAATGAACTTGAGCAACATTGCAATCAACTTTAGCAACATTATAATAAACTTTAACAACAAATTATTGTTCAAATTTATTCCCTCACACATGCTCGGTGCGTATACATTTAAAACGCATTTTGGCACTCTGTCAAAGTAGCCCCAAAAACTGTCAAAGTTACCCTGAATGTCAAAGTTTCACGGTACCGCTGCCCATTTTCTCAATCACCTTTTCCGCAAAGTATACGTCAATGCTACATGAAAAAAAAACGACCTCGTCTACGAAAATCTCTGATCAGAGTACAAATTTTCGCGTGCCAATTTCACGGAATGTTCTTGAAATGACACTTAACAATGTACAAAAGGTTTCAATAAATTTACTCTATCCATATAGATGAAAAAAAATCGCGAAAAAGTATTTTTTTTTACGCTGAAACCGTCCCCTTAAAGAATATGCAATAAATTTTTTTTTCATTTTACCGATCCTCACAAATGTACATAAGGCCTTATGTCAAATAGAAACTATACATGTTCTAACTGAAAACATTTTTGAACTTTGATACACGCCGATTCGCAACTCCCGTGGCAACCTTGCTATGACACTCTGCCGCAGTTCGGCGATTTTGATGATAAATCAATTTAAAAAAATTGTTTTGTACACTTCAATGTACAATCAAAGTATACCTAAATTTCGGTAAATGTAGAATAATTATATCTTAGTTTAAAAAATTCCTCAAAATTGTAAAAAAATTAAAAAACGCCTTAAGCTCGAAGGGAAACTCAGAATGTTGTATCATAAATATAAACCGAGAACTCTTCGTCAGAGGTTGAAGAACATTCTTGTCCTGTCAATAATGTGTTCGATCAAGTTTTCACACCGCCAGTGTTCTCTCATTTACGTGCAACGCCTTGACCCACTTTTCACGATACACATCCTATAAACTTGAGGGACGATATTTATTCTATGCCCTCCAACATTATTTCGCGTAGTTTACACGCTCGAGCTGACAGAACGGTCTTTGTCCCGGATGAGGGAGCTCGCCTGAAGAGAAAGGGACGCGGTACACGTATGAGAAAGGTTGCTCGAATGCGCCTGGAATAATTGACGATGAGCGCATATTAAAAGTTCCACCCGAACAAACTTTTCCCCCAAGCTTTCACATGCTTTTCTCTGTATTCAGTCTTTTGCTCCAATTCTTCCCTTACGAGTTTTACACGGAGATGAACACGGTTCACGTATAACGGGGCCCCACCCGATATCTTCCGTACTTTTATCTCCTTGATGTACGAGCAGCCTCCTCTCGTCCCTAAGGGCTCCCCGCTAGTCCTGTTCCCCCGTGCGCCCTTTTCCTACCCTGACCCCGTGCTCTTCCCCCAACTCGTACAACTTCTTCGAGCCCGTTTCGTTACACGCTTCTCTTATCGTGTCGTTTCTTCGACACTTGTTTCGCGCACTCCTCGCGACGAATGGACAAACAACGATATTAGTGGATCGACACACTCGCTTATCTTATCGCGCTATCGAAAATATTTCTCGTCTCATTTTTTCTACCCCGTAATTCAGCCATGAATCAACGTCAGTCCCGTTGGGATTCGGAGTGTCAAAATATTGGGATGTCGAATAAGCTCGCGCGGTTTTTTCGTCAAAATGAATGCTTTATTTTTAAGGGGTCTTCCCACTCTAGACGCTAAAAAAAAGCAATTTTCATGAATTTTCTTTTGATAGGTTTATATTATAGATATTGATATAAAAGTTTTTTTAAATTACATTTTTTTTAAATTATTTATTTAAGTCACTATATATAGACGAAAATGGTCGTTAAAAAAAATTCCTAAAAAAATAATAGGTCTGCGTCTTTTTGTATATGTGGAAATAACAAAATGGCGGATATTTTTTGAAAAAACAAAAACAAAAAAACCGGTTTCTTTTCACCGTTTTTGGCAAAAAAGAAGTAGAAAATATAGAAATTTAAAAAAATCCTTAATATGCGCTATAGCTATAGTTGTAAAGAATATGTGGTTGCAATTTCATAAGGATCGGTTCAGTAGTTTAGAAGATTTTATCCAAAAGCCGTCGAAAAACGTTGTTTCGAGAAAAACGCATTTGAAGTTTGTTCAGGTTACGTAAATACATTTAAAAAAATGTTTATGTATTTCGAAAGTGTGTTTATTAAAGGTAACAACTTTTATATCAATATCTATAATTTAAACCTATCAAAAACATCACGAAAATAGCCTTTTTTAGCGTCTAAAGTGGGAATACCCCGCAAGGGATCATCACACTGTAACGGGTCGAAAAATAACTGATTTTTTTCTATGGTTTAAATACGCTGAAAGGTCTGATTTTTTTATGTCAAATCAGAGCACTCATGAGGAACAGAAAATACATTTTCAAACGTTTAATTGTATTGTTTTACATTTTTTTTAACGGTTGAAAATGCTTCGAAAAAACGGAGTCCTCACGGTGTACACGGTTGTGGCCGTAAAAATTATCTGGAACGAAATTTGTAAAAAGATTATTAATCAGTATGAAAGCCGCTATCTTGCTATGGAGGTTTTTTTTTAAATCAAAATGGCAATATGGCGGCGGCAGTTCGAAAAAAAGTTCGAATTTAGCCTATTTTTTCAACAGTTTTTCGTTGAAAAAAAATATGAAGATTAAAAAAAAGCTTCCATAGTTTTTCGTTGAAAAAAATATGAAGATTAAAAAAACGTTCCATAGCAAGATAAAGAATGGCGTAAAAAATGTTGTGTCAAAATTTGAAACGGATAGCTTGAAAACTCCTCCTTTGAGAGTGTGCACCGTTTTGAAAAACGACATTTCGAGAAAAACGCGTCCGTTCGCGTCACGTCTCACGCAGCTGGTCGAATCTCTTTTTCAGAGAAAGGCTGTAGCAACCGGAATTATTCGAATTTCGCCCCAAAAATTAAACAACATGTTTTTAACCGTCTATACTATCGGATAACGCAAAAAATCGATTTTTTGAAAATTTTGTACTGTGATGACCCCTTAAAAAATCATTCTCAATATTTTCAAACGTTTTGAAACTGTTGTGTGATCAACTCCTAATGATCCTGCAAGTTCAGCTAGCCATTCTTCATAAAGTGACGCCTCCTTTTCAACACCTCAAAATCATTATTTTTGCAAGTTCAGCTAAGCCCTTCTTCAAGAAGTAATTCCTCCAATTCAACACATCAAAATCATTATTTACAAGCGTCTAAACCAATTTCTGCATGTTTTTCACCGACCGAACATGGTCAGCGTAAGTATCAACAAAAATTTCGTGGGCTCCAGCTGCAGATTTTGTAAAAATAACGTAGTGCAGTGAAATGCTCTTTTTTGGCGCGAAAATTGACATGTTTGACACTATGAAGAAAAAAAAGTTGTTTATGCTTCGGCGAAATGACATACACTGAATGTCAAGTTTCTTTATAGTGCTTCTTCATAGATGCGTTACCATCTTAAACTAGACGCCCGCAGTTCCGGTAACATCATGTGTTGAAAAACAGCGAGCGCTTAGTCAACGTCCTCATAATTCCTCGTCGTATTTGAAGCGCAGATTGGCTCGAAAGGGTCAAACATTTTGCGACACTCGCTAAAATTGGAGTGGAGAATCGACGATTCTCCCTATCAATCACACGTTCTTGAATGGAAACGCCGAGGAGAGACAGTCACGCTTTCGACGCTATAAATCTTGCCTCTCTCGGGGGAAATTGAAGGAGGAAACCGAGGAGCGAGAAAACGGCGTCTGGCTCTCAACCCTTGAAAAAATGATATTTTGATTATAAAAAAAAAATGAAAAACATCCAATCAATGAAAAACGGCGCATAAAAATAACACTGTCGAAACCAAAGGGAAGGCATCACAATCTACGTGATTTTTACCCTCATCGTCGTCTCCGTATATTGAAAATACCAATTAATTGGCCACACATGTTATTTTGTCGCCCGATTAAATTGGATTATCAAATAAAATGACTGGGCTGCACTCGTAAGCCACGGTTTCCTTTTGCAGATGCTCTACATTTTCCAAACGCTGTTGCCAAAATGAGAAACGAAAAGCGAGGAATAATTACGAAATATTTTTCGTATCAATTCTGCCAGGTCTCATATTTCCTCGGGTTGAAATTGCGTCAGGACATTAGACTTAGACGAAGTAAATAGAAAGCTCATACCTACTGTCACTGTCTCAGAATTGCTGTACGGAATTCTCCCAAATTTTCTCCTGCTGTTGAGCCAGATTTCAAGCGAGAGAGTTAATTATCCAAGATGCCTAATTCCAGTTGCGGTGACAAATACGTGCCAGTGTTACGCTTCCATTATTGGAACTCGCGGGCCTGGTGCTTGGGTCATGGCAGACTTGGCTTTGCTATGTTTCCCTCCTCTCTCTCTCTCTCTCTCTCTCTCTCTCTCTCTCTCTTTCTCCTTCTCTCCCTCTCTCGCTCTTTGAATCTAAAACGGAAGGGTAAAAGCATCTTTTAACTTTCCTGTCTACTTGGAGCTCTGGTACAGCGCTGTGGCTGCTTCCAAACGAACAAACTCACAGACTTACAGGTGCAACAGTTCCCGCATTCCCAAACTCAAAATAAGCCTAGGCGAGGAAAAACTTCTGAGTACCTTAAGGCTGTAGTCTGGTCTAGAAATTTGACAAAATCCATTTTTTTTCTTCGTTTCATTATTCCTTAGGCCTTTCTTAATACGCTCGTGAAAACCGTTTATTGATATTTAAAATATTCGCAGAGTAATAGAAATTATAAGCAAGCCGCGCGCAAACCTTATCTAACGGTATCAAAACTTTGAACGCGTTTATCTCAGAAGTATGTTTTTCAAATCAGCGCCCCCGATATGTCGATAACTAATTGACCGATCGAGCTCAAATTTTGCTCATACCTTCGGTAGCCTCTTTCTGAGGACTGGTAGCAGAATTGAGTCGAACAATAATTTTGCCCACATTTTGTAACTCGTCGAATGCCCGAAAATGTATGAAATATCGTTAATCAAAGTTTAACAGGCCGCCATTTTGTAACAAATTTTTTTTAAGTACTAATTCAGCTACTTGCGCTCAGAATACTCATACGGATTGAGAATATATATATATATATATATATATATATATATATATATATATATTTCAGATGCATACATCACACAGAGTGGGCGCCGATTGAGGCGGTTTTCGGCGGACCATGTTGGAAAAAAATAAAAAACTACATGATAATATTTAAAATATATTTTTTTAAATGTAGATACATTCTCAAAGGAACAATGAATACAAATGTAAAATTTCATCAAGACAACTTCAACGGTTTAAAAGTTAACCCAACCCAAAAATGACGTCAAAAATCTCGCTCTATACCAGACTACTGCCATAAGCGAGAAAAAAATTAGAATATTCATTATTTTTTTTTTTTTAACAAAGTTTTCTTTAGCATTTTTGAGACTTAGGGTATGTTTATTACTACTCTTGGCTGTTCCAAGGTAATTTTTTATTTATTAATCTTTAAAAATGACGTAGGCACGGTCTTTCAAACGCGTTGCGGCGGATATTCACAGACGGCGTGACACTCAGCGTCGGCCGGATTAATCTGAAAAAAAAAACAAACGAAGATTTGTCTTTCATTAACATTCAGACGCAGAATATAAATAAAATAAAGTGAGAAATTTTGAAAATCAATGAAACGATACCTCTCAAAACAAAAAAAATTGAATTTCCCAAAAAATAAATGCCTACATTCTGCAATAAACAATACGTTTTTTCATTTTCAAGAACATGTAAGGTTATGTTTTAGGCAATAAGATTAGAAAGATTTATACCAAATTTTTTCAGAATCAGTCGCTTAGTTTTTTAGCTATACGTCACGCCAGTTATGAAAATGCAGTTTAGAAGACCGTGCCATACATCCGCCATTTTCGAAGATTAATAAAAAAAATACCATGAAACAGCCAAAAGTAGTAATAAACTATACCCTAAGTATCAAAAAATGGGGAGTAAATCTTTCCTTTTCAAAAATATCATGAAAATCAGCAAAAATCAATAGTTTAAAAGCTTCCACGGCTCTCTATGTAATTAGAAGAGTTAGTGGCTTCCGGATGGAGGCCGTGTTGAGAATGAGAACAAAAAATGCCTCGCCTAAAGGTATGTCCCCCCCTTAAGGGTCTCACGTTTGCGCCCTATCTTCAATTCCTCTCGAATTCCACGACCCTTAGGCATCGCCGGGCCAATTCAGCCGCGTCAAACGGATGCTGGTTCGTTGATAACAATTTATAACTCTAAAGTTCTTTGGACGAATGTAGGATTTTTCACACGATCTACACGCCCGAACAAATTGAAGCGAGAGAGAAACAAATACAAGCGAGAGTAACCGCCGAATATCCATAATTTCCAGGTCGCGTCGACGATATTGAATTCCCATCGGAAAAGCCTCGGAGCACTGGACATTGGATATTCCCAATATCGCTACCATTTCTGAGGCCGTGCTAAGCTCAAACTGCATTAAAGTACGGACAACCGATTATAAACTAATAGATTCTATTAATTACGAACTCTATCGGTTCAATCAAGGGGCACGAGCACCGGACAGCAGAATTTCCAATCGAATATGAAAAAAAAAAGATGTAATTGTCGACCTCATAAATAAAATTGTTTGGATCTTAAATTCTCAAGTGCTATTCAAATGTCAAATTTAAGTTCGTGCAGGAGTAAAGATCAACGCACTACGGAGAGAGATAGAGAGGGTGATGAGAGAGAGAGAGAGAGAGAGAGAGAGAGAGAGAGAGAGAGAGAGAGATTGATTGATTGATTGGTTTATTTATGCCGTGGTTATACCTTGAGGCAAAATGTAAAAGAGAATTATAAACATTGTGTACATGATTACGTGGATAATAACTCAGATTTAACATAACTGTCGAAAACGCATTCGAACAGTAAAAAATAAAAATAAAAATACTAAATAAAAATAAACATAAAAATAATTATAGTAATAACAAGTAGTAGTAGTGGTAATGAAAATGATAGTGAAAAATGAAAATAAATTATATAAATGGAAATAAAATAAGAGAGAGAGAGAGAGAGAGAGAGAGAGAGAGAGAGAGAGAGAGAGAGAGAGAGAGAGAGAGAGAGAGAGAGAGAGAGCGAGAGAGAGAGAGAGAGAGATTCAGTCGTTCCGCAAATCGTTTCTAGTTACGTTTTAGTCGCGTTTTGCCATATACGACCTGGAATTGAACGTAATACAGAGGCATTTCTATACTCGCGGTGTCGCCTCGATCCTGGCACAGAAATACGAAATGTAGATGACATCCGTGGTTGCGGAAATTGCACGAATCCGATTCCCGACACGATGTCAAAGTTTTCCAGCCCTCGAGAAAAATAAATTGGCAAAATAAACAAAAAGAAATTGAAAAATAGTTGTTTTTTTTTTTAATTTTCAAATTGAAGCAATGTACAGCAAATAATCGGATAAATCAACCGAATAAATATATGTATACTTGACAATTACATTCACGTACATACAGACAGTGTGTGTGTGTTTTTATTCTTCATTTTTATAATTATAGTTGGAAAAGAAGAAACAACAATTTCGCTGCGCAGATGTGACATAATTTTATTTATTCTTAAACGTCTTCCTCCATCATCGTCGCGCTTCCTCTTTTCATTCGCATCGATACCTATTATTTACAGTCCCTCTTGCGATTATTATTGCTATGTTACATTTTTTTTTATAACTCCCCGACGCCGAACGATCATTTTTCTTCTTCAACGCTGTCGCCCGGACGTCTCCCTCGCTGCTCAACGATCGGAGGATCTCTGCGATTGCGAAACGAAAAACCGCCGAAACTGGAAATTTAGATTTATGCCGAATAAAAAACACGCACGTGCTTAGAGCTGAAATTTTGCACAAGCCTTACTTTTAATATTTAAAGACAACCCCTAAAGGGATTTTTGGCGGCGCCCAATAGTTTTTGTGTTTAAGTTTGTTTGTTTGGGTTTAAATTTGTTTGTTTGGGTTAAGGTTTGTGTGTGTTTGTTTCAGTATTTTTTTGGACAAAACAGAGAGCGCGATAAAATATATAGGTATGAGCGGAGACGTAGCAGATATAAATATAGTCGGCGCGTGTTAAAACAAACTTTAAAATTCAATATCTCGAAAACTATTGCGGGTCACCAAAAATCCCTTGAGGGCTTGTCTTAGAATATTAAAAGAAAGGTTTGTGCAAAAGTTTAGCTCGATCGGAGGGGGGGGGGGGTCGGAACATTACCCTTAAAATAAACTTCAAAATTCAATGTCTCGAAAACTATTGCGAGTCGTCAAAAATCCCTTTAGGAGTTGTCTTAAAATATTAAAAGGAAAGTTTGTGCAAAATCTCAGCTCGATTGGAGGGGCGGCGGGTGTTGAGAACCTTGTCCAGAAAATCTGACGAGCCATGCACGTAAGTATTGGTACGTCGGATTTTTTTTTCAGATTTTTCAAACTCCCAGAACGATATTTTACTCGTCGCTCATTTTGACTGCATCACATTGTTCAAATTATATATTCCAGCCTCGGCGTTTCGTTCCGATTTTTATTTTTTATTTTACGCCCGAGATCTAACGCCCCATTCCTAAACTTTCTTTGATTCCCTCGCAACTCTCATAAATTTATCAAACGATGTTCAACGATCACGTAAATTTCTTTTATTTTCATTTCCTTGAAAAAAAAAATAACTGACACGAGTACTACACACGTTGGGCGAATTCGACGCTCAATTTTTATTACGATTTTGGTGCTTTATCAACAGTGCCATCCTTATTTTCAATTTTTTTTTCTCCTCTTTTCGCGTTATTTCATTCAACTCGAGTGATCTAAACGTAGGCTCAGTTATTTCACTTTCGTTGAAAATTTTAGACGTTTATTCTAATATTTACAAGAACTCTCGTCTACTCCACTCATGGTTTATCGACGAACGCGCGCCAATCGCATTTTTCAAAATCTTTTTTTGCTAATAACGGCGACTCGCTCTCGACAGCGTATTGTTTTATTTACAGCGTTGAAAAATTAATTGCGTGACAACGTATTTACTCCATTCGCTTCGTTGGCCTCTCGTCGCGGACTGTCCCAAATTACGAGGGACAATTCTGCGGAAAAGGGACAGTTATTTTACGAAAAGTATCAAAATCTAACCGAAAGAAACGAGTGTAAAAAAAATGTTAACCTTTTTGTTCTCGTCATAGTTGTCTTTGCATTTGTCTCTGAATTTTCGTCAATCACGTTTATACGGCGACCAAACGCAGTGCAAAGTTTTTCGATTATCGACGACGTCGGTGATGTGAAAAATATATTTAAAAAATCCTTCGAAAAGCAACGATTTTGGGTAATCAACGTTTTTTTTTTTTGTTTTGCGAAAACGAATTCTTTCCTAGTTTAATACGAAGTAATGATTTTTGAAATTGCGGTAAAAAATACTGACTATACGATAAAAATGAAAATTTCAGTCTTTGAAAGTAATTAAAAAAAATTCAATTTCGCCCATTTCCGTGGACAACGTCATCGACGTTTATTATCCTCTCACCTCTATTGTCTCGTGGACATCATTATCCTCGCCATTGTGTCGCCGATCGGTTTAATCTGCGATTATTCATCAGCGTCGATTCAATCAATCTCCCATCGAGAGAATCTCTCAATTAATTTTGGGAAGTTATTGATTTTATTACGACGGCTATGGAACTCGGAGAGTATCAATCATCGATCCTCCCTCGTTCGGATGAACAATCGAGACGTTTTCTGATACGATTTCATTGCCGCCGCCCAAAGAGGGATAAAACTTCTCTCGAATTGTTTTTACAACTTTTTTCTTGAACGACCAACCTAATTCCCTTTACATTCGATCTTCCATAATGAGCATTAAAAAAAAATTATTTCAGTAGCTTCAATCGAATGATCCAGGAAACATTTTGTCTTTTCAGTTTATTTTCCTATCGCATACGTCGAAAAATTCTCCTTGATTGCACCGAAAGCTTATTGCACGAATTTAGCAATTTAAATGATTGTTTTTTTTTTTTTTAATTCTACACTAGACATAACGTTATTTTTTTGAGCATTTAACATTGTTCAATATTTTTTTCGGTGAATTCACGGCAAAGCTTTCAGCAAATTCGGCGAGTACGCCAAATAAAAATGTACGATATATGCGATTTTTTTTGCACTCGAAGCATAACATACATCAATATCGAAGAACGAATATTCAATGTAACGCATTTGTGAAAAGTTGTAAAAACAATTTGTGGCTACATGCAGTATTTCGTTTTTATTTTTTTATGCGAGTGTGCAGGGCCAGGTACGACCTTAAGGCCGGGCACCACTGTGACGGATAAAAAAATCGATTTTCTTTGCAATTTCCCTAAGTACTTATATACATTCAAGAATATGTGAGAAAAAAAACCAAAGTTAAAATATTGAAAATTAACCAAGTTGGAGACGATTTCGTGAGAGCAGGTGGACTTTACGTAAACTCAAACTTCCAATCGCGTTTTTCTCGAAACGACTTTTCGCGGCCTGGCTGGAATCATAAGTCCAGCTATAATTGTCCGATTTTCCATTACAAAAAAAAAACAAAATTTCCTAATTCCAGTAGCCATCGTTGTACATGGCCGTTTTTTAAAATTAGTATTTTTTGAGCCCCAAATATAAGTAAAAATTTCGCCACAATTACACTTTTTTTAAACACCCACCACTTTGTGAATCTTCGTTTCGACAAACGACTACGTACAACCCGAACTATATTAAAATAGATTATAAAACGTTTTTATTTTCATTTTTCAGACCAACCATTATCATCGATCCGGCCAATCGACGTTTCTTAATACAGAGGCTCACCTCAATAGATGTTAATTTTCAATTTGCTTAAGGGGGGATTGTCTTTTTTTTTCGCAAAATTTACAGCTTTTTGGGAATTTTTTTGTGAAGAAAGTATACAACGGAAAACTTGTGAAACTTGGCATATAGTTTTATTGATCTGTTTACTACATACAAAAAAATGTTTAAACAGTTTCATCAAAAAATCCGCCTCCCACCCCCCTCGACGCGCGATGGTCCTTTTTTTGATGGTGTGCACGATTTCTCAAAAACTATTCAACCGATTGCCTTCAAATTTGGACAGAATGCTCAGCTGACATCCTTTTATCGTTTGATGAAGCAAAAAAGCAATACGTTTAATAGTTTTTTTATTTATAACAAAAAATCGATCAATTTTTTTCGAAAAATCGATACTTCAAGTTCAAAACGTCACCAAATCGTCAATTTTTTTTTCCCCTTCATCGAACGATACCTATATGTGTCTAAAGTAAAATGCTTTTTGGGTTTTTGTTGAAGGATGAACGTGAAGGCTGTAATCGTGCACACCATCAAAAATGGACCATCGCGCGTCGAGGGGGGTGGGAGGCGGATTTTTTGATGAAATTGTTTAAAAAATTTTTTGTATGTAGTAAACAGATCAATAAAACTATATGCCAAGTTTCACAAGTTTTCCGTTGTATACTTTCTTCACAAAAAAATTCCCAAAAAGCGGTAAATTTTGCGAAAAAAAAGACAATCCCCCCTTAAATAAAAATTTACACGAAGTAAGTTCAATGTATGCCTAACAACATATCTTTTTTTCCACATCCCAAATAAATAATCTACTAAACAAAAAAATGGCAAAAAAACGACCTTTTGTCACAGTGGTGTCCCCCTGAAAGCCACACGTACCGAAAAATACAACGCCAAAAAGTCACATGCCGATTTTTTGTTCAACTCAATGCCGACGACTAAAAATTATTTTCACGCCCCTCGTACGAAAATGTAACATCCCTTGTCTCTCTATTTACAAGTTTCAACATCGAATCCCCACTCGGAGTGTTCGAATCGCTTCGATCAGAATGAGAATGGGAAGGGCCTAGGAAAAATAGCTCTGACGAATTTTCGTCGCAGAATTGGACGCGCTGTAGCCCCAAAGATTTGTCATCGTTCAAGCTCGCCGTTTCTCTTTGCCGTCGAATGTACAAATGCGCGATCAAACGCCCTTACGTCGCGGTTACATTTTACTTTACGAATTTATACCGTTTGATCTTTCAGCAAGAAAAATAGGAACAAAAGGCCCGTTCGAGGGTCCGAATTTTCGGACCTCTACTGAACGGCACATACGACCATCGTTCACTCAGGTGTCAAGCTTCAGAAGCTCGTCTCCAGGAGGTTCTCGGAGATGATCGAGAGGGCGGCCTCGGCTCGAGCCGTTCGGGAATCCGGCCGTGGTTCGTTCGAGTGTCAGGTATTTTCGGATATATCGCACGCCGTTTCGAGCGACGTCAGTCTCATGGATTCGCTCGTTTCAGGGCCTGGCGTCCTCGTCGTAGCTGCCACCGTCGCTTCCGCCGTCCCGTCGATCCCCGAAGACCTCAACGGCGATGCCGGGGACGCGACGAGTGCCCTTCTCCTCGTCCTGTCGTGACCTATTGGCTACACGAATTGCGACGTTTCCGTTGTTTTCCAACACGAGGAGCAGCACGGCAGGGCACTCTTGAGGGTGTCCTTGAAGGCGTCGCGAAAGTCCCGATTGAAGTAGGCGTAGATCAACGGATTTAGGCCACTGTTGAAGTATCCTATCCAGAATACTATAGTTACAACCACGTTTGGACACTGACAGCTGTCTCCGCAAAGCGACGTCGTCAGGTACCTGAGGACAAAATTAATCATCTAAAACTTTCGCCATTTCAAACTTTCTCATCCTCCGAGTGACCAAAAATAGTATTTTTGGGTAAGGTTCCAAAATCCCGCCCCTTCGATCGAGCTGAAATTGTGCTCAAACCTTCCTTTCAATATTTTAAGACAACCCCTACATTGAGAAAAATAAACCAATTGAATCAAAAAAATATATCGGTTGATCCAAATAAATGTACTGCTGCGGAGTGCCACCGATATATGAGATTGTTTCAATACTATAAAATATTGGGAAATGTGATTGATTTGAATAACATATTATTTTATTTGAAAAAACTCTTCTGTTCTCGGAATATTTACATTATCCTTCAAATAAAATTATATTTTATTGAAATCATTCTATATACAATCCGTAGATTGTATTGTATTGCTTGTATTGGATGAAATAATTAAGCGGTTGCTACAAACATTTTTTATTTCGTACGAAAATATAATCAATGGTATTAATTATTTCTTTACTAGATCGAAACGAATATGCCATGGGACGTAAGTTTTTCAATTTGTTGTAAATCTTAAATAAAAAGTGATCATTAGAATGGTCATCCACGATAATAGGGGAGAGAATATCGGATATTCAACCGATTAGAACAGATACTACACTTTGATCTTAGCCACAGGCCAAGAAGCGATACTCTTTAGAGTTTCTCCAGCGTTTAAGGCGGTCCTCTAGTTTCTCGGGTCGAAAAAATCGGTTTTTTTTTTCTTCATAAATGACATCCACAACATGTGTAGAAAATGTGTGATAAAGGATTTTTCGATATTCGAAGTGGTTCACAAGTTACGGCCCTGGAACGGAGCAGGTAAACGGAGCGCGCGCCGGGAGCGCGAACTTTCAAACGCGTCTTTCTCGAAACACCATTTTTCGAAACGGTGACCACGATATTTCAGAAACTACTGCACCGATCTTGTTCAAATTTATACAGCATCTTTAATATGTTATAAGCCAGCGATTGAACTAGGATTATCATGATTGCTTCGATAGTTTCTTTTTGTACGAGCGAAAAACTTAAGAAAAAATGAGTAAAAAATAGAATGTAATTTTCAAAAGTGTATAAAAAAGTCAATTTTTGTAATTTAGAATTCACTCTAGTTCAATCGCTAGTCTTAAATATGAAGATTAAAATGCCATTTGGTTTTTTGATTTCAGATAAGCAGAACAGCCGCAATCTTGGTCACCGTCAAGCACCTCTTTTACTTGATGTCTTCCTGTCGGCCACTATAACGTTTATTCTATTATATATTTTGACTTCAAAAAATTTTTAAAGCTTATTTAAATGTTAATAAAGATTATGCAAAAACAATGAGATTGATTATTTCGATGCTTTGCCCGTAAAAAAGTGTTGAAAAAGCCGTAAAAAAACAACCGAGAAACTAGAGGACCGCGTTGAGGAGATTTCGGTTCGCGCTACGCTTTCGAGAAACGAGCACGCCTGCGGCCTCTAGCGGTTACTCCGAGAACTACAGGTTTCCTCACACCTATAAATTCGGTGGCACTCGGCCATGATTTGGTTGAATTTTTTCAACCAAATGTGCAAGAAACAAATTTTACTTTCGCATAATTTTTTAACCAATTCAGACATTTGCTTAATATTTTTCAATTAAAATAAAATATTAATATTTTAACGAATAATGTACTTAAAATCAATATCGAATGTGGTGAAAACAATAAAATAACATATTTACTCAATAGAAATTTTATTTTAATCAAACGAGCGAAATTCAATTTTTCTTGTGTACTCGAATCAACAATATTCATGTTATGAATTGAAACGCGTTTTTCGTTCATCGCAGAAATTGCATTCAAACCTATATAATTTGTTCGCAATAATTTTTTAGACAGCTTCAATAATATATTGTTCCTGGCTAAAAATATATCTTTCAAAAGAAAAAAAACTTTTAATTTTATCATGGCATTAAAGTCAATAGCGTTTTGTTTGGACTAATAAATCCGATTATTTACACCAACAACTTTACAATTGAATCAACGAAATTTCATCCAATAACACCAGTGATATTGGATCAATGATTTTTTTTCTCAGTGTAAAGGGATTTTTGGCGACGCACAATATTTTTTGCATTTGGAATAAAGTTTGCGTTTAGGTTTGGGTTTGGGTTTGTTTGGGCAAAACGGAGAGTGCGATAAGAATAGGTATAAGCGGAGACGTAGCAGATATAGATATAGACGGTGTGCGTTGAAAAAAGATTTAGGGGTTTTCTTAAAATATTAAAAGGAAGGTTAGTGCAAAACGCCGCTCGATCGGAGGGATGGTTTCGGAACCTTACCCGGTCTTTTTTTTTAATCTAAATCAACGCACGTGGCGGAATATTGAAATGATCGAAATGGATTTTCATATTCGAAGCTCCCGTATGTCGATGTTTTTTTTCTTTCTTTCAATATCGTCAGTACCGCAGCTCTTGCGATTTTCATACCGACTCCCTCTGTCCGAGGAAAAACAAATATGCATGCCGCGCGACGCTAGTCCCGCATTTGCATATTGGACTGGATGCACGTATCGAAAGAATATGTTTACGGCACGCCTGAAAAAGCTCCCGATATTTCGGCGTAAACATACGTTCTCGAAGAGGAGATACAACGTGTGCGCGCAGCGAAACTTCCGGTCATGGATTTTCCTATGGGCTTCCTTTCAATCACAAGAGACCGAAATCTGGGCGTACATTCATTCTTGTGAAATTTACATTTAGACTGCGTGTGTTGCATCAAAGCATTATTGTTTGCTAGACACAACTTCCGACACCCAAATGTGGCTTAAGCCCGCGCAGATTGGAGCGGCTTTTGGAACACGCAAGAACATTCACTGTCAAAGGAATTCTCCCTTCTCCCAAATGCTTTAGCTTCCTCTCACATTTAAAATTCAATTAAAGACCCCAACGGTGCGTAACGAAAACGAAAGACGCAGCAACAAATATACCGACCGGATCAAACTGCATTCAAATCACTTCGCCTCAAGCTTGTACATAAGCCCCCTCGTGAGGAATCCAAAAGAAGAACCATCCGACAGACTTCTGTACAGCGCAAAACAAATAGACCTATCTATTCTATAGAACTTCTTGCGAATTGAAAAAATTGCCAAACGTCTCATTTGACGAATTACAATCAGTCAACGGATTCGATAAGAAAAAAATTGTTTTGAACAAATTTCAATTCAATGATTCATACGCTCCAGCGATAATTTATAATGATCTCATAATCAATTACAATATTCACGATTCGTGATACTTTTATATTATAACAGGCCGATATTATAATAAGGCCCAATATTGTAATAAGACCCAATAATGTAATAAGGCTGAATATTATAGAAAGTCCCAAAATATAAATATGTAAGGTGCAATAGTATAATAAGGCCCAATAGTATAGTAAGTCCCAATATATAAATAGTTAAGGCCCAATATTATGATAAGGCCCAACCCTCATATTAGACTTCTGTACAGCGCAAAACAAATAGACCCATCTATTCTACAGAATTTCTTGCGAATTGAAAAAATTGCCAAATGTCTCATTTGACGAATTACAATGCGTAAACGGATTCGATAAGAAAAAAAAATTGTTTAAAACAAATTTCAACTCAATAATTCATACGCTCAACGATTCAGCGATATTTTACAATTATCTCATAATTAATTACAATATTTACGATTCGTGACACTTTTATATTATAATAGACCGATATTGTAATAAGGCCCAATATTGTAATAAGGCACACTATTACATCAAGGCCCAATATTCTAGCAAGTCCCAATATACAAATAGGTACGGCACAATAGTGTAACAAGGCCCAATGTTATAGTAAGTCCCAATATACAAATACGCAAGGACCAATATCACAATAAGGTCCAATATTATAGTAAGTCCCAATATGTAAATAGTTCAGGCCCAATATTATGATGAGGCCCAAACCCCCATAGACTTCTGTACAGCGCAAAACAAACAGACCTATATATTCTATAGAATTTCATGCGAATTGAAAAAACTGCCGAATGTCTCATTTGATGAATTACAATGCGTAAACGGATTCGATAAGAAAAAAAGATTGTTTAAAACAAATTTCAATTCAATAACTCATACGCTCAACGATCTAGCGATATTTTACAATTATCTCATAATTAATTACAATATTTACGATTCGTGACACTTTTATATTATACCAGGCCAATATTATAATAAGGCCCCATATTGTAATAAGGCACAATATTACAACAAAGCCTAATACTATAGTAAGTCCCAATATCTAAATATGTAAGGTCCAATAGTATAATAAGGCCCAATGTTATAACAAGGCCCAATGTTATAGTAAGTCCCAATATATAAATACGCAAGGACCAATATCACAATATAAATAGTTAAGGCCCAATATTAGCCCACTATATAAATAATTAAGGCCCAATATTATGATAAGGCCCACATTATAAATAGTTAAGGCCCAATATTATGATAAGGCCCACATTCTACAGGAAATGGTGATATTTTATAATTATTATCAACCGGTCAAACGTTATTTCTCTTCTTACGCGTTTCGCATTATTATTATGCAATTCAAATGAAATTCAAGTATAAACAAAAAACATTGATACCAGTGAGCAGCCTGGCTCGTTTTCAATCCGCGCAACGAGTGCTCTTTTTCGGTTCTGGGCGAACAAGCCGTCGCACGGAAACTCGGCCGCGAAAACTCGCAAACTTGAATGTTTACCCTCGTACGTATCATTGACTGACATACGTGCACAGCCAGCTTGTTCCACGTTGAGATAGAGAGGTTCGTGTCATCACGGGAGGACAGACGCGCGCGATGCTGGGGTTCGACTCGAAGGGCGCAGGCAACCCTTGCATCGGCGCTACATCGTCGCGTATAACGCGAGAGAAGCACCGAGAGGCAACCCGTAACCACGGACCGCTTGTTTGCATATTAATCCAATAAGTTACGACCCAAGGGACGTGTGGAGGGAAAAGGGCACGGATGGAGACAGCGTGTATGAACTATCAGCATAATCATAACGAACGCAAATACACGAATCCATTAGCACTCGCACCCAACTCTGTCGAATCCGAGTCAAGAGCAGCTTCGTAAATAAATTTTCAAGAAAGAACTTTACTCGTGTGTTGCCATTTAATAGGAATTTTATTTTCCTTTCAATGGGGCATGTTTGTTGCACGGAAAAATTGCAGATATTTAATAAGAGTCTCCTCGAGCTTGCAGCATTTTTCTTTTCTCGTTTATAATTCAATATTCCGCCCGGAAAAATCTCCCGGGACTCTCGAGACCCGGAGAAAATACGCTTACTTTTTTTGTTCGTTTTTTCTTTTCTTTTTTTCCACCAATGTCGTAAAAAACTTATACAAAAGGGCAAGCCCCTCTCGTGGGCTCGACCTTTGACGCGTACAAACGCGGGGGAGAGAATTCGGATAATTACCGACAGGCTCGAAATACTCACCAGATAAAGAATGGAAGCCAGCAGAGTAGGAACGCTCCCATTATGATGCCTAATGTCCGCGCGGCCTTGTGCTCGGCCCTCCAGCTCTTACTTTGCTGTCGTATCGTCGTGCCTGAAACAAAAAGATTCCGAGCGATTGACCAACTTTTTTCAACACATTTGCACATTTATTTTTTCATCACAATTTTTCTACGTGATATTTTCATTCGAGGGAAAATAATTTGAAGACTCGGTACGAGTTCGTTTCATGGATATTTGCGATCCCTCGATACGACATGGTGCTTGCTGATCGATAATAGTGTACCTGTCCACGGTAGACACATATTCAGGGTGTCCTGTTATGAATGGATTATCCTGCAACTGTCGATAGGTCAGATAATGTCCTACTATGTGCTGGAATTTCAGGTCAGTAAAAGCCCACGGTTTTCGAAATTCTGGATTTTATGATATTAAAAAAAAATCATCTGCTTTTGGTTTTTCGCATGCCATTTCTATAAATGATATGAATTGACAATAACTAAGCAACTTTTTTAAGTAATTGGCGGTCATTTTT
The DNA here is from genome assembly GCA_963210295.1 of Ophion ellenae. Lineage (NCBI taxonomy): Eukaryota > Metazoa > Arthropoda > Insecta > Hymenoptera > Ichneumonidae > Ophion > Ophion ellenae. Next base: position 22,362,935 of record OY723394.1, read on the forward strand.
TTAGATAAGGGACTTGTTCGAAAAATTTGTTGTTTCCAAACAAACCCAAACAAACCGAATATAGGCGACGAAATGTTCAAGAATGTCCTATTTTATCACGTGTTTCCGCGAGCTTCAAAACCCCATAACTTTTACCCATAGTTTAACTTCAACAAACCCAATATAAGGGTGGGGATCGGAAATGCAAACGATCCATATTCTAAAGGACCGAAATTTCGAATTCAGTACTGACGAACGTTCCAATAAAGATAGATCAATCTTATGATAGTCTGTAAAATAGTTAATCGAAATTTTAAATACAAAAATCTCGAAGTTGATTTATAACGAAAACAAATATGAGATTTAACAAAATAATGAGAGATATAATATCGATTCGCCTGTATATATACACCAATCGATTCGAGACTCCAAATCGTCGAATTGTAAATATCACGACAGTTTACAATTTCGAATTCATTAAGGGGTTAGGCCACAGTAACGGGTATAAAATCTTGTGCGAATTTAACAATTTTTTTTCGTATAAAAAAGTGATTCACTCATAAAATTAATTACACATCTATTTAGTATGAATATCGAGCTGTTAGAATTTTTTTTTTGATCTACAAAATGGCCGACTACTCGAAACTTCTCGAAACAGCTTTTTTCCAATTGGCGTGACCAATAACCCCAACAATTTTCACTCGAATGATTTAACCTTCGTTATTTTGAGGGTTCATAATTCTGTCGTTTCGAAATCTTGATCGTTCTATATTTGGTCATTCGACATTTTGCCCTATTTCGACATGCCCTATTTTATCACGTGTTTGCGCGAACTTCAACACCCCATCACTTTTTATGGGGGCATTTCAGCTTCCCTCGACAGAATATCATCATTTATAACCCAATAAATGAGAAAATAGCAACAAAAAAGTTTCAGGCCCATTTTTTTCGGAAAAGTCACATACGTAAAAGATTACCATTCCAGCACGTAGTTTTGACCTAACGACCATTGCAGGATTATCCATAACGGGACACCATGTATATTTCGTAGCCATTAAAAAAATACATCCATACATGAAGTATACATAAACAATATTGCACAGCACAATAAACGCGATTCCATTTTGTCGTAAAAACGAACAAAGGTTAACTGACAATTAATTCAACGCGAAGAAACGGGGGTTAGGCCAAAATGAGACATTTTCAGATTGGCCGTAACACCAGTAAATTAACACGAGCACGATATAGCCCATGCTATATTTTGGTGGAGCGTAGATACGAGCGATCTATTTTGGCAAGACCGTTTCCACGATTGGTGTGATAACGCGCCCGGTGAACGGTTATCAAGACGGGCTGAAAGGGAGGGAAAAGGGAAAGCGGAAGGTTAGGTTGTCGAGGCTAGTTGAAGGGTTGCGTGCTCGAATGCAGTAAAGCAAATTTAGGTTGGTTGGCCCTGGCTCGTGTTTAGACCACGATACACTCGTGCCCGCCCTCCCTTTACCTCGCTCACTCTTTCTCTCACACACGAAATCAATGTGACCATCTATCAAGATTCCGGGAAGCAAAAAAATGCCGGAAACTCGATGAAAAGATAGAAAAAGGGCGTGAGGGAAGAACATCTCCTTCCTCTTCTAGAATCTTCAAAAGTCCTACGAATTTATCGAAGATTCAAAGTATCGGGTTGTTGGAAAAGTTCGTGCGGATTTTCGTTGGGTGGCGTTAGGAAAAATCGCCACGAACTCACCGGACAACCCAATAGATGTAACGCAGTAGGGGATGATGGGCCACAGTGTGTCACTTTTTTTTAACGAATTTTTACTCTAATCAAGGTAGGCTGATTAGAAAAAGAAAGGTCATAACCGATTTTATAGAACTTTGGGCGTACAATGAAGCTCCCATATTTTTGCAAAAAGCATTTGTACTACCCCATGGGTGGAGTACAATGTATCATACAGGTGGGTACAGTGTGTCAACTACTGCGAAACGTAGGGTACAATGAGACGGTTGAAACTCTTGTATTTTTCTAACATAGATTTTGATACATAACAGTACGAACCCAAACAAAATCAGTATATCAGTATATAAAATCAGTAATATCACAGAAACGTCTTATTTTTACAAATCGCATGTCGTTGACAGCTGCCGGCGACACATTGCGCTTCTTCGGAGCGTCATGACTTCTTTGTTTCCTGATTGGGAGTCGGGGCGTTGTGCCCCAAATCTCTGTGATGAATTGTACCCCAGTAGTTAAATATTTAATTATTGATGAAAATACCTATTAATTAAACTACGAATGGAAAAACACAAGTCACTGAGCTCATCATGAATAATAAAACTATCGATTAGGACCGAAAACCCGAGACCCTACAGAAAGTTACGCTTATATTTTACCTTTTTTCGGCGAGCGAAACATTTTTTTTTCCAAGCCGCAAATTTTTGTTTGGATAAAGTTCCGAAAAGCCCATACCGCTTTTTTCCTTGAAATTGTGTATACTTATGTATTTTGACTCGCTGAACACGAAAATAACAATTAAAATTGGCGCAAATTTGGTTTTCAAGAAAAAAAAAACAAAAAAATTTTTTTTGTAGTTTTTAATTTTATTTTAACAAATGTTGATCGTAGAGGAAAATATCTTTTACAAAAGTTGTAGCCCATCAAAAGACTGATAATTTATGTTCTATAAAATTTTTGTCTCAAATCATTATTTTCCAAGAAAATGGGATAATACTCCAATAAGTATATTTTGCTGAACTCTATTAGTTTCGATATTATTTACTTACGCACTTTACTGCATTTGGGCCCAAATAAACCCAAATAAAACAAACCCAAACAAACTCGAGTATGTTGAATTGTGAGGTGTGCAGTTCACTGGGGTGGACGGAGGGCACCTCGGATGGGCACGTGGAATCGCGGAGTGCGTAGAACACTGGGGTGGGCACAGGGCACCTCGGACGGGTGTGTGGAATCGTGGGGTGCATATAACACTGAGGTTTGTTTGTTGGGCACCTCGATTAACATCGAAACTAATAGAGTTTAGCAAAATATACGTATTGGAGTATTATCCAATTTTCTCGGAAAATAATGAATCAAGAGAAAATTTGTATAGAACATAAATTATCAGTCTTTTGATGGGCTACAACTTTTGTAGAAGATATTTTCCTCTACGATCAACATTTGTTAAAATAGAATTAAAAAACTACAAAAATATGTTTTTTTTCAGTTTTTATCTTGAAAATCAAATTTGCGCCAATTTTAATTCTCATATTCGTGTTCAGTGAGTCAAAATACATAAGTATACAACATTTCAAAGAAAAAAGCGGTATGGGCTTTTCGGACACCCTTTTGTTTTTCAATAATTCTTTGTGAGCTGCTGTTGACTTTGTTTTAGGCCCGATGAAACCGAATATAAATCGCGGTCCAACACAAAAAATTTCAGAATTTACCAGCTACAGTTGCATGCAAAAGTGTCCGGCCAAAGACAATTTTATGATTAAGTAACGCTTAAAGGATGCAGAAAGGAAACACAAATATATCATCGTAAAGTTCTTCTATTATGCAATCAAAATTTGTAATTCAAAAATTGTTTATAACGATTGACAATTACTTGTAAGAAAAATAACAAGTTTTGCTGCTTCATAAATCCCCGGCCAAAGTCAAGAAGATATAATTCGCTTCGCTTTTTTACGTTATCAGTCGCGAAATCATGTAAACATTGAGAGCTCTGTTCCTTTTGCATTGTACAATCAGTAACACTCAGTCAAGATGTCGAAACGCACGTCTTTAGATATACGTAAAGTGGTTATCAAGTTGCACAACGAAGGAAAAGTTTCACGTGAAACGGCTAAAATTTTGGCGATAGGAAAATCGTCTGTTAACGATGTAATAAATAAATTCAAGACCACAGGTACTCTAGAAGATAAATACCGTCCTGGGAGACCTAGGAAAACGACTAATCGTGTCGATAAAGTGATCAAAAGAAAGGCTGTCGCAGACGTAAAAAAGAATGCTGCAATCATCGCACGTGAATTACGCGAAGAAAATTTGGCTGTCATTAGCCAAAGTACTGTTTCCCGTAGACTGGCAGAAGTGGTACTTTTTGGACGTGTTGGAGTTAAAAAACCGCTCATCAGTAAAAAAAAATAAGAAGGCCAGATTAGAATTCGCGAAAAAATACCAGAGCTGGACTGTTGAAGATTGGAAAAAATTGCTGTTCTCAGACGAAACTAAAATAAATTTGTTTGGAAATGATGGGAGAAGGTACGTTCGACGACCAAAAGGAACTAGAAATGATCCGCGATATCAAACACCAACTGTGAAACACGGTGGAGGTAGCATTATGCTATGGGGTGCATTCTCTTGGTAAGGCGTCGGTCCAATCTTTAAAATTGAAGGCACTATGAACTCTGCTGTGTAAAGAGATATTACATTAAAATAAATACTGCATTATGCTCACCAGAATCTGCCACGAGGATGGATTTTTCAGCAAGATAATGATCCAAAACATCGATCACAGCTCGTTCAGCAGGTTTTTAGCAAGAAAAATATTCGAGTTTTAGAGTGGCCGAGTTAATCTCCGGACTTGAATCCCATAGAACATTCATGGCAAGAGTTAAAACTAAAAGTAGGAACTGAACGTTGTGCCAATAGAGTTGCTTTGTGGGGAAAAGTTCAAGAAGAGTCGAAAAATATCTCTCAAGATAGAATCATCAAACTTATTGAATCGATGCCTCACCAAGTATTGATGAAAATCTTACATTTATTACCGTATTCAATTATTTTTCTTGAGTTACTATATTTTTTCTTTGCATATAGTGCGTAATTCGTACTTGGCCGGATGGTTATGAAAAAGCGAAAATTGTTATTTTGGCTATAAATAATTATGAATAGTTATATATAATTTTTCAATAACACGTTTCGATTGCATTATAAAAGAACATTACGGTGACATGTTTGTTTCCATTTTGCATCCTTCAAACGTTACTCCATCATAAAATGATCTTTGGCCGGACACTTTTGCATGCAACTGTACAAACCTCCGAGAAATCGCATCTAGCTCACAGTACCCCGTGATACATTGTGCTCTCTCCATACATACTCCCCTCGATATTACTCGGGGCTTTTTTATACTGACCAGTATTTTTTTTCGCCTCAGCGCGATCAATATTCGGAAAATTCAGTTTGGCTAAAGAAAAGCGAGGAAAAATCCCTAGATACTTGAATAGTCCGAATTGAAAGGAAGAAGAAAGTGCCCCTCGGCAAATCCTCGAAATCACCCTATACGATAAAGTGCATAAGGGCATTACGGAGTCGGCCGTTCCATTGAATCGAGTCTCTCAAGGGCTGGCTCGCCATTCGCTTTTCCACCGGATATTGCGCGAGAGATTTCAATTGAAAGCCACGAAGATCGTAACGAACAATAGGATTCGACGTTTTTTTTTTTTCATCTCGCCTGTCACGATAATCATCTCCACTCGTATTGACTTCCCGCTGTATTTTCGGCTCTCAGCCGCGAGACGACTCCTTGCGCTAATTGCCGAATTTCTGTGCCCACAAGATTAATCGAAGCGATCGATCCCGCGTGGTTCTTAACGGGAAAGGTCGCGGAGTCGTTCGCGAAAATACGAGACATCGAAAGCACCATCCATTAGATACGCGATAAAGAATGTTTCCCATTCTTTGCCGCATTTACTTTCATTTTCTTGTGCCTTAATGGAGACTTTGTCCTTGGAGTGCCATATTTCAGGTGTTTACATTTTATTTTTTTAAAGGAAACGAGTAAAGCTTTTTGAGAGCGGTTTTTTTTCTTGCTTTTATTCATGATATACAGAACGTTAAAAAAATTTTTTTTTGAAATAAAAACCAAAATGGCGGCCGTTGCAGCTCCGCGAAAACAGGTCCTCAAATCGCGGGAGGTAAACGGCTGACATCACTGCCCCCTCTTTGTTGATCTGAAACACAAATTCCAAGCATATTATCAATCTGTGACCCTTTGGTCATGGAATGACGGATGGGTTTTTCGTTTAGTACAAATTTCGGAAAATGGCGGCAATTTAAAAAAAAATCGAATTTTCGCATGTTTTTCGCATAAAAAGATAAATAAAAAATGCAAAAATGTATCTATCGAAAAAACGATCCGTCATTCTGTGAAGACATATTCTCTGAGTATGCTCTCCAAATTTCAGGTCGATATGTTAATTACAGCGGTCGGGAGAATGTCAGCCATTTTTAAAAACGCGTTTTCGAGAAAAACGCGTTTAAAGTTTTGTAAAGTGTTTACACAAATGTGTTTGTAATTACCGCTAATCGGCAATGCCTGGTCCATAGAGGCATCCCTCCTCTTCTTCTAGCTGCTCATGTTGAGCCGCCAATATCTCCCGCCGATTTCAAGGACAAAGTCTCCCTCAAAAAAAAGCTCGTTCATCGTCTTCTCCTCGTGCTCCGTTCGGCTTTCGACGTTCGATTAGTAAGCAGACCTAAAGCCCACGTTTAACGAATCAAAGTCGAATCAAAGTCGAAGTCATCTTTAAGATCACTTCGACTTTGATTCGCCACCGCGCCTCTTTTTCAAAACCCTACCGAGCGCTTTGATTAGTCTCGAGAGAAAAAAAGCCGGCTCGACGGGAAGAGAAAAAGTTTTCGGCATTTTTACTATGACGGTTCGAAAAGTGCCTTCGAAATTGTTTTTTTTTTCTCTCCATTTTATCAAACCCAAACAACCTGGGCACAATTGCTTGAATTAATTCGATGGCTGGTTAAATCTACGTGGATGAAATTGGGGCACACTTCATCGTCTTGGGATAATTTAATTCTATACCGTTGAAGAATAAATTAATTTTATACAACTGCCAATGTACCCACCCGTGTCGACTATTCGACAGGATTTTCCTGCGCACTTGATTTGTTTTTTTCTACGAAAAAAAAGGTTCCCACTCGTCGATTGTACAAAATCGTTGAAAAGTTGACAATTTCGAGATCACGCGAGGTCAGAATGACGTGAATGAGCCTCGCACACCTTTGAGGCTTGTCCTGTGAGGCTGCACGTCTGGGGCAACTTCCGTCTTCGTGAGAAACAAGCTGTGACGGAGAGGAGGCGGGGGCGTGGAGAAAATAGAATTCAGCAGCAAAAACGAAGGCAGTAAGGTATAAAGTTCCATGGTGGATTTGTGGAGGTTTGTTCAAGCTTACTCTCCGTCCTCTATCTTCCACTCTCAGCTCCTGAAACCGTCGAGGCCTGACCGCGAAGTGACCCAATTTCAACCCCTCTTCGTCAGCCCCAATCCTCTCAGCTGCCTCTCTTTTTTCCCCGGCTGCCTAGAAATTTGCGGAGCGTCAGCTATTCCACTTGTTATTCCGGTCGTTATAACGATCCCGAAAGCAAAATCCGCGCGGAAAGTTTATACCGTGTCTGCTCGTTTCTACCTTTCCTCTCGTTACAACAATACCTGCAACTTTTTCCTCTCGGTCTTCCATCATTTTTTTCCCATTCCCAGCTCTCTCTTTCGAAAGCTCGACAAATTAAACTCGCGACTTGCCACGTTTTTCATCCTTTTCCTCAGTTTTTTTCTTCGTGAAGTTTCCACCGCGTAGCGAAAAAAAAAATTCCGCAATGTTACTTTACGTGCGATTTACAAAAATCTCGTCGTAATCGATGTCAACGATGTTTCGATGAAATGAAGGAAAAAAAGTTCTTGTCTTGGCGCGATAACGTCCGGCGTGTTACGGGGTCAAAACGCGGTAGCCGGAAGGGCTCTTAACAAATATAGCCAGATGATGGAGTCGTACAGGGTATTAGATCAACTCGCTGGAAGCCTCGGGCTGGTGGTAGCCTCCGAGGGCACTCAATCTCCATTGCCATCCAGCCGACCGTGATATGAAGAATCAATCGAGATTTTTATCACGCTGGTGGGTATCGTCGTCTATATAGCTGTCATTCGATCATCCCCGTACGATCTTCGAGCACTTTCGGTTTATTTTAAAATTAAGGAGAAAATGCCATAGGGGCACGACAAAGTTGAGGGCCGTTCAGACGAGGACCGGTGAACGAAAATTATATAGGGGGTCTCAAAATTACCTGACATTTTTATTTTTTATCATAAAACGTATTATTCATTTGAAAAGTACGAATATTAGGTACGAACATGGAGGTTATGTGGGGAACACAATATTCGATAAATGGCCGCCACGTCCCTGTTTGCAAGCGTTCACTCTTTTGGCGAAATTTTCAATAACATTTTGGCATAATTGCGGACTAATTTCATTAAGGACTTAGGCCACAGTAACGGGTATAAAATCATGTGCGAATTCAACAAATTTTTTTTCGTATGAAAAAGTGATTCTTTCATTAAATTAATTACACATCTATTTAGTATGAATATCAAGCTGTTAGAATATATATATATATATTTTTTCGATGTACAAAATGTCCGACTACTATTATTTTATTTTGTTATGTTTTTTTAGGCGCTCCGGGGCGTGACATTTAGCATCCACAATTTTTACCTAGAACAAAAAACAAAATTCTCGTCAATCTACATTTGAATACCTAGAGAAGTACGTACGGAATTAAAAAATATTTTTTTATTCAAAAGTCGTAGGTTTTTGAACTTAAGAAATGAATTTTCCGTGAAAAATTTCGTTATAACTACTCATGAAATGAAAAGTTTTCGATTAATCAGAAATTCCGTACGTACTTCTCTGCGAAATGCAACTAGGAACATAATTTTTAAATTTGAAGTAAATCGAGTGAAAATTGTTGAAGTTATTTGTCACGCCAATTGGAAAAAAGCTGCTTCGAGAAGTTTCGAGTAGTCTGCCATTTTCACATCGAAAAAAAATATGTATATATATATTGTCTAACAGCTTGATATTCATACTAAATAGATGTGTAATCAATTTTATGATTGAATCACTTTTTCATTCGAAAAAAATGGTTAAATTTGCACATGATTTTATACCCGTCACTGTGGCCTAAGGCCTTAAGGGATTATGGGGAGTTAACATTTTCGAAAAATCGATTTTTTAATATGTTTTTTCGTAATGTACATATGGTTAAGTACACACACAGAAAATGTATTGTCAATCCGGCGAATATTCTAGAAGTTACACGCACATTTGCAATGACGTGTCAGAGCGTTCGAAATTGCTTTTGAACCATTAAACGCGGTGAGCAAGATTTCTCGGAAACGGCTGAACCGATCAGTCTCATATTTTAACACAATCTTTGCAAGTATACTTTTTAGTAATTAATCGAAGGTTTTTTCTCACTGATAAATATTTTCCATTTTACAAACAATGTAAGGCCTACATTTTTGTCAAAAATTATTATTTTTCATATTCCTTCGATCAATCACAAGATAATCCATTATATTAACGAAATATTTTTGGTTTTTTCATTTTAGATGATCCAGTCCAGAGATATCGTGTTCACAGCAAGACGCCTTTTTTAGAGGTGCTCCCGGAGATCAGCTATAGCAGCTTTCAAAATAATTATTTTTACCAATAAAAAATCTTAAATCACTGTTAAAAGTTACCATCATATAAGTACAAATTTTTACGTTAATAGATTTAAAGGTCTTCTCAAGAAAAATTCTTGAACAATCGATCTTTTTGGGCCTCCTGACTGTACATAACCCCTAAATGGTGCGTCCAATTGCTTCCTTGACCTCCGGAATGGTCTGTGGATCATTGGCATACACTTTTCCTTTCAGAAAACCCAAAAAAAATAAGTCCAATGGCGTGAAATCGCACGACCTTGGTGGCCAATTCACATCGACGCGGCGCGAGATAACACGACCATGAAACTCCGTCTGCAATAATTGCATTGTTTCGCCCACAGTGTGGCAGGTTGCACCATTTTGTTGAAAGAATGTCTTCCAAGTCCATGCCGTTTATGCCTTCTATCGTACAATGTATTCCACACATAACCTCCATGTTTGTGCCTTATATTAAAACAAAAATATTCTCACTTTTCAAATAAACAATGCGTTTTATTAAATATTGATGATAAATTAAAATGTCAGGTCATTTTGAAACACCCTCAGAATGTCGATTCGATGTTGTCGATGACGCTCGCAAGCGAGGCAAATTTATTCAGAATATCGTCCATCGTACCGTAAAAAAATCTACCAGTCTGCGGCATTTTTTTTGTAAAGCTACTCAAACGTTAACAAAGGCGGGTAAAAAAATTAATTAAGAAAATAACACATTGGTTTTTTTACGAAAAAACATTCTGATCGCCTGTTTCCTGACGTCACTAATGCAGGGTCGTCATTATTTTATGTAAAATGTCCTCTCTCCTTGGGCATATTTTATTGAAGCGTGTACACGTAGAAGAAGCTTCCGCAGCAAGATTTCATAAAGTCGAGTGTCCTTTGTAAAAGGGTAGAAATAGTCCATTAAGGTGGTTGCCATGTCGTGGGCAGGAGAAAAAAAGAAAACGTCGGCGAACGAGTGGCGAGAATATCAGAGAGTGAAGCTGGCGTACGTCCGTGTTTTTTTTTTTCCCCACCCTAACCACCCGCAACCCTCGACGAGGCTCGATGTCACATCCAACCGACGTTTATCTCTGATATATTGAACCAAACTGCAGCGCATAATTTATACCGTCCGCCACGTAATTTATATCATTACGGATCGGCCCCCCTACACAAGCACATGTGTCAGAATCCGCGTTAACTAATTCATCATAAACGAATTGTCGCTTCGCAGTGCGCTGATCAATGTTCAATTACCGTCACCGATGGATGGGGTCTGCTTTTGAGGCGTTACCTTTGAGTATCAAAAATGTTAACGTGTTTGTTTATTATTAGCTTGAATGATGTATGAACATCACGAGAACGATATACGAAAGAAATTATAAGCGAAAGGAATGTAAACAGAGTTTTAGAGCTAATTTTCCGAAAGTAGCAATTTGGAGTCGTTTGGTCCATTCGTTGTACAAAGAATATGCAGCGACCCAATGATTGAAGACCTACTATCAAAACGCCTCCGTGCTTACACGCAGAATTGAAATGAGATTTGCAATTCCGTCGTGTGGACAACGGTTATGACGTTGAAGTTTGCATCGCTAAAATGCTACGAAAATAATTATTTTAATTTCTCAATTTTTTAGCCTATTTTGGGTGTGAAAATCCCCCAAATATTTCGCATAAAAAATTAACGAATTAAATTTGAAAAAATAAGGCTTTGGATACTGATAGAAATAAAGAATTAAGAGAAAGTAATATCGTTGCATTCCAACGATGGCAAACTTCAACGTCATCGACGGCTCCTAAATCGGTTTAACAACTTTAAACGCGTTTTTCCCGAAAACACGTTTTTTAAATCGGGAGAACGTCTAATTCGATCAGGTTTTATCCGAATGAGTTGAAATTTCAATTGTAGCTTCTTAGATAGATTTTCCGAAGAAGTACACATGATTTATACGATCCATTAACAATGCTCGTTTTTATAAACGGATTAAAGTCGATATATCGAAAAAGGAGGGGAAAAAAAATTCAAAATGATGCCACTTTGCGGAAAAATCAAATTTTTCAATAATCGTGCGTACGTTTCTAGTAAAATTAATATAAATCAAGAAATAGTATTTTTCGTTCTAGGTGCTGATCCATAAAAGTTCTGCGTCCTCCCACAGAGCGTGTAAAAACGCTCTTTATGTAGTTAAGACTGAGCCGCCATGTTTGATTTTTTTAATTAAGAAAATGTCTTCATATATGGCAACACATGTAGATTAAACCCTCCAAACCTCATTTTGATTGCTGCTTGAGTGGCCTCAAAAAAAAAAATTCCCAAAAAAAGTTTCATTTTTCGGTTGCGACATAGATGTAACGCTTTAAAAAGCATTTGTTGCTTTGTGAATTCACCATCATTCACAAGATTCTTCTTGATCGTACGTAAGAACTCCCGCACCGCTTCCGTAAAATATGAAGTGACATTTATGGGATTACTTTCGTAACATCGATTGGCTCAACTCAGCATTATTTTTCGATAATTGTTTATCGATAAATTTGCTATAAAATTTCCTACCCGAATTTCGTATTACTTAACCAAAGCATATCGCAGTCTTACGGAGAACAACCGCTAATATTGACCAGATTATTTACGTAATTTCCAACGTAACTCATTTACGTTATATTTATGAACAAAATTCTGTGCAGAATTTACCGTAAAACGGGGCTACTTTGACATTCAGGGTAACTTTGACAGTTTTCGCGGCTACTTTGACAGAGCGCCAAAACACGTTTTAAATGTGTACGCAGCGAGTGTTTGACCTCCTGTGGCGGGCGGCGGGTGTGGGGAATAAACTTGAACAACAATTTGTCGTTCAAGTTTATCATAATGTTGGTAAAGTTGATTGTAATGTTGCTCAAGTTGACCTTGATCTCAATGACAATTTTCAGACTCATTAAGTGCCAATAATAGCATACTTGATATTTTTATGCAAAATGTTCCCTTAACCCCTTCGTTGGCAGAAAGAAATCGACCAAAAGTGCCTAAAATGGCAGGAAAATTTTGTTATCCTCAAAACTGGTCTTCTGGTGTCTTTGAGGGTGCTGATTACGAATTGAACTCAACATTCAGGTATTCACAATGACGAATAAATATGGCAAATGAAAATACAAATAATACAGATTGATTCGAGTAAAAATTTCAATTTCGGTCCGCCATTCTTGCGCCGCCATTTTGAGTTTACAAATTTAAAGTTCGGATTCGTAATAAGCGACCTCAAAAATCCCGGAGTACTAATTTTCATCTAAATCGAGTAAAGTTTTTGATTTTTGTCCACCGTAGTGGCGCCGCCATTTTGAATTTCCAAATTTTTACTTCAAATTCGGATGCAGCGGGCCTAAAAACCCCTGAGTGAGGCTCCGATTTTAAATCAGAGCAAGTTAAATAGGGAAATAAAGGTTGACGCACTATTCAATGCCAACGAAGGGGTTAAGGGAGGGCACCACTGTAACTGTCCATTTTCGACTGTTTTCTTTGGATTTTTTATTAAAGGAATAAAATACATGGTCAAAAGAGCTTTTAGGTTTTATAAGGTACATATTGACGTATGTAAAAAAAATGATGTGTCAAAAGTATACAAAATCGCCAACCCTCTCCGCGGCACGCAATAGAACCGTCGTAAATTTAGTCCCGGCACTAAGAGTGAAATATTTTCGTTCATTATATTATTTTGAGCATCCGAGTACTGGGGGAATTCAAAAATAATTAAAAGAAAAATAGAGACGAGTTTGTAAAAAAGTTCGTTTTTTCGATCATAATTTTCATCTCAAAAGTGATATATTTTTGACAATTTTCGATTCATCGAAAAAAGCGCTCGTACTTGACTGTTAAAGCAATCTAAGAAGCTACAGTTAAAATTTCAAGTCGATTGGACGTAAATTGTTCGAGTTCTGCTGCCTTCATAACGATGACAATTTGGTTACAAAAAAATCGTGGTTTTTCATTTAATTCCATATATAATGCATAAAATATTATTTTTTTTATCTCAATAATTCCAAAGGAACCCTTAATCTTTGACATAAGTTGCATTTCAATGCCCTGACGAAAAAGCCCCACACTCAGGGCTACTTTGACACTTAAAAAATGTATGCATCAAATTGCGAGGGGGTTGTGGAGCTTGACTTTCGTATACATTCGATAGCCAAAGGACACACTGTTCTATTGGAGCAAAAAAAGTTGGTATTTACGATGTTAAAAAAAGTTACCTACAAAAAACTTCCAAAACCTGTTCAAAGTTTTACGGTACGCGCTACATATGCGACGATCGGAGGCGAAAGTTATGTCTATGGATAAGGAGCTGGGGGGATATCGAAGCGAATTTTTCACCTCATTGAGCGAGTTCACGAGGGTTCGCGTCTCTGAAACTCACGTGTATGGGTTTACATCGAGAGGAAGTAATTTGGAGAGCCCTGCGACTGGAATACGAATTAGTCGCGGAAACTCGCGCAACGTTTCAACATAGGTACATTATTACACTTTATGGCTGACTGAATGGTGAGGCTTTCTCCCCGCGATCGTTGTGGTTTTCAACTCCGGCCTTTGTCAAAAGTGAATCTTGTGTCCTTAGGCCTCGACGGAGTGTTGGAATCTTTGCGGTGTCCTTTGAGTAGCTGATAGTTAGGACTGAGCCAAACGGTGCCTCGAAGAATGGTCCTATGTGTGTCCACCCGAAAATCCGAGTGGCCAAAAGGCCTCGTGATTTGTCGACACGATTGCGCTCCTCGGGATCCATCAACCGCAAAGAAAAATAGGATTTCGAGCCTGGCCGTTGGGAGGATAATCGCTGATGGTCTCTGTTGATATTTACTCCAGTCCTCCGCGAAGGGTCGTTTATTTCCAGGATTGACCTCCTCCTCCAACCGGGTTCGCCGACCTTACCCATCCCTCATTCCTTCCCATTAATTGTGACTGCCGCCTGAGGCTGGAAAGCTTGGGAAATGACGAGCGAAATGGACTTCTGTATTTCGCAGATGCGATGAGAAAAAAAAAGAACAAACCTCAACGACACTTCCACATTTCGCTGTTTATTTGCACAACAATCCTCCGCGGCAGACCCGTACATTTTTCTACAAAGCCGAGTGGAAAACGTAACTCATCACCGCCTAGCCATAAGCTAGTAAAGTGATGTTTCGAATCGCCGTTAGCTAGCCGTCTTGGCTATTGACTACCCAGCCTTGTAACGCTTTGGTCCTCTAGTGACTGAATACAAAAAAATAGATGGTGACTAGATAGAAAGAAATATCTCACGGCTGTATTATATTTCTGACCTAGCCATAACCTTGTTTTTTCAGCTAGCGACTAGGAACAAAAGATTAGGTGGCGATCAGATTTAAAAAAATTGTGGCTATATATATATATATATTTTCGTGATTTTTTTTGCACATTATTTACATCAGGGGACCCTTTTACGATATTCTTCGTTGTTCATTCATTAGGGTCATGATATTTGCGCTGTAATAATATTAATGGTTCAATTTTAAATTATCTCACATCAGACAAACGCTTACACCGTAACGTGGTTTCGATCCCGGGACCTCTAGGTGTTGAGTTGTGACGCTGTCCACTGAGCCCGTTCTACTTGTTTAATTTCTGAATTTTCATGTCGTCTACGCATGTTACACTACACAATGTCAGATTATTGAAAAATGGGTGGATTAACAAATGTAAATAACATCATCGGATCAATGACTCAATTGCGTTCGCATTGAGAGCGATAACCGCATAGAATCACATAACCTTAAATTGTATTTGTCCGATCATTTATTCCGGCTAGTGCGGCCGCAGTCGGGAAGTGTTGGCTAGGTCATCGCGATATACCGACTTGAGGATTTTTTCCATTCGCAACGTCGTCTGTAACTCAAGTTGCTTAACCAACTACCCAGGTAGCAATTTTCAAAAAGTTGTCCAAAAATCGCCTAAAAGGGTGCCAAATGTCCGCCCGGAAGTTATCTTAAAGTCAACAACCATCCAAAAAGATAACGGTTGGACACATGATAACTTATAGGTAACTTCCAAGCGGACATTTGGTACCCATTTGGACAACTAATAGACAACTATTTTGAAATTGCTACCTGGGTATGAGCCAGTCGCTCGATGGAACTACACGTAGTCACATAACCACACTTTATCATTCGTGACCAAGCTCGGCTGGCCAGTGACTAGCCAAGGGGTGCACAGCCGCAGTTAGCTGGCTGGGTCATGGCGAGATACCTACGCAAGAATGCATTCGCAACGCCATCTGTAACTCAAGTTGCTTAGCCAGCCATGAGCCAATCGCTCGATGGAACTACATGTAGTCACATAACCACACTTTGTAATTTGTGACCAAGGTCGGCTGGGCAGTGACTAGCCAAGGGGTGCATAGCCGCAGTTAGCTAGTGTTGGCTAGGTCACGGCGTCATGCCAACTTAAGAATTTTGTTTTTTTGCCATCTGAAACTCAAGTTGGCTAGCCAGCCATGAGTCATTCGCTCGATGGAACTACACGTACTCACATAACCTCATTTTGTCATTTGTGACCAAGATCAGCTGGGCAGTGACTAGACAAGGGCTGGATAACAAAACATTCACAATATTACTAGCTCATAGCGAGCCAACCATTGGTCAGTTCGTATGAGCTCAATTGGGCGAGCCAGTTACTAGGTCAGTTACTAACTCAGACAGGTAGGTCTAGGTAGACCTAGTTAGTCACCAGGTAGTCACCAACTCAGACAGGCTAGCACAATTTCCACTCGGGAAGTCTTCCATCTTGGTGTGTCTTATGGAATCTTCGATTTCCACTGGACAGACGCTGTATCCGCTCAATGAGAATAACGCCCTTGTTCCTGACTCTCAAAAGGCAAAAAGCATGCCTCGAACGTTGCAGTAGGCCTGCAGATGCGGAACAATGCCGACGTGAACGAAATTCGTGTTCGCGACTCGGTTCACGAGTTGCTGCAAAAAGTCTCCGGCATCTCACGCCCCCCGTCACAGAATGTGAATTATTTCGTAGCCTTTAATGTTCCTTTTGACACACCATTTGTTTACATCTGCGACATTCCGCAGCAGGCGGTATTTTTCAAAGGCGCCGCATACTTTTTCATTTTTACAGCTGAGATAGACACCGCGAGAGTATAAAGAAACCAGCCAGCTGATGGCGAATCTCCAAGCACCCTCCCAGCTGCATAGGCTGCATGGCCCGCTTTGCCCCTCCGCCCGCGTTTTCCAGGCCCGTTCACATGTATACTCGCTGTTGCAGCTCGCCTGTTTCCAGATATCGAGCGACCAAGCGTACGCGCGGAGAACCCTCCGAGTGTGTCCCGGGTTGTTCCCGTTGGAGCTGGTGCCCTCTCCCGCTACTGCCGTTCCTGACTGCCTGGAACGGCGTTCACTGACCTATCCTATACCCGGCCGAGCTGCCTCCTCCTACTCCCCGACGCACACCACGGAAACTCTCCCGACACACGACCGCGCGGAAAATAAATGGGACAACGGCGGAAGAAGAGAAACACAAAAAACGCTTCGCTCTGCCTGAATCTTTTCTCCGACTTCGTCCGTTGAGTTTTTTTTTCTCCAACATTGACGTCCGAGCCTCGCCACGAGTGATTCGCCCGATTGCCCCGAATAACATCGTCCGGTCCATCAAGGGTGATGACATTCGACATTGAAGAAATCCAGCCTGATGGCTCTCGTCAAGATTCGGCGTATTGTCCTCTGGTAGATTCATTGGGTTACCCCGCGGATGGGTGATCGTCCGTCAACGTTTGATCAACCTAATTGGCACTTGGACATGGAAGAAAGGCAGATGCGATTTCCGGTTCGCCAAGCTGCTACCGTTGGATAGGTATTTCGCCTAGCCAACTCACGTGTCTTCATTTACCGGGTGAATGGTCGCGCAAACGTTGCTTCCGTGGAAACTTTGTTCACCCTGCAGGGGACGAGGATCCAGATGGTGGTAGAATTTGTAGAATCTCCAAGGAATAGCTGCCACCCAGGGTGTAGCATCGAATTAGCAGAAGGAGACCATCTGTGATTGAGGATCACCTTTGGGGGCTGTCTTTGAGGAGGTGGATAAGATTTCCAATGGAATTTTGCTTTTTCAAGCCCCTTGGCTGAGGGATAATTCTCAAGGTTTATTTTTCCTCTATGCTGTGAGTATTGACGAGTGTTAACGATAACGAATTGTCATTTTATTTAGTCAGCCACGTGTCTCGATAAATTGAACGACGAAACGTCACCAACGACGATGCCATTAGGTCCGCGGATACACGAGTCCATGCGAAGAAGATAGCGGAAGGAAAGCATCTCGAAACGATCCGGCCAAGAAGAGCGCTCGTTTTGTGGAGAAGCGCAAAAAAAAACGTCTGACTCAGCACCCCCTTTGCGAGGAGAACTCTCTCTCTCTCTCTCTCTCTCTCTGTCTCTCTCTCTCTTGCTCAGGTGGACTGCGGTGGTTAGCATGGAGGGCGATAGTTCGCTATATACCACTATCCCTGATGGCTGGAGTTTCAAGTGCACCCCGGTAACGTACGTCACGTTTACTCGAGCACTTCGGAGCACTTGCCACCGCTAGAGGAAGTATTACCGCTAGCAAAAGCGTTCCACTTGCACCCGTCTTAGTTTCTCGTCTACGCTGCAACAGCTCGCAACCGGGGGAAAACCCAGCTACACCCGTCCTTGCTCAAAACTGTCGTAAACCATTCGACAAACACAACGTACAAGTTTTCTCCCACGTGGTACTTTTTTCCATCTACTTGCGAGTAGCAACGGTTTTCTTTCTTTCAAAATTACCGCTAGAAATCTTAATACTGTGCGGTCTCACGTTTCCGATACGTTTTCTATCGAAAGCACATGACGAAATATGACGGAAGAATAAATTGGTGTAACCAAAGGGAGAGAACTTAATTTGGTTGGTTAGGACACCCTTTTGAGATGAAATCGATCGTAGCACGTTAATGACATATCCTTCGATTCGCCGAGGTGCACACAATTAAGCAACCCAACGTTCACCTTGAACACATTTTCCCACGATTTCACGTGCAATTAAGGTTGTTATGGGGCCAGGTCAGAATGCTGACACCTAGCTGGAATTGTTTGTGGATGTATATGACTTCTTCGCTAATCATCCTGTGCAGTTTGGGTACGATCCTGAGTACCGTTTTGTGGACAAAATCGGAAACTCGCCGTATTTCGTGGACTAATCACATTATGGGAACCTCCCGATCATTTTTCGATACATTTTGTGTATCCGTTGAAAAAATGCTACCATCGAGCTGGAAAAATAGATACGGTTCGACTAATTATAAGATTAACACTTGACACCGTGAAAATGAGGATTCACAGAACCGCTATAAAATTGTTCATGTTTTCAATGGCAAATATGTGTGAAAATTAAGTACACGAACTATTATATGAGCTATTGAAATATAGCTGTGCAAAAATGGTAACGTAGACGATACAAACGCTAACTACCTTATCCACATTCGGTCATTATGCTCGAGGACTTTAAGAAGCTACACCAGTATGAACGCTGAAAATTTGTGTGATTTTCGGGAATTTTTTGGACGACAAGTACTCACTTAAATGTTTCGGAAAATTGACAATATATTTGACATATATTAGATAGTTATTTCATAGAAAAATATTGTGATGCAAGCGACTTATGCGCTGCCTTCTGAGGCGCCAAAAAAAAGTTCCTCCACTGCTGACATGATTCCGGCCGATTAAGTAGCTGAAACCGAAAAAGGAAAAAATGTCGTTAAACTGGAAGATATTTCCTGTACAATGACGTAGGATTTTCAAAAAATATCAAAATCTAACAAAATGGCGGAGGTATGAAAAAAAGTCTGTTTTCTTGCTTATAAAATGGTCGTTTTTCTAAATGCCAAATCGTCAATTTTCATCCAATCAAAAATATCCTACATCATTGTAGAGTAAATATATTCAAAAGCACCCAGTTCAAATTTCAAGTCAATCGGATAATTGCTCTTTGAGTTACAATGTCAGGAAATTTGAAAAATATCATTTAAAAAAAACGCGTTTAAGGATTTAACTATCGATTTTTGCAAGATAAAATGATATTGCTATAAATGATATAAATGATAATGATATTCTTGAAAGTATAAACTGTCGAAAAAGGCAAAAAAAATTGATTTTTTGAAACTGTCACACTGGTATAGCGCCTTAAACTACTTGGTCAGGATAATTAACCAGGGGCATTAATTCTTATTCTCTCAAGTAGTAATAATTACTTAATATGAATTTGAGATCTATGTTAAAAAATTATGGGAAAACGATCTAGAAATTTCGAAGAAAAGACAGAATCGAGTGACATTTCTTTTACCATAAAAGTTTTTTAGAATATCGAAAAATCATTGAGGTTGTGGATTTATTCCAGATTATAGACAACTCCAGTACACACTTTTCCCATCCAGCCAACGAATCTTTTTACTCCGACCGATATCCATTGTTGACGGCTCCTCGGGCCGATTTTGAGGTTATGAACGGACCGCGTATGTCTCTAGCTTCGCGACACTGCTGCCAACCTGACCATAATATCATATACCAAGATTTACGACGGTGCCAATTCGTCTCTTGAGCGAGAAAAAATTACAACAAATAACTATACGAAGTAATGAAAACATGTCATGTCATCATCGTATGGTCAAAAATGCATATTTTTATAAATAGTTTTATAATTAGTTAATAAATTTGTATAAACAGAAAACTCACGTTAAATACAATTATTTTATAGCCAACAGTTGGTAACGATCAATCGGCCCCAGGGTCGATCAGCGTGAGCATGGGGCGCTGCTCTCGTGCTTCATTACCAATAACCCCTCAATAACCTCAAAAACACGCTGCTCGTCAACGTCAAGAGCTCGGGCGATTGAACGACCACGAGTAATCATTGACCAGTCATTTTTCCAATTATATTTGCCAGTCAGGTATTCACTCGACTTGTCAAAGTCCGCAAGTGAATGTCAATCTCGAATATGGGCCATGGGATGTGATGATGGATTCGCCGAATCGTAAACTCTATGCCATTCGAATGCGTTTGAGGCCAGCTAGATATCATTACGTCGAGATGGCGAGATTAAAGCGAATGAAGCCCGCGGATCCACCGAGGGACGAAGAGAGGGAGGCACGATGCAGAAAGGGGGAAGGGAGGCGGTGAAAGAGGGACATTGATGAAGGGAAAACGGAGACGGGGACACAAAAGCAGATACATGAGTATACGCCCTTTTCCCGGAAGGCATTCGGAACGAGCGAGAGCAAATGTGCGGTAATTATAGCGAAATTACGGCGACACATACACGCACACCGTCAATTCCCACTGGTGAATCGCAATTTTTGGCAGCTGCAATTGGTTTTCTCTTGCCGAGCTGTTACGTCCACTGTTTCGTCGTGCTATTAACGCTGTATGGGTGGCGGTGCGGTGGTACATCGAAATGAAAACTCCACCCTCCTGCCTCTCCTCCCACGGTTGGCTCAGGCACGCTCGGTGGAAAATAGTATCAAACGGGATACCCGAAGTGACATTCGTCCGTAAAATTTTCAACGAACCGAACCACTCTCATGGCCCTGAACACATGCTCCAAAAGTACGAGCCAAATGATGAATACGCGAATCAGATTAACACAGAAATTTCCACCATCATTCTGTGTCCACGACAAATTTGGGGGGAGTCTCGTTACGGCAAAATTACGAACATCAATTATTGTTATTTCTACACTTTTAGTATTCCAACGTAGACAAGTTCAGCCGCGAATTGCGATGAGTTTTTGTGAGTAGATTGGCAAGCGTTGATCAATTTGGACTTTCGAAACGGACTAGTAAATATTAACACACGCGCGGAGTCAGCCAGCTTGTCATCCCTGTCTTTGATCGCCGTGGGAGCGCTTGAAGGCGAAACGGATGCCAAAACGTCTATTATCGAGGTTGGAGAGCAACACTTGGCAAACCGCTTCGTTAACGCGCCTAGTTGTTAAGCGTCAAGTGTGTGTTGCACGTGCGAGGAAACGAGCTGGTGATATCCAGAAGCGAAACAGGTGCTTATCCGTATTCAATGCCACTGTCCGTTTAGGAACGCCGCAGAGGGAACGATTTATTCGATCAAAAGGAACAACCACCGCGTTCGTATCGATCATCGTGATTTGTATTCTGGGCATTCTTTTTCTCCGATAAACAATGCGAGCTCTCGTTCATTGAGAACATTTGATTAGCCCCTCAAGCAGAAAGAAAGCTACTTTATTGAATGAACTCTGCGGAAGAGGAATTCCACCGGAAGGAAAGATCTTATTGGAAGACGTCTCTGGGAGAAAAACTCCAGGAGACATCTTGCTGGAGGGATCTTTATCTCAAGGAACAAGGCCCATTGGTAACTCCGATAAATGAATAAGAAGCGACGAGTTCCTGAGGCGCACTTACCATTCTCGATATTCAATTCAACGGCCGTCTGGCAGGATGGTCTTCTAAAGTCATTCGCGTCATTCGGATGCAAAAGCAACTGATGGGATACTCTCGAGTGATGCCTCGATGATACTCTGTGCATGTGGACGTTGTTGAGTACGGTACTGCTCGAGGCACGGCTGAGGGCCTCCCTCTGGCGAACGGCTTCCTTGTATATCTTGCAGTACATGATGATCATCACTACACCGGGAATCCAGAAGGACACCGAAGAACTTATCACCGCGTAGGCGCGATTCACCACGAAGATGCATACCTGGTTGATTAATTCGCCCACATGTATGAGAGTTATCGCGAGGGACGCGGGCTGGAGACTAGCCCTTTTCGGCCTAATGCCGCGTGATCGGTTAACCGTGATCCTGCGAATGGAGGGTGGATCGGGATGGGAGATAGCCTGAGGTGTCGGTCATCTTGAAATGAGAAAATTGTCATATGGAAAGACGGAACGGAATTACGTTCCCGGATGGTCGACTCCCGATATACTCGGGCGGATGGAAATAACTAGTCAATGATGACAAACGAAGATGTGTCGTTTTTTTTGGGAATCTCGAGTTTGCTGCCGAAACTTTGATGTCGGACGACATATTCCCCGTGTTTTCCGACCGCGTCTCAGCTGTTGATACAAAAGTGTCGCTTCCTCTTTTTCTTCGTTTTTTTAGGATGACCGTGTGGACGAGTGTACCGACGTTGATTGAAAGAGCCCCATTAATCTTAGCTCTGGGAAGAACGGTGTCCGAATCAATCAATTTCCTTCACGTTCGGGTGTCACGAGAGCCACCGTCGCGCAAAGTGTCTCGGGGGACGCATCCCTCGACTCGGATATAGGCAACTTTGGCATTTAACAAAAGGGTGCCACGAGCAGTAGGGTGACGATAAAACTGGCCGGAAGGGCTCCATATTAGCTACCGAATGACCCGCTCGGTCCGCCAAGAGCCGAAGGGACTCAGGGAGAAAAAGTTAATAGATCACTGATTCGGACACCCTCGCCCGACCCCAGATGGAGAGGAATAAGATTGCACGCTTAAACGGACCGGTGTCCAAAAATTATTCCTGTCCAGGATAATCGCTTTTATCAAGGAGAAAAAGCCAACCTTGACGTTCTCGTTCCCTCGGGAAATAATAATAAAAAGAAGGGAATCCCTACCCAATATCCTGAGTCCAAAGCAAAGGGGCGTTTTATCAGTTTCAAAGGACACTCGAAACCGTTTCACGAATCCCAAGACTATCCCGTGCAGAAATTTCTTGAGGAGTCCCTAAATCCTACCACATCCCTATAGGGATTTGATAAAGACGTCGCACGTGGCAGTCCACATTGGAATCCAAGTGAATTCCGCGCTACTTCCTCATTGACGTTTGAAATTTTTTTTCGCATTTCACAACCCAAATTTGTTGGGAAGTCTCAAGATGAACCAATATCTCTGTAGGGATCTGTTTGGGACACCGTACATAGGGAGACCTCATTGAGATCCAATTGGACTCTGCACTGTTCCCCGATGAACGCAGCTTGATAATTCTTACCACGTTCGACACGAACATATGTGAAAAGTCACGAGAAAAAAAAATGATAATCACAGTGTATTTTAAGGGGCTATACCAGTGTGACACTTTCAAAAAATCATTTTTTTGGTCTTTTTCGACAGTTTATACTTTCAAGAATATCATTATCATTTATATCATTTATATCATTTATATCAATATCATTCTATCTTGCAAAAATCGATAGTTAAATCGTTTAACGCGTTTTTCTCGAAATGAGATTTTTCAAATTTGTTGACATTGTAACTCAAAGCGCAATTATCCGATTGCTTGAAATTTGAACTGAGCACTCTTGAATATATTTACTCTACAATGTCGTAGGATATTTTTGATTGGATGAAAATTGACGATTTGGCATTGGAAAAAACGACCATTTTAAAGGGAAGAAAACAAACTTTTTTCATAACTACGCCATTTTGTTAGATTTTGATATTTTTCGAAAATCCTACGTCATTGTACAGGAAATACCTTCCAGTTTAACGACATTTTTTCCTTTCTCGGTTTCAGCTACTCAATCGGCCGGAATCATGTCAGCAGTGGAGGAACTTTTTTTTGGTGCCTCCGAGGGCAGTGCATAAGTCGCTTAGATCTCAATATTTTTCTATGAAAAAATTGTGTAATATAGATCAAATATAGCCAAATATATTCTTAATTTTCCAAAACATTTAATTGAGTACTTTTCTTCCAAAAAATTCCCGAAAATCTCCACAATTTTCAGTGTTCACACTGGTATAGCCCATTAAGTTACGTGATTCAAATCGATTTTTGAGATATACGTTTTTAAGCGGTTTATACTTTTTTACGACAATATTTACACTTTTTAAAGATCCACGCATTCTGTATATCTACATATTTTATTTAGAAGATTCAGATTTTGTCCGATAATATGAGAATCCTCTAACATTCAAATTGGATTCGTCCATGGAATTCCAAGGGGGAATTCCATTTGAATTCAATGTACTCGCGTGACGTTTTGGTATAGTGATTCAATGTGACGACCCATTGGATCTCTATCCGGAAGTAAGGGCAAGTATGAGAATCCAATTGGAACTCTACGACAACTTCTGCACGGGGTGTCGTCCACTACCGAGGAAATCGCCCTGACAGAAAACCCATGTTCGCTTGAAGTAAAAAAATCGTCTTCCTTTCACCCAGTCTTTCGCTTCAATTTCAGTGAAACGGGATCGTCGTTCGAACTAAATTGCTTCATTGATCCTAATACAATCGGATGATCCATTCGGTAGAATGGCGGTCAAAGTGAATTCGTCAAAATGAGTGTTTTCATTGGCGTCATAAATCAAAGAAACCCCTTTCCCGAGCGGATCTTCGATCAAAATCACTGAAGGGCGATTTGGTATCTTCGAAGAAGCGCCCCGACGAGCGCCGATTGGCTCGACTCTTATACCTGAGGATTTTGCCGAAGGAAATCGAGCTGGGCGTCGGTGGTGTACCATCCGGCGAAGATCGGTACGAAGCTTATGAGGGCGGGTAGCAACCAGGCGCAGGCGAGCATTCCGGTGACCACGAGGCGCCTCATGATGGCCGGATACTCGAGAGGTCGAACAATCGCGTAATAGCGATCAACGCTAATGCAACAGAGATGAAGTATCGAGGCAGTCGAGAAGTAAACGTCGAGGGAGCACCAAACGTCGCACATGAATCTACCGAAGATCCAGCGTCCCGAGAGTTCGACCGAGGCGTTGAAGGTCATGGCGCATATGGCGACGAGAAGATCAGCCGCGGCCAAGCTCACCACGTAACGATTCGTCGGCACGCGGAGCTTCCGATGACGTCTCACACTCGCGATCACCAGCGCGTTACCGAGCAAAGCACCCACTATTATGCCGAGCATCAGCGTCGCCTTGATCATCAACCAAGCAACGTTCGTCTCGTACGCTTCCACCCCGTAATCCCCCAGGTCCGGCTCCTCCTCCGGCTCTCGCACCGACGACGTCTCGATTCCCCGCGATCTCACAGCTCCGAGAATGCTCGCGACTGTCACCAGCGAGTGACCCAGCAGCACTCTTGCGCTCGCGGTCTCGTTGATGATGAGCGAGCACGGAACCGCGAAGCCTCCCTCGTACAGACCCGACTCGACCTCGTCGACCGGTCCCTCACTGCGAACCTCCATCGTCCTGGCACGTTTCCGGTCTCCTTGTTATCTCGGCGATCTTGCATCCTCGAGGGTCACGCGCCCCGAGGAATCCTCTCCTCGATGAGCCTCTGCCACTCGTCACGGTCATCGTCCAACCCCGAACCGCGACCTTTGTCATTCCAACCGCGTGCACTTTCGGCATTCTCACTCCGGACACCACGAAAACTTCTGCAGATCCGTTGATTTGAGCAATTGAGGGGATTGACCACCCTCAACTGGTCCCCCAACTGTTTACCCCAACTGGGCCCCCAACTGGTCCCCCCAACTGGTTTCCCCAACTGGTTCTCCCAACTGGTTCCCCCAACTGGTTCTCCCAACTGCCCCCCCCCCAACTGGTCCCCCCAACTGGTGATCCCAACTGACTCGACTGATACTCCCCTACCGTTTCGCGTGGTTTTTTCTCAATTACCTTGATTATCGGAACTCTTCGTTCTTGATAACAATGGCGTCGCCTCGATGAAACGGAATTGATTGATTCCTTAAAAAGCTTTTTTTTACAAGATGCATACACCAACGCTCACCAAGGATCTTGGACATCTTCCAGTGGGAAACTCCGCGGCGCGGTACTCGACCAGTCACCACGACTTTTTCTTCGAACCACCACTGTTCATTGAACTTGAATGCCGTTAATACAGACGAGGCGGTACAAAATGCACACCCTCCCAACGCTTCGCTCTACGCTGTTTCAACGAAACAGTTCGAAGTAACTCGCAGTCACTTTTTTCGATAAGTTCGACGTTCAATAAAGGGACGAAAAATCTTAAAACTCCACCAGGTAGTCAAAATCCACCGTCGAATGTTATCGCAGACGCTCAATTCCTGATTAAAATTCACTTTGTTTTATAGAGTACAATCGAGGAACGCTCAGCAGGTGCGCGTTTTGCCAAAATACCAGAGCATCCTTACTGCAGGGGGAAAGTGGAAAAAGTTTTTTTTTCGGACAGCCATAACGAACGTTCGCTTGGGCTCCGGATCGAATTGGGTTAACCGAGAATATTGGAGGCAAGACGAATTTGAGGCCACTCAACACGCACTGCGCAACAATCGCGCGTGAATTTCTCCGAGCGACCGAGCGATCGAACGAAGCTGTTTCGGGAGAGCACTCGACCAGTGTGCACCGGACACTGGGACGTCTGGGACTGGGAACGGTACTCGCGACATCGTTCGAGCCAAGCTTCAAGATCTAGACTAGTTTCTATATTACTTTTATTCGTCGCTGTCCCACCGATCGAACGTTTTCCTTCAGCTCGCAACTCGCACGATGCTCAGCTGGCGGAGCTCGCTGTATTGCCTGACTTTTCAGCGCCGTTTGACACGCTCCACGGACGTTTCAATGACAGAACGAGCTCGCGCTTATTTTTGTAACGAGACGAAAACAAACAAAAGTTTCTGCTCTTCGAAGGGCGTTGATGTAACTTCTAACACTGAACACTTGTTTTACGAGCTTTTTTTTCTTCAATTTACTCGAGATTTTTGCAAATCGTTTGTCGTTGGGTTTTTTTGTCGGATTGTCATTGGCCCGCACTGCACACCACTCGCGGAACGTTTCTACTGATCTTCCCACGCTAATTATTCTTCGATCGGATGCAATGCTGAAAAAAAACGAGAGCGATCTTTTAAGCCGCGTCGCTCTTCTGGACTGTTTCATCCTATGAGCGAGGTCCGAAAAATCGAAAAAAAAATGGCGTCACAAATTGCAAAAAGTGTTTGCGTGTTTTATGGACTAATGGTGGGATAGCAGACTAATGGTGAACATTTTCTTTGTGTAAATCGTACTTGAACTTTTAGACGCGTTTTCTTTTCAAAACTGTACTTTTCAAATTGGCTTCCATGATACCTCAAAAACTATTCAACGGATTTCGTTCAAATTTTTATGGTATAGTCAGCACATCTATAGTTCTCACCCGAACTAGAATATTTCTGATATCTGCCATAGTTTTTTTTAAGCTGGAAAAGTAAAAAAAAATGACGAAACTGCGAACTTAACTTTGAGAACCTTGCCGAAAATTCAATTTTCGATATTTTCACTTTTCTCTAGTTCCGGCGATAGTTCAGGGCTACACATTAAAATGCCGGTTGATTTTTTTTATTTCAGATGAGCGAAACCTTCCCAATGATGGCCGTGAACCAACTTTTTTTACACATGAGTGCCTTCGAAACGATGTAAAGTCGATTCCACTCGTCATCTTTGTTTGATAAAATTCTGAGGGACTACAAGAATGTTAATAAATGTGTGGTTTTTTGTAACAATAAGTTAATATATGTGTGGTAAAAAATTAAAAAAAACAGTGTGTAATGATTCATTTTGAACATCCTACGAAAACCGAAAAAATAGCTGTCACATTGGATGACCCCGTTGAGGTATTCCTTTCACGAACCCGAATATTTAACAATTAACTGATTTTCGCTTATGATTGAGGAAAAATGCATCGCAGTATACTGGTAAAATTTAAACCCAACTTACCAAACATTTAACAAAAAAACTACGACTCGAAATGTCGTCTCATTTATTTGGCACTTTATGGCGATGACGCGCTGGCCACATTTATACCTAATCATTTATCCACTAGATAACTAAATGACTGAAGTAAACTGCTTGACGCGTGCAAAAAATTCTCGTATCCGCGACTTTTCGCAGAATATGTAAAATTGTCTCAATCTACTAACATTGCGGGAAATTTTTAATTCCAATTTAACGTCGGATATAATAATCGATGGTAACTTTTTTTAATAAAGCGCCACTGTAATTTGTTAATTAATTTTGCCCCCGCAAAATACGGCCCTCCGCGAAAGGAACACCTCAAACGATTTTTCCGTTCGCTGCAAGCCGAAAATATTGCGAACGCGAAACGAAATATCGAAGTCCAATGTATCGGGAACTTTTTCGAGAAGTGAGTTAGCAGCGATGAGCTTTCGTTCATCGTACTCCGTTGACCGAGCGAAAAATGGGAAGCTTCGAGGTCTCGCGGGCTCCAACACGCTACAGCCGCGTCCTCGGTTATATCGAGCGAGTAAGTGGCGTATAAAGGGAGCCCGACGATTGCGGTGGAATCGGTGATGAAACAAAAAAAAGGGAGCCAAAGGGGAAAAAAGAATTCGACCACCCATGGTCGAAAAAAGCTTCGACTTCGCTTCCACGCACGTTTACCTCTCGAAAAGAAAATATACTCGCTGATTTCGTATCAAAAAGTGGCGGATAAAATTTCTACAAGAAATAACGAGATAATTGCGACGTGGAAAAAAATTAAATGCGCCAGAAATGAACTTTGAATAACAAATTTAAATGTTCCATTGTGTGTGTGTGTATTTTTTTTACGTTAAGCACTAAATAAATTATTACTATTCGATAAATAATGAAATATTTAACGCGTCGGTCAAATTTGAAAGCAGAGTCATTTGGCTTATCACGTACGCGAGACACGTAAGTGAAAGACGAATTATATTTCGGACAGGTATACCTGCCTCACGTCCTTGTCACGATATAATTTCATTGGATGATGCGAGCAAGGAAGTTCTCGGTGCACGTTGAACATTGTGCGTAACGGCAACGAACGAGTATTCTCGTGATGGCTTTGATTGGGCGACAGGAGCAGAAAAAGTGTCACGTCGAAGAGAGTTGCATTTTTATGCAGCGGGGCCCTCGAAACAAAAAAAAAAGCGGCGCGAGACGAAGAGCGAGAAGGTCCAAGCGCAATTATTACGAATTCGGACCGTCGACTCGCATAATTATTGCTCCGGTGGTTCACGTCGGATCGAAATAAACGCCGAATGAGACAGGATGAAGGGGAAAGGAAGAGAGAGAGACGAGAACACAGAAGTACTCTCCCGAGCTCGCTCCTTTCCGACCAAATTATACCTATAAATGTTACGACGAATAATTTATGATTGCGCCGATCCTTGTACGTCTCTTCTCATCCGAGCTTTCTCCTCGTTTACTTTTAACAGCTAGTTCCAATTTTTTTCAACACTTTTTTCAACCACTCCTAAAGATCTCGATAATTCACCTTCGCTGAATGTACTATTTTTTTCATATCCCGGAAAACAATATTTATTTCATGAATATTAAAATACTTTTTGTACTGGGGAAAAATATATAATTCTTGAAGGCAGAGCTTCGTTGGATAAAAAGATCGGAGTGGCAAAAAAGTCGCTCTGCAAGGCCTATTTCATTCTCAATCAATTCGTAATATAATAACAAATATGGACGCAAGTATAAATAATAATCTAAACATTCTCGTGCAGGAGAAAAATGGGCATTAACATAATTGAACAATTTGAGGGAACACAATGTTTCCAGTAGCACCAACGTGACTTTTTAATCCGATATACAGGGTGCTTGGCGCATGGACCGACACATTTTTTTGGGGATTGGGGGGTCATTTGCTCATTTTTTCACTTAGACCCTATGTTCTAAGTGTCACGGTAATTGCAATATTATTTCTTTTCGTTTTTTTTAATTACCATCAATTTTGCCTTTAAGGGGTCTTCTCATTTTTTAGGCTAAAAAGGCTATTTTCATGAATTTTTTTGATAGGTTTATATTATAGATATTGATATAAAAGTTGTTACAATTAATAAATACACTATCGAAATACATTAAATTTTTTTATGTATTTATGCAACCCAAGCAAACTTTAAACACGTTTTTTCTCGAAATAAGGTTCTTCAACGGCTTGTTGATAAAGTCTTCGAAACTACTGAACCAATCCTTATGAAATTTTAATCACAAATTCTTTACAACTATAGATATAGCGCATATCGAGGATTTTTTTCAATTTTAATATTTGCTTTTTTGGCAAAAATGGTGAAAAAAACAGGTTGTTTTTTGTTTTATCGAAAAATGTCCGCCATTTTGTTATTTTGGCATATATCCATTATATGTGTTATTGTCATTTTTGCATATATCCATATAGCCATTAACATACTGAATCTAAAAGCGTTTGATTTTTTTTGTTTTGAACGATCGATCTCCGAGATTTCATCAACAGCGCAGACCTACCATTTGTCAGGACATTTTTTTAACTACCATTTTCGTCTATAAATAGTAACTTAAGTAGATAAAAAAATTTTAAACGTATTTCGAAAGTGTATTTATTAGGTGTAACAACTTTTATATCAATGTCTGTAATATAAACCTATCAAAAATAATCATGAAAATAGCCTTTTTTAGCGTCTAAAGTGAGAAGACCCCCGAAATCGTCATAACTTTTTTATTTGCCGTTGTAATAGCACGAAATAGCTTTCGTTGTATTCTGCAATGCATGTTCATTATAAATAAATCATTATTTGATACAATTGGTTTTAAAAAAGTGACTCTTGAGCTTCCAGTCTTAAAAATGTGCAAATGTATGAAAAATGTCAACTTCTCAATTCATTATGAAAAAAAACTTATTCTCTTTTTTTTTATCACATCGTGAATGATTTCTTTGAGATGTAGCATACCGTTGGAAAGGGTATGAACTAGGTAAATTTTTACAACAAACCTAAGTTCAAAATTGCTTTTAGTTTTTTTTATAAAGAATTTTGAAATTGACATTCTTCATACATTTACGCATTCTTAAAACTGTGAAAGCTCATGAGTTATTTTCTTGAAACCAATTGTATCAAATAGTGATTTATTTATAATAATCATACATTGCAGAATACAACAAAAGTTATTTCGTGCTATTACAACCACAAACAAAAAAGTCGACGATTTAAAGGCAAAATTTCGGGTAATTAAAAAAAACTTTAAAAAATCATATCTTAATTACCGTGACACTTAGGACATAGGGTCTAAGGGTGAAAAAAGTATCAAATAACCCTCACGGTCGCCCAAAAAATTGTGTCGGTCCATGCTCCAAACACCCTGTATATATCGTTAAATATATTATCAAAATTTTATTCAATCGTAATTTCGTACATTATTTTTATATTTCGACCTTAAAGTTGTGAAACGATTTTTTTTCCTCCACAACGGAATTTTTCCATGCGCCTGTAATTTCGACTTTCACGAATTGTACGTCTCGTTTTTTTTCCCGAGAACTTCTGTGCGGTCGATTATGTTTCGTTTGTCCATTTTATTCGCAACCAATGCATAATATAATTTAAAAAATAGACGCGATTATGAATAATAATCTAAAAATACTCGTACCCGAGAAAAATAGATATGAAAATAGTTGAACCATTTGAACGATGTTGAATTTTGCATCATTGTAACGCAACGGACATTAATTCATTTAACCGATAACATTTATTTTCGTCGATTCAAGCTACGAAAATCACTCGTACATTTTCAAGTACCCTCGTTAGAGAATTTGGGTGACCGTAAAAATAAAGAAATTTAAAAAATCGTTGCATTACAACGATGCAAAGTTCAACGTCATCAATTTGCTAATTCACCATATTTCGTTAAATATATTATCAAATTTGAATTCAATGGTAATTTCATACGTTATTTTTATATCCTCGCCTTTAAAGCTGCGAAACGTTTTTTTTTTCCTCGGCAACAGAATGTTTCAATGCGAGATTTTCCAGCGCCTGTAATTTCGACTTTCGTGAATTTTACGTCTCGTTTTTTTTCCACGAGAGCTCCTGTACGGTCGATTATGTTTTGCACAAGGGCATTTCGTATATTGCTCGTGAAAAAAAAAAGAAATAAAAAACCAAGAGTCTCTTTAGCTTCCGGTGGAATTTGCAGTCGAATATGAGAGGAGAGTGTATGTGGCGAGACTCGTGAACAGAGCGATTATTCTCGTTTCGAGGATCTCGTCCTTTTCCTCGATGCAGGCAAAAGTATATAGCCGTGACCTTTAACAGCCCCTGTTCGCATGCGATAGACCATTTTTTTTATTAATCCTTCAACACGATAAATAACTCTTTTTCGAAAATTAGCGAACCCCCCCCCCCAATGAGTTCCACTTTTCTCGATATATTCGTATGGCCAAAAAAGGCCTCATTAGCGTGTACCCAAGGGGGATGAAACTTCCATCGGTATCTTTTCTATTTTTATTTATTGTCGTCTTGTCTCGCGGAGGAGAAAGTTGAAAATAATAAAAAAAAAAACATTAAAAAAACGAACATGCAAAATTGGTCAAATTATCGAGCAGTAACGCGCCCATCGCGTGCCACAAAATTCTAATAATAACCGTACAAGATCGTGAAAGGTCCGGGCCAGACCAATCATTTCGGACACTGTCCTCTCGGCTCTTTGCGGCGAGCTTCGATCGTCGAATAATTAGGGAATAATGGACTCAGCGGGGACCGCGGGCGCGATCGAGTCAGTCTCGGAACAGAAACGAGATCGAGAAGCACGCGAGTGACTCGTTGGCGCGAGAGGCGTGGACGGAAGGGGGTGACCGAAGTTCAAGAGAGCACGATCAACATACTTCAATATTCATAAAGACCGACTCGCCTCGAACGGATCGTCAGTAGCTGGCAATTTTCTCGTCGCGCGTGACATTCAAATGACAGCTCGTGGGAAAATATTTGAAAAATAACAAATTATCGTCGAGCTTTTCAACGGCCAATTCCAATTGGGAATTTTTAATGGAGGGAGAGAGAGTATTCGAAAAAGTACGAGTGCTCGACACTCGAATGGCATTGAAGTTCCCTGCGTTGGAACGCAACGATCCTTTTGTTCATTTTTCATTTATTTATATCCAAATCCTTCTTTTTTCAAATTGAGGTCTTTCGACGATAACAATGCGTCAAAATGTTTCAGTGATTTTCCCGGCCAAAAAATATGTGAACGATTAAGAACACTTACTTTTTTTGAACGTCATTAAATGGCTTATTTTTGTGCAATTTTCTCTCTATTTTTCTGCAACTCGAAAATAAAGATATTAGTCATTCTAATTATGATGTTGAAGTTTGCGTCGTTGGAATGGAACAAAAATTAATTTTTTAGATTGTCGAACCATTTTTTGTCCGATTCGGGGTACAAAAATCGCTCAAACGTTTTCCAGGACCGTCATTAAAAATCTACAACATAAATTGGCAAGAAAATATGTTCGATATTAATGAGAATAAAAGAAGAGAAGAGAATTTTCGTTGCTTTCCAACGATGCAAACTTCACCACCATTTCTAATTATCCGAGTGTGTTTCCACCACCGGGCACTTTTATTCCGATAATTGCCTCGCGTCTTGTACTGGCCACGAGCCCGGCAACGAGGGTTCATTCGAGATATTGATCAGGTGAAGAACAAAGTATACGCGTGTAGTTTTTATTTGTCAAGTAGAATTGGCCGAAAAGTTATCGTTGAAACGAACATGTCGTCACAGAGTTTTTCGTAAGTACGAGATGATCGCGAGTACGAGACGAGCGAGGTTAACTGGAAGCGTAAATTTACATTCGTTGACTAGTCGTTAAACTATTATACTCTCCCGCCTCGTCAAGAGACTCGAAGGAATGTGACGCCCGCGGTGGATAACAATCTTCGTCGTGAAGCTTATCTTCGTTTTCTCTTATTTATCTTTATTAGCGGAACTCGCGAGAAAATGAGAAATTCTTCGTGATAGATACATTCGCCCGTTAAAGCGAATCATTGATTTTGACACGAAGCTCCGTTATTATCGAATGCTCGTGTATACGAGTATTGTTTATCCTTCCTCAAATAGAATATAATTTTTAAATAAATATATGATTATGATCATAATGTAATATATTATAATTATGATATGATGTGATATAGCATGGTTATATTATATTTTAATATATTATGATTATAATATAAACTAATATATTATAATTTTAAAATCATGTGATATATTATTTGTGTAATTTAATGTATTTTAATAATTATATATATATGTGTGTATATATATCTGAGGTATTCCACGAGAATCCGGTGGCCTTTCCTTGACCTCCGCCAATTCGATTTATTTTTCAAAATCTGATTCCATTGACTCCAAAAGATACCCTGCATTTTTTTTACATTTTACGAAACAACACTTAGTAGAAAAAAATGTTCTCCGAAAAAGGCGCCGCGATTTAAAAAACTGCGAAAATTACCAAAAATGCGTCATTATATGTAAAAATTTTCACGCTATCACCCGCAGTGGAAGTATGATTTTATCTGTGCTTTCTGAGCGGTTAACGTTTTGAAAAATCCAAAAAGTTGACTGCTAACTGTTCAAGGTCCATGATTGTGATTTAGTTATTCACAAATGGTCAAAAAAATCCATTGCGGGGATCAAAATATTTGAGTATCCGTCCGAAGTAAGCGGCTCTTGAATTTTCCGGATTTTTTTAACGTTTATCGCTCAGAAAGCACAGAAAAAATCATACTTCCACTGCGGGTGATAGCTTGAAAATGTTTACATATAATCACATATTTTTGGGAATTTTTTCAGATTTTTAAGTCGGGGCGTTTTTTTCGGAGAATTTTTTTTTGTTTGTCTAAAAGTTGTTTTAAAAAATATGAAAAAAATTCAGGGTGTCTGTTAGAGTAAATGAAATCAGATGAAAAAAAAAATAACTCTAATTGGCGGTGGTCAGGGAAAAAGTCCACCGGATTCACGTAGAATACCTCATATATATATATATATATATATATATATATATATATATATATATATATATATATATATATATATATATATATATATATATATATATATACAAGAAGATAATTTAATTCGTCAGATAAAAATGAATATTTGTTTTATTAGTTTTTCAAATAATCATTAAAATTGCAATAAAAATATAGACTCCACTTATCACGCGGTTTTCTTTTTAATAGACCTCGTACACAAATGTACAATAAGTTATCAGAATTTTTCGGTAAGCCCATACGTAGGAAAAATGGATATATACGTTGAACCACGCGGACTTGCCCGAGCCAGCATTAGCGCACCACCTTAAACCGATTCGAATATTCCGAACCGATGCGAAATCACGGCTCTTTCGAGTCCCGCCACGTTCGCGGTAAAAACAAATTCAAGCCGCGCAAAATCGTATTTCCCTTCTGTAGGGTTCCGAGAGCGCTGAGATATCGAGCTCGTCACGATTCACACCGGATCGATACCGATTTCCACGCGGAAACACCAGCCCCGAACACGAGCCCTTAATTCATCGGCGAGCCACATTTTCACAACGAAAAAAAAAGTAAAAAGTGCAGAAGAGCTTCGTCGTTTGACGTTTGTGCAGGCGCGAGTGGAAAGTTCATTCGGCGTCGTGACATTAACGGTGCTTATAGTATTTATACGAACGATAGCGTACAACTGTTGAGCGGAAAAGTGTAACGTAACGTTCGAAGGACAGCTCGCGATTTATATCGTCGTACTCGCGCGTCGGGAGAGGGGGAGAGACTGGTGTAGGCGCGACGAGTGTACGTGCAGAGGCTCGATGGAGACGGCACACAACGAGTACGAAAGACGCCGGCAGACTGGGCGTCGCGTCGGATGACGGCGCCAGCTGGCTCCTCCGGATCGCGTCCGTCGCGATTATACCCTCCGCTGACACGCGCCTCTTCGCCGAGGGGGGCACTCCCGCACCGGGGGGTTCGAACCAACACAAGGGGAGGGTCGCGTCTGAGGGGCATTTGTATTCGACTTGCGACACACGAAACTCGATACGAATTCCTAAGAAGCTTCTAAGCTCGGTGCAAAAAAAAAAAGCACACATTCGGTTCGAATAAAATGTTCCGAGTCGATATCGGTCGCGGCGAATCCTTCGCGGACACTCGCCTCGGCAAGGTCGGAAGCTTCAAGGGGCTATACCAGTGTGAACGCTGAAAATTTGGGTGATTTTCGAGAATTTTTTGGAAAAAAAGTACTCACATAAATATTTCGGAAAATTAAGAATAAATTTGGCTATCTTTGACCTATATTACATAATTTTTTCATATAAAAATATTGAGATCCAAGCGACTTATGCGCTGCCTTCGGAGGCGCCAAAAAAAAAGTTCCTCCACTGCTGACATGATTCCGGTCGATTGAGTAGCGGAAACCGAAAAAGGAAAGAAATGTCGTTAAACTGAAAGGTATTTCCTGTACAATGACGTAGGATTTTCGAAAAATATCAAAACCTAACAAAATGGCGTAGTTGTGAAAAAAAGTCTGTTTTCTTGCCTATAAAATGGCCGTTTTTTTCAATGCCAAATCGTCAATTTTCATCCAATCGAAAATATCCTACGTCATTGTAGAGTAAATATATTCAAGAGTACCCAGTTCAAATTTCAAGTCAATCGGACAATGGCTCTTTGAGTTATAATGTCAGCAAATTTGGGAAATCTCATTTCGAGAAAAACGCGTTTAAAGATTTAACTGTCGATTTTTGCAAGATAAAATTATATTTACCATAAAAACCGCTATTCAGCTATACCTGGCCCATACAATGGACCCCCTTTTCCTCGAATAATGCCTGCTGAGAGGCTAAAGCTTTTCACACTGGTATTGCCCCTTAATCTTAAATGAGGCCCGTACGCAAAGTCGAAAGCAGCTTTGCGGCAAAACGCCCTCTTCGATATTAGACAAGGCCGCGGTGTACTCTGCAATCTTTTTTACACCCTACACACTTTGGCACAGACGAATTTAACATAAAATGCTCACTTTCCCAAAAGTGAAAGTTTTCAATGATTCATTGCAATTCAATTTTTATACTTTGCGAATTTCAATTATGCTTTCATAGTGAGACGGGTTTAAGAAGCGGGGTTGAAATTCCAAACTTTTATTGATCAGAACGCTCAAAACTCCGAAAATATACTACCCGAAAGACCAAACTCCGAACGAATTTTACACGAAAGACCAAAACTCCAAAAATCTGAACACCGTCGAAATAATTCGGCTATGGAAGTTTTTAAAGTTTCAAAATTTTCAATAAATCGACGAATTATTTCAAGATTTTTTATTTATTAAGAAGTGATTTTACGTCGATTTTGAAATTTGTCTAGATAATGGTATACGTTCTCCATCATTTACAGTCAACTGTGTAGACTTTTGCTGGCATAATCTTGACGAACCTTGTAATTTCGGAACATTAAAATTAGGAATTTAAAACCGTCGGCGAATTCAAAGTTCGGAATTGCAACCTGGCCCTCATGTCAAGATCATGCCAGCGAAAGTCTACACAGTTGACTGTAAATGATGTAGAACGTATAACATTGTCTAGACAAATTTCAAAATCGACGCAAAATCACTTCTTAATAGAAAAAAAATCTTGAAATAATTCGTCGATGTATTGAAAATCTTGAAACTTTTAAAACTTCCATAGCCGAATTATTTTGACGGAGTTAAGATTTTTGGAGTTTTCGTCTTTCGTGTAAAATTCTTTCGGTGTTTTGAGCGTTCTGACCATTCCAAGTTCGGAATTTCAACCCGGCCCTATCTTGAATTTCGGAACATTAAAATTCATCACATTGGTTACCTGTACTAAAACGTCACGCTCGTGGATTGGATTCTAATCGGGATGCACCATTGGAATCCCATGTACGAATCCAATTTGAATCCATAAGGATTTTATGCTCTCCGAATTTTAATTATGCAAACGTATCAAGAAAGGTTTAGAGGATTTAAAAAATATATTTAATAATATATATTATTTAATATATATTTAATACATTTAATTATTTAATATATATAATGTATTAATATATATTATTTAATTATATTAAATATATTAATATAATATATATTTAATATATTTATCAATTTCAATCAAAACCGACTGAAGGGTTGTTAATAGCAGGTGGGTGAAGCACTATCCGGGTCAAATGGACCCAGTGTGTCAAAATCCTGGCCAAATACACGTGTGTCAATGAAGGGTTGAGTTATATTTATACCCGGGCAGAAATTGTCATATGGATCCAATTGGATTCCTTGTCCCCAGTTCCTGATAAGGATCCAACGGATCATCACATTGAATCCCTGTACTAAACCGTCGCGCTCGAGGATTGGATTCTAATCGGGATTCACCATTGGAATCCCATGTACGAACCAAATTTGAATCCTAAAGATTCTCACATTATCAAACCATATCCGATATGGTTCTTGATGGATCATATCGCATTATGCACGCTCAAGTTTCTAACCAAAATATATATAGATTTACAAAGTGAGCGGATCTTAGGAAAGCATAAATCTTATCTCAAAAAGTATAAGCTCATGAATCCTAGCGTACTAAATTGATAACAAACTCGTATATGTAGTTCAATCCTGACTTTGTCAATCATTACTGAGAATGGAGGCCCAACGTGCTAAAATTAGTACGAACTTTTAGTTTCCCGTTTTTTGGTGCCGAGGTTGAGTCATGGCAACACTAACTGCACTGAGTTTCAGATCATTCCATTTAGATGAGTAAATTGTTGACTTCGTCCAATGTTAGAAGTGTGCGTAGTAGAACCTATCCCTAAAAGAAGACTTGTTAATTGTATATTTTAGTAAAATAAGCTAAACTATCTCACAATATTGAGCAAAGAAACACTTTACGTTATGAAGTATAATATTGAGGTGTGATCACTAGAAGATTTTTGTCACTTTTTATGTTTCAAGTTTATAAGAGCTCTTTATATGTAGTATGAAGCTAAATAAATAGTTAAATTAACTTTTGCTTTCATTTTTAAGAACATATATACGCCTAACGTTCTAAAATTATAATTAACTTTTTTCACGTGATATGGTTCAAAATGTTATATATAAGCATAAAAAAAGCAAATATCACTTTTCAAAACTTCACATATTCGAAAAATAAGAAAACGTCTATTGGGACTGAATCACTACCTCGAATATGTGCTATGATTAGCACAATCGGTCGTTAGATTTACATATAGTACAAAAGGTCGAGACTCACGACGTTAAACCTCAAAAAAGTATATCTCAAAAATCGATTTAAATGACATCACTGAAAATCCACTTCAATTATCATTTGTTAATTATTTATCCGCACTTTGGCATCATATCATCACACACGTAAACGATCACGAAACCCCCGTGCTCACACCCCGTGCTGAAATTGTCATAGGGATCCAATTGGATCCCCATACTTGTCCCCCTTCCCGATAAGGATCCAATGGGTCATCGAATTGGATCACTATACTAAAACGTCACACTGGTACATTGGATTCTATTGGGATTCTCCATTAGAAACCAAGGCACGAATCCAATTTGGATCCTAAAGGATTCCCACATTATCGAACGAAATCCTATACTATTCCTGATGGATCCCATCGCATTGTGTACGTGCAATCGTCTAAACAAAATATGTAGATATAAAGAATGCGTCGATTTTGAAAAAGTAGAAATCTTATCGTAAAAAAGTATAAAACGTGTAAAAAATATATCTAAAAAATCAATTTGAATCACATAACTAAAAATCCACTGTGATTATCTTTGTTAATTGTTTCACTGCACTCTGACTGAATATTACCACACACGTACACGCTCACGAAGCGTGCTGGTTATGTTTCTACACATCGAGTTTTTTCTCGTGGCTTTTCACATCTATTGGATTCGAACGTGGTAAGAATTCTCAAACGGCGTTAATCTGGGAACAGTGCAGATTCCAATTGGATCCCAATGAGGACTCCCTATGTGCGGGGTGCCCCTGACAAATCCCGACGAAGATGTGGGTGGATTTTGGGACCCCCCAATAAGTTTGTGCTTGGATCACCACGGGATATTTTTTTGGGGCATCCAACAAATTTCGATCGGGAATTTCGAATAAAAAATGTCAACATACGTGCTCCCCAACAAGTTTCGGCACGAACAGCAGTAATTAGTAATTAGACAGCAATGACTAATTAGGCAGTAATTACTAATTATACAGTAATGAGTAATTATGCAGCAATTACTAATTATGCAGTAATTAGTAGTTATGCAGTAATGCCAAATTAGGCAGTAATTAGTAATTATGCAGTAATTAGTAATTAGGCTAATTGGTTGTGACCAGTTTCGAGTCTTCCGAGGTAAGATGCACCGACT
The DNA here is from genome assembly GCA_963210295.1 of Ophion ellenae. Lineage (NCBI taxonomy): Eukaryota > Metazoa > Arthropoda > Insecta > Hymenoptera > Ichneumonidae > Ophion > Ophion ellenae. The sequence continues at coordinate 22,403,458 of OY723394.1, forward strand.
TTTCAAAATCAACTACGGACCATGATATTTGACAGCTCGACTGTTGATTCGCAGTCGGATTCACCTTCGAATGCATCATCCACCCTCTCACACCCTACGTCTTTGTTCCTCGATGATTCCACCGAAAAAAACCGAGCAAAAAATATCTCAGTCTTCGCGAAAAAGTTTATCCTCTCAAGAGACACGTACGAGAAGGGATAAAGCAACAAAAAAAGAAGATTTCTCGTTTGTCCGAATTAAGAGGGGTTTCTTTCCCCGAGAAAAATCACTCGCACGAGAGCAAAAAATTGAGAACGCGCGCCAAGAGCGAATTATTCGTACACGCCTGGTAGCGCCGGGTAATCCCCGAGGCGTTGATGAATAGACCTTTGCCTCGTTGTGTGAACTCTTGCTCCGTATTTATTCCATTTCGTACAGTCGTTGCGACCATGACTTTAATCGTTTGCTCAAGGATTTGAAAAATTGTGTGCACGAGTGTACACCGTCGAGAGACGAGCAATTTAATCCTAGAAGTACACACGCGCTTTTTTTGCACCTAAGGATTTTAGAGCTCTCCCTTGGACGAGAATCAATATTTTTTTAATCCTCGAATGACAAAAACAAAAGTTAAATCTTCGTTCCACTTTTTCCACGTCGATGCAAAAAAAAATGAAAAAAAGGCACGTTTGACGTTTCCAATCTCTCGAGCAAATGACACAAGTTTAATGATCGAGGAACAGTACGCGGGGAATATAGCAAGGATCAAGCCCCTATCTCACAATCGAGATTCGTAGAAGAAGCACATTCACCTCTTTTTTCCATTCGGCCTGGAACTTGATCGCGTCTTATGGAAAAAAAAGAGTAAGAAAAAAGAAACTATACATAGATCTGCGCGCACACACGTACGGAATATGCGGGCGATATTTGTCACTCCATCCGAGGCCCTCTTTGCCTCGGTTGCTCTCGTCATCTGCTTTTTATTTTTCCGAGGTCAGATCGATACCCTTGGGGGCAGGGGGCGGCGGAGAAAAAGTGCCACGAATCGAGACTCGCGGCCTTCAACGTGGACGAAAAAGCGCGAAACGCGAGCGGACCTTAAGGGGCATGAGGTCGGGGGAACGAAACCCCAAGAACTCTGAGGAATAACGATGATAAAAATAATCATACGAAAAACACACACGCACATACACACACGAAACGTAAATGTATGAGCGACATTTTGGGGAAAAAAACCTGGATGTGCTCCTCCACCTCGCTGCTCAGCCACCACATCCCGAGGGTTGTTTATTCGTTTATTCCTATACGACCTTCTTGCGATTAGCGATGGATCTGTATTTTTTTCTCGTTTGTGCCATTTTGCCGAATTTCCGATGAAACGATTGGAACTCAAAAGGAACATCCCTTAACGGGAGGGTAGGGGTTTCAGCGTGAAAAAAAACACTTTTTGCGATTTTTTCATCTATATGGATAGAGTACATTTATTGAAACCTTTTGTACATTGTTAAGTGTCATTTCAAGAACATTCCGTGAAATTTGTACGCGAAAATATCCACAAACAAGCCGGTGACAAAGCTTTTCCAAGAACGCTATTGGAAAAACTTGAGTTGGGGTGTTCACTGCATCTCAACTAGAAATTATTTGAAATCAAGTACCATTAAGGCAATCCTCTAGTTTCTCGGGTCGAAAAAATCGATTTTTTTTCATAAATCACATCTACAACATGTGTAGAAAATGTGTGCCAAAGGATTTTTCGATATTCGGAGTGGTTCACAAGTTACGGCCCTGGAACGGAGCAGGTATACGGAGCGCGCGCCGGAACCGCGAACTTTCAAACGCGTTTTTCTCGAAACACCATTTTTCGAAACAGTGACCACGACATTTCAGAAACTACTGCTCCGATCTTGTTCAAATTTATACAGCATCTTTAATATGTTATAAGCCAGCGGTTGAACTAGGATTATCATGATTGGTTCGATAGTTTTTTTTTGTACGAGCGAAAAACTTAAGAAAAAATAGAATGTAATTTTCTAAAGTGCATAAAAAAGTCAATTTTTGTAATTTAGAATTCACTCTAGTTCAATCGCTAGTCTTAAATATGAAGATTGAAATGCCGTTTGGTTTTTTGATTTCAGATAAGCAGAACAGCCGCAATCTTGGTCACCGTCAAGCACCTCTTTTACTTGATGTCTTCCTGTCGGCCACTATAACGTTTATTCTATTATGTATTTTGACTTCAAAAAATTTGTAAAGCTTATTTAAATGTTAATAAAGATTATGCAAAAACAATGAGATTGATTATTTCGATGCTTTGCCCGTAAAAAATTATTGAAAAAGCCGTAAAAAAACAGTCGAGAAACTAGAGGACCGCGTTAAAATGTTGTCACAGTATCATCAGATCCTCCCCCCAACGGCCTTTGATTTTTTTTTCCATTTCTAAATTTTTTGTGGTCATGTAAAGTGAAAAGTGCTATTTTTCACGAAAAATTCCGCCATTTTGGGGGTGGAAAACCACCTCAATGTAAAAAAAAATCTCAAACTAACCGTGAAGTATTTTATATGTGGCAAGTGTGTACCAAGTTTGAAATAAATCGGTCATGTAGGTGTCAAATGGCAGTGAACACGGACTTAGAAAAAGTGGTTTCGAGAAAAACGCGTTTGAAGTTTAGGGAAGTCGGAGCTACAGTGTTAGAGGAGCGGGATTAAATAGTCAATAACTTCGAGAGTTTTGCTCTAATTGACTTGAAATTTTGGGATTATATTCTTGAAATGTTTAACTATAAGAAAAGACAAAAAAATCGATTTTTCAATAGTGCAAACTCCTACCCTCCCCTTAAGGCGTTGGGCCACAGTGACGGGTATAAAATCATGTGCGAAGTTAACAATTTTTTTTCGTATGAATAAGTGATCCGCTCATAAAATTAATTACACATTTGTTTAGTATGAATATCAAGCTGTTAGAATTTTTTTTCCGATGTACAAAACGGCCGACTACTAGTACTTTCTTCTGTTATCTTTTTTTTAGGCGCTCCGCAGCGTGACATTTAGCATTCGCAATTTTTTACCTAGAACAAAAAACAAAAATTCTCGTCAACCTACATTAGAATACCTAGAGAACCACGTACCGAATTTAAAAAATGTTGTTTTATTCAATAGTTGTAGGCATTTGAACTCAAGAAATAGATTTTCAGTGAAGAACTCCGTTAAAACTGCTCGTAAACTGCTCATAAAATGAAAAGTTTTCGATTAATCAGAAATTCCGTACGTACTTCTCTGCGAAATGCAATTAGGAACATAACTTTTAAATTTGAAGTAAATCCAGTGAAAATTGTTGAAGTTATTTGTCACGCCAATTGGAAAAAAGCAGTTTCGAGAAGTTTCGAGTAGTCGGCCATTTTGTACATCGAAAAAAATATATATATATATTTTTTTTCTAACAGCATGATAAGCATACTAAATAGATGCGTAATTAATTTTATGAATGAATCACTTTTTCATACGAAAAAAAATTGTTAAAATCACACATGATTTTATACCCGTTAATGTGGCCTAAGGCCTTAAATGCGTTCCTTGTCAGTGAAAAGTGATTTTCCACAGTTTCCCTGTCCCTTGAAAACGCGATACAGCAGTGCAGTGGGAACCACCGTGGCCTACGAATAAAAGGAATGAGGTCGTGAAAGTCTGAAGGAACTTTGGACGTGAAATATATATTTTTTTAAATGAACAACTTCCCTCGACCCCGAATCGATCTCGAGATGTCTCGAGAACTGTATTACATTTTCAAATGAACAACGAAGACGTAACGAAAGATCGAATGGATTTTGTTCATTCCATTGTCGTCGTAATATCTTTTGTCACGGGGCAGAGCTTTCGTCGATGTCGTCGATAAAGTTTTTTTTCGTCCCTTTTTTCAGACTCGAACATATTGGCAATATCGTCAAGTCGACGGGGTACATATAGCTGAATGGTCGAAGCTCGACTGCTGGCTCTGAGAGAATTGACACACAGTGGATAAACACAAACCTTCAGACGGCAGGGGTGACTGCGAACCACCTGGATAAATAATACATCGAGTATGGAGAAGAAAAAAAAGGAGAAAAATGTGGGAGTAACGGTAGTCGTCTCGGTGGTGGCTCTCCATGGTGTCTGTCGCACGTCCAATGTGAAACGTTATCACACCCGCTCCTAACCCCATTCACGTACGACTGCTCGCGACATATGCAAAAATTGGATCTTTTCATGCAAACGAAATATCCCGAGGTAAACGGCCCGATACCATTCGCCCCGATAAATAGAAAATAACTAGCCCCCCCCCCCCCCCCCCCCCCCCCCCCTCAAGATCGGAAATATTACGGGGTAAATCAATATAGTTTAAATTTTCGAAAAATCGATTTCTTTTTTATTTTATTTTCGTAATGTATAATACATATACTTCAGTACACACACAGAACATTTCTTGTCAATCCGGCGAATATTTTCGAAGTTATACGCACATTTGTAATGACGTGTCAGAGCGTTCGAAAGTGCTTTTGAAACTTTAAACCCGTTTTTCTCAAAACTGTGTGGTTTAAGGTAGTACCTCCACAGAAGAGTTGAATTAAGAGATTGTTGAAATTTGACATATACGTTATTTAATACATTATCCAAACATCTGTGCAATTTGAATAAGTTTGACCACCCCAAACCTGAGATATTTACACTTAAAGTTGGCTTGGTTTACACGTAACAAATGCGTTATGATGGGCAAACAGAGCATGATTAATTCTACCGTCAAAACTAAAATTAAGAAATTAATAAAAAACGAGGATAAGCTACAGTAAGATATCACGAATAATGTGAAAAAAAATGAGAATGATTCACCATCTAGTTTCCAAGATATAACCATGAGAAGCCCTCACAATTTTGGTGCAAAGCCTGGCAAAGCCTGGAAAAAAGAACAATTCGGGCAAAGCCTGGACAGTCCCGGCAAAAAGTTTACTGACACTGGTCGATCAAAAACACTACAAAATATATTTTACGGCAATAAATGATATCCATCGTATTATCTACTAGTACCGAGTCAATATTGCGTAGTTTTTAATTTTATTCATTACTAATTAACCCAATTATCAATCTTTTAAACATGAACATGGTATGTAAACTTTTGGTTGAGATTTTCGCAGAGGAACTACCTTAAAGTCGGTAAGCAAGATTCCTCGGAAACTGCTGAGCTGATCAGTCTCAAATTTTAACACAATTTTTACAAGTATATTCTTTAGTAATTAATCGAAGGTTTCTTCTCACCGATAAATATTTTTCATTTTATGAACAATTTGAGGCCTACATTTTTGTCAAAAAACGATTTTTTTCAGAAGTCGCCATTTTGTCAAAAATGATTGTTTTGCTTATTCCTTCGATCAATTACAAGACAATCCATTATATTAACGAAACATTTTTGGTTTTTTCATTTTAGATGATCCAGTTCAGAAATATCGTGCTCACCGCAAGAGGCCTTTTTTAGAGGTGCTCCCGGAGATCAGCTATAGCAGCATTCAAAATAATTATTTTTACAAATAAAAAATGTTAAATTATAGTTAAAAGTTACCATAATACGTGTACAAATTTTTACGTTAATAGATTTAAAGATCTTCTCAAGAAAAATTCTCGAAAAATCGATCTTTTAGGGCCTACTGACTGTATATAACCCCCCGAGTGGGATATTGTGCTTGCGACGATTAATGTTTGGGCGGGAGGACACCACTGTGACGGGTCAAAAAATCGATTTTGCATTTTCTCAAAGAATATAGATTAGGGTGGCACTAATTTGAGCTCTTTTTCCGCCTTCTCACCATCCAATTATGCCAGCAGTCAAAAAATATTTAAGGTTCGCTCAAGCCTCCCAAAGATCGAATTTTCATTAAAAACTGGATTTTTTCGTCCATTTATCACCCATGAATTTTACGCGTTATAATTTTTTAATTAACCTCGCGAAAGCTCTAGCCGGTCAATGAATATTTAGTAGTCGCTCAAGAGCTTCGAAAATTTCTAATTTTGTTTACTCTTCTCACTCATAAATGTGACGCTTTGTAAAATGTTCAAACTAATTAATCTTTTTTTTTTAGAAACAGATTTGTCAAATTTTCCTTACACTTCTAACCCAATAACTATAATTTTTCACTCATAAAAGAATTCTTTAAAGCTCTTGTCCGTAAATAAAATTATAGGACGTTTTATTCGTAAAACTGAAATGGCAGCTGTTTTCCGCGCATCGCAATACTACATAATAACACATACCGTCTAATTGGTGATTGTTACAAATTATTATAATAAATTATTCAGAAAATGCAACACCTCGCTGTTTATATTGTTTTCATGCTAAGAGGAATTATAGTTCATGCGAGATTTATTTGTTGGCGGAAATGGTAAATTTGGAAACCTTGAGCGACCACTAAATATTCATTGGCTGGCTAGAGCTTTCGCGAGGTTAATTTAAACATTATAACGCGTAAAATTCCTGGTTGAGAAGTGTACAAAAAAAAACGATTTCTTAATGAAAATTTGAAGTTTTGGGAGGCTTGGGCGACCTCTAAATATTTTTGGACCGCTCGCAGCTTCGGTGACAATTTTTTTTTTCTTTAAAGAAGATAATTGGATGGTGCAAAAAAGGAAAAAAAATAGAGCTCACATTTGTGCCGCCCAATACATATTGAAGAACATGTGAAAAAAAGTCAAGTTAAAATATGAAAAATTGACCAAGTTACAGACGATATAATGAGAGCAGCTAGTGCAACGATTCACGTATACTAAAACTTTCAGTTGCGTTTTTCTCTACACGAGTTTTCGCCACCTAGCCGGAATCATAACTCTAGCTATAATTGCCCGATGTCCAATTTTAAAAAATCAAAATTTCCCCAATTGCAGTAGCTATCGTCGTACGTAGCCGTTTGTTTTTAATTCCGTATTTTTTCGTTTTAATTCCGTAAAATTTCGCCAAAATTACACTTTTTTTCAACAGCCGCGATTTTGTGATTTTTTATTTTTTCGAAAAGCGGCTTCATACAACGAGAACTACATTTATATAGATAAAAAAAACTATTTTGTTTTCATTTTTCAGACCAACCATTGTTAATTTATCGATCCAGCCACCGGGCGACATTTTTTATGCAAAGGCTCTATTATACTTCAATAACGTGGGTAATATTTGATAATTTAAAATGAAAATTTACACGAAATAAGTTCAATGTATGCTTAATAACATACATTTTTTCCAGATCCCAAATAAATAATCTAGTAGACGAAAAAATATCGGAAAAATGATCATTTACCGGCCCGTCACAGTCCGCCCTCAAGCTCGAGGACAAAATCGATTTTCTTTCATTAAGGTTTATGGTAAATGGTCTCGCGATCGAAATCGAGCGTTTCTCCTCAGTGCGTGGGGGGATCGTGGCCGTTTTGGCGTCGTCTGGTCTGCGCTACGATGAAGCCGGTGGTGTCTCGCTGTGACGCTCGACATTGGCGAATGCGATGAATCGTCGTCGCGGATTGTTCGACCATCGTCTACGAGCACCGACGGCGACGCGTCCGGAGCTACCCACTCGCCCAACTGGGTCAAGTTCGGGAAACACTTTCTCGCCGCGGAGCTTGATCTTCGTGTCTCGTAATATCGATACGACTGCACTTTTGCGCGTAACTGACAGATACCGTGCTTCAAAATTCGTTAAAGTTCAGAGAGGTGATGAAGGACTGTACTTTACGGCAATATTGTGGTCCAGAAATTTGAAAAAATCGTTTTTTTTTTTTAAATAAACGTTTTATTATTCTACAGGCTTCTATCAGATTTTTTTTAGCAAATATTTTATTATTCTACAATATTCTATTTTTGAATAATGATGTTGAAGTTTGCGTCGATGAAGTGCAACGAAATTTCGTTTTTCGTTTTCTTTTTTGACTTTCATTATCAACCAAAGTGTTGTCCTGTAAATTTAAAATGTAGTTTATGATGGGGATTCTAAAAAAAAGTTTGAGTGATTCTCGTGACCGTAATTTACCTCAAGAGTACGGACTGTTAAATTTTCGTTGGGTCCCAACGATGCAAACTTCAATATCATTCTGAATACGTCTGTGAAAAATGTTTGGAGGTACTCATAAAATTGTCCGAGTTATGGAAATTGTAAGGAGTACGCTCGGCGAGCACGATCGGGAACTTGAAACGCGTTTTTTTTTCGAAATTGTGTCTGTGAAATCGTCAACCGACGTATTTCGATAACCAATCGGCCGATTGAGCTCACAGATTTAGCATATACCTTTAGTAGACTGTTTTTTAACGTTGGTAGTAGAATTACCACAATTTTTTTTATCATATGCCGTAAAATGGTCAAAAAGTCGGAAAAATTGATAATCAAAGTTGAACATGCTGTCATTTTGTAAACATTTTTTTCCACTGCATCTGGTACAAAACGTCACAGACTCATACAGATTGAAAATATGTTTGGTTTTTTTTGCTTCACGTTGTAAACAAACGTACAAAACGACATAATAATTTTTGTTTATTCGTACATATCCTCGAAGGATCAATGAACATGTGTAAACAATTTCGGCAGGAAATATGGAACAGATTAACAGTTATTGCATTTCAAATATCACCTTCAAAACAGCGCACTAGACACCAGTACAAGAGAATCTCAAATTCAAATTAATCTATCTCATATTCGCGACTGAAATTTTATCCGCATTTGATTTTTCAACTATATTATTCTCATTATTATTATTATTCTACATTATCCAATTCTGTCTAGTTTGTTTTTTCACATATAACTATTATATATATATATATATATATATATATATATCAGCGGTTCTCAAACTTTTTTGGCGACGTAACCCTTTTGACACACTAAATATTTTACGCGGCCCTAAAATTATCAAAACCTGGTTTTATGTTTATTTTTTAATGAAAATCGGGGATAGTACGATATCCGGGGCGCTAAGTCACGACCGCTGATTCGCGATATTTGAACAAAAATAATGAGAATTTCAAAAACCAAAAATTGTGCCGTTTTGGTTTCGGTAAGGGATTATGAGCGCTTTTAGCGGTAATTTCAAATACGCCAAAATTCAACGACTGTTTTTGGCTCGGGTGCAAAATCTTTATTTTATTGCAAATAATGGAAATTGACCGGGCGAGCTTCAAAAAGTATTTGTTTGTTTGGGTTTGTTTAGTGGTATCATATAAATACCACTAAACGTAGTATTTATATGATTTTCAACATAAATTCCAATATTATAATGCTTTATTTATCCATATTCTCTGTTTATTTATAACAATAAAAATTGTTCCATAGAATTACTACACCAAACTACTAAACAGTGTATTTTACATAAACTTAGAGCCTTACAAGTCCAAAGAGGAATGAACCACTTCTAATCTCTCTTCGGACTCCTAGCGATTAAAGGTACTACTTTACTCTCTGCCTAAACGCACTTATAAGCAAGGAAAACATTGTGGTGGTATTTAAAATACATTTTTGGCTTCTGAGACACTGTTGAAACTATAAATTTCCAAGTTACTTTGACTGATGTTGCTTAAAATTTTCAAATTCGAAAAAAAAAAGTTTTTTTCGAAACCTCCAAAAAAATTCTAATTTGAACGCAAAATAAGCGAAATATTAACTTTTACCACTCTTCATATTTTGTTTATTTTGACTCTATAACCCTAAATTCACCGTCAAATCTTGGCGCCCCGGATATCGTACTCTTGCCGAAAAATAGCACAAAAATGGGTACTTTACACAACAATGTATTAATTCCACTGTAAATTGATGAAATTATAGATTATTTTGTAATTTGTGTTATAAAAAATAACGCACCTGGTTATGCTGGAACGAAATATTTTCATTTCGGCAATTCATATTATTATTATTATTGCAATCAATATAATAATGTAATGTTTAAATAATAAAAGATGTTGTGAACAATGATAATAATACCTCGCCGGAAAGTTTTCGAAGTTAGAATTTCTATGATATCTCTGCGACTACTTTAACATCCGTAAGTACCATTTTTCTGTCCAATTCGTTTGCCGGATCCACTCGCACTCACTCTGTTTCCTCAGGCGAGCGGAGTACTCGGCCAAGCTCTCGACTAACCCAACTAACATCAATACCTCTTCCCTTATCCGGTCTTTCCTCTCGTCCGTCCAGCTCGACCACGGAGAGTTCTTTTATGGGAGTATAAGCACAGAGATTAAGGGGGACCCGAGACCGCGGATGTTGCTACACACGAGTAACAAGTTCCAATAACTCGATTTCAGCAACTCCTGCATCAGCTCCATGACGAGGCGTACAACTTGCTTCCACTTTCCGAGCATGGAAACCATCCGCCTGGGCGATCGCATCGGTGAACACTTCGAATATTACAATTCGAGCGAACCGAAATAACATCGAAGATTGGAAAAGTAAGTATAGTCCACCGTGGAAAGAAGACATGATCTTCCGATAACCGAAAATGCACAGGCGTACATCTCTCGTTCTGCAAAAGCCCTCCACCCCCCTGATAAATTCTACCGCGAACGGAAAAATTCGATTTCTTAGCGAAGTGTGGACTTGCGATAATGGACGAGGAAACTTTCGAGAGCGCGGAATTCATTTGGGTTTATTTGGGATGTTCAATAAGTGTACCCTGTACTTCGTGAAAATTAATGCTTTATTTTTGAAAATTATTCCTAATCCCTGCAAACGTTTCGAAACTGTTGTGTGATCCACGCCTAATGATTATGCAAGTTCATTTTGCGTCTGACATGAGTCTCCATGAAATAATGCCTCCAATTCAACACATCAAAATCATAATTAAAAAAAATAAAGTAGTGCAGTCACATTTCCCGCAAATACTCTTTTGGGCAAGAAATTTCCCCCATGGAAATTTATGTATGTAAAATATATGCAGAAAATATATGCTACATATATATATATCGGTCGCATATATAGTGACGAAAAATAGAATAATACGTATATATTCAGTATATATGCACCAAATATATGACGCATATATGACCCATATATTTTCGATATATTTTTCTGACCAAAACATATATACTACGTATAAACACTATATATGATGCATATATGAGGCATATACGACGCATATATTTTCAATATACTTTCAATCTATTTATTTGTCAGAAAAACATATCAAAAATGTATGCGTCATATATGACTCATATATGTGTCATTTATGCGTCATATATGACGCATACATTTTTGATACATATTCCTGACAAAAAATATATGCTGTGTATAAACACTATTACAGTTAAACTTAATAAAACTTAAAATTTAAACTTAAAAAAACTTAACTTACAGTTAAAGTACGCTATTACATATAAACACTATATACAGATATGCTACGCATATCTGTATATATGTGGCATATATGTACCATTTATGCAGTATATATGTGGTATGTACGCAGTGTGTATGCAACATATATGCTAAATATATGTGGTATATATGCAGGGTAAATGCTACATATATCATTGATGTATGATACATTGATATACAGTAATACCACGCATATACATCTCATATATAAAAACGTTACGAAAATTAGAATTTGACACATATATGCAACATATATCTTCAATATATGGCATACATTTCACATATATTACAATTATTAATAAAATAAATTTGCAGTATATTTTTGCGTATATAAATTTCCATGGGGGTTGACATGTTTAACACTATGAAGAAAAAAAACGTTGTTTGCACTTCGGCGAAATGACATACACTGAATGTCAAGCTTGCTTATAGTACTTCTTTATAGATGCGTTACCATCTTAAAGCGGGACAAACTTTTACAAAAATAAAAAAATCGATTTCTTTTTTTTTAACGATAAAACTATATATGTAGAATGTTTTCCCAAAGTTTCAAAGCGAAATTCGAAAAACTTCAAACGTTACAGCCCGTTAACGCTGTGCCTCATTGCTCGGATTCGGAGCAGGCGTGAACTTCAAACGCGTTTCACTTTCGCGATTACTCAAAAACTATTAAGCCGATTAATTTAAAACTTGGTAGAAATATTGATAATATCGGTACCTTCTACTTGACGATAATTGTTTTTGAAAAATTGTAAAAAAACGACTTTTTTAATCCACATTTTACAGTAGTGTTGCGTGAAATGTTGATTTTTTTTGGAAATGCGTTTCATTCTTTTTAATTTCCATTTTCTTCATTTGAATTACCGTCACATAAAAACTGAAAAAATGTTTAAACTTTTTTGCAAATCAGAGTGTACGGGAAGCTAGACAGCACGTCGATTCGCAACTCGCGCGGCGACCTTGCTTTAACACTTTGCCACAGCTCCGCCATTGTGATGATTAATTAATTAAAAAAAAATTATTTTGTATACTTAAACATACTATTAAAGTATACCTGAAGTTTGATAATTGTACAATTATTATTTCTTACTTTAAAAAGTCCCTCAATATTGCTTATTTTTTCCTGTCTAAATGTATATCCTACCTTAAACTGAGGGAACTTATTCAACGTCCTAATAAAATAGTGATCGTATTAATATTTACATTTAATAAATAATAAATTAGCAATGGACGAATTAAATTTCGTCGACGAATTTGCCATTGCAACATCTCGTTGTAGACGTTGGACTTGGTACGAGGAAGCTTTCGAGAGCGCGGAATCCGTTTGGGTTTGTTTGGGTGGAGCTAAAATAACGATCGCATTAATATTAACATTTAATAAATAATATATTAACAGTGGACGAATGAAATTTCGTCGACGAATTTCTCATTGGAGAATCTCGTTGCAGACGTTGCACTCGGTACGATGACGATGCTGTTGGCTTGATAAATCATTGAGAGACCGCACGAGAGCGTTGCGAGCTTGACGAGAGAGCTTTTCCGATTTTTTACTTCTTCGTTTTCGCTCTTTTATCCTTGCAAAGTTCACTCTCGCGCGACGGATAAGAGAGTAGAAGGGATAAGACGGACTGGTTTCTTATTCGATTAAAAGTTTTCGAATCTCGCGAGAGGAATTGAGTGACGAGCGTGCGGCCAAGCGACACAACGACTCGCCAAGCCTCGTGGGAAGCGAGAAAATAGCGACTTCGAGAGGAACGCGACAAGGCCGCACGAGGCTGACAGATAATAGAAGAAACGTAGGAAGCGAAGTTGGAAGGCCGTAAAGAATTAACACGCCCGTTGCAAATCGAGCGAAATTACGTGCATGTGAACATTTGTCACGTCATCCTCTGAAATGATGTCGAACGACGTTGCAGCACATGGAAAAAAGTCTCAAGAACGTGCGAAATCATTTATGGCCATACCCATCCAGGTATTTGTTGGGGAGTCGTCAAATCCTACCACATCCATAGCAGAATTTACTGTGGATTTTCAGTGATGTGGTTCAAATCGATTTTTAAGATATACTTTTTAAGGGGCTATACCAGTGTGATACTTTCAAAAAATCGATTTTTTTTGGGTGCCTTCTTCGACCGTTTATACTTTCAAGAATATGAGTTGAGATTTTTATACTTTCAAGAATATCAAGTGAGATTTTTCAAATTTGCTGACATTGTAACTCAAAGAGCAATTATCCGATTGACTTGAAATTTGGACTGAGTACTCTTGAATATATTTACTCTACAATGACGTAGGATATTTTTGATTGGATGAAAATTGACGATTTGGCATAGAAAAAAACGACCATTTTATAGGCAAAAGAACAGACTTTTTTCATAACTACGCCATTTTGTTAGATTTTAATATTTTTCGAAAACCCTACGTCATTGTACAGGAAATACCTTCCAGTTCAACGACATTTTTTCCTTTTTCGGTTTCAGCTACTCAATCGGCCGGAATCATGTCAGCAGTGGAGGAACTTTTTTTTGACACCTCCGAAGGCAGCGCATAAGTCGCTTGGATCTCAATATTTTTCTATGAAAAAATTATGTATTATAGGTAAAATATAGCCAAATATATTTTTTAATTTTCCGAAAAATTCAATTGAGTACTTTTCTTCCAAAAAAATCGCGAAAATCACCCAAATTTTCAGCGTTCAGACTGGTATAGCCCCTTAAAGCATATGCATAACCTTGGAATTTAAAAAAATCAATTTTTTGTTTATTTTATGTTCTTATTGCGTAGAGTCTTGACTTTGATTTGGTTCAAAGATTGTGTAAAAATTCCAAAAATTGACCGGGTTATGACGATTTTAGTGGAGCAGGTCAGAATGTCCCATTGCGTCTCGGCTCTAGCACTGTGCGGTGCATTATACGGTTTCTAAGGGCATTGATATGACTTTGTCCAATCCGGCTGTTTGTTGTTGTACGGTGCAGGAATTGCAGGTTGAAGGCACGAAAAATAATTGTGATTTCATCTCAAGCAAGTAGTCCATACACCAAGGCATTATCTTACGATTAAATTTTTCAAATAACAATTGGGACGAAAGAGTGCATTACATAGGGAGAAATTTTAAATAAAAGGTGTTTAATTTATTTACTAGCTCTATTAGTAATGGAGATATGAGCGACGAAAATTAATCGCATCACCTCTCACTCAACGTTTCGTCCCTTTCACTTGTCGTTCGTCTTTCTCATAAAAACGTTCCTTTTCTCATATCTCCATTACTAATGGAGCTAGCGAAAAAAAATCTGATATTTTTCATTGTCAATTAAAAAAGAAACATCTTTTATGTCAAATTTTTTTCTACAAAATGCACTTTTTCGTCACAATCGTCATTATAACAATTAAATTGTTTATAAGGGAAAAAACGATTCTAGAACAAAACAAATGTCCTATTCGTATTGCCCGTACCCGAAACCATAAAGAACCACCGAAGATATTGAGCAGACCTAAACATTTATACGAAAATGGCAGCGGAAAAAGTGGATTTAGTACGTTTTCTTTTGCGTTTGTCCCGAAAGTATACTTTGCAATTTGGCGTACGTCATATCTGAAAATCTAATCGTCCGATTCACTTCAAATTTGGATTAGACATATTTTATAACATATTCAATCGACTGACCGGATGATGGTTTCATATGTTCGTCCGTTTGTTAATAATAAAATTGTAAAGTCGTTATTTCTTGTCAAAAATCGACCTTTTCTTTAAAAACCGTCCAATAAATGCAATTTTTTAAATTTCGAAAATGCATCTGGTGAGTCTGTAGCTTTAATATTGTACTAAAAGTATATTTTTCCATTTTTGACTTTAGATCAATCCACTCACCGGAATCATGTACGCGACCGAGCCGTGCGAAGGCTACATCCCTGAGATTAAATAATAATGATTACGTTGTTTCTATATATTTTGCAATTAAAACGGTGACATGTCGAGGCTACGTATTGTCTGTGTGCAAAAGATCGACCCCATCATTCCAATACCCGAGACGAAAAAAAATACTGAAAATCGATCTGTTTTTTCAACTTCAAGGTTATGCATACCCCTTAAGCGATTCCTACTGTTTGAGAATCCACCTATTTTGTATGTCTATATACTCTGTTCAGAAAAATCAACGTACAAAATGTGATGGGATTCATCAAGAATCATGTGGTGATGTTATGTCAAAGTGCATGTCAAGTGATTTTCAGTGATGTGATTCAAATCGAATTTTAAGATATACTTTTCTAAGCGATTTATACACTTTTGAGATAACATTTATACTTTCGAAAATCCACTTATTCTGTATGCCTAATATTTTGTTAAAAAATTGCAACGTGCACAATGCGATTCGATCCATCAATAATCGTATCGAATTCTGTTTGATACTGTGATAATCCTTTAGGATTCCAATTGGATTTGCACATTGGATTCCAACGGCGAATCATGATTAGAATCCACTGTACGAGCGTGACGTTTTAGTACGGCGTGACGGCTTCCAATTCAAAAGCTCATTGAACCCCTATTAGGAAGTGAAAACAATTATAGGATTCCAATTGGATCCCCACCACAATGTCTGCACGGGTTGGGCAAATTATTGAGAAAGAAAGTTCACTGTCTTCTTCCGATAAATCTATACTTTATGCTTGTTTTTCCCCTCTTGGCAACATTTCTTTGAGCCAATTACCCATGATTCGAAGCACAATAAAAATGACTTCTCGTGAGATATTCCAATTGATACTAATTCCTTTTTCAATAAATTTACTAACCGTATTTCACACAAGCCTCGGAGAAAAAGTTATTGTTCCATCAAATTTATGCGAAAAGCGATACACTGAGAAAAAAATCATTCATCCAATATCACTGGTGTTGTTGAATGAAATTTCGTTGATTCAATTGTAAAATTGTTGGTGTAAATAATCGGATTTATTAGTCCAAACAAAACGCTATTGACTTTAATAACATGATGAAATTAAAAGTTTTTTTTCTTTCAAAATATATATTTTTAGCCGAAAACAATATATTATTGAAACTATCTTAAAAAATGATCGTGAACAAATTATATAGTTTTGAATGCATTTTCTGCAACGAACAAAAAAAGCGTTTCAATTCATAACATGAATATTGTTGATTCGAGTACACAAGAAAAATTGAATTTCCCTCGTTTGATTCAGATAAAATTTCTATTGAGCAAATACGTCATTTTATTTTTTTCACCACATCCGATGTTGATTTCCAAGTACATTATTCGTTAAAATATTAATATTTTATTTTCATTGAAAAATATTAAGCAAATGTCTGAACTGGTTAAAAAATTATGCGAAAATAAAATTTAAATAAAAAATAATATAATAAAATATGTTATTTAAATCAATAAGAAAATAAAATATGTTATTTAAATCAATCACACTTTCCAATATTTTATACGGGGTGTCCAATAGGAAGCTGCTAAAACTAAATACGTGTCTCTTCCCTTCATGAATTCAATAGGGGTCCCTTTTTCTAAGGCGCATACCTGAGGCCCCGCAGTTTTATTCCAGCCGTGGTTGGTTGAAACAAGTACGCGCGCGTCAAAATTTCACCACGGAAGAAAAAGTATATCTTATTGAGTGCTTCTTCTCGAGGGGAAAAAATGATAGTAATGCGTATAGAGGGTTTCGTACTACGTTTGGAACTCATAGAGTTCCCAGCGAAAACACTCTGAAAAGGTAAGAATTGAATATTTATTCATATTCATCTATCACACAACGTGCGTTTCAATTCAATTAAACTGCATTGAAGTAATTTTACGTTGATTTTTGTAAGATAATCGATAACTTCGTGAAGTATGGTACACTCCAGGACCGTAGATACGAGTTGCCAGGTCCATCTGTTACGGTGACTACACCAGAGAAGATCAACGAAGTTGAGAATTATTTCAAACTAAATTCAAATGATTCGATTCGGAAAGCTGCTCAAGCATTAAAAATAACCAAATCATCATTACACAACATTTTGAAATATTTTTTAAAGTTTCATCCGTATAAAATAAGCACTCATCAATTGTTAACTGAACATGCCATGACGAAACGCATCGAATTTTGTAACACTATTACGGGAATGTTTGAAGCCGAAGAACTTAATGAGAAATTGATTATTCATTCCGATGAAGCACATTTTTGGATGAATGGGTACGTAAACAAGCAAAATTACCGGTTTTGGGGAACGGAAAATCCCAACATATCGCTAGCGAAGTCCCTTCATCCACAGAAAGTAACGGCATGGGCAGCGATTTCAGTAAAAGGAATTTATTTGCAATTCTTGGAATCTACGGTAACAGGAGAGAGTTACAAACAGCTTTTGGTAACGAAATTCTTCCCTTATGCAAAAAAGAGGGGACTGGTTAAAAAATTTTACTTCATGCAAGATGGAGCGACGCCGCACCGGACTCATGAGGTGTTTGAAGCTATTCATCGCGTATATGGGACTCGAGTAATCGGTCTCGGGTACCCTAAATTTGCTCAAGGCGGACTAGAATGGCCTCCGTACTCACCGGACCGGAACCCTTGTGATTTTTTCTTGTGGGGTTACATTAAAGATCATTGTTACGCTAAAAACCCCAGCACAGTAGAAGAACTGATCGCGGCCATCCAGGAAGTGGTTCGCGGCATTGAGAACGATATGTTGGACACAGTTTTTCACAGTTTTCAAAAGAGAATTGATTTTTGTGCACAATCTAACGGTTCGCACTTCGAAAATATCTATCATTAATCACTGTACTTTTTCGTTATTTTTATAAGATGTAACAAATTGACATAAAAAATATTTGACTGGGTTTTATTTATGTGCGTTTAAAACTGCAGAGTTTCCTCTGTTTAAAGCAATTTGGCTTTACTGATTCTGTGCACGTGTTTTAAAATGACAGTCGATTAGTTTCAGCAACTTCCTATTGGACACCCTGCAGTACTGTAATAATCTCATATATCGGTGGCACTCCGCAGCAGCACATTTATTTCGATCAACCAATGTATTTTTTTTATTCAATTGGTTTTGTTTCTCAGTGTAGGCGGTACGTAAAAAAAAATCACAAAAATACAATAAAATTTACAAACGCAAAAAATCTCGTTGCGATAGCGAATAAAAATTTTTCCCAGATGTGCCCTTTGGGAATAAAAGAAAGCTTGCCGCAACAGTTATTTTTATAAAAATCCTCGGGAAAAGATGAAAATCCGACAATTGGTAGATCCACGAGTCGAAACGATTACGAGTGTCGTTTAGAAGAGTCGAGCGGCAATGAACGTAACTGGAGGGCAGATTTTCCCGCAAGAGTCGACGTCGCGAGGGTGAAATTTGCATAGAGCTGTGACGTTAGGTTGCTCGTCGTTGTCGAGGGATGACGACGCGCGCCGCACTCTCGGCCGGTCTCGCCTTAGCTCCAGGTCCGTACGCTTTTGCGCGCCCGCGCGCTGATATGTAAAATCGTTTTCGGAAGTGATTCCCCGAGGAACCTTCGTGACTTCCGAGGACACAGCGAGGAGGTAACGACGGGCAAGGACAAGGCCACGTTCGTGGCATCGAGATTTTCAACGCGGGCAAGGTCGGACCTAGCGATAATCCATATTACCTCCTTTCTCTGGGCAACCGCAACTTTTCTCGAGTTTCCAACAACTTGGAGTGCACTCAACGCGCCCTTTCGTGCCTCGAACATTATTTCGACGCGAACAAAAAGAAAACTCTCTCGATCCGCAAATTAAATGTCCGTTCCATCGCAAACAGACTCCTGTCAAGTTCCGTATCGTGAAAATCCGCGATTCGCCATGTTGGATTTGACGAATGTTGCAATTTCCATCGCGCGATGAAGTCTGGCGGAGAGACGAAAAAAGTGATTGACTGAAAGAGCTCCCAGAGCGTACAGGTGAAGGTGAGGAATCCGATTGTCAAGAGAAAACGTCGAATCGGAACGAGACGAGACGGTGTCTCCCTCATCCCCTAGAGTACCTAACGAAGCGTGTACCGAGGGGAACGAGAAGAATGGTGAGAGAGAAAGAAGAGGGCGACGAACACTATACGGAAGACGATGAATCCATTGAGAAACTCTGGCGAATCCGATAAATGCATTTGTGCAGCGACTGTAAATGGTGGAGAGACCGTCTGCACGCTCCGTTATCTCAAAACGAAACAGAGGAAACGGGGAAGACGATCCCCACCCCGCGAGCTTCGTCATACTCGGATGCAAACTTTTCTCAGTTGGACGGAACAATGCCGACTAGCGACTCGAGCCGAGTAAACAGTACCAAATTTCTCGGATTCAACCGGATTCACGCCTTTTGTTTACAGTGTCAGAGAAAAGTGAATGGAACAAACTGCCGTGGAGAAATTTGTTAGGGAGTCCCCAGAGTACACATCCCTACACTGAGAAAAACCTATTGAATCAAAAAATATATAGGTTGATCTATATAAATGTGCTGCTGCGGAGTGCCACCGATATATGAGATTATTACAATACTATAAAAGATTGGAATATGTGAATGATTCAAATAACATATTATTTTATTTGAAAAAGCTCTTCTGTTCTCTGAATATCTACATTATCCTTGAAATAAAATGATATTATATTGAAATCATTCTATATACAATCCGTAAAAGTATTGATTGAAATAATTAAGCAGTTGCTACAACATTTTTTACTTCGTACAAAAATATAATCAATAGAATTAATTATTTCTTTACTACATCGAAACGAATATGCCATGGGACGTAAGTTTTTTCAATTTGTTTTAAATATTAAATAAAAAGTGAGAATTAGAATGATCATCCACGATAATAGTGCAGAGAATATCAGATATTCAACTGTTAGGGGGAGATATACACGTAGGAGCCGGAAAAAGGTCATTTTTGTGATTTTTTTCCAGGAAAACTATTTGGAATTTCGGATTGGGGATTTAATTATCTAAAAGTATATACATTCAAAAATATGTTTAATTTTATTTATCTAAAAATATCAAAAATATACAAGGATATTGTATGATCCTTGGAGCGTCGAAAAAAATCTGCGTGTACGGTACCCACTGGCGTTTCTTCAAAAATAATCTGAAAAAAAACCAAAAAGATTATCAAATTAAATACTATAATCTAGTACTTGTCATAGCCTATTTTGAAAATATCGATTTATGACAAAATGGCGACGTTTGAACATAAATAGTGATTTTTGGGCCAAAAATTAGTTATTATTTTGCCTATAAAACAAAAACTAAGTAACTGAAAACCAAAATCCTATGATAAGCACTAGATAATGGTGTATAGAATAACCACAAAAAACCTCAAGGCAATCGGTTCATTGGTTTTCGAGAAATTTTGGGTACCGATTTGAAAAACGCGGTTTTGAGAAAAACGCGTTTGAAAATTTGGGAATGAATAAATTATGAAATTTGTCAACTTACATGGAATCATCGATACCAAGGCCCATAGTGTAGGTCTTCTACGGTCGACGGAATGTTCATAGCTTCTAAATCCTCGACCTCGACTATCTAGGTGTATATCTGCCCTTAAGAACACTACACTCTGATCTTAGCCACAGGCAAAGAAGCGATACTCTTTAGAGTTTATCCGGCGTTTGAGTAGATTTTCGGTTCGCGCGTCACTTACGAGAAACGAGCGCGCGTGCGGCTTCTAGCGGCTACTCCGAGAACTACGGGTTTCCTCACACCTGTAATTTCGGTGGCGCTCGGCCATGATTCGATTGAATTTTCATCAACCAAATGCGCAAGGAACAAATTTTATTTTCGCATAATGTTTTAACCAATTCAGACATTTGCTTAATATTTTTCAATGAAAATAAAATATTAATATTTTAACGAATAATGTACTTGGAAATCAATATCGGATATGGTGAAAATAATAAAATAACATATTTACTCAATAGAAATTTTATCTGAATCAAACGAGCGAAATTCAATTTTTCTTGTGTACTTGAATCAACAATATTCATGTTATGAATTGAAACGCTTTTTTGTTCGTTGCAGAAAATGCATTCAAAACTATATAATTTGTTCGCCATAATTCTTTAGATAGTTTCAATAATATATTGTTCTCGGCTAACAATATATCTTTTCAATGAAAAAAAAACTTTTAATTTTATCATTTTGTTTGAACTAATAAATTCGATAATTTACACCAACAATTTTAAAATCGAATCAACGAAGTTTCATTGAATAACACCAATGATATTGGATCAATGATTTTTTTTCTCAGTGTAGGGATGTGATTGGGATGCCGCACGTAGGGAGTTCACATTGGAATCCAGATGGATTCGGCGCGATTTCCCGATTGACATCAGTTGGGAATTTTTCATGTAAAATTCTCAGATGGATTTGTTGGATCTCCCAAAACAAATATCTTTTCGTGATCCGGGGCACAAATTTGTCGGGGAGTCCCAAGATGCACCCACATCTCTATAAGGATTTGTTAGGAGTGTCGCACATAAGGAAGCCTCATTGAAATCCAATTGGATTCTGGACTGTTCCCCGATGTCTACGTGTGAGGTAGATATAATGGGCAAAGTGCAGTAAAATAAATGACAGGCCATTATTACCGTGGATTTTCAGTGGTGTGATCTAAATCGATTTTAAAGATATACTTTTTTAAGCGATGTATGCTTCTTTAATATAAGATTTATACTTTTTGAAAATCCCCTCATTTTGTATATATCTATATTTTGCTTAGAAAATTCACCGTACAGAATGCGATGGGATCTGTCAAGAATCGTATCGGATTCTGTTCGATAATGTGGGAATCCTTTAGGATTCAAATTGGATTCGTACATTGGATTCCAACCGGGAATCCCGATGAGAATCCAATGAACGAACGTGGCGTTTCAGTATAGGAATACAATGCGATGTTGCGATGAATCCAATTGGATCTCTACGACAATTTCTGCACGGGCTATGGCAAGCACCAAGAAACAATGACCGGCTCGACGGAAAAACTTCGAAATCGAAAAACAGTTTCATATTTCGAGAAAATACATTCAGTCTGCGAACGAACACAGTATCAATCCAAGGGGTAACCACCCCTTTCAACTTACTTTCCAGTTAAGTCAAAAACCGCCACGCTCGTTTTAATTTTCTCTATCCTCGTGGACTTGACTCCCGAGCTAACTTTTAGCCGTGACTAATTGAGGTTCGTATTCGAGTCGTTGAAACTGACTTCGCTCGGAATTGGAGGAGGGACTCGCCCGCGATTCGCTCTACCACGGGAAAGCTCGGTAGACGAAAGAGTCTCGGCTGGCTTGGGAAAGTTTCGCCCTTGCCGAATGTACGCAATGATATATGTGTCTGGACAGCCCTGAAAGGAGAAACCCAGTCCTCTCTGTCCCGGACACCTTTTTCTTCGCAATCGAATGAAATATTGGATTAATAATGCTAATAATAAGATAAGGAGCATTTAATCGTCTCAGGATTTGCCTCGACAATAATGAATGTCAATTTCTCGCCGTCGTAACCATTATTGTTATTAATTACCACTAAAAATGTCACCAACTCGTCCTCCTTCTCGACAAAAACTCACTGGCACTGGCACTCACTTGATAAACTTTGAAATTCTCGTATCGGAGGGCTCTCGTTTACGTGAAAATGTTTGAATAATGAGAAGAAACATTTTCGCGGGTGTGATAAAATACCCGGCACATAGAAATGAAAAGGTGTCGGAGCATGTGTCAAACTTCCGGGAGATGAATGCTTTTCTCATGGCTTCTACGTGTACACACGTTCGAGGACCCTTGCTTAATCCTCCCACGCTCTTTTCTCCCATACGCGATGTATATACGTCCTAAACGTTTTCATAGCACAGCCATGTGTCAAGTTCGTGTCATCCGATGTTAATCGATACCCTGGTATAAACGCCGACCTGTACAGGGTCCTCCAGAAGTTTTTACAAGCTTTTATTTAACTTGACTTGGTGTGAAAGGCAAAACGGAAAATCGATATTTCACCCACTTCCCGACTACTTAGAGCTCGTAAATTTTGCAAACATTCATCCAAGAGGTGACGATACATGATTCAACTTAAAAAGAATGAATAAATAAATTCATTAATTAATAACTCGACTCTCTGTGGGATGCAAAACGGAAAATTGATATTTCACCCTCTTCCTGACTACTTAGAGCTCTGAAATTTTGCAAACATGCATCCAAGAGGTCACCATGCATCATTCAACTTGAAAAGAATAGATAAATAAATAACTCGACTCTCTGTGAGGTACAAAACGAAAAATCGATATTTCATCCACTTCCCGACTACTTAGAGCTCTGAAATTTTGCATACATGCATCTAAGAGGTGACTATGCATGATTCAACTTAAAAAAATAACCACTCCAGTGAGATGCAAAACGAAAAACCGATATTTCGTCCACTTCCCGACTGCTGAGAGCTCTGAAATTTTGCAAACATTCATCTAAGAGGTGACAATGCATGATTTAACTTTTTAAAAAAATAAAGACTTTCTGTGAGATGCAAAACGAAAAATCGATATTTCGCCCACTTCCCGACTGCTTAGGCTCTGAAATTTTGCAAACATGCATCTAAGAGGTGACCATGCAAAACGCAACTTAAAAAAAAATAACTTCCTGTGAGATGCAAAACGGAAAATCGATATTTCACCCACTTCCCGACTACTTAGAGCTCTGAAATTGTTCAAACATGCATCTAAGAGGTGACAATGCATGATTCGCCTTGGAAAAAAAAACGACTTGGTGTGAGGTGCAAAACGAAAATCGATATTTCACCCACTTCCCGACTACTTAGAGCTCTGAAATTTTTCAAACATGCATCTAAGAGGTGACCATGCATTAATCGCCTTGGAAAAAAAATGACTTGGTGTGAGGTGCAAAACGAAAAATCGATATTTCACCCACTTCCCGACTAATAAGAGCTCTGAACTTTTGCAAACATGCATCTAAGAGGTGACCATGCATGACTCAACGTTAAAAAAATAGATGAATAAATTAATTAATTAATAACTCGACTCTCTGTGAGACGCAAAATGGAAAATTGATATTTCACCCACTTCCCGACTGCTTAGGCTCTGAAATTTTGCAAACATTCATCTAAGAGGTGACCATGCGTAACTCAACTTAAAAAAAAATAACTTCCTGTGAGATGCAAAACGGAAAATCGATATTTCACCTACTTCCCGACTACTTAGAGCTCTGAAATTTTTCAAACATGCATCTAAGAGGTGACAACGCATGATTCGCCTTGGAAAAAAAGACGTCTTCGTGTGAGGTGCAAAACGAAAAATTGATATTTCACCCACTTCCCGACTGCTTAGGCTCTGAAATTTTGCAAACATGCATTTAAGAGGTGACCATGCATGACTCAACTTAAAAAAAATAGATGAATGAATTAATAAATAAATAACCCGACTCTCTGTGAGATGCAAAACGGAAAATCGACATTTTACCCACTTCCCGACTACTTAGAGCTCTGAAATGTTGCAAACATGCACCTAAGAGGTGACAATACATGGAAAGTGCATGAGAAGATACATATTGGCTCAAAGTGATCTCGGATCGGACCATCATTAAGAGGGTCCAATAGGTAAAATAGGTTAAAAGGTAAGGTCCAATAGGTGGTGAGCCAACATCTATGACAGATGCTACCTATCACAGTTCTCCAGGATTTCTCATCCCAATCAACCAATAAAAACACCGGTGCGTTTGGCAGGACTAATTCCTCTTTGCAAAAATTTCAGAGCTCTAGTCAGATTGATTAAATACTAAAAAGTAGAAAATAATTTAAATGTAAATTTTTTAAACAAGCTTTTATTTAATGTACTAAAAAATTCAAAATAATTTTGTTCACCAAGTCACCTATATGTGATTATAAATAAAAGCTTGGAGCGCTCAAAACTTAGACATATAATTTCAATTTACATAAATCCTCTAACATATCAACTGTGTTTAGTTGACTGTAAAACAACCTTAGATTTTTAAAATAAAAATCCTACAACTGACTATAAACGTGTGATAATAATGTCCCTAATTACTATAATGCCAAATTAGATACGGTTAATGAAACTGAATTGATTAAATTTATCAAACATTTAAATAGTTGAGCGCCACAAGCTTCTATTTATAGTCACATACAGGTGAGTTGTAAAAAAAATTATTTTCCACTTTTCAGTACATTAAACAAAAGCTTGTTTAAAAAAAAAAAGCTCAACCCGAGTTGACTTCACTTTGGTTCTTACAGCCTCACAGGTTCGAAACATCAAGCCGTGAATGCCTATTTTTTGGAAAGTTTGCACACTTCATTTGTTATGAAAGTATATATCGTGTCATTAGGAACGATATTTGTCATCCATGTTCGAAATCGTCGAGAAGAAATTCACCGTATACCGGGGAGTTTGTCGTTGACAAGGGTTGAACGCGGGGGCCGTAGAAAATAATAATTATTGACCGTATTGCGAGAAAAGGGTACGTAAAGGGCGCGCACGGTTCGATGATCGGATTAATTTCTATCCCCGAGTTTGTTCGACTCGTTCCTCTGTATCCCTCCTCACTCACTGAAATTTCATTTATTATTACCGTGACTTTAACGAGGTCGGACGCGCGTGGCTCGCTCGGCTTACTATCGTGTTGGCAAATTAATTGAAATTCAAACGAATGCGGATCGTGGCTGAAACCGGAAATGAAAAAAAGCAAAAATTCCTACGCCGAGGTTCTCTCCGGTTAGTTTAAAGAGCCATCATCGAATATCCGATTCAGCGAGATTTTAAAATTTATTTCGAAACTCGTTAGCTCTTTAAATCGACGCGACGAACGTATGAAACGGAATAAGAAAAAAAAACGATAGAGCAAAGGTGGGGAGGTAACCTCGCGCCCCATTGCCCTTCCAACCCTTGGCACTGCGACTACGTATATATGCGCTCGTTCCAGATTAAAACATACTCGTGGGTGTTGACGAGTTGCTGCCCCAATTCCCCACGTCGCAGGGGCAAAAAATAATTCAAGGGATGAACTTAATTGCGGCCCTTCTGCCAGGTCTCGTAACGATTAAATGTGATGACAGGTGATGTTTTCAAACGAACCGGCAACTTCACGGCTAATTGCCACGATGTCGCTCCTGACGGAGTCGCGAATTCGGACATCTACGGGATGCGAAAGATCGAGGAGCGAGAAGGGCATTTTGTCGTAGGGTCTTGAATTTCTCTCATCCTCGAGTGGCTGCTCAACCCATGTGATATTCGCGACAAAGGCAATTGCAGACACTCGCTCGGCTTTGCAGAAAATACAATTACGATCTCGTAGCAACATTGCCGTAATGCGTGCACTCGCCGTTAATCCACTATTATCCCGTGTATGGATCAGGAGCTTGCGCTGAATGCTCGATCCTCGTAATTTTATTCGGTCGTGCCCGATTTACCCCTGCGGGAAAATTGGACCAACCAGCCCGATTCAATTGAACCGAATCAACGCTACGAAATGACTTTCGAAAAGTGTTGAAAAAAAACGTATCGGTTATCGTCGATGATTATTGACTATTTTTGCTTTAAGGAGGTAGGAGCGTTTGCCACAATCCAAGGTTGAATTAAACAAAAAAAATAAGAGAATAAGTATTTCTTATCTTAAAAAATTCCTCAAAATTGCTTAATTTTTCCCCGTCGCAATGTATATCACGCCTTAATTCTGAGGAGAAAGCGAGTTCGTCGATGCTACAGGACCGTGATGCTGGATTTTCCATAAGGTTCTTCTACTGCTCCTAACAAAGTTCATAGTTCAGGTTCACTGCGAACCCAAGTGTGCTCTTTTAATACAGCTACATGAATTATAGTACAGTCGTGGTGTATATTGGAATCGGGAAAATTAGAGGAAGGCTAGTTTTTTGACAAGTGATTTTGTAGGTGCCGCGGGTGCTAAATCCAAGTTTGCCTAAAAATCGGGGTATAGGGTTTTTAAGGGGTTGAAGGGGGATGAGGGTAGATTAATGCCAAAGTACAACCCCTACGAGGTCGGCGCCGGGAGACAAAATGTTCAGAAAAATCCGGACTTTATTTTTGTCCCCAGCGCCGAAGTCGTAGAACTTCATTATGGGGGTGAAAAAGTGCGGTGAAATTTTGAAAAATCAGTCTTAATACAACGACTCTTTAGGAAAAATTCATACAATTTTTGTTCAAACGAAAACGTTGTAGCCCTTGAAGAGACGCGTCGATCGAGTATTTGATCATCCCTCTCCGATAATATCTTCACCCCCAAAAAAATTGTTGAAATGAAAAAATTGTTTATTGAATAACTCGAAAACAATCGATTTTTCGGGGATGGTTTGAATGTACAAAATGTAGAGAATAATTTTCTCTATGTTTTCGTTTTTATGGACCACCCTTAAATTTTGCGTTTTCCAACCCCTCTCGGGGGTTGAAAATTTAAAATGAAATTCTAGGAAAACTATTCACCGCACGAATTGGGTATTTGGAAAAAGCTTTTATATTAAGAATACATTGAACTTATACCGTGTACATATTCTTATAAAAAATTAACAAATTAACAACATTGCGGATTTGAGCCTCTGCATCGAAAACGTGGTTCAACAGCCGGATCGGTAACTTGACAATAATTGGTCAAAATAAAATAGTAGCCATTTTTCGAAAAAAAAAAATTACAAAATAGTGGGAGTTAAAACGAAGTGTAGTTTTAGCGAAACGTTCACTTACATTCGGGGGCTTAAAAAAACGAGAAATTAAATAACAAATCGGCCAAGTACAACAATAGTTACCGAAACTACGAAAAATTTGGTTTTTATTTAAATTGAAAATCGGGCAATTATAATGCGAGCTATGATTCCGCACAGTTCGAGAAAACAGTTTCGCGAACTTGGCCAATTTCCAATATTTCAACATGAAATGTTCCCATGTCCTTCAATGTGTATACTTTGCAAAAAAAAATCGATTTTTTCGACCTACCACAGTGGTGTCCCGCCTCAAGTTGCATATGGCATCTACACGTGTAAACTCCTAAAACAACACACCCTGGGTTGAAACAAATAACACACATTGATTTGCAGTGATGGGAACCGCAAGAGTCTCATTTATCGCGGTCACTCGGCGCAATTGTAGGGCGCTTCGAGTCCCGAAAGAATAATCAATCAGAGAGTAAATAGGACACGATAAGTAATGAGATTCTTTGGTGAAAAGTCAATGGATTCGGGAGGCTGTCTCAACGAGTTGAAACGCATCAGCGATGCTAGACGTTGAGCCACTCAGTCTACATTCCTTTTTTTTTCTTCTCCCTCACGCCAAAGCTCTCTCTCGATCTTTCGCCAGGAGAAAAGGCGTTCCATCGTCTTTGGAAGCCTCGAGCCACCTCCGAGTCGTTCTCCCTGGAGTTTCCTTCGTTTCTCCCGGCCTCGAGTCTGTCGACCTAGAAACACTCCCCTTTACGGAGCAGTGCCTCGAGACGGTGGGCATGCACACCCGATAAAACGAGCTTTTCATGTAGTTTGCATAAACACGGATCGCGTAGCTGCAACAACGCGCAAATAGAGAAGAAAAAAACGGAGGAAATAAAGAGAAAGGTACAAAAGGCTACTTTGCCGGTGCCTGTATCGTTTCGCCTCCAGGATCGGCTTACGCAAAGAGGAATGGACGAAACGAGAGTGTAAGGAAATTCGCGAATCTCGGAAGGATCCCTCGGAGCTTCGGGCATTCTTCGTAACGTTTCTTCTGGTGCTTCTCAAACTTTGACATTCGATAAACAACGCCGCCTATCGAATTTCAGTTAAGGGGCTACATCTACCTAGAGACCCGAAAAAATGGACGAATTCCGAATTTCTTTTTTTTGGAAACGGTTGGTGATAAAAAAGCGCATTTTTTCAAACACAAAGGTATGCATATTGAGGGCCTTAAGGGGCCGTCTCACTTAAGACGCTAAAAAAGGCTATTTTCATGAATTTTTTTGATAGGTTTATATTATAGATAATGATATAAAAGTTATTGCGCTTAAGGGGGGATTGTCTTTTTTTTCGCAAAATTTACCGCTTTTTGGGAATTTTTTTGTGAAGAAAGTATACAACGGAAAACTTGTAAAACTTGGCATATAGTTTTATTGATCTGTTTACTACATACAACAAATTTTTTAAACAATTTCATCAAAAAATCCGCCTCCCACCCCCCTCGACGCGCGATGGTCCTTTTTTGATGGTGTGCACGATTTCTCAAAAACTATTCAACCGATTGCCTTCAAATTTGGACAGAATGCTCAGCTGACATCCTTTTATCGTTTGATGAAGCAAAAAAGCAATACGTTTAATAGTTTTTCATTTATAACAAAAAATCGATCAATTTTTTTCGAAAAATCGATACTTCAAGTTCAAAACGTCACCAAATCGTCAATTTTTTTCCCTTCATCGAACGATAGCTATATGTGTCTAAAGTAAAATACTTTTTGGGTTTTTGTTGCAGGATGAACGTGAAGGCTGTAATCGTGCACACCATCAAAAAAGGACCATCGCTCGTCGAGGGGGGTGGGAGGCGGATTTTTTGATGAAATTGTTTACAATTTTTTTTGTATGTAGTAAACAGATCAATAAAACCATATGCCAAGTTTCACAAGTTTTCCGTTGTATACTTTCTTCACAAAAAAATTCCCAAAAAGCGGTAAATTTTGCGAAAAAAAAGACAATCCCCCCTTAATAAATACACTTTCGAATTACATTTAAATTTTTTTTAATTTTTTTATTAAAGTCACTTATGGACGAAATGGTAGTTAAAAAAATGTCCTAAAAAATTGTAGGTCTGCGCTGTTGATGAAATCTCGGAGATGGATCATCCAAAAGAAAAAAATCGAAGGGTTTTGAATTCAGTATGTTAATGATTATCGCGTATATCATACGATTTTTGATATGTGCAAAAATAACGTAATGGCGGACATTTTTCGAAAAAAAAACAACAAATAAACGTGTTTTTATCACCGTTTTTGGCAAAAAAAAAAGTAAATATCAAAATTTTTTTTAATCCTTGATATGCGCTATAGCTATAGTCGTAAAGAATAAGTGGTTGAAATTTCATAAGGATCGGTTCAGTAGTTTCGAAGATTTTATCAACAAGCCGTCGAAAAACGTTGTTCCGAAAAAAAATGCGTTTAAAGTTTGTTTGGGTTACATAAATACGTAAAAAAAAACATTTTTTTATGTATTTCGAAAGTGTATTTATTAAGTGTAACAACTTCTATATAAATATCTATAATGTAAACCTATCAAAAAAATGTACGAAAATAGCCTTTTTAGCGTATAAAGTGAGAAAAACCCTTAAAAATCACAAAAAATCGAGAAAAACATGTCCGCTGGCGGATGAAATTTTTTCGCGATGTTTGGCAGTGGACACTCGCCAGCTCAAACGACCCACCCGAAATTTAAAAACCAAACGGATTATTCAAGTTAACGATAAATACGAGTCGTTGACGATCGTCGATTTTTTAAATGATTTTTTTTCACAACGTGGCAACGACTAGAAACTCAAGCTTACACAATCTATGAAAAAGGTCGTCAATACTTAGGTAACTATTGAAAAATGAAGATCGATTTTGGAAAAGTGAGATCGTCAACGACCTTTAAATATTTCTCATCGTATCCCCTGTAAATTTGGAAACAATCCGTCCGGTGGTTCTCGAGATATCGTGTCCACAAACTTTGAAAAAAGTGTTTCGAGAAAAACGCGTTCAAAGTTTGAAGTATGGCGCTGCTACCGCTCGCCTGGACGACTGTTAAAAGCTGTAGCTCATTCAGTTTTAGGAATATATCAATGGAATTTTCAGGGAATATAGCTGAAAGGTGATACCATCGAATAAAAATATTTTTGGCGACGGCAATTCTCTCACCCGCCTAGGTAGACGTAGCCCGTTAAACGCGAAGATAAATGGTACCGCTTTATCATCGAATGGTGCAGGGTCCATTGACAAAAAAAACGTACTAGCTCGTTCGTGACCGAGAAAAACATCGGAAAACTCCACGACCCTGGGGGGGGGGAGTCGTTCGATCGATCGACTTGAAGGGAAAAAGATAGAGAGAGACGGAAACAGCGTGCTCTCTTTTTCTTCCGTTTGAACAACGAGAGACGGAGAGAAAAATAAAGAGCGGGAAAAGTGTTGTCGTTCCGAGCGGAAGAAATCCGAATGAATAAAATGAGGCGCGCAACGTTGACACAGCAGCTCTGCGTGTGGTACAAACAAATTTGGTTAACGCTCGGGCGGGCTCGTAGAAAAAAAAAAAGAAATGATAAAACAGATTTCAGAAAGTTTTTCCTTTTGCCTTGTCCTCGCGGGGCAACTGCCGGCAATAAAAGTATAAACGGATTACGAGGCGGGTAACTGAGTTTTCCGGTTTTTTTTTTTCGTCTTTTCCTCACTCGTTTCTTAACTGGGTCGTAATTGGTCCGCGTAGCCAGGACACTCTCCACGGACAATGGGAGCACGTCCGTTGCGCTTTGTAAAACCAGCCACGATTTTTATCAGTGGACAAACGCGTGTAACGAGCTGGTCAACGTCAAACAAAACCACTTATTACCCCTGTAAGCACAAAATACAATATAACATCAGATAACATCCTCTAAGATAACGTATAAGATAACGTATCAGATAACATCAAGATAACATCAAGATGACATCAAGATAACATATAAGATGACGTCCCCTTTTTTAAGAAGAAATTTTGTACCGAATACTGGGACCTCTGGGTCATTGGGTGGGGTAGGCCTTATCTTGCGGACGGATTGCATGGGCAGCAGTTTATCGGTGAACAAACGCGTGTAATGAGCTAGTCAACCTCAAACAAAACCACTTATTACCCCTGTAACGCAAGGCGAGCACAATATATAATAGAACATAAGATAACATCAAGATGACATATAAGATAACAAGATTATGCCAGCGAAAATCTACACAGTTGACTGTAAATGATGTAGAGCGTATAACATTGTCTAGACAAATTTCAAAATTGACGTAAAATCACTTCTTAATAAATAAAAATTCTTGAAATAATTCGTCGATTTATTGAAAATTTTGAAACGTTTAAAATGTTCATAGCCGAATTATTTTGACGGTGTTCAGATTTTCGGAGTTTTGGTCTTTCGTGTAAAATTCTTTCGGAGTTTTGATCTTTCGGGGTAGTATATTTTCGGAGTTTTGAGCGTTCTGATCATTCAACGTTCGGAATTTCAACCCGGCCTCGTTCAGATTTTCGGAGTTTTGGTCTTTCGGGTAAATTTCTTTCGGAGTTTTGATATTTCGGAGTAGTATTCTTTCGGAGTTTTGAGCTTTCTGATCATTCAAAGTTAGGAATTTCAACCCTGCCAGTTGTCAAAGATTAGTACTCTACGTTTG
The DNA here is from genome assembly GCA_963210295.1 of Ophion ellenae. NCBI lineage: Eukaryota > Metazoa > Arthropoda > Insecta > Hymenoptera > Ichneumonidae > Ophion > Ophion ellenae. Next base: position 22,436,153 of record OY723394.1, read on the forward strand.
CTACAAAAAAATGGCGCGCAATTTCAATTTCAGGTCATTTTGAGACACCCTTTATTAGGTTGTGCAAGCATGGCAACGTCGTAGACGGCACAAATGATACGTATCTTATCCACATTCGGTAATTATGCCCAAGGACCTCAAACTACTTGATCAGGATAATTAACGGGGAATATTTCTTTTCATTCTCTTAATTAGTAATAATTACTTAATATTAATTTGACATTTATGTTTATGAAATTACAAGTTTCTAGAAATTTCTAGGAAAAGACAAAATGCAGCGGAATTTTTTTTCAAACACAAACGTATTTTTCCGAACATCGGAGAATTATTGACGTTTTTGTTTTTCTTCAGATTACAGTCAGTTTCAGTAGGCGGCTTCTCGAGCCGATTTTGCGATTATGAATAGGCCGTGTATATCACTAACTTCGCGATACTTCTGCCAACCTGAGCATTATCATATACATACCACGACCTACGACCTTGCCAGTTTGTCTCGCGTCAATTGAGCGAGAAAAAAACTAGAAAATCATTATACGAGGCAGGGTTGCAAATAATGCATTACTTTTTGTAATGCATTAGCGTTTTCGTTACTCATTACTTTACATTTTGTAATGAGAAAAAATTACATTACCCATTACATTACGTTCAGTAATGTAACAAATTTCCATTACTCGTTACATTACATTTTGTAATGCAAACAATTGCCATTACTCATTACATTGAAATTTGTAATGTAAAAAATGTCGACTTCTGATTACATTACAAAGTCCAATGTGATAGGAAATGGAATTTTTTTACATTACAAAGTCCAATGCAATGAGTAATGGAAATATTCGACATTGCAAAATGTAATGGAATGAGTAATGGAAATATTTTACACTACAAAATGTAATGTAATGAGCAATGGAATTGTTTTACATTACAAAATATGAGGCAATTAGTAATGGAATTTTTCCACATTACTAATGCAATGCAATGTAAAAAATCTCCATTACTCATTACAATGTAATGAGGGTTATTATACGTTTCCCATTAGGGGCAGCGGTTTTTGCACTGGGTCGATCTGACCCGAGGGGAAACGATTAATAATCCATATTACCCTGTAATGAGTAATGGACATTTTTTACAGTACATTAGTAATGTGAATAAATTCCATTGCTTACTACCTTATTATTTGTAATGTAAAAAAATTTCATTACTCATTACATTAAATTTAATAATGTAAATACAACATTTACAATACTCATTACATTACACTTTGTAATGTAAAAAATCTCCATTACCCATTACAATGTAATTTGTAATGAAATTTTTTGTCATTACACATTACATTGCATTGTGTAATGAAAATGTTTCACCTTACAAAATGTAATGTAATGAGTAATGGAAAATGTTTACATTACAAATTCCAATGTAATGACTAATGGAAACTTTTTACAATACAAAATATAATGTAATGAGTAATGGACATTTTCTACATTACAAAATCCAATCTAACGAGTAACGAAAATTGTTTACATTACAAAATATAATGTAATGAGTAATGAATTTTTGTTTACATTACTGAATGTAATGTAATGGGTAATGAATTATTTGTTCAGTACCCATTAAAGAAGTAACGAATAAGGCATTACTTTTTCATAACAAATTTCGCAACCCTAATACGAGGTAATGATAACATTTCATCTGAGCACCGAATGTTCGAAAATGCGTATTTTTATAAGCGGATATAAACAAGATTGTTCGCAAAAGTACGTTCGATATGACGATTATTTCACAGCTATCAGTTGGTAACAGTCGATCGTCCCCAAGCACAAGCTCCCCATGTACTTCACCCCCTCCGTACCAGACCCCATAAAAACCTAAAGTAAACGGCCGTAATCGAGTGAATCTTAATGGGAAAGTTGGCAGTGTCGCTCGCGAATACACGAATGACGATTGGATTCTACTTATTCGGGGCACGAGTTAATTTCGTTCCGTAAGCAAGCCCGCTTCTCGTTTCGTTTGCTCGGCAAACGAACGTGCTCGATTGAATTACGTTAGGTACACATCGTCCGATATTCACGCGCGTGCATTACAAATTCAAGCGACACTGTCTCAGAGACCAAGTTAAACCGGGGCCTCGTTGGTTGCACGAGATCTGTGCAGAATTGGATCCGGTTGAATGGAGGTGACGGACGCGAGTATTCGATTCCACCATCGCTCTCATTCAATTTCGCCAGGAACAGGAAAGCCAGACCGTATTTTTTTTCCAACGGAATTTCTTCCTTACCGACGCGAGTTTTCGCCACCTCCCCCACGTGTACGATTCTCGAGAAAACGCGAAACCATTTCATTGGGTATTCGGTGAACCGCGGATTTTCCCATTGGAGATCCTTTGATCTCGCTCACAGACACAGCTGCGTCGAAGCGTGCAACATTTCGGGAACAAAGAGACTCGAAACAGCTGTAACGCGTTGCAATGTGTGCACGATGCACTCCGACGCTTCGTTCAAGCCCCACAACCGATGAACAATAAGAGCTGGCAATGTTGCGAAGCTCCAAGGCGGAGTGCAGGGGTGGAAACGAGCTTGCACGGAGCGAGGGTGGGTGGAACGATAGCCCAGAATTCTCTCTGATTGTACAGACCCGGAATTGACATTTCATTTACAAACGTTTGTTTGCACCGCGATCTCTCTCGTTCCACCTCGCAATAATAGTGTGCCGCGAGTAGGGCGCGAGCGCCGTCAGCCAAACCCCCCGACACCTCGGCCCCATTAAATTTCACTCCCGAGACGCCTCGCATGGGCGAAGGGGCTGAAAGTGCGAGAGGGCGCGAGAGCGAGGGAGAATTTACACTGTAAGCCCAGCTGGGATTCATCGCGTCGGGGCTTTTCAAACGGTAGCTGAGGCCCCGGTATTGCATGGAAAGAGCCGCCAGCTCTATGACACAAAAGCGCGAGCACGCTCGACAGCTGAGTCTTTGCGCTACTCGCCTCTACGAATACTGACAATTATAACCGGGCTTCCCCGTGCACATTGTCTTCGGTAAAACTTTATCCCGCTGATGATCTCTTCACGTCACACGGTCAAATTAGGGTAAGTTCGGGATAGTCGGTAACAATTTTTTCAAGGGTCCGTCAATAGAAATGTACAGAAGTTTTTTTCAACTTTAGGGGCCAGTTCACAGGAGCCACGAAAAAAGGCTATTTTCGCGATTTTTTTTAAGGGTTTTATAAAAGATATGAATATAAAAGTTGCTGGGCTTGATAAATTAAGTCTTGAAATACGCAATAAAAAATTCATTCATTTTTATTCATTTTTAAGTACAAAAACTATAGTTTAACGTAACGCTTCAAAAATAGGTGGGCTAGGTAGCTGCATCACAACTCGGCAACGGCTTGTCTGAAACAAAAAAATCAAAGTCCATTAGATTCAGTATGACACCAGCTACAAAATGATCCTCGGATATAAAGTTATATCAAAAAATAAAAAAATGGCAGATGAAAAACGAAAAAAGTAAAAAAAAACGCGTTTTTTCGCAATTTTTCGCAAGAAAAGAGTACAAATCAAAATTTTAAAACCATCGAGGGTCACCTTGTTGCGAATTATGTTTACAATATGTGGTTCAAATTTCAAGACAGTCGGTTTATTCGAGAAAAACGCGTTTGAAGTTTATACTATGAAAAACTCTTACCTAAACTCAATCGGCAATTCCTGCACCGTACAAAATCGCTTCTGATTGCTCATCATCGTCGATTTCTTCAAGTCTTGCTTGCTTTCGATTTTTTGAAATTTTCAAAGTGGACTGGCCCCTTGACTTCATTTGTAATTAAACTTTGAATATTTAGCTTTGAGATAATTAACGAAATTAAAACAAACTCCTATCAGATCAACCGTAAAATTACTATTTTGTTAAAATCGCGATTTTCTATCTCTGCCGGAGTATCCGGGTGCGATGGCCATATGAGTAGAGGTGAGATAGCCAGTTACACAGCATCATGCTTTCGGTTTTCTGTTTAGTTTTATGTTTCGATTTTTAATTTTTTTTCTGTTGGCCACATCTAGAACACATATAATAAAAATCAGCATGATTATTGGGTACCCAAAGTTGGCATACTATCCTCTAAAGCCAGTCTTCGATGAGACGAGTGACATAATAATTTTCTCCGCAACATTTGTTGTCATTGATCCTGTATCGCCTTTCTAAGGTCTTCCTAGGTATTTCGTAGGTCCTAGCGGCCGCACGAACCGACAATTCATCATTTTTTACAGCACTAATAGCTGCTTTCAATGATTGTTAAGTCCAATTCCCTCGTAGAGCAATTGCTTTTCTCTTGTACTTATTATCCGAGTCAAAATTTTCACCCTATTTTAAAGGCCTTTGATCGTATGTCAGCCTCACTTGAGTCTGTTTACTGCTAGAAGTCCTACTATGGGCCGCCGCATGCTCTTCCTTTGCTGCTGCCCTTCTGCATAGGCCCTTATCCTCCTACCTAACCTAGCTGAAGTCGTTGCAGCTCCTCTTTTGATTGCGTTTGGACCTGTCGCGCATTTGGCTGTTTCGCCGAAACGAGGGCCCGTGAAAAACGACGCAACCGACCCAACCTGGAGCCAGCGTCACGCCAATCACATTCTACGATTGGCTGATGAACGGCAGCACTACCGGTTTAGTGTTGCGCCACGGTAGGAGTGATCTCTTCGGCCCAACGCTGGGATGTACGGTTGGCCAATAGTAGGCTTACCGGAAATCCTAACAGTTGGCCGGGTATTGGCTCAACATTGGGCTAAAGAGATTACGATCATTGGCTGACGGTTGACGTGATCACCGGCCCATAGTAGGGCTAAGGTCGGCTTCATATTATTGGCGCAATATTCGAACTAGTGTTGGCCCAGTGTAGGGCTGTCAAAACAACCCAATCCTTAGCCAACAATCGATCAGATTCACAAGTTTCTGTGCTCGATGATTGCTAATCGAAAGAATCATTAGATTCACTAACATCGTTATGCACAATCACTTGTTCGTGGAATTTTTCCAAATTTGTTTCACTATCTACTTGTTTTTTCGTTTCGTTGCCTCTGATCCTAACCTGCTGTGAAGAGTCTTCCAATTTTTGTCGTCGTTTCAACACTCGACGTTTCTTAATACTATCATAATAACGCGGCATTTTTTAATTCACCACAAAATTTTAGTATGAATCAATTTTATTTTTAACAAAGTGAATTTCAGATAACAGTAATTATGAGTTTTTATTATGACAGGACGTAGAAAATTGCATGCAGCGATAATAAAAAATATATAATAATAATATACGTAAAAAGGAATTCTTGTATATATGTATGGACTATACCGTTCAAAGCCAGTGTTGGGCCAGGATTGGCAATTCGTCAGTTTGCCATGCTAAAAATAAGCATTGGCAAAACCACGGTCAAACGATTGGCTCAGACTCAGGGCCTGCGCTCGCCCTGACAATTGGCCGACGGTCATTAATTAGTACTGGCCCAGCGTTGGCTCTTCCATGGTGTACCGAGCTGCAATTCGAGACTGGCAAACCCATGATCAACCGATTGGCCCACGTTCGCGGCCAACACTGGGACCCGATAGTTGGCTGACAGTTGGTAATCGATATTGGGCCCGAGGTTGGGTGTTCGTTGGTTTGCCATGCTTTCAAATAAGCACTGGCAGAATCATGGCCAAATCATTGGCCCGTATAAAGGACCAACAGTGGTTGGTGCTGAACATCGTACCAAGCGTCGGCCGCATCTTAAGCGCCGGCGAATTTTTCACGGGGGTGGGGATGGTCGCATTCGAAAGAGCGGGTCTGATAGTTTTCAGTAACCGTCATGCGTTGGACTGGGTAGGACCGCGCGTTCGCCGTAGAGGCCTACTTTTCCAATGGCCTTTCCATTATCTCCACCCAGCGAACCTTTCGCATTCGTTTCAAACTTACCCCTGCAGCTCCGGCAACTCTCCAAAGTGGAACAAATGGATCTTGGGCAAAAGGTTACAATATTTTTGATAGGAATTGCCTTCACGTATGCATCTATATGCGGATCTCTATAGCAGGCACGCATGCATACGTATAGGTACTAGTATACGTGTGTTGGTGAATGCTTAGGCATGTGAGGTGCGCAACTAAGTTCCCGGGTTTCACACATGGATGGAGCTAGCGACACATGTAGTCGGCATACAGGTCTGAAATTGGGTGTCTTCGTAGCTTGGACATCTGTTAAGAATACCCAGTCGTAATATAAACAAATATAGCAACACAACGACCTTTCTTCTAACCTCGAAAATGTCAAAGTTTGTGCCAAATAAACAGCATTTGCGGGAAGCATTACTTTTTTGCTTCAACCTAAAAAAAACAGCAGCTGAAGCACTCGGTTACTTGAGGAGGCCTACGGCGAACATATACCATCAAAAACAACGTGTGAAGATTGGTTCAAGCGATTCAGAAGTGGCGATTTTGAGACTGGGGACAAGGAGGACTCGGAAAGACCGCAAACATTCGCGGACGCCGATCTGAAAGCGTTATTGGATGAAAATGACACTCAAACAGAAGATCAACTTGCCGAGGCATTAAATGTGACTCGGCAATGTATTTCGAAACGTTTGCACGGCATGGGAAAAATTCATAAGGAAGGAAAGTGGGTGCCGCATGAGTTGACTGAGAGACAAATGGAAAATCGAAGAGCCACTTCCGAAATTTTGCTTTTGCAGCAGAACAGAAAGCGTTTCCTGCATCGAATTGTTACTGGCGATGAAAAATGGACATATCTCGAGAATGCCAAACGCAGAAAATCGTGGCTTTCACTTGGCGAACCGTCAACATCGACGGCACGGCCAAATCGCTTCGGAAAAAAGACAATGCTCTGCGTTTGGTGGGACCAGAAAGGAATCGTGTACTATGAGCTGCTGAAACCAGGCGAAACCGTCAATGGGCATCGCTACCGACAACAACTAATCAATTTGAACCACGCATTGCTCGAAAAACGGCCAGAATGGGACACGAGACACGAACGTGTGATATTGCAGCACGACAACGCTCCGTGCCATCGCAGTTCCAATGTCCAGGACACCATAAAAACACTGAAATGGGATCTGCTACCGCACCCGCCGTATTCGCCACACCTGGCCCCTTCAGACTATCACTTGTTCCGGTCGATGGCGCATGGCTTGGGTGGGCTATACTTGGCCAATTACGATGCAGTACAAAATTGGTTGGACGAATGGTTTCAGTCCAAAGACGCGCCTTCTTATCGTCGCGGTATTTATGTATTGCCAGAGAGATGGCAAAAATGTGTAAATAGCGAGGGACAATACTTCGAATGAACCATTTTTTGTATTTGTCTTGAAGTTTTCGATTTTTTATTGGTGAAAACAACCCGGAAACTTAGCTACGCACCTATATGTGTGCGGGTATATAGGTGTGCCTACGCGGGCGCGTATTCAGGCATGTGTCTCTCTATGTACGTAATAGAGTGTATGCGTGTGCGTGTATACGTGTGCCAATCGACGTCCTCCTTAGCGCCTGCAAGTGGAGAAAAGGGAAATTCGTTCCGTTCTAGGCGTTAAGTAGGAGCTCATTTTATATTGAATACGAAGCTACTTTACTGCCTTTATCTCCTACCACTGTGAGGATCTGGAGGGGCAAAATAGGCTAAAAATTTCGACTCGGGTAGGCATTTAAAACAAATGGAATAATTGGAATAAATGGATTACTTGAACACACTACAACTAATACTAAGGCCATCATACACGGACTGTACGTGGCCATCTCTCGTAATCTCCCGGGAGAGATGGCCAAGTCTAAAATGTAAACAAGTAGAAACAACACATGCGAAATCTTGAGGTTATAACAAAGCACTGGTCGTGAACTATTCAAGAAATACAAAAGTAACTATTACTTTTACAAAAGAACTTCAACACAATGTAAAACATGACACCTGCAAAAAACTTTAGCAGTAGACAGGATAATTAAAAAGGATTTTACTTACGTAAATTTTTTTTCTGCCAAACTTTCGCTCGTACCTCGTCACCTGCGCACGACACGAAGCGAATTAAGGGGGGATTGTCTTTTTTTTCGCAAAATTTACCGCTTTTTGGGAATTTTTTTGTGAAGAAAGTATACAACGGAAAACTTGTGAAACTTGGCATATAGTTTTATTGATCTGCTTACTACATACAACAATTTTTTTTTAACAATTTCATCAAAAAATCCGCCGCCCACCCCCCTCGACGCGCGATGGTCCTTTTTTGATGGTGTGCACGATTTCTCAAAAACTATTCAACCGATTGCCTTCAAATTTGGACAGAATGCTCAGCTGACATCCTTTTATCGTTTGATGAAGCAAAAAAGCAATACGTTTAATAGTTTTTTATTTATAACAAAAAATCGATCAATTTTTTTTTGAAAAATCGATACTTCAAGTTCAAAACGTCACCAAATCGTCAATTTTTTTCCCTTCATCGAACGATACCTATATGTGTCTAAAGTAAAATGCTTTTTGGGTTTTTGTTGCAGGATGAACGTGAAGGCTGTAATCGTGCACACCATCAAAAAAGGACCATCGCGCGTCGAGGGGGGTGGGAGGCGGATTCTTTGATGAAATTGTTTAAAAATTTTTTTGTATGTAGTAAACAGATCAATAAAACTATATGCCAAGTTTCACAAGTTTTCCGTTGTATACTTTCTTCACAAAAAAATTCCCAAAAAGCGGTAAATTTTGCGAAAAAAAAGACAATCCCCCCTTAAGTGGTAACGGGTTAATTCTAATGCGCGGTTCTATGAAATATTTCCATTGGTCATCTCTCTTATGGCCAACTCCCGAAAATTACCCTGTGCAAAACGATAGCAAATTTCGTATTGATTCAAATGGTACCAAAAACGCATTTTCAATTTTTTCCGTAGATGCTGTCTTCTTCCATATGACGGCAGTGCACACTGAGAAAAGAAAATCGTTGAATGTGCAAAATGCATTTTGTTGTCTCGAAATTTTGTTGTTTCAACAGTTGCTCAAACATGCTAAATAAGCTACAGTTCACACCACTAAAACTATCAGTTAGATTAACGAAACGTGTTTTATGCCAATCAAAAATCAAGTTGAACGTATCTAAAGATACATTTTGTTAAACCAACTGAATTTTGGATGGATGAACGAATTTTTTTTTTTTTCAGTGCAGGGATTCAATGCGATGACCCATTGGATCCTGATCAGAAAGCAGGCACAGGTATATCAATCCAATCGGATCCCTACGACAATTTCTCCACGGGGAGTTCGAACCCTGCGCCAACCCGAGCTCGCAACCCCCGGATAAATTTCCGTCTTGCGTAAAACGGTGGGGTGTTGAATTTCGATCCGAACATTATAATAATTTATGTACTGGACTGCCGGCTACGGAATAGCTGCGATTACTCTGAAATTACGAGCCCCGCTCGCTCGTAACCTTTTTTCAACGTCTTGGAATGAGAAACGGCGCGGAATTTTTCTGATTAACGGATACTTTGGAACAACGCGAATCCGCCGATCGTACCGCGCGCTAACAAACGAAGTAGCGCCAGAAACGCGAACGCTTCAACAATATTCGTGTAGTCTTAAATTGCGCCGCTTACGAAACTTTGGCGAACGTTCAAAATCGCTTATCGTGTAATTTTGCAAAACTCACGTAGCCGCGAGAAATTACGAGATGCGTAATATTCGAAACGTAATACTGGAAGAAAATTAGGCAGACTTTGGCCACGACTAGGTAAAATATTTGCAGGCGAATCGCGCGCCTCGTGATCGCGGGACAAATATTAACGAGGTGCGAGTTACTTCTACACGTTACCTCTGTAACAAAGATTTACGAGCTCACCTCGCAAGCTCCTCAACTTGTTGTGCATTTCAAGCTCAACGACTCGGAACTTGCCCCGAGGATGGGCCTTCGGAATTTCCTCGCATCTCGTTGACCTCGATACGAGAAAAAAGTAATTCAATCGAACAATTATCGATTCATCGTGCACGTGCAATGCCCCGGAGATAATTATTCTTTATCAATTTTTCTCCCGTTATCAAGAAATCGCTTCAACGCCCTCAATCAAACATTCTCTATTTACCTTGAAACGCGATTCATCGACTGTCAAAAAAAAAACGAAACGTCGTCACCGTCTATTTGCTTCCAACCGAAGAGACTGATTAAACGTCAATAAGGCAAATTGCCGGCTCAGACTGATATACCAAAACGGAAGAGCGAGAGAAAAAAAAACGAAAATTGGACCGGCAACTGCTGGCAGCAGCGTTAAACGCATTCTCGACAGACATCACCGACAAACACACGCGAACAAGCAACGCGCTCGACATCGAGCTTCGTGCTCGCAGCTCGATGCGAGTGGGTGGATGGCGCATTGGCGCAAACTCACGCGAGGAACATGCGAAACGGGGAAAGATGCAGGACCAGAATCATATATAGATATATAGATATATATATATATATACCTATTTGTGCGTAAATAATGAAGCAAATAATTGCTACAGTTGAAATCACTGCAGGGCTCTCAATTTTTTTTTTTCAATTCTTCAATTAGCCTCAATAACAGTAAAATCCAATTTATTTATTATTCAAATGGAGGCTAAAAATAATTATTTTATTCCGCCAAAAGTCCGCGATACGTACTAACTACGGATATAAATATGTACAAATATACGTAATTCGTGAACAACGGCACAAATTGAACTTCCCATGCAGAAATTGTCGTGGGGATCCCATTGCGTTTCCGCACTTATCGCTATTTCCTGATAGGGATTCAACGGGTCATTGCAATCGATCCCACCACTGAAACGTCCCGCTCGTACGTTGGATTCTACTCGGGATTCTCCATTGGAATCCTCAGTACAAATTCAATTTGAATCCCAAAGGATTCCCACATTGTCGAACAGAATCGCATTCTATATGTTGAATTTTCTTGACGAAATCTATAAACACACAAAATGATTGAATATTGAAAAAGTATAAATCACATCTTGAAAAAATGTAAATCGCTCAAAAGAGGATATCATAAAAATCGATTTATTAATTATTTTACCGCACATTGACACATCACCACACACGTAGGCTCGCACGAAGCGTGCAGGTTATGTTTCAACACGCCGAGTGCTTTCTCGTGACTTTTCACATATTTACGATTCGAACGTGGTGAGAATTCCAAATCGGCGTTCATTAAGGAACAGTGCAGAATCCAATTGGATCCCAATGAGTATGACTATGAGTATTAGTATAAATTAGAGACGTGGCTGCATCTTGGGACGTCCCAATAAATTTGTGCACGGGATCACGAAAGGATTTTCCCTTTTGACAGATCCAAAAAATTCCGTTTGAGAATTTTAAATAAAAAATTCTCAAAGTACGTCAATGGGGAAATAGTGCTGAATCCACTTGGATTCCAATGTGGACTCCCTACGTGCGGCGTCCCTGTGAAATCTCTATAGAGATGTGGTGGAATCTGGGGACTCGCGGACACATTTCTGCACGGGTCGTCTCTTTTCTCAAACTTTCTAGCGTTCAGTCTGTATCAATTTGTTCGTGTTTCGTAATCAGACTATACGGACTTTATCATTGAGAAATCGAAGTTTCTTTGTTACACGACCGAATCGATCTAATTTTTTCTCCGCTCCCTCTCTCCAACAAGCACTTTCTTTTCAACCACCGTCATCTCGCACCACTCGCTCCCAGCTGTATCTGACTCGGGTATAAGAAAAAGCGATATATGACGAGATTGCTGGAGCCTCGGAACTTAATTACGTCGTTCGCATGTTTGATTGACACTAATTGTATTTTACTCGCTGCGGTGCTGCTTTCTCTCTCCCTCTCTCTCTCACACACACACACACACACACACACACACACACACACACAGACACACACACACACACACCCACACACACACACACACACACACACACACACACACACACACACACACACACACACACACACACACACACACAGAGAGAGAGACACACATTTTTGTCAGCGAAACCCTTATGACAATCGTTCTGCGTTAAGGTAGTCCCATCGCTTCACACTAGTCACACCACTAATCCTACTTGAGATTCGTACAATCTTTATTTTCAACATATGCAAATGAAAACATTTGTAATAACTAAATGTTCTATGTATAAACTATTTAATGAATATTCACATTTACTTAGCAAAATGAAAAAAATAGTTGTTCCAATGTTTCGCGCAGTATTTCTAGGTTTGATATTTGGCAATGTTGGTTCTATCTCCGTCTCTTTTTACTCAACCAGGCGTGTTTAACCTACATGCTTTTCAACGTCGATCTGTCAAAACAATGTCAGGTGCGGGAAATATAAAGCATTGTATTCGGGCCACGACTGGTAAAAAGCGTGGAAAATTTGTGTCGGCGAAATATGTCGATTGAAAATGAAATATGTGTGGAAATTCGAATGAGTGAGATGAGGTTAGGACTACAGTCAGCTGTTGCCTTGCTGTCGCGTCTCTTCATCGTAGCAAGTGGTAATAAATCCAATACCGGAAGTTCAAATTAAACTTGATATTACATAAAAATTAGGTCAATAGGCGTAATTTTTTCTGAGAGCACTGGATTACTACAAGTGTTAAGTATGTAAATCTGATTATTTTTAAGAATCTGACGGATTCCCACTATTATATACACTTTTGTAGCGACCGGAAATTGGGTTTTCGTATGTCGTCTCGGAATTCATTCACAAAAATACGCAATTTTAATATTTCTTTTCTCTGTAATTAGGTCGATGAACTATCCTGAAATTTTACAGAGGAGATTAGTAATATATTTAGTGAAGCTCAGAAAAAAATTATGAAAATCCTATAGATCGAAGCCTGGGGATAGGACTACCTTAGGGATGCATAGGTCGATGAACTCCACCATTTATCGATCGGAGAATAAACGTGATTAAGCTTCGCTGTAAAAATCATTGGGAGCAACGACTCGTCAACTATTCCTAAAAAAATTGATTTGCAATGAGTGCATACTGAATAAAGAAGCGTAGAAAATGTTTTCGCGTCGAAATGCTTACATCAAACATTTATCTGATGGAACTATTGCAGTTCTTATCTGACAGCTGTGCAAAATGCTCATCCGGTCACGGACGTTCCGGTGGTTGCAAGCCGGACGTTCGTTCGATCCTAAGCTGACGGGTATGAAATTAAAAATAACCGGATGATGTACGAAATGTATAATGCAGACTTCGAAATCGCTTAAGTGGTGGAGGTTAATCTGCGAAAAGATCTAACAGCGGATAGTCATTCACCGTTCTTTCGAACCCCCCTGGCTCGGAGGCCCGAAGGATACGTACTAAAAATGAGCTTATCAGCGATAAGGAGCGATGCGAATAGGCCTGCGACCAGATTCACCCGGGCGTATTCTTGCCCCAATGCCGGAGGCGTTAATAAAAATCTCCCTGCAAATTATTCAAGAAACGATAAAAACGTAAGAAAAAATTTGTTCCTCCTTTCTCGGTTTTATCAGCTGTGAGGAGAAAGTGGAAAAAGCAAAGTCCAAGCCCCCCAAAAGACCAATATAATTTCGATTATTTATCGGAGATTGATAAAAAGATCATGAACGGACTCCTTTGAAGAGTCTTGATAAAAATCGACTCACTGTACAACTCCTCTGCAGCCCTATAATAATTCCAGTAGCTTCTTCGTCATCTTACAGACCAAATTAGACATATTTCACCCCCCGGGAACCATCTTCTCAGATAATTGCTTCCTTTTTGTTTTTCACTGTACGTTGGACAAGCAGCAGGACAAACACAGGCTCCTCACTTTCCTCGCTGAGTTTTTTTTAAATTATCTCGTAGGTATCCATTACGCTGAGTTTCCGTCTGAAAGATCCTTGAACAAACGTCCCGGCAAACTTTTAAAAAGCATCGATCCCATGTCGCGTGCTTCGAGGATTCGTTCGCGGTTTTGATGCGGTTGCGACGCTCGCGCGTGCCGAAAGACTCGCTTACTCGGAAGTGCAGTTCCGAGTGCAGCAGACCAGCAGCCTCCTCTCGTCCTTTGATGCGACTTCCATGCTACGGAAGACCGTGCACGTCGAATGTCGTTGCTGTGCTCTTTGGCACCTCGCCAGCAGCTTCCATTTCCCGTTTTCTCCTTGCCTCTCTCTCTCTCTCTCTCTCCCCTCTCTCTCTCTCTCTCTCTCTCTCTCTCTCTCTCTCTCTCTCTCTCCCCCTCTCCCTCTCCCTTGTCTCTCGGGAGAAGAGAGAAAGAGACAAAGAGGCTGGAGCATACCAGCTCGATATTTCTGGGAACAAGTGCACTCTGTGGAGGGAAGAAAAAATGTCGTAACCCAGTGATCTTCTTCAAAGGTGGAACTCAGCAGCGCTCAATGGCCATTCAATGTAGCCAAGCCAAAAACGTTGCGTCATTACCAATTTATCAAATGCTCATACATCAAAGGATGGCACACGCGGCTGGGTCTTTTCTACCACATTGAAGTTCAGTTTTCATTAAAGAAAAATAGGATTATCCAATTCTTGCCTCGGTCTCTCGTTACCAAGCTACCTTGGCGACAGATGAGCTTTACGACCTCTTTCTTTCTATTAAGTGATCATCATAGTGTAAAATGGTCAAAAAAGCGATCTTTTGCAATTTTCGACAGCATAGATGGTTATAAACATGCTGCACAATTTTTGGGGCGAAATTCGAATTTTAAATCTTTTTTAAATCTTCATATTTTTTTAACGAAAAACTGTCGGAAAAATAGGCTGAATTGGATAATTTTTTTCCAAACGGCCGCCATTGTGTCAATTTTGATTTTAAAAAACTTCCATAACAAGATAGCGGCTTTCATGCTGATTTTTTTTTACGAATTTTTTTATCAGGTAATATTTACGACCACAACCGTGTATACCGTGAGGATTCTTTTTTTCGAATACAATTTCAACGGTTAAATAAAATGTAAAAAAAAATGAACGTTCAACATTTTATTTTCTGTTCTTCATGAGTGTTTTGATTTGACATTAAAAAATCAGCCTGATTAGCGTATTTTAACCAGCGAAAGAAAATCGCGAAAATCACCTATTTTTCGGCTCGTTACACTGTGATGATGCATCAACGCGGTATGCCTAACTAGGCAAAAAAAATCCCAAAAATGAGCTGCTTTGGGATTTTTTTAAAGAAAATCTCGATGATAGATTTCTACAAAAATGAGATATTCGAAAAAGTATCATCTGAAGAACACTCTGTCATTTTTTTGTGTAAAAATATTTAAGTATAATCGAATTACAGTTGATGTCCGGGAAGCACCTCTCGAAAACGTCTTTCGCGGTAAGCAATGCCCTTCTGAACCAGGTTATCCAATATAAAAAAATCAGATTTCGTTAGTACATTAGTTTATCATATGATTAATCGTTAATGATTTCGCTAGTACATTAGTGTATCATATGATTAATCGAAGGAATTTCCGAAGTATCGAATCAAAAAAACTGCACGTGTTCGAAGTGAGTCTTGATTTTGCGAAGAAAATGGGCATTTTTCGTTCATCAAATCGAATGTATACATCGGGAAAAAAATCCAACGATCAAGTACTATATTTTTATATCGAGCAAAAGCCCTTAGAACTTCGGAAAGATCGATGCACTGGTTTTTGAGATATTTCCCTCACCGTCTTTGAAAACGTACTTTCGAGAAAAAAGCGCTAAAGTTTGAAACAACGATTCGAGCGTCGGGCGTCAACGTAAGAGCCTACAATCCGTCAATTTTGATCTGGTCACCTTGAAATTTGCAGGGAACATTTACAAGATGACATACTGTCAAAATATAACGGTTTTGAAAAAAGTGATTAGTCGATTTTTACAGCTAGGTCTCCTTAAATATTGGTCTTCAGTTCATAGCCGTGCTTCTCGGTTCATACTTTAACTGAACTTCCCTAACGGTGGCTCACCCTTTGGGGATGCTCCAACCAAATTCTCCTCCAAGCAAATGTCTTTGAATTCATCGACGAAACTTTTGTGACATTCGACGATATTTTGTCGTTTCGGGAGCCCCCGGAGATCCATCTGATGTCATAAAGGTGGCTTTTTTGTATGCGGATGTGCGGAAAACGCAGCCGCATAGCCGTGGAACGGGTTTGGCTCGTAGCCAACCAGCTTCTCACCCTCGGATCCTCGTGATTCGGGAATCATACGAGCGTACGAACGGCAACCCTTCGACAATGGCCCCTTGGCTTTCTCTCTCACTCGTACCCTCCGACTCTCCTTTTCCCTCCTGCTGTCAAACCCCTACGACCTTTTGCCTATCCTTCCAACCCCATTCACGATGTAAGCCGTTTGCTCAATGAAACACGCGCTCTGTATTGTCCTCTATATTTTCGTACGTACCAAAGTTCACGAGGGGACGTACGTGAACTCCATATCGAAAGAAGAAACTTTCGGACTCGTTAATCTTGGCCGTTCCATTCACAAATTATCCTCTCAAGGTGTAGGTAAGCCGCATTTGTAAAATAAAATATTGTACCGATTAGCTGGGGCAGAAATACGAATGAATCGAAGCTCCAGTCTTCATCACTGCTATAGTTATTTGTATTATATATTGTATACTGTAATTAAGTATATAGTAGTATGAAATGTTGGCATCAATTAGTATGATATGGTCATATATTATATGTAACACTATT
Source organism: Ophion ellenae (assembly GCA_963210295.1). Lineage (NCBI taxonomy): Eukaryota > Metazoa > Arthropoda > Insecta > Hymenoptera > Ichneumonidae > Ophion > Ophion ellenae. The sequence goes on from OY723394.1 coordinate 22,452,799, forward strand.
ATGATGATTATTGTACAATGTGTATATACAGGGTGTCCCAGAACTGATGGTAGTCCCTGAAATGGGGGGTTGGGGGTGAAATTCTGAGTCGATTGATATAAGCATGTATGGGTCTCAGATCAACCCCTGAATTATTATGAATTTTTAAAGGCGGGCCAATCAGGCGCGCCCGCCTATGAAAATTAATAATAATTCAGGGGTTGATCTGAGACCCATACATGCTTATATCAATCGACTCGGAATTTCACCCCTAACACCCCATTTCAATGACTACCATCAGTTCTGGGACACCCTGTATTATATTACAATCTGTTGGACTGTTAGATATTACGTCATATTCTCACAAGGAACATCACATTGATTTCTGCCTTCGATTTTGATGAAATTCATGATATGGTAGAGCATTAAGAACTATCGATAGGTTTTTTACAGATTCTTTTTTTAATTCTGTGAATTATGGGTGGACCCAAAATAACTCCAATTCGACGTTTTCTTTTTCGGTACAACTGCCTCCATTTCAGAAGGAAATTTTACACCGTTTCGAGGGTCTAACTAACGGGAAATTTTCCCCTGATTACGAATACCACCGATTTTTTCAAAATTGACAGCTCAAAAAATCGCGGGCTAAATGCGAAAAACATATTTGTACACAATTTTGGCGTATTTTTTACAAGTATGTTGGGTTTTGGGTAATTAATGGTGAATTCGTGTGCAGGGGGTGAATATTCATCGAAACGAACGTGTGAAAATAATCCAAATTTGTTTGCACTTCGGCCATAAATAAGTGGATTCTGTTTGCTATCGTTTTCTCTGAAAATCCCGTTCGCTTCATTGAGCCCATTTTATTTTTCGATTTTTGGCAGAATTTCACAGTCGGGCCGTCGGTTTTTGGCAATTTTTCCATGCGATTTTTTCTGCCGCTTTTCAAGTGCACGATCCAGAAAAACTATGTGATATGTGGGGATAAATCCAACGGCATTATCTAAGTCTCCCAATATTCTTTCTAAAACCCTCAAATAGAACCGATGTTACAGCTGTTTGAAGTTTCGCAAATTTTCCGACCTTGCAAAAGTTGACACAAGGGTCGGAATTTTTTTTTTCCGTCTTTCGAATGATTTTACACTGGCTAAACGTGAAAAATATTTTCAGGCACTTTTAACGATTTTGAATAGACCTGGGGCTTTCGGGGAAAATAAATCGTGCATTCGTATTCATCGGATGAATGTACAGCGCGATTGGACATGTTAAAAAACCAAATTTGTCGCACTTTGGAAAAAGTAGTTTCTCCACTCAATCGCCGCCCATTAATTTGTCGTTTTTATTTCAAACTCCGCTCTGCACGCATTCTCTTCGCAATCATTTGCGCTAAAAAGTGCCGCCTGATAAATCCAGCTACGAATATTTTTCGATTTTGAACCCATTTGACCGAGAAGATCGTACAATCTCACGCTTGGTCTTACGCTTGGAACATCACTTTGGTGTCCTCCTCCGATTTCGTTGAAACTTTTTTATGTGGAAGAGTATCAAAAACTAAGAGACACGTATTTTTTTTATCGTCGGAAAAACAGTTTAAAGGGGTGAAACACACCCTCAAAAATGGGGATGTTTTTCGTTTTTCGTCGATAACGTTTTAACGATACGAGATATAAAAAAATTCAAATTGCAACAATGTTTATTTTTTGTGTACTATAACACATTGAAGATAAGAATGATAACGTTATGGACGAAAAACGAAAAACACCCCTATTTTCTAGGGTGCGTTTCACCCCTTAAAACCGTTTTTTCGCCGATAAAAAAAAATACGTGTCTCTCAGTTTTTGATACTCTTCCGCATAAAAAAGTTTCAACAAGATCGGAGGAGGACACGACAGTGATGTTCCTTTTGAGTATCAGCGCGACGGACGATCCGAGGGACTGCTCATAACGTGACAGTGCAAAACAACCATTCTCGGAGGTTCTCAAGGGTGAATCGAGCCACTGCAATATGACCATCGAAACTTCCCTCTTGACTACGCCCTCGCTCGACTCCGATGGAGTAGTCCAGGCCAGAGTCAATCCCCGTCATGATTATGCGCGAACTTTGTACAGTATTTACCACTTGCCCGGGCCAAGCGAAAACTAGCGACGTTGCTGTTACACGACAGGTCCTCATTTTGATGGACACATTATTCTCGACCGAGTCAACGCGACGGACTTCCATTAAAGACTTGGTCGCCATCAACGAAAATTACCGACGAATCAATTCCACCCGGCGAGACTGATATATTCAAAAAAAGTATAAAAATTGCCTACTCTGTTATATCCCAAAGCCAAGGAATCGTTGATTACATTCAAATGGAACGCTAGTAAGTAGACATTTTCCAGTCGGCTGATTGACATAAGGAATTTTCTTCAATTGACAAAACCATTCACGAGATTTCTCGAGCTCTGCATATTTTCTGGCCTAGTCTCGTAGTCGAATTCGATGGAGCCGCAGGCCTTCCTTCGGTAAACGATCAAGGTAGAGTTCCCGCTGAATCGCAGGACGTCCGGGCCCCGTCCTGCTTTCGGGTCAATTGTTCGCAAGATCCAACCGCCTCGATCACTCCACCAAAAGTCACGGAAATTCCGTACCATCGGGACGGGAAATTCTTACTTTTCTGGCTCTCCACGCTCGCCATCAGCACACTTCTTCCCTTGTTGGAGAAACTTTGATCACAGAGCTTGTGTCATCTTTCGAGAAATTTCCTTTGAACGCGCAACTCCAACACGCAACCGCATGCTTCAACTTGCGACAGCCCCTCTGAGTTGAGGAAACTTGGACAGACTACCAAGTGTTCATTTGCCTCTCGTATTTCACCAAAATGTACAATGTTAATGACAAATTACGGATTCAATGAAATTTTGCATTGAGCCTTCGCGGTCACACGTTCTGGGTATCACACCGAGGCCACAAGGGGTCGCAATGACCCCAGCCAAGTTTCAAACGATTGCCGCGTTGACCGTATCGTTCTGAATGGCTCATAAAAATTCAGGATTTTAGTTTGAACATTCTAGAATGTCGCATTCTCGATATTATATTTTTATCGAATTTTAAAATGGCGGACAAAAATCAGCAAGTGGTCAGTGCGTAAAAAGGCCCTTTTTTTGCTAGAAAAAAAGATCATAACACTTGCAATTCTTCAATTTTGTTTCACATCATTTTAGGGCGATACTCCTGAGATGTGATAGTTTAAGGGGGAAATCTATTTAGGCGCCCGAACGTGAGTCATTTTTTATGAATTTTTTTAAGGTGATTAAATAATCGCATGATTAAAAAATTTTGACATTATCTTGTTACAACTTTCAAGTGCTAATTTTTTTCTTTTTCAAACAAAACAAAATGGTGGCGGTATATGGTATAAAAAGTTATTGATCGATCTGGCTGAAAATTTGGGAGGTTTCACATTATATAAATATTAAAAAGTATAAAATTAAAAATTAAGTAGGCTTTGTAATCAAATTTTCATATTTTTGACCATTTTCTCGACAATTTTTACCCCAAAAGGTAACTTATTCACGCGATATCCTTAAAACTTGTATATCCTTCGAATAATGTTATAGTGAGAAACCTCCAAAAATTCCAGCCAGATCGATCAATAACTTTTTGAGCTATAACATGAGCAGTTTTTCAAAAGACGCCTAAAGAAATACCTTATAACGCCGCCATTTTGTGTAGTTTAAAAAATAATTTTCACAACACTTGAAAGTTGTAATAAGATGGTGTGAAAATTTTTAAATGATGCGATTGTTTTATCACCTCAAAAAAAAATTCATAAAAAATGACTCATTTCCATGAATTTCCCCCCTAAAGGAAAAAATAGCTCCATAGTGGGAAATAGTTTAAAGAAAAATTATTTCTCCACGTCCGAGCCTAGTCTGTACTTACAAAAGGGTACCCCAAAGCACCGTTAGACGGCAGGCCACTCGCCTTGACCGCCAATAATACATAGTGATTTTAGCTCAAAGTTGCGCTTGGGGTCATTATGACCCCGGGTGACCGCGGGGGGTTAAAATTTTTTTTTTCTTGTACTCCGAACGTAATGTAATTTACCGAGGTGAAATAATGGAGAATAACTCCCCGAGGCTTTAAAAAAAAATGGTTTTTTAATATACAAAGGATAGTACGCAGAGTCTCCCGACGAGTGAGCGGATCAAATAATAACTCTTCGTTCTCGCTGTCTCATCGAGGCCCTCCGACCATTTGTTATTTCAGGATGAGACAGAAAATACCGAAAGCTTCGACGATCCGTACTCCCCGATGTGGCCAACCAATGTGGACAAACTATATCATACCTAATCCTATATTTATCGGCACTCGGCGCTGACACTTGGGCGGCCAACGGAATGCCCAAATTTACCAAACTCGTTAGCGGAACTGGAATCGAATGCGTAGGATGGAAATCGCCCATTCGCGTATTTACTCTGACGTCGAGCCAATTTTGCTTCCCCGACGAACGACAAAAATGTACTCCGATATTCGATAGAATAGCGAATCGTGTTTCACTCTTGGCCGGCAATATTTAACGTCCCACTATCGCGCGAAACAGAAGACGTTTTGTTTCGCGCGATCTACAATCCTCCAAAGCAAATTCGCTTGGAATTTACTTTAAAGAATTGCACGAAGGAGGAGCCTGAAATTCGAAAAAAAAAGAAAAAAAATCTGATAAATGTTTGAGAAGTTTTCGCAAAAATAAACAACGTTTGTTCAGAAAAAAAAACTGTTAACTTAAGGCGGAACAACACTGTGACGGGTCCCAAAAATCGATTTTTTTTTTGTATTTTTTCAAAGTGGGACGAATTCAAGAATTTGTGAAAAAAAAATCGAGTTCACATGATGAAAATTGACCAAGTTACAGACGATTTACAGTTCGTTTGGGTTGCGCAACGATTCACGGGTACCTAATAAAATATTCAATCGCTTTTTTTCAAAACGACTATTCTCGAGTTGGCCGAGATCATAACTCTAGCTATAATTGTCCGATTTTGAATTTTGCAAAACTAAAGTTTCCGTAATTGCAGTAGCCATCTTTGCACGTAGCATTTTTTCTAATAATAATATTTTTAAACCTCTGAATGTAAACATTTCGCAAAAAAAAAAACACTTTTTTTTAACAACACTATTTTGTGCATTTTTTTTCTCAAGAAACGACTTCGTACAACAAGAACTACATTTATATATATGATAAAACTTTATTTTTTTTATTTTTGAGACCAAACATTTTCAAGGTATCAATCTGACCGTTGGACCATATTTTTTATACAGATACCTCAATAACGTTGTTAATTTTTTTTATTTTTTTTTACACAAAAATTTACTCGCAATAAGTTTAATGTATGTTTAAGGGCTTAGGCCACTCTAGAGGCCGAAAAATCAGCATTTTGGGGATTTTTTTTCAGAAAAATTACAAAATAAATCGAGATTACAAAAAAGGGTGTTTATCATACATATCAGTGACTGTATACAATTTTTTTTTAAGCGGTTCATTTCAAAATGGCAGCTGCGCAGCGTTTATCACAAAACTGCATTTTTTAAGTTGGCCGGAAACATAACTCACAAGGAACATCCCTCAGGTGACACCCTTCGGTATTTAGGGGTGAAACCACCCCTAAAGATAGGGGTGGTTTTTTAGGGGTTATTTTTTTCGCAATGTTACTATAGTGGATTTTTCATTGTTTTGGATTAGAAGAATTTTCGTTTTTGTTTCATAAAAATCGGTGGACTCCGTGTGTGTGAAACTGCTGTATTACCCCTAGAGATGCCTTTTTTCGAGGGTTCGTTTCACCCCTTAAAACCGTTTTTCCGCCGATGAAAAAATATGTATCTCTTACTTTTCGGTGCTTTATAACATATCCAAATTTCAACAAAATCAAAGGTTGTCACCTGAGGCGTGTTCCTTGTGAGTTATGTTTCCGGCCAACTTAAAAAATGCAGTTTTAAGATAAACGCTGCACAGCCGCCATTTTGAAATTAATCGCTTCAAAGAAATTATTGTATACAGTCACTAACATGTATGATAAACGCGCTTTTTTGTAATCTCGATTTGTTTTGTAGCTTTTCTGAAAAATAAATCCCCGAAAAGCCTATTGTTTCAGCCTCTAGAGTGGCCCAACTCCTTAATAACATACTTTTTTCCGAATCCCACATAGATAATCTAGTAGCCAAAAGAAATTCGATAAAACGACCTTTTTCGCCTCGTTACAGTGGTGTCCTCCCTCAATATGTTCCGAAGAAAAAGTTACGCAAGCTACTCACAGAACGACCACAGTTTCCAATCACACCAAAAGGAGCACATGATTCTTACCTGAAACATAAAAAGCAGAGGATCTTTACAATGATGAATTATTGTTTATCAGCTTAATGTCACTACCATTTCATTCTACAGGGTCTAAGATTTTCTGAAATACACGTCTCCATAATTCTCGTCGAAGCGTGGGCCCTGTAAGGGCTGCATTAAAATTACGCGCACAGCTCGCAGACTCGCGAAAATTTCTCTCCAACTGCACTGGCGCGATAGCTCGAAAAGTTGCACAACGACGTGGGCGTACTTAATTTATTACGATTATCGAGCCCGAGCAAAATACGAAAAGTTTCACCCTCGAAACTCGTGTCGAACTTCCAAAAACTGAATATAGGTCATCGACGTGTACGCTTTTATTTTGACACTGGCACCTGGGTCAGGGTTTGGAAATTCAAGCGCGAACCCTCCTTTCCGGTTCAACCGGACGATCGAAGAGTACACCCTCCCCTTTTCGGAATTCACTTGAGAATACGAATTTTCGCTGGCATTTTTTTATTCACCATGTGCCCCTCCCAAACGGCCAAATGATCCGACGAACATTTATCTCATTCGGGCCAAACCCCGAATATTCCAGGACTTCCGGTACACGTCCATTTGACAAAACCATTTTCCTCGAGGAAATCGCCAAGCTCGAAACTTCCCTCCACTAACATTTGTCACATTTCTCACCAAAATTCATCATCTTTTTTCACCCCTCTGCCACCGATGAAAAAAGCCCCTCCTCGTCGTTCCCCGATTCGATCCTCGTTACCGTTATCGAGAAGACCATTTTCAAAACACACGATTACGGTTTCCAAACATTGATAATTAGAACGCGAGAAAAGTAAATCGGGACATCGAGCTGGGGTCGTTTTTCCACGTGGGCGCCAGCTCCACAAATGTAACGATAAGCCGTAACAGCCACGATCTAGCGAGGAAGGCGAATGCAGTGTCAAGTTCAAGCGATTCGGGGGAAGTACGTACAGAATGGGGTGGCTGCCAGAGCGGTCAGCCAAGTTGTAAAAAATCGTCTCGTACGACGACCTTAACCTTCCGCGACACATACCGCCTGGCTATAAAGCATTGTGCACGGAGATACTTGAATCGCGTGATAAACGGTATGGAAAAAGATTCTGTGACGTGGCAGGTTGGGGGTGGTTCAGCCTCGCGAGAGCTTTTCGTTTTCCGGAGATCCTTTTGCGATATAAAACTACACATGTATGCACCCTCCTATGTATACACTCATATTTTTATGCATACAACGTGTAGACGTCGACGAGCTTATCGAGGCAAAGAACGGGCGGAAGGGAGCCGGGGGGGGGGGGAGAGCGAGTGTCCATCGTCGCCGCGTTTCGACGGGATTCAAGCTCCGCCAAATTTATCGTTATTACTTCGAAACTCTCGGTACACCGAGAAAGAGAGTTTCAGAACAAGAGAGAGAGAGAGAGAGAGAGAGAGAGAGAGAGAGAGAGAGAGAGAGAGAGAGAGTGAGAGATGTAGCAACTCTCCAAAAGCACCCGTTAAGATATAAATCGCTCTCCAACTTTAAAAACTCTATATCTCCGGAGGGTAGAGCATTCCCTTCAGCTTGTATACCTCGATATATTCCCTCGACCTCCCTTCTCCACAGCCTCGCTTTAATGGAAAATACGACGAGGAAAATTGCCCCGTGGCTCCCACGCTCGCGACACCCTCCTTCTCTCATAGTGCAAAATAGTGTGGATCGCTCTACCCCATAAGTCATTTGCTTATCGATTCGAACTCACTTTCAACTTATATCCGTTGTTCCGCTCGAAATTTATTTATCGGTAGTTATAAAAAGCATTAATTTTCGAGGGACCGCGGTTTTCTCGATAAACAGCCCATTAATCGAGACTCGAATGCACGGTGGAAAAAATCGACTTTCCGTGCACTGCAGGTACATCGTTGAGTGTTAAATGTAGATAAAGGGGCTGGCGATTGGATGGTGGCCAGGTGTTTTTTAAGGACCTGGGGTGGAGATTTAGCGAACGAGGAAAATGTGATCGGTTTTTCAAGCCGTCTTCGAAAATAATATAGCTTGTTTTTGTTGTGAGTTTAATTGGGCGGAAAAATTGAGCATTCTGGGGAAAAATATAATAAATTATATTTAAATTAATTAATTAATAATAAATTCCAAACAAGAAAGACTAGTGAATTTTTTTTTTTAATGGAATGCGATTCCATTTATTTACTTTTAAATGTATCTTTGATCATGTTTTTCTCGATAACGAAATAAACAAAGAAAGTTTTTCTGGTGTGTTTCGTGCTTGGAATTTATTTATATTCAGTCTGCTGGACTCGAAATAGCATGTTGATTTTTTTCAGAAGGCTCAATTTTTTTCTGGAAACTACTACTTATGACAAAAATACGCTATATATATATTTTTTTTTTCTTAAAAAAACTACCTCTTTCGGCCTGTTACAGAGGTGTCCTGCCTAAAACACATACCAATCTTACAATTATCACCCTGTATATATATATAGACACACAATATACATTTTAGGTCTACAAATTAAGTCTCGGCTCCTAGCTTCTACTGATCATAAATGCGATTTAAATCTTATCGTTAATAACTTTCTCGCGTCGCATGTATTTACGAGCGCCATCTCTAAGCTTTAAATCGAGTTATCAAACTTTATCATCCTACCCACACAACCTAAAAATTTAGCGGTTGACACGATGTCTCTCGAAAAGGAACATTTGAGGCACTGTCTTCTTTTCGCATTTCAATTTAAAAAATGCGCCTTAAGTGGAAGACATGATTTATTTTGTTCAGCTGCTGGTGAAAAAGCTGTATCATATGGTACGTGCAAAAAGTGGTTCTAGCGGTTTCGAAAGGGAAATTTCAACCTCAGAGATGAAGAGTCCCCTGGACATCCAAACAAATCCGAAAATCTTTCGGACAAAAAACCGGGTTAAAAAGTTATTATTTGTAGAAATGGCATGCGAAAAACCAAAAGCAGATGATTTTTATCTCGGAAACCGTCGGACGTTTGCTAAACTGAAATTCCAGCATATAGTAGGACATGATCTGACCTATCGACAGTTGCAGGATTATCCATTCATAACAGGACACCCTGCGTATATATATATATATATTATATTGGATGATTAGATATATTATAGATTAGATTATAATTATATATTAGATGCAGTAAAAAGAAATCCATTATCTTTGCCTTAATTTCATGCAAAAATAATGGATTTCTTTTTACTACACCTAATATATATACAGTAGCGGTCAAAAGTATTCGATCACTTCGGATAATTGCAAAAACATATTAGAATAATATCATTCGTTTTATTTCCTATTTTACGAAGATACTAAATAGCTCTATAAAATGAATTATTTATTTTAATATAATTTAGGTATTATCCAAAGAGATCAAAAACCTTTGACCGGCACCGAACATTAGGTCTGCAAATTAATTCTCGGCCTTTTTCATTTTTATTGGTGTTCCTAACTTCTGTAAACGATGGGAAATGACTTGGTGCGTCACTCCGATGGATTATCGAAATTTACAATTTCCGCCAAAAAATAAATCTCGCATGCACTATAATTCCTTGAAGTATAAAAACAAAATAAACAAAATTCGAAATAATTTCTCATAATAATATGTAACAAACGCCAATTAGACGATATGTGTTATTATGTATCATTGTATTATGGCGTCGCTCGTCATACAGTACACCTACGATTGGTCCGCAGTTTGACTAACGAGACCAACTGTGGGACGCATTACGATGCGAGGAAAACAGCTGCCATTTCACAATCAGTTTTACGAATAAAACGAACTATGATTTTGTTTACGGACAAAAGCTTTAAAGAATCATTTTATTAGAACAAAGATTATTATTCTTAAGGGGGAATTGTCTTTTTTTTCGCAAAATTTACCGCTTTTTGGGAATTTTTTTGTGAAGAAAGTATACAACGGAAAACTTGTGAAACTTGGCATATAGTTTTATTGATCTGTTTGCTACATACAAAAATTTTTTTAAACAATTTCATCAAAAAATCCGCCTCCCACCCCCCTCGACGCGCGATGGTCCTTTTTTGATGGTGTGCACGATTTCTCAAAAACTATTCAACCGATTGCCTTCAAATTTGGACAGAATGCTCAGCTGACATCCTTTTATCGTTTGATGAAGCAAAAAAGCAATACGTTTAATAGTTTTTTATTTATAACAAAAAATCGATCAATTTTTTTCGAAAAATCGATACTTCAAGTTCAAAACGTCACCAAATCGTCAATTTTTTTTCCCTTCATCGAACGACAGCTATATGTGTCTAAAGTAAAATGCGTTTTGGGTTTTTGTTGCAGGATGAACGTGAAGGCTGTAATCGTGCACACCATCAAAAAAGGACCATCGCGCGTCGAGGGGGGTGGGAGGCGGATTTTTTGATGAAATTGTTCAAAAAATTTTTTGTATGTAGTAAACAGATCAATAAAACTATATGCCAAGTTTCACAAGTTTTCCGTTGTATACTTTCTTCACAAAAAAATTCCCAAAAAGCGGTAAATTTTGCGAAAAAAAAAGACAATCCCCCCTTAGGTTGAAAGTGTGAGGTAAATTTGAAAAATCTGTTTCTAAAGAAAAAAGGATTAAATGTTTTGAAAATTTTACAAAGCGTAAAATTTATGAGTAAAAAGAGTTTAAAAAATTGCCGGTAATTGAACATTTCGAATCTTTCAAGCGACCACTAAATATTCATTGGACGGCTAGCGCTTTCGCGAGTTTAATTTAAAAATTATAAAGCGTAAAATTCATGGGTGAGAAGTGGACGGAAAAAAATCGATTTGTAATGAAAATTTGAATTTTTGGGAGGTTTGAGCGACCACTACATATTTTTCGATCGCTCCCAGCTTTCGCAACAATTTTTTTTTCTTCAACGAAGATAATTGGATGGTGAGAAAAAGGAAAAAAATAGAGCTCAAATTTGTGCCACCCTAATGTGTGTGTGTGTGTATATATATATATATACATACACATTAGGGTGGCACTATATGGGTGTGTGTGTGTGTGTGTGTGTGTGTGTGTGTGTGTGTGTGTGTGTGTGTGTGTGTGTGTGTGTGTGTGTGTGTGTGTGTGTGTGTGTGTGTGTGTGTGTGTGTGTGTGTGTGTATATACAGGTTTAGTTTTTAGGTTTTCGTTTATACTTGTTTAAGAAGGAAAAAAGAAAGACTGACAAGGAACATCCCTCAGGTGACACCCTTCGATTTTGTTGAAATTTGAATATTTTATAAAGCACCGAAAAGTAAGCGATACGTATTTTTTTTTAACGACGGAAAAACGGTTTTAAGGGGTACAACCAACCCTCAAAAAAGGCATCTCTAGGGGTAATATAGCAGTTTTACACACAAGGAGTCCACCGATTTTAATGAAACAAAAACGAAAATTCTTCTAAATCGAAGTAATGAAAAATCAACTATAGTGACATTGCAAAAAAAAATTGAGGGGTGAACCGCCCCTATTGAGGGGTGAACCACCCCTATATTAAGAGGTGCTTTCACCCCTTAAATCCTTTGTTCCGCCGATAAAAAGAAAATACTTATTGCTTACTTTTCGGTGCTTTATAACATATCCAAATTTAAACAAAATCGAAGGGTGTCACCTGAGGGATGTTCCTTGTAATTAATGGTTGGAAGGATCGTTGAGGCGTGATTGAGCAAAAAATGCATGTACCGATTTTCACGTGTTATTCACTATTTATTTTATTATCATAATTATTACCCTGTACATGGACATAAAGGTGATAACTATGATAATAAAATAAATTGCGATAACTCGTGAACATGGGTACGTTCGGTTTTTGCTTAAGGGATATACATTAACAACGAACAAAAAATCGATTTTTTTTCTTCAAACGATAAAACTATATGTGTAGAATATTTTCCTAAAGTTTCGAAGCGAAATTGGAAAACTCCAAACGTTACAGCCCGTCAACGCCGTGCCTCACCGCTCGGACTCGGAGCGGGCGTGACTTCAAACGCGTTTTTCTGAAAACTGCATTATCGAAATTGGCGTGCAGGATATCTCAAAAACTATTAAGCCGATTGAGTTGAAACTTGGTGGAAATATTAATAACATTGGTACCTTCGACTCGACGAGAATTGTTTTTGAAAAATTGAAAAAAAAAACTTTTTAATCCACATTTTACTGAAATGTTGCGTGCAGCGTTGATCTTTTTTGTAAATGCGTGCCATTTTCTTAAATTTGCATTTTCTTCATTTTAATTACCGTCACATAGAAACTATACATGTTCTGACTGAAAAAATGTTTGAACTTTTTTGCAAATCAAAGTCTACGTAACACTCTGCCACCGATCCATCATCTTGATGATGAATTAATTTAAAAAAATTGTTTTGTATACTCAAATATACTATTGAAGTATACCTAAGGTTTGATAATTGTAGAATAATTATTTGTTAGTTTAAAAATCCCTCAATATTGCTTATTTTTTTTCCTGTCTAAATATATATCCCGCCTTAATCACGCCTCAACGATGCTTCCAGCTATTACTCAATCAATTTTTTGTTCTTCCTAAACAAATTTCGACACAAATATAGATTCTAGGTGAATTTTACAGTGTGATCTTTTGTTTGGGTTTATTTTTACCCAAACATCACGAAGCCAGCCAAAAGAATCGAAAAACAAATTATTTCCACCAAATACGTTTACTATATCTGTAGAATCTGTCGAAAGGAGCTTTCTCCCTTTCGGTCCAGGGTTCATAGTCACGTCGGATGGAGGCAAAAAAGCGTCTCCGTAGACATCCGACGATTTTTGAAATGAGAACTAGAGGTTATCGGGAAAAATAAATATAAATAAAAAATAAAATAAAAGCTGGTTAATACGGAACCTGCATGTACATGGGTGCGCGTGAATATATGCAATGGCGTGTGTAATATACGTGGTGAAAGAAGCCGAGAGCGCAGAATGAGAAAAGTTCCTTTGGATACTCGGAAGTAATACAAGCACGGGGTAAGAGCAACAAATTTCTAAGACGAAGTCTTGGCGTGACGCTCCGCGCGAAACTACACTTGATAAATCACAAAAGTAGGGTTGGATGGGAAATTCGGTGTCTGCATACATCGATCTATACATGCATACGGTGATGCGCAGAAGTTTACGATATATTAGGGAAAAGCTCGCTTCACATCGCACGACTGAGCAATGGGAAAACCCCCTCGTGGTACGTACAGGCTTACACTATTATTATTATTATCATTATTATTGTGATTAATAATGAAGTAACGCGTAGAATAATGGTTGAGGTACGTTGGATTAATGAAGGATTTGCGAGGAAGTTCGTGAGAAATGGTGCAATGTTTATGACATAAATTAGTCCGATCCCCTGGAGACATGGGCCAGAAATCGCTCGCAGCACCGATGCCGAAGTAAGATTTAGGCAAGTAATTATCGAGCGTGGATGATTTTAATCCTGCCGCAACGTAGCACGTCTATCGGGCAATAATCTACCCCCGGCGAGGCAATAAATACCCAAAGCTTATCGGCGTCTCCACAGCACCGAGATTAAGGGATAACACCACTCTAGGATTTTGGAAAAATCGTTTGTTTTTTGGCTAAAAAATACTTTGGGGTCATAAAAACAATACGCAATTGGTCCTGTAGCGATTTTTTTTAAGGAGTGAGATGCAGTCAGAATTTAAAAAAAAATCAATTCTTTACATTTTCTTGAAATATGATGTTTCGAAAATATTCCCTGAAAATTTCAAGTCAATCCGATGAATAGTTTCCGGGATATGTCACAATTAGTGGAGGAGCTCAACGTATAGATGTGGCCGACAAACGCGCAAACGGTAATACCCGGGAAGGCAGAATGCTTCGAAGACAACGACAAATTGGTATTTTGGAAGCCTCCACGTCGGCAAAAGCCCTATTGTATGGGCCAGGAATTGATGATTCGATGTAAGTAATTTTTTAATTAGTACTTCTATACACAAATCAAGTGTAAAATTGGAATACTCGTTCAGAAATTTTCAAAAATGTATTACTCAAAAACTATGAACTGTAGCGAAATTTTATAGGGAATACTTTCGTTTTAAAATTACCCGAAATGTTGAACAAAATCATAATTCATCCCGAAAAACTTCAATTTTTTGAAAAATTGTTTTAACAATTGGCTATAAACAATTGAATGCTCTACTTTTCGGCAAAAAATAGTGATATTCGGATTCAGCGGATCAAAATACATAAAAAAAAGTTTAGCTTCATCCATCGAGCTCAACATTTTACGAACATATAATACCGTATCCACATCGAAAAACTTTAAACGCGTTCTTCTCGAAACAATGTTTTGCAAGTCGGTGACCACTATAATTCAAAAACCACTTGATGGATTTTGATGAAATTTGGTGTGCTTGTTGATAGCATTAAAAACTAGTCCTTAATCGAAGGATTTTCATTTATGTAGAACATTTTTATTTTTTGCAATAATAAACGAGCGATTTTTCGTCGAAAATCGAAAGTTATCTGTCGGAAGTCACCATTTTGTAAATTAAAAAAAAAGCTTCGACTAAGGGCTAGATAACTTATTAAACTAATGATTTGTTTTTTTTTTTATTTCAGATAATCCAGGAAAATTTTATGATGATCACCGCGAAGTACTCCATGCCGAAGGGGGTCCGACAAAGATGGCGATATTTTTATAAATAATCAATATTTTTCTTTGAAAATGTATACAAGTCAAGTTGAAATATAACATAAAAAGTCTGTGTAACCACTTTCGTAAAAGAAACTTAATTACTATGAAAAAAAATTATTGAGAATTCTCGTTTTTTCACGCCTCTGCCTGCATCTCACCCCTTAAAGGTTCAATTATCGATTTTACCGCAGCGACTCGGACTTCTTTCAGACGCCTCGTACAACTTTAAATGCGTTTTCCTCGAAACCATTTTTTTTTAAACTGGAAGGACGGATTGCTCGAACACCTTTGCATGGATCGATTTGAAACTGTGGTAGTAGCTTCACAATTGCATTCTCTATAGGAGTACGTAGCCGTTTTTTGATTAAATGTAAACTGTTTTTATAAAAAATTTACTGCTTATTTTTTGGGCAACGAAGCTATTTATTTCCTTCAAACTGCGCAATTTTTTTCAAATTTAGATAAAAATGTCCCTGCGTAGTCCCATAGCTAATAATATGTAGATTATATTTTTTGTTTTGTTTTTGGTCCAGGTCTTATACTTTACGAGAAAACCGTCCTCCGCTGTAACTATCTGTGAAAAACACGTTTTTCAAGAGGACCTCTGTCGCCGCTATTTTGTATGAAAATTATAATAATTTTTTTATTTTGTTTTGCATATGTGTTAAATAAACCGTCTCCAAAAAATCCTATTCTTTTTTTCATACTCCCAAAATAAAGTGTCAAAGTTAGGCCTTTTTTACTGCCGTCAGAGTTGTGTTATCCCTTAAGGCCTTGTATGCCTTTGAAACAAAAAATGTATCTTCTTTTATTGGCTTGAATGATGTATAAACATTCGAAGAATGATATGGTTGACATGGATAAACATCCAAAGAATTATATGGCACGAAGAAAAATGGTTTTAAAACTTTGAACTCGTTTTTCTGGAATCCATATTTTATAAATCGGGCGGACTCGGAGCTTCTACAAATTCTAACCGATCGGCTCCAAATTTCAAATGTAGATTGATTTTCTGGCAGACACGTTTTTTTTTATCGATTAACAGTTACGGTTTTTATACACACACTAAGGCCGTGTGTTTAGTCGAAAATGCGACGTTTATTTTTCTCAAAATTATTCCAAATTTGCAAAACTCAATATTTTGTAATAATCGCGTATACTTGTGACCGGCAAAATTCTCGTACATTAGGAGAAAAAAAATTATCGTTTGTTCTAGATGCTCATGTGCGCCTCCAACAAGTTCGCCCGTGAAGGACCTGAAAAAAGTCACTGCGTCGCCATTCTGCATTTTTTTGGAAAATCAAAAATTGACTTGAGTACCTACAGACATGTAAAATGAACCCTCCAAATCTCATTCCGATTGCTTTGTTAGTTTCTTAAAAAAAAATCCCCAAAAAGTCTTGTTTTCCGACCACCTAAAGGTATATATACGACCTTAAGAAAAATTCACTGCCGTACGAGAATTCGTCGTGGACAAGGAGCAAAATATGCCAAATCCGTTCACTTGTTTTTGTTTTATTATTTTTTTATTATTTTCAGTCCAAAGCTCATCCCAAATAATCGATCCCTGTGTTTTCCGTTGGCTTTTTTCAACCTGCTATTTTATATTCTTGTCGAGTTGTTTTGTCGGGATTGTGGCCGAGGGAAAACGCCTGGCCTTGACAATGACGAAGAGTTTCTGGCAAGCGACGCCAGCAGTTTTCTCGCGATCTAGATGTACGTTTCGCGTAAGCCCGCTCTCGAGCAGGGCAGACATACACATACACATATGACATATTCATTTTTCTCATACGCGGCGGACGCATTGTACGAGTATACGCGCGCCAGGGGGATATTTTTACGAGCGATATGGCCGATTGTATATCATACGGGTCGGCTGTGTGCGTAACGGTCCTCGATGCTTTTTACAAGGGATGTTTTCCAACCGAATTACCCACGCAATCCTCACACGCATTATTTTTCGGCGTCACGTGGACTTTGATCTGTCCAAATTGGCGCCTCTTGACGATTCCTTCCTCGCATTGATTGTTCCCTAATACGATAAAAAAAAAACTAATAAAAATATCTACTTATTCTTGAGCATTTTAAGGCAGGATATACATTTAGACAGGAAAAAAATAAGCAATATTGAGGGATTTTTTAAACGGAGAAATAATGATTCTACAATTATCAAACTTTAGGTATACTTTAATAGTATATTTAAGTATACAAAACAATTTTTTTTAAATTAATTAATCATCAAAATGACGGAGCAGTGGCAAAGTGTTACTGCAGGGTCGCCGCGGGAGTTGCGAATCGGCGTGCAGTCTAGCTTCCCGTAGACTTTGATTTGCAAAAAAGTTCAGACATTTTTTCAGTTAGAACATTTATAGTTTTCATGTGACGGTAATTAAAATGAAGAAAATACAAATTTGAGAAAATGGCACGCATTTACAAAAAAATCAACATTTCACGCAACATTTCTGTAAAATGTGGATTAAAAACGTCGATTTTTTCCAATTTTTCAAAAACAATTTTCGTCAAGTAGAAGGTACCAATATTATCAATATTTCTACCGAGTTTTAACTCAATCGGATTAATATTTTTTGAGTAATCCTGCACGCCAATTTCGATAATGCACTTTTGAGAAAAACGCGTTTGAAGTTCACGCCCACTCCGAATCCGAGCGGTGAAGCGCAGCGTTGACGGGCTGTAACGTTTGAAGTTTTTCGAATTTCGCTTTCAAACTGTGTGAAAATATTCGACATATATAAATCTATCGTTAAAAAAAAAGAAATCGATTTTTTTATCGTTATAAATGTATATCCCGCCTTAAGACACCATTTCATCGGGAGTAGAAAAAAAATATCGATCGTTTTTTTTTCATTGACTTAAATTATGAATAAACATCACAAGAATTATATACAAGAGGGATTATAGTCAAACATTTTTTTGAACATTTTTTAAAAATGTTGACAGCTGTTTTTCCGGAGAGCCTCTGAACGCTCAGAAACGCACAGGACAGCCTAGACGGTGAAATTAGCCATTTGGAGCTGTTTAGTGCAGTCGTAAAAACAATATACAACGACCTACTACCAAAATGCCTCCGTGGGTACACGCAGAATTCAAATAAGAGCTTCAATTCGGTGGTGTGAAAGCTCCTAATTCAATCTTCAAACTTTAAACGCCCTTTTTCAAAACCACCTTTTTGAAGTCGGGAGGATGCATCATTCGGGCAGTTTTCATGCGATAGACTTAAAGTTTTAAATGTAGCTTCTTAGAAAGACTCTATGAAGAAGTATACGCGATTTTTACGATTCGTCAATAATTCTCCTTTTTATAAGCAAATTAAAATCAATTTCCTGGCGAAAAAAAATATATTCAAAATGATGCCATTTTGCGAAAAAAAGCCTACAATTCTTAATAATTGTGTGTACTTCTAGCAAAACTAAAGTAGAAGACGAAATTTGTTTCATTTTTGTTCCACGTGCTAATCCATAAAAGTTCTCCATCCTCCCGCAGGGCCCCGAAAAAACCCTCTTAGTGTAGCTACATCTGAGCCACCATTTTGTGTTGTTTTTCATAACATTTTTTTGCAAACGTCAACACATGAAGAACAAACCCTCCAAACCTCATTCTAATTGCTCTTTTCACTATTCTCAAGAAAAAATGCCAAAAACGTCTCATTTTTCGGGGAACCACATAGACGAAACGTGTTAAAATAATCAAATACTCCGTCCAGATTAAGATCTGATTTCCACTGGATGGACGACTAAATTGATTTACCAATGCATTGAAGGTAATGCGCGATAAGGTGCGAAATTATGTATTATTTTGTTTTAATAGCACATGCATATTATTTATTGTAAATGAATAAATTTTTGTAAATAAATGAATTGTAAATAAATAAATAAATATAATAATTGTAAATATTGTAGATAAATAAATTTAAAAACGGAGTTACGTATGTTGCGATAAATAAATGTCACATGCGATACGGCGGTAAAATGGAGATACTTTGAACAGGTTTTGGATGTTTTTTGTAGGTAACTTTTTTTAACATCCTAAACTCCAACTTTTTTTCTCCAATAGAAAAATGTGTCCTTTGGCTGTTAAATGTATACAAAAATCCAGCCCCGCCAACCCCACGATTTTATGTATATTTTTTTTAATGGCAAACAATCACAAGGCGTCGAAATGCAACTTATGTCAAAGATCCAGGGTTACTTTGACATGATTTTGATAAGAAAATTTAATATTTTGTGCATTATACATGGAATTAAATGCAAAACAATGATTTTTAACAATCAAATTGTCACATTAAGGGGTTAGGCCACAATAACGGGTATAAAATCATGTGCGAATTTAACAATTTTTTTCGTATGAAAAAGTGATTCACTCATAAAATTAATTACACATCTACTTAGTATGAATATCAAGCTGTTCGAATTTTTATCTCGATGTACAAAATGGCCGACTACTCGAAACTTCTCGAAACAGCCTTTTTCCAATTGGCGTGACAAATAACTTCAACAATTTTCACTCGATTTACTTAAAATTTGAAAGTTATGGTCATAATTGCATTTCGCAGAGGAGTACGTACGGAATTGCTGATTAATCGAAAACTTTTCATTTTATGAGCAGTTGTAACGAAATTTTTCACTGAAAATTCATCTCTTAAGTTCATATACCTACAACTTTTGAATAAAACAATATTTTTTAAATTCCGTGCGTACTTCTCTAGGTATTCCAATGTAGATTGACGAGAATTTTTGTTTTTTGTTCTAGGTAAAAAATTGTGGATGCTAAATGTCACGCCGCGGAGCGCCTAAAAAAAAGATAAAATGAAATATTAGTAGTCGGCTATTTTGTCCGTCGAAAAAAAATTCTAACATCTCGATACTCATACTGAATAGATGTGTAATTAATTTTATGAGTGAATCACTTTTTCATACGAAAAAAAGTTGTTAAATTCGCACATGATTTTATCCCCGTTACTGTGGCCTAACGCCTTGAGGAAACATTTTACATAAAAATATCAAGTACCTAGGGTATTATTATAGCCACGCAGTCTTATAATTATCATTGCGATCAAAATCAACTTTAACAACATTATAATAACCAATAGAAAAAAAAGTTATTGTTAAAGTATTTTAGTGCTATGTGAAAGTAGCCCCAAAAACTCTTCAATTGACATTGAGTTACCCTCAATGCCAATTGAACCCCGTTTCACGGTAATTCTTGATCAGTAGTTAAGTTCGCAATCAAACACATCTAATGATTTGATGACGCTTTGCGTCTTTGATCAGTGAACATCCGAAAGCTCCTTGTGCAGGTGGAGCGATGCTGTAAGCACTGCTGCCGCAGGAACGGTTAGATAGACACGGTCAATCGAGCAATCCGGACAGAGCCTGCAGGTTAGGCCATTCGATGGAGGGCAGGTTCGTACCATCGACCTTTCCACGCATCCGGATCCGAAGGGAGATTGTGTTTCTCGATTGCTTTAATCATTGGGATACCCAAGATGAGGGAGATACGCGATTCCTGCAGACTCACCCACCACGTTATTGCGATAGCCCATAAATATGCATCCCTCTGACAAGCGGATCGTAGGGGGAATGTTGGAAGAGTGGCTGAAACCCGAAGGAATCTTGGAGTGAAAAACTCGAGTCTTTCCAATGCTTGCTACTCGAGGGAAATGAAAAGAAAGATAAACTTTCGCTCACCGGAAATGGAGAAAGTAACTATGATAAAAATGATGCAAGAGTCCCGAGAGCTCGCGCCCTGATAGCTGCGATTTACCGTTAATTATCGTCGCCACGAGCCATCGATCGCAAAACCGAGAAAAATGGGCACTTGCCGTGATCGGAATATCTCGCAAAGGCCAGCTTACCCTTGGCACATCGTGCGATTAACGGGCCGCACATACGTAAAGAACTTCCCCACAAAGAAGATCCCAAGCCGGTTCTCACACTGCAAAAACAAATGTGTTGTTTTTACACACTTTAGGTGTGTAAATGGCTGTAGACACTTTTCACACGGTTTAACGTATGTGAAAAAGAACGGTGTAAAAATAACACGGACAGATGCGTTCAAACAACAT
The DNA here is from genome assembly GCA_963210295.1 of Ophion ellenae. Classification (NCBI taxonomy): domain Eukaryota; kingdom Metazoa; phylum Arthropoda; class Insecta; order Hymenoptera; family Ichneumonidae; genus Ophion; species Ophion ellenae. Next base: position 22,473,870 of record OY723394.1, read on the forward strand.
ACTTACGTGTGTTATTTTCTTACACGCGTTGTGGGGTGAGATGCAGCCAGAATTTTCACAAAATCGATTTTTTTAAACATTTTCTTGAAGTATCATGTTTCGAAAATATTTCCTGAAAAGATCAAGTCAATCCGATGAATAGTTTCCGGGATATCCCACAATTAGTGAAGGGGCATCGGGTCCCCATGGCAAGCAGAGGCTGACAAACGCGCAAACGATAATACCCGGGAAGGCAGAATGCTTCGAAGACAACAACAAATCGATATGTTGGAAGCTTCCAGATCGGCAGAAGTAAGTATTTTTTTAATTAGTATTTCTTTACATAAATCAAGTGTAACATTGGAAAACTCTTTCAGAAATTTTCAAAAATGTATTACTCAAAAACTATGAACTTTGGCAAAGTTTTATAAAGAATACTTTCGTTTTAAAATTGTCCAAATTTTTTTTTTTTTTAATAATTCATCCCAAAAACTTTAATTTTTTGAAAAATCGTTTTACCAATTGGCTATAAACAATTGAATTCTCGACTTTTCGGCAAAAAATTGTGATATTCGGATTCAGCGGATCAAAATACATTAAAAAAAGTTTAGCTTCTTCCATCGAGCTCAAAATTTTACGAACACAAAATACCGAATCCACATCGAAAAACTTTAAACGCTTTTTTCTCGAAACTATGTTTTTCAAGTCGGTGATCACTATAATTCAAAAACCACTCGATGGATTTTGATGAAATTTGCTGTGCTTATTGATAGCATTGAAAACTAGTCCTTAATTGGAGGATTTCCATTTTTGTTGAAAATTTATATTTTTTTCAAATAATAAAGCAGCGATTTTTTGGTCGAAAATCAAAAGTTATCTGTAGCAAGCTGCCATTTTGTTAATTTAAAAAAAAGCTTCGATTAAGGACTAGATTTATTATTAAACTAATGATTTTTTTTTTTTGGTTTTTTGATTTCAGATGATCCAGTAAAATTTTATGATAATCACCGCAAAGCACCACATGCCGAAGAGGGTCCGACAAAAATGGCGATATTTTTATGAATAATCAATATTTTTCTTTGAAAATTGGTACGAGTCAAGTTGAAAAATAACATAAAAAGTCTGTGTAACTACTTTTGTAGAACAAACTTAATATCTATAAAAAAAAATTATTGAAAATCCTCGTTTTGACACGCCTCTGACTGCACCTCGCCCCTTAAAACGTGTAAAAAGTGTCTACAGCCATTTACACACTCAAAGGGTGTAAAAACAACACACTTACACTGCAGCTATCGAGGTTTTGTTAAATGGTTTCCAATTTCAGGTTCTTCCACGTGACAAACTCAAAAATGATCTATCAATGAAACAAAAAGTCAAGACCAAATGTGGTCTCCAATTAACCGGTTAATCAATCGATGTCAAATCAACTAATGAGTTTCACGTGATGCCGTAACCAAGATGATTTTCAAAACATATGAACAATGACTCGCAATTAACACACTTAAACTGCGTTGCTTTTTCCCGTGTTATTTTTGCTCGTGTGTTGCTATCAACGTGTGTTGTGTAGTCCAATGTGTGTAAATATGCGTCTTGTATGTTGATTTTACACGCTTTGTGTGTTTGAATAAGCGTTTTATTAATGGGGACAGCTACGAAGGTGTGTAATAATTTAATGCGTAAAAATTGCGCACTCGCGTGTGTAATTTTAACGCATTACGTGTGTAATTGTAACGCAATACGTGTTACCAATTGCATAAGTGTGTAGAATCAACATGGCAACGCGTGTCTAGCCTTTGTGTTATGTTACTTCTACATACTTTGAACCAGGGTTGCAAATAACGCATTACTTTTTGTAATGCATTAGCGTTTTCATTACTCATTACTTTACATTTTGTAATGACAAGAATTACATTACCCATTACATTACATTTAGTAATGTAAAAAATGTCCATTACTCATTACATTACTTCTTTGTAATGCAAACAATTGCCATTACTCATTACATTGAATTTTGTCATGTAAAATGTTTTCATTACTCATTGGTTTAAATCTTGTAATGTTAAAAAATTTCATTACTCATTACATTGGAAATTGTTTACATTACAAAGTCCAACGTAATGAGTAATGGACATTTTTACATTACAAAATCCAATGTAATGAGTAACGGAAATTGTTTATATTACAAAATATAATATAATGAGTAATGGAATTTGGTGAATATTTACAAGTGGGGCTCCAGCTAGAAAAGGGGTTTAGAAATGTTGTACCGAGTCGATGTATTTCAGGGCACCTTGTTTATAATATTTAAGTCGGGGGAAGACAATTTCAACGCTTATTTCAACCCCCAAACGCTTTTTTTTACCTTTTAAAGGTATGGAGAAAACGGGTTTGGTGACATCAAGTGGGTCAAATGGCATGGGTTTGGGTGGGGAAGTGTGTCGATTTGTTTGGGTGTATGCGTAAGTGTGTGGGTGTGTGATTAAATTATGATAATAGTTGATTATTGTTTTTTTGGTAAATATTTACAAGTGGGTTTCTTTGGATTTGTATATGACTTTTTTTCATAATGAAATACCCCTCCCCCATGATAAAAAAAAACATATTTTCATACTGCAGAATGGCCCCGAATACGTGAAAAAAATTTTGGAGCCGATTACAGCTGGAGCCCCGCTTGTAAATATTTACCTGGAATTTCTTTACATTACCGAATGTAATGTAATGGGTAATGAAATATTTTTTTCATTACCCATTGAAAAAAATAATGAATAATGCATTACTTTTTCATTACAAATTTCGCAACCCTACTTTGCACACATATCAAACACGCCATACTTTCTGCCGTGCATCTAGGAAGTACGGTAAGATCGTGCGGATCTGACATTGGGAAAATAGCTACGAATGTTCGTCGTAATTTCCCGATTCACCCAATGATCGTAACTCGCCAGCCAACTTTATACGTTGAAAATGCCTGGTGGGTAGAATTCTCGATTCCATCCCCTAATCGATAGGGGCGAGAATTCCTTCATTCTGCTCGAAGATTTTCCATTTTTCGCGGTGCTGTGACGAGGGCCTGCCAAATCGAGGAAGGGAGAACTTGAAGTCGTTACGAGTCTCATTTGTTAATAGCACTATTGGAATACTGCCCTCATCCGCTGTAAATCGACCGAATATAAAATCCACCGCTGGAGGATAACTCTCGAAAGTTTCCGGAGAGTTTCTTTTCCTAAAGTTTTTCGCCATTGGTACAACCCTCGAAGAAGCAACTGCTTCGGGCTACCCGGAGGTATGAAGTTATTATTCTGGCCAACCGTCTGGAATAATAATTCCCAAAAGAAAAGGACAGGTCTTCGGGACGAGGACTGTACGTTATGACGACAATTCAGAAGCAGACAGAATTTTTCTTTCTCACCATAAATATATGATTGAAAAAACATTCTTCGATGTCCTCATTCTTTTCCCCATCGCTTCTCTCTCTCTCTCTCTCTCTCTCTCTCTCTCTCTCTCTTCCGTTCATCCTCGCAATTTCAAAACTGCCAGGATTTAACCATCCAACGGACAAATATCTCCCATCGTTCTTGCCAACACGGCTTGCCTCGATCATTCCAGGCTGGAATGAGATTTTCAAGACCAGTATGAAACTATGCGTGCTGGAGAAGTCTGAAGGAGGACAGGAGGCTCCGAATAAGAGGTTGGAAAAAATAATACTCGTCGAGGAAAGTTTTTCGAATTTCACGAGACCCGTATGTCTCGGAGGACATACTGGAGGTCTACGAAGAAGATGAATTTCCTCAAGCTGTTGGTGCTCCTGATGAGAGAGACTCGAAGACTGCGCCATCAAGAGTGACATCCGTCTTACCTCGCGCCGCCAACTACATTATACGAACCGAAGCGCTCCGACGATTCATTTTCTTTTATTTTTTCGCCGCGAATCCCGGAAATCATTCAGACGGAAAATTAAATTTCACGCAACGGAATACGAATCGTTATCGTAAGCTGGTGGTGGAAAAAAAAATGGAGACTCGTCACGGCGCGGTACAGCGGAAATGAAGAAGAAGAAATAGTGATCGGTCGTCAGTGGCTCGCGGATGAAATAGTGATCGAATCAACGGACGCTACGGAAAGCGTCGATGCTTGGGGAATGGGCAAGGTTGCGGGGATAGTGATCATTTTTCGACCACCAAAATGAGGCTCGTCGCATGCGAGTACACTCTATCGGTGTGCTGACTTTTGCACGCCGTTGCTGCTCGACCGGTATCGAGGTCGTCACTGCACGACCACACGGAACCAACCGCGGAACGAGCCGCCCCGGTGTCGGGCGCCGCACGTGCAAATTCCATGAGCACCCCAAGGCCTCGTTACAAGGAAACGTCGTGCAGCGCGGCGCTCACCTAATCTTGCGAAACTCACTGCTTTCCCGATGCTCAAGTTTATCCGATTTATGACAGTTTCGTTGAGGGGAGCCACTCGAGGACTAAAAAAATATTTTTTTGCTTAACGGGTTAGGCCACTCTAGAGGCCGAAAAAAGGCTTTTTGGGGATTTTTATTAAGAAAAATTACAAATAAATCGAGATTACAAAAAGGGTGTTTATCATACATATCAGTGACTGTATACAATAATTTTTTTGAAGCGATTAATTTCAAAATGGCGGCTGTGCAGGGTTTATCTCAAAACTGCATTTTTTAAGTTGGCCGGAAACATAACTCGGACAATTTTCAACCGATTCACTTGAAATGTTGAATATGTCTTGAAAAATACATTGTCTATGGAAGTACGTAGGATTTTTTGTGTATTGCATAGTTCATTTGTTATTAAAAATTATCTGACGAAATTTTTGACTTTCCAAAAATTTGCCTAAAAAATCGTCAGACAATTGTAAATAATAAATGAACTATACCAAAAATGCCTACATACTTCCATAGACAATGTATTATTCAAAATATATTCAAAATTTCAAGTGAATCGGTTGAAAATTGTCTGAGTTATGTTTCCGGCCAACTTAAAAAATGCAGTTTTGAGATAAACGCTGCACAGTCGCCATTTCGAAATTAATCGCTTCAAAAAAATTATTGTATACAGTCACTGATATGTATGATAAATACCCTTTTTTGTGGTGTCGATTTATTTTTGTAGGTTTTCTGAAACAGAAATCCCCAAAAAAGCCTCTTTTTCGGCCTCTAGAGTGGCTTAAGGCCTTAACAGATGCTTTGGGGCCTCGAAAACGAGAGACACTGGTTTTATGAATCAGGAGAATTCCGAAGAGGTCGTTTTTGTGAGTTTTGCTGAAGCACCTCGCATCAATCCCTTTTGTCCCAATGCAATGCGATTTTTGAGCGATCTCTGGAATCGAACAGCGAAGAAGAGGAAGAGGAGAATATTAATTTGGAAGGCCAAATGTATGGTGCTCGCATAGCCATTTCTTCGAATTTAGTATTTTTTAAGCTCCCTGAATATAAGTAAAAATCTTGCCCAAAATTACACTTTCTTTTAACACCTACCATTTTTTGACATTTTTTTTGGTAATTATTTACTTTAGTGACTTTTGCGAAAAATGAGGCAAATTTTTTTTTGTTTCCATTTTCTCATTTATTGCGTTATAAATAATGATATTCAGACGGGGGAAGCTGAAATGCACCCTCCCATAAATAGTTATCGGGATTTGAAGTTCGCGGAAACACGTGATAAAATAGGGCGTGACTTTTCCGAAAAATGAGTCTAAAATTTTTGTTCGGCTATTTTCTCATTAATTGGGTTGTAAATGATGATATTTATTGGGAGGAAGCTGAAATCCACCCCTCGCGCCCCATAAAAATTTGTAAATGAAAAATGTCAGCTTCCCCCGACTGAATATCATCATTTATAACCCAATTAATGAGAAAATGGAAAAAAAAATTTTAACTCATTTTTCGGAAAAGTCACTAAAGTAAATAATTACCTTTAAAAAAAACGGCTATGTACAGCGAGAACTAGATTTATATAGATAATAAAAAAATATCTTTATTTTCCAGACCAATCATTGTGGAGTTATCGATCCAACCCAGTGACTACATTTTTATACAGAGGCTCTATTATACCGCAATTACGTCGTTAATTTTTAATTTTTTTAAATGAAAATTCACACTCATTTATACAAATAAGTTCAACGTATGCTTAATAAGATACGTTTTTCCAAATAGTGCTCGCATTGCACATTAAAAGTAAGTAGAACATTTCTATTGCTGAATGTGTTGATTCAAACTTTGCGGCGAGGCACCACTGTGATGGAGCAAAAAAATCGATTTTGCATTTCCCCAAAGTATACAACTTCGAGAATATGTGAAAAAAGTTTCAAGTAAAAATATTATAAATTGACCAAGTTACAGACGATTTAGTGAGAGCAGGAAGCACAACGATTTACGTATACGAAAACTTTCAGTCGCGTTTTTCTCGAAACAACTTTTCTCGACCTGTCCGGAATCATAACTCTAGCTACAACTGTCTGATTTTCAATTTTAAGAAACCAAAATTTCCATTTTTGCAGCAGCTATCGTTGTACGTACACGTTTTTGCTTTAAATTTTGTGTATTTTTAAGCCTCCAAATACAAGTAAAAATCTTGCCAAAATTACACTTTTTTCAACACCCACCATTTCATGAGAATTTTTTTTCTTAAAAAAAAACGACTACGTACCATGAGAACTACATTTATATAGATTATAAAAAATAAAAATTTTCTTTTCCAGACCATCTCTGTCATGTTATCGATCCGTTGGACCACATTTTTTTATACAGAGGCTACTTCATACTTTACTAAGGTCGTTAGGTATTAATTTTATAAATAAATGGTGTACACTTGTTAACACAAATAAGTTTGATGTGCGCTTATTAACATACCTGTTTTCCAAATTCGTAACGAATAATCTAGTAGACCAAAAAAAAACGAAAAACACGCCTTTTTCGGCCCGTTACGGTGGTGTTCACCCTTAAACGCGTTGATCTCGAAACCATATTTTTTTTAACTGGCCGGAAACGTAACTCAACTAAATATGCACCGATTGACTTGAAATTTTTAAAGTATCTTCTCAGGAAGTTGCGATTGGTTATTAACTTTTTTTTACACTATTACTCACGTGATTTTTTGCTCAAAAATCCAAGATTTCACTCAAATCTGCACTATTTTGTTTAAAAAAGGTATTATTTCTAATTCCCCTCCGCAGTTCCATAGCTTTTTGAATATGTTTCAAATATTTTTTCAAGTTTTTTCTTTTAGGTTGAAAACTGCAGAAGAAACTTTTCCCGCCGTGCAACACTTTGCACAAGAGGCACTCTGCGGTCAGGACTATGACGCCGCCATTTTCAATTGACAAATTACAACAAAAAAATCTATAACAAAATATTCCAATTCAATTTTATACTGCTTTCATTGCACGCGTTAAAAAATTCTCAAAATTCGGCTTTTTTCAAGCTGGAGTGGCTTTACCCCTTAAAACCCACTAGGGTAAAAAAATGTTCTGTCGTTGATTTTTTTTTTCATTTTCTGAAAGATACATTTGTTAACAATGCTTACACCGAATTTTTAAAGAAATTTGTAAAATTGGCGGAGATACAGCATTTTGAACGCGTTTTTCTCGACTCTACGTTTTTCAACCTGGTTGACAACATATTCAAAAAACTATTCATCCGATTTGCATGCGCCCAGTCTTAAACTGTTCGAAAGTCCAGTCTCTATGGCACCACGTAGGGATTTTTCAACAAACAGCCCCCTTCTATTTTTTTTTATGTACGATGAAAATTTTCCATGAAAATCGGAAATAAAATTCGGTGGTCCGCAATTTTTTTTTAGATATAAAAAATCCCCTACGTGATGATGTAAACCTATATGTCTAGTTTCTAAACATATTTTTATTTCATTTTTCAAATGAACCGTATGGCTTAATCGCTGTCAACCGCCGAGCAGCTATTTCGTCAGATTGTCCTCTTGTAAGTGGCGTACACCGCAAACTATACTTTAGAATCGAGTACAAAAATGTGTATACAGTCTTCTATATGTATATATCGACTATGAATATTGATAAAAAAAATTCCATTCGTCGTTTACTTGAAAATAATTACGAAAAATACACCCTCGTAACGCGCACGAACCGTGGTGTGGTGCCTCAACAAAAACTCTTTATCGAGCTTCCTGGCAGGTTTTTATTTCTCGTTTTGTTTCGTTTAATGTGTTGCGGAAGTAATAATCCGGCAAGGGCTTCGCGATGGGCAACTTCATCGATCCATTTTGTCCTCCTCATCATCGAGGAAGTCTCGCCAACGAGGGACGGAAAAGAAGGAAGCGATGAGCAAATTTCATTAGCAGCGGTTTTCACCCCCCCCCCCCCCTCCCCATGAATCGGACTATCCGCAGGCTGTTGACGCGTTTGAGGGTGAAAAATGACACGAAACACATCATGAATCTTAAATAAGCTTCAATCCTTGACCCGTTCGATCGCTATCCGACCGTTAAATAATATTAAATCGATCGTGGAAACGCCGATAATTTGTTGATTTTTCGACGTATCAATTTGCGTGGAAGCCTGCGATCTAGGCGATTAAAAATTCATGCTCTCAGACTCGGTTCCACCGGTCCTGAACACACATATGTCTCCACGTAGGTGCAACTATTTTTGTGTTATTCCCGGGATGATTCGACAATTCCATCGGGGCAAAAGGTTCGAGTGCACTCGGCTGGATGTGAAAAAAATTGCAATCGGAACATTGCTCGGACGAGAAAAGTTTGTTCTTGACAGATATAGAAGTATCGTCACGTGGTTGACCTCCATTCGGCCGTATCTTCCTCAATAACCGTGCAAACGAATCGACACGTATGGACACACGTGGGAGCTTTGCAAAAGCTCGAAGAAGCTCGTGTAGGTACTCGCTCCTGTCTGTGTGAGAGCGAGACCGGGTCTCGGGTTGCATGCACCCCTGTAAAAACGATAGTTAAGATACGATCTGGCGGAGAACGACGTGGACGATCGTGCTGCACCACTGTACAAAGTAGTGACAAGGTCTCCTAGGCAGTAATATGCGAACCCCTGGCGGCCAACGAGCGACCGAGACCTCGTCCCTCATCGAACTCCCCAACCCCGTTTCGTTTGTTTCTCGGTCTCGGGGAAAAACAGGGGTTCTCCGTGCCCCCGACTATCCAACCGCAATGGATAGGGTTAAGCCGGCAAAGAGCACGCACTTTGTAAACTTGTATTTCTAGAAAATTCCATTTTCATAATACACTTTGTACTTTTTATTTAAATTATGCTTTGGTCATTTAGGAACGTTATTTTTAATATAAATCTTGAGTAACAATCTTGAAAAATATAAAAAATTAAGGCGGGATGTACATTTAGACAGGAAAAAAATAAGCAGTGTTGAGGGATTTTTTAAACTAAGAAATAATTATTTTACACTTATCAAACTTTAGGTATACTTTGATAGTATATCTAAGTATGCAAAATAATTTTTTTAAATTAATTCATCATCAAAATGACGGATGTGTGATGTTTGGGTAAAAATAAACTTAAACAAAAGATCACACTGTACAGTTCACCTAGAATCTATATTTGTGTCGACATTTGTTTAGGAAGAGAAAAGATAGACTGAGTAATAGTTGGAAGGATTGTTGAGGCGTGATTGAGGCGGGATATACACTGTAAAAAATTTCTGTATGAAAATTAATATACAAGTGTAGGAAGTTTTTATGCGGATACCGCTTATAAAATTTCAGATACGATTTTGAAAATTCCAAACAGGTTATTTTAAAAATGAAAGTGTAGTTCCGTAATATTAATATACTTGTGCGTTTGAAAAATAATGCACGTGTAAAGAAATAATCACATCCAAGTATATTGAAATCAAGAACCATTTGCTGATATCAATACACAAGTGTATATTAAAGTCAAGAATCATTTGCTAATATTAATATACGGGTGTGTATTAAAACTACTGATCCTAAGTATTAAGTTTATTTCAGAAATTGATAATTGCAATACGTTTTTATGTAAAAATTATCAAATTAAGACCACTCAATTCATATACTGTATGATGCTTTCGTGATACTTGTGTATATGATTTTTTCGCAGCTTTATCGCATAATTAATATTGAATACTTAAATAATAAAATGTAAATGCAGTGAAATCACTGCACGTATGTATTTTTTTTCTTTATATATGTGTTCCTCAGAGGCACGGGGTTCTCCTTTTATCATCCTCTCCTTTATTCCTCCATCATTCACAATCCTTCCAGAGTTCCCTACATTCCTTCCAGCGCCCCCCCCCCCCCCCAGAGTATTGACCGCATCCACTCTTTCCTAATGCACTACTGTATCGCATGTGCACGAAGGCCCAGGGAAACTGCGGAAAACCTGGGCCGATAAAGGCGGCCATATCCGGTTGAGTTTCAGTTGTATTACCATCAATCAGAAACTCAGACTAACTGTTTCCCACTTAGAGGTTGACGCGCAAACCAGTGCACGGTCAAACGGTCACCGCTCCAAGTATTGGCCGCGCCCAATGCTGCTTAACTTCAGTGACCGGCGAGCCCGCACACCGACCGCGCGCCCATCTCTGTCCACTGCACGCATGTATTTGAAATTCATGTGACTTTGAGATATCGTCCGGGTCAACAATTATGAAAATCATAAAATGTTTCTTCAATATTAATATACGAACACATTAAATTCAACTTACCTGTGGTTTGTTTTTGACAAACAATTGTTAATCTCAGTGGCTTTTGTCTTGGAAATTTCTGAATCGAATCACAGTATTCATGTACTGGATGGTATTCCGAGAAGTATATCATCGATATTCCTAAAGATTTGTCTTATATTTAACTCAGCGTCGATGAGAAATAATATCAGATAGGGGTACAATCGAGATACTTTCCATTTCCAATTCAGTTCCACATGTATTATATTTTTCAGGCAGCCGTAAATAAATTTCAAACTTGTTTTGTATTTTCAATACTCTGTTTTTTATAGTTGATTTATTATACATCTGTAGTAATTTTCAATTGAAGACACGGGTTAATCAATACATTTCCCACAAATTTACAAACTTGTCTTTGAAATTCCATGTTGCATCTATTAAATTCTATATCCACGTTAAAATTTCATGTTCCTGTTTTAAATTTACGGTACAAGTGTTTTAAAGTTAATTTCATCTACTGAGTTCGTAAAATTCAATTCCTTTGTATCTTAAATGTATTGTAAATTTCATATCATTTTTTAAAGTGTACATTTAGACAGGAAAAAATAAGCAATATTGAGGGATTTTTAAACTAAGAAATAATTATTCTACAATTATCAAACTCTAGGTATGCTTCGATAGTATATTTAAGTATACGAAAATTTTTTTTTAATTAATTCATCATCAAAATGACGGAGCTGTGGCAGAGTGTTACAGCAAGGTCGCCGCGGGAGTTGCGAATCGGCGTGCAGTCTAGCTTCCCGTAGACTTTGATTTGCAAAAAAGTTCAAACATTTTTTCAGCTAGAACATGCATAGTTTCCATGTGACGGTAATTAAAATGAAGAAAATGCAAATTTAAGAAAATGGCACGCATTTACAAAAAAAAATCAACATTTCTGTAAAATGTGGATGAAAAAAGTAGTTTTTTGTTTCCAAATTTTCAAAAACAATTCTCGTCAAGTAAAAGGTACCAATATTATCAATATTTCTACCAAGTTTCAACTCAATCGGCTTAATAGTTTTCGAGCAATCCTGCACGCCAATTTCTGTAATGCAGTTTTGAGAAAAACGCGTTTGAAGTTCACGCCCGCTCCGAATCCGAGCGGTGAGGCACAGCGTCGTACGGGCTGTAACGTTTGAAGCTCTCGAATGTCGCTTTGTAACTTTAGGAAAATATTCTACATATATAGTTCTATCGTTGAAAGAAAAAAAAAGAAATCAATTTTTTGATCGTTGTAAATGTATACGCTGCCTTAAACTTAGATGTCGTCCCATTCGCACTCTTATGGTGCTATGTTGCAAATAGTACGCGGTGAGAACCTTTTATAGAGCTAAGAGTGCGCATGAGAGAGGAGTAGTGGTAGGAGTGCACATTCATTGGGGGCGTACTCTTGCCAAATACGGATTTTTAGTCTATGGTCACTATAATTTTCGTAAGCAAGCAAAACGGAGAAGCAACCTCTCAATAGAAACAAAATTTGGATCACACATTAGAACTGTAATAACATTCGTTGAATGCAAATTAATCGCGAACCTTACAAACGTGTTTAAGGGGTCTTCGCACTTTAGACGCTAAAAAAATACTATTTTGATGAATTTTTTTTGATAGGTTCATATTATGGATATTGATATAAAAAGTTATCACACTCAATAAACACACTTTCACAATACATGAAGGAAAATAATTTCATGTATTTATGTAATCCAAACAAACTTTAAACGCGTTTTTCTCGAAACAACGTTTTTCGACGGTTCGGTGAGAAAATCTTCGAAACTACTGAACCAATCCTTATAAAATTTTAACCACATATTCTTTACAATTATAGCTATAGCGCATATCAAGGATTTTTTCAAATTTTGATATTTACTTTTTTTTGCCAAAAACGGTGAAAAACATTTTCTTTTGTTATTTTCCAAAAATGTCCGCCATTTTGTTATTTTTGCATATAACAAAAATCGTATGATTTGCGCTATAGCCATTAACATGCTGAATCTACAACTTTTCGATTTTTTTGTTTCGGATGATCCATCTCCGAGATTTCATCAACAGCGCAGACCTACAATTTTTTTAGGACATTTTTTTAACTACCATTTTCGTATATAAATAGTGACTTAAATAAATAAAGTTAATTTTTTTTTCGAAAGTGTATTTATTAAGTGTAACAACTTTTATATCAATATCTATAATAAATATTTTTATTATATATATACATATTTATATATATATATTTGTACGTATGTATGTATTCCTCAGAGGTACGGGTCCTTCCCCTTTTACCATCCCCTCCTTTATTCCTTCCGTTCCTTCCGACATTCACAATCCTTCCAGAGTCTCCCCCCCCCCCCCCCCCCCCCGAGTGTTGACCGCAGCCGCTCTTTCTTAATGTACTACTATATCGCATTTGCACGAGGGCCCAGGGAAACTACGGAAAACCTGGGCAGTTACAGGCGGCTATATTTAACTGAGTTTCAGTTGTATTACCATCAGAAACTCAGACAAACTGCCTCCCACTCAGAAGTTGACGCGCAAACCAATGCACGGTCGAGCGGTCATCGCTCCAAGTATTGGCAGCCTCCAATGCTGCTTAACTTCAGTGACCGCCGAGCCTGCACACCAACCGCACGCCCATCTCTGTCGTTTCAATATCTATAAGATAAAACTATTTTTTAAAAATTATGAAAATAGCCTTTTTAGCGTCTAAAGTGAGAAGACCCCAATGGCTTACATACACCTGGGTAGGTAAAAAAGATCGATTTTTCGAAAAGGTGCTCATTCGAAAGTACTATCCTTTTAGTGTCTAGCCTGAAAATTTTATAAGGAATTTCGCAGTAAAGACGAACTTATCGCGTTTTGTAATTGACCGGGTGAGCAACGACTAACGGTTGGGGCGCAGGTAGACGCGGGCCTTTGTCATCTGCTTGACTATGAGACGGGTGTTTTCGCTCCTGTTGTTTTCCGCAAAAAAAAGATCTAATGCAAGCGTCAACATCTCAGGAAGATCCGTCCTATGGCCCAGGAATCATCAATTTCACGTAAGTTAAAAATAATCCAGTTATTTCAGTGTAAAGTGTACTCAAAACTTTAAACGCGTTTTACTCGAAACAGTGTTCTCAAAATTGGTATCAAAAATATCTCTGCAAGTACTGGACCGATTGGGATCAAGTTTTGCACAGTTATGCTTCACACAATGATTTAGTACTTATCGAGCTTTTTTTTGTACTTCATCATAAGTACTGAACAATTTTGAGGCGAAAAATCGCCTGTTTCATTCCAGTGACTGTCATGACCCGAAAAAAAATAATTCTTTAAATTCCGGCTCGATACGTACTAGTTTTATCTATCTACTTTGAGAAAGAATTTTTTTTTACAAGCAACATCCCTCAGGTGACACCCTTTGATTTTGTTGAAATTTGGATACGTTATAAAGCACCGAAAAGTAAGCGATACGTATTTTTTTATCGGCGGAAAAACGGTTTTAAAGGCTACAACGCACCCTCAAAAATGGGGATGTTTTTCGTTTTTCGTCGATAACATTTTAACGGTACGAGATATTGAAAAATTTCAAATTGCAACAATGTTTATTTTTTTGTGCACTATATATTGGAGATGAGAACGATAACGTTATCGACGAAAAACGAAAAACAACCCCTATTTTCGAGGGTTCGTTTCACCCCTTAAAACCGTTTTTCCGCCGACAAAAAATTACGTATCGCTTACTTTTCGGTGCTTTATAACATATCCAAATTTCAACCAAATCGAAGGGTGCCACCTGAGGGATGTTCCTTGTTAGATTAAAAAAGACAGAGGTACGTCTGCTACCGCAAACGTCCCAGAAAAACGACTAAGTTTTTTACGGTTTGAAATTTTTCAACCAAATTTTTACACAATGTACATAAAATGTCATACTTCAAAATGTATATCATGGTTGTTCGGTAAAACTCAGTTTTATACACAAAAAAAATTCTTAAACATAACCTTACTTTTAGCCGTCTCAGGTGTATGTGAGCCCTTAAAATTGTTAAAAAATAAGATCAAACACATCGAAAATCTAGAATTAGTCATAATATTGGAAACAAATACCTTAAGGTGTTATATACAGTCAAAATTTTCGAAAAATCGATTTTTTTTATTTATTTTTTTCGTAACGTACATATATTACCCAGTACACTAATTGTATATGTACATATATTACAAGTAGACACGGGAAATTTCTTGTCAATCCGACAGTCCGAGCGTCCGAAAGTGCTTTCAAAAGTTTAAACGCGTTTTTCTCAAAACTGTGTTTTTAAATTCGGTGAGCGAGATTTCTCGGAAACGGCTGAACCGATCGGTCTCAAATTTTAACACAATCTTTTCAAGTATATTTTTTAGTAATTAAACGAAGGTTTTTTCTCATCGATAAATATTTTCCATTTTATAAGCAATTTAAGGCCTACATTTTAGTCAACAATCAATTTTTTCTTGAGAAGCCGCCATTTTGTTGAAAATTAATATTTTGCTTATTCGTTCGATCAATTACAAGATAATCCATTAGATTAACGAAATATTTTTGGTTTTTCCATTTTAGATAATCCAGTCCACAGATATCGTGCTCCCTGCCTTTTAGACGTCTTTTTTAGAGGTGCTCCCGGAGATAAGTTATAGCAGCTTTCAAAGTAAATATTGTTACAAATAAGAAATGTTAAAATAAAGTCAGAAGTTACCATATTATATGTACAAATTTTTATGTTAATAGATTGAAAGGTCTTCTCAAGAAAAATTCTTGAAAAATCGATCTTTCTGGGCATCTTGACTGTATATAACTCCTTAACGAAGCGAGTTGTTGTCCAACACATGACATATGCCAGTGACAGAGGTGGTGTTGTCAACACAAGAAAAAATAAAACAATTAAAAGCACAACGTACACTTGGGTATCGCGTACTCTTTGGTGGCTCCACCCTACTGCGGATCTTCGAAACAAACTTGACTCCTTTTTGTCCGCATTTTTTACGTGCACTGAAATGCCGAAATGGAGCTTTTCCTTCTGGTAAAATATTTGACTGATTTTGATTCTTGTTCACGGAAGGGTAGGGCCAAGTGCCGAATCGCGGAATTGAGTATCCAAAAATTGTGGATAATCCGACGTCGCGTCAAAGTTCATAGGACGATGTTCCTGAGTAGCCGGATGTCGAGATCCCCGAGGATTGCCTGTCGGATCGAGCAGCTTTATTCGAGTTTATTGCCCGGATGTACAATCCCACGGGACCTTGACTGTGGCTATAAAAATAAATGTCTATGCGGGTACAGTCGGGTGTGAGTAATGCCGGGTTAAAAAATCTTCCGGCCAACGAAGCGATTTGAAAAAGGTCGTGAAATATTTGCGCTCGTTGTGTTGTAAATAAAATTCCATGGAGGCGTTTTTATTTTATTTTTTTATTCTTAGAGCTTATTTTCCGATGCGCCTTCGAGCGCTCCGAAAAGCACGAAACAGCCTAGACGATGAATGTAGTTCGATGGTGAAATGTAGTGGATAATTTGGGGTCGTTTAATCCAGACGTTAGACAAGGAATATACGATGACCTGAAAGCTAAAGGCCTGCCTAATATCAAGATGCCGCGGTGGGTGCACGCGGCATCTTGATAGACGGTAGCTCCTCAATCAGGTTTCAAACTTCGAACGCATTTTCCTCGAAACCACGTTTTTGAAATCAGCAGAATGCATTGAGCGGGCAGTTGTCATCGGGTTGACTTCAAATTTTAACTGTGACTTCTTCGGGCTACATCTACCTAGGTGGGTAAAAAAATTGAATTCTCCAAAAATATTTTTATTCGATAGTATATTTCAAACTTTAAGGGGCTATACCAGTGGGGGACTTTAAAAAAATCGAATTTTTTGCCTTTTTCGACAGTTTACACTTTTAAGAATATCATTATAATGTATGTCAATATTATTTTATCTTTCGCAAATCGATAGTTTAATCTTTAAACGCGTTTTTCTCGAAATGAGATTTTTCAAATTTTCTGACATTGAAACTCAAAGAGCAATTATCCGATTTACTTGAAATTTGCACTGAGTACTCTTGAATATATTTACTCTACAATGACGTAGGATATTTTTTATTGGATGAAAATTGACGATTTGGCATTGAAAAAAACGACCATTTTATAGGTAAGAAACTTTTTTTTCATAACTACGCCATTTTGTTATATTTTGATATTTTTCGAAAATCCTACGTCATTGTATAGGCAATACCTTCCAGTTTAACCACATTTTTTCCTTTTTTCGATTTCAGCTACTCAATCGGCCGGAATCATGTCAGCAGTGGAGGAACATTTTGTTTTTGGCGCCTCCGACGGCATAAGTCGCTTGGATCTCAAAATTTTTCTATGAAAAAATTACGTAATATAGGTCAAATGTAGCCAAATATATTCTTAATTTTCCGAAACGGTAATTTAGTACTTTTCTTCCAAAAAAATTCCCAAAAATCACCCAAATTTTCAGCGTTCACCCTGGTGTAGCCCCTTAAACGCATTCTTCTCGGAACGCTGTTTTCCAAGCGGTGGACACGATATCTCGACAGCCACTTGATGGATTATTTCCAAATTTACAGGAGATCCGATGAAAAACATTTAGAGGTCGTTGACGATCTCACTTTTTGAAAATCGATCATCATTTTTTTATAGTTACGTACAAAAGACGACTTTTTTCATATATTTTGTGTGCTCGAGTTTCAATTCGTCGCCACGTTGTTAAAAAAAACTGATTTAAATCATCACAATCGTCGGCGCCTCGTATTTATTATCGAGTTGAAAAACCCGTTTAGTTCTTAAATTTTGGATGGACCGGTTACCCTGGAGAGTGTCCACCGCCAAACGTCACGAAAAAAATGTCATCATCTGCAGACGGCCATGTTTTTGTTGTTTTTCCGCATTCGTTGGTGATTTTTTTTCAAAGCACTCAATGTGTGTATCTTTGTGCTTTAAAAAATGCTTTTTTTCACCAACAACTTCCCAGAAAAAAAACAATCGGAATTTGGCTATTTTGTTTAGCCTCCAGGTAGATGTAGCCCCTTAAATAGATTCTCTGAAGAAGTACACACGATTTTTACGATTCATCAACAGTTCTCATTTTCATAACCAAATTGAGGCCGACCTTTTAGCGAAGAAAAATAATTCCGTGCAAAATGATGCCTGTGTGATGATGATGGTGTAGTTCTCTAGCAAAACTAATCTAAATGACGATTTTCTATTCTACGTGCTAATTCCTGAAAGTTCTGCGTCCTTCCCGAGAGCACCTAAAAAACACTTTTAGTGTAGCTACGGCTGAGCCGCCATATTGTATTTGTTTTCATAAACAATTTTTTTTGTTTACGTCTACACATGTAGAATAAACCCTCCAACCCTCATTTTCATTGTTTTTTATTATTCTAAAAAAATTACTTTATTTACTTAGTTTTTTTACTATTCTAAAAAAACACGCCGTGAAACGTGAAGAGAAAATTATTCGACGAAAACGAGAAGATCAACGATCGCGCTCTATTCACTACGCGTATCCTGCGAGAATAATTTTCTCGCCCGAATCCCCAAATTTGCTGCGTGTCGTTTTTCAACCCCTCAATTTGTATCGGGGGGGTGAATTCGCAGCATATAAAATGTTTATGCCACAAGTTCCCCCCTCCGTGTCAATGAACCTTCAATGTGATTCTCGCTCTTTACTTTTTATTTTTCCGCCCGTTTCACTGGTGATTTCGCGAAAGAAGAAAAGCCTCGTAAAACAAGCAATGCTGAGCGAGAAGCAATTTACCGTAGAACAAAGGGCGCCTCGAGCGTCCATTTTTCGCAAAAAAAAAAGTGGAAGCGAGAAGAAATATAGAAGAAAAAGTATTCAGCTTGACGTTCATCCTATATTTCCCCCTTTATTTTTCCGCATTCAGCTGCCGCAGCTCCGATCCACGAATCACCGCATTGGCCGCCACCAACTTTCCCTCGCCGTGGACTCGCTTTCGACGCATTCCACAACCTCGGCGATAAATAATTTTTTTATTTCCACAACCCACGGTGAATCGATTTGACGGATCGTTCGAGGCAACACATGCGAACCTTGGAGGGTTGGAAACTTCTTGGAAGCTTTGGAAGCACGTCCCATCTCTGAATTCAAGATATGTACATTTTTGCCACTTCCCCCTGGTCCCTGGTGGCTTCGAAACGACTAAATTTTGCAGAGGGGCGATCCTCGAGCCTCCGCTTTGATAAATAATTGCATCGTTCAGGGAGACAAGTCTTCCCGTACTGATCAAGACTTCCTCTCGAGACAATGCTCGTTCTGCAACAATTTAATTCAAATAGCGGAATAACCCGACGACTTCTCCGGCTCGAAGGTCGAGCCACCCTCGAGAGAGCAAGGCTAAACGGGGGAGAGAGTACTGCGCCTCGTTAATACGCCCTTTCGAGAGGTGATTCGAGTTTATTAAAGGGCAATAAGTTTGTGAAAACAGCGGTTATTGGGGCGAAAGGGGGTGCTCGCACCGAGCTACCGCTCGCGCAAGCTCGCCAAGAAAAAGCTCCACCGGCCTTACAATGCCATCAAGCTGCGCCGTCAGATATCCAACTTTCTCTACCAACTTTCTACTTTATTCGTCTTGCGCGTCTTTCACTTGGCGCTTATCTCGCCGAACTCCCGAAACGGATTCATCAACTTCGAGCAACTGCTTTCAGGATCGGTTCGAATATTTCTCAAAAGCGACCCCTCACTTTCTTCCATTCCGAATATTCTTCCTGAAAATTTGACCCTCCATTCGAGCATGATCTTCAATTCTACTCGATTTTCAAGGACTTTTTGGATCGATAATTCGGAAGCCAGCTGCGCGAACAAGGAAGACATCGAATGACGAAACGAGACGGTTCCACCCCCAAAGGCACTTTACGGTCACGAGCTTATTCCCATTATGTATATTGTTATGTATGCCCTTCACTGTTTTACCAAGTAACCTTACGAATTCTCGCGGCCGGTAGTCAACGAGCAAGGTTACTCGGCATCGCGTGGCGAGTAATAGCCTCCTTTATCGTCGCAACATCTATTCCAGCGCGTTAAACACCAAACTGACCGTCGTAGCTTCCGCGCGGGTAGCTCCCGTTTATTATTATACCCTGAGAACTCAAGATTTCAGCACGCAGGCCTCTGCGAATCGAGGCGATTCATCCAGTGCCGATGTTTTTTTTTATAACATTAATCATTTCAATTTTTCGATGTATGATTATTTTAGATTTCACAGTTAACAATTTTTCGTCAATTGATAAACAGATTCTCATTATTTAACGCTGCAGAGTATTGCGCGAGCCGAGAAAATGTTTATTTGACGATTGTATTCGCAAGCTCGATGCTTCAAGGCCTTAGGCCACAGTAACGGGTATAAAATCATGTGCGAATTTAACAATTTTTTTCGTATGAAAAAGTGATTCACTCATAAAATTAATTACAGATCTATTTAGTATGAATATCAAGCTGTTAGAAAAAATATGTGTATTTTTTCGATGTACAAAATGGCCGACTACTAATATTTTCTTTTGACATCTTTTTTTAGGCGCTCCGCTGCGTGACATTTAGCATCCACAATTTTTTACCTAGAACAAAAACAAAAATTCTTGTCAATCTACATTAGAATACCTAGAGAAGTACGTACGGTATTTAAAAAATATTGTTTTATTCAAAAGTTGTAGGTATCTGAACTTAATAAATGAATTTTCAGTGAAAAATTTTGTTATAACCGCTCATAAAGTGCTCATAAAATGAAAAGTTTTCGATTAATCAGAAATTTCGTACGTACTTCTCTGCGAAATGCAATTAAGGACATAAGTTTTAAATTTGAAGTAAATCGAGTGAAAATTGTTGAAGTTATTTGTCACGCCAATTGGAAAGAAGCTGTTTCGAGAAGTTTCGAGTAGTCGGCCATTTTCTACAGCGAAAGAAAAAATATATTTTTTCTAACAGCTTGATATTCATCACTTTTTTATAAAAAAAAAAATTGTTCAATTCGCACATGATTCCATACCCGTTACTGGGGCCTAAGGCCTTAACTGGTCCGTCATCGATGCTTACTTACACTGTGACAGGTCGAAAAACTTGATTTTTTGAATTTCTGAAAGGATACATTTTTAAGAATATGTGAAAAAAATACAAGGTAAAATATTGAAAACTGACCATGCTACAGACTCTTTAATGAGAGCAGGTAGCACAACGATTTACGTTTACTAAAACTTTCGAACGCATTTTTCTCGAAACGACTTTTTTCGACCTGCCCGGAATCCTAACCCTATCTATAATTGTCCAATTTTAAATGTAAACAAAAATTACCCCAATTGCAGTAGATATCGTTGTACGCAGCTGTTTTTCCTAATTTAGTATTCTTGAAACCCCCGAGTATAAGTGAAAATTTCGCCAAAATTACATTTTTGTAACATCCGTCATTTCGTGAAAATTTATTTTCTCGCAAAACGGCTGGACACAACGAGAACTACATTTATATCGATTGTAAAACTGCTTTCCTTTCAGTTTTCAGACCAACCATTGTCAAGTTATTGATCCGGCCGTTGGACCACATTGTTAATACAGAGGCTCTACTATTCCTCAATAACGTTGTTAATTTTTATTCTTTTTTAATAAAAAATTACGCGAAAAAAGTTCAATGTGTACAAACTTTTTTCCAAACCCCAAATAAATCATCAAGTAGACCGAAATAAATCGGAAAAACGACTTTTTTCGGCCCATCACAATGGAGTCCTCTCTCAACAAACTCAATTTTTATTGTCGCGTTTCCAACTACTTTTTCTCTTCCTCTGTCACATGGCGGCGTAGCTTCGAAGTAGGTGCGTTACGTAATGAACGAACGACGCTAGGTGGAAAATTGTGTAATCTTTGTTCACTTTTTGCCTCCCGCGGGGCGTTTCGCGAGCTTCGGAGCCACTGAAACGCTCGAAGCCGCTAATGAAAAGTTCGAATGAGACGCCAGTGTCATATATGCAAATCCGTTGATTACTCTGTACTCAACGGATGCATTCCACCGTTTGTGTACTCGCCGCAAACCCCGAGGATCTCAACGAGGGGCATGACATAGGAATCCGTTATCCTGTCCGTCTCTCTGTCTCCCGCCCCCCCCTTTTACTCGGCATTGTCCTTGTTCCCGCACATTGCTTTCTCTCGCGCTGATTCGCTTTTACTATATCTCGTTTCACTCGACAATTGTGTGCGCCTGTGGTGCGTTCCACGAGAAAAAAGGCATGACGATGGCGGTTTCGATACGTTTCTAGAATTAGCGTTATCCGCACCCAAAATTTAAGCGTGTGCTCCGTACTTATAGTCTCGGACAGGCTTGTCCATACGCGAGAGCGACGCGAGGCGCTCGCCACCTAGCGGCCGCTCGGCGAACCTCGCCCTCAGAGCACCACGTACCTCTTGGTCCATAAAAATAAATATATATTTCGGTCTATACCCGTGACGTCGGCTCGAAATTAAGTGGATAAGGGGGAAAAAACGTTAATGCGGGACCGGGACAAATTGGCTCATCAGACGCGAAACGTCCCGAGCATAATGGTCGGTCTCTACGTGCCTGATACCGCAGGACATACCGGCTATTCGCCCACCGGCTAGCCTTGTGCAAATCATCTTCATACTCCGCACGGTTGATGGGTATGTACGAATGATCGTATAGAGGGATCAGTCGATGAAAGCCACTCAAACCAGAATTCATCGTGTTTACTCTGAATCCGCGGCTTGAAAATTCAAATGGTTCATTCCAGCGTGGTCCGTTCGACGCCCGGATAACATCGATCGAATTTAATAAAATTCCATCAATATTAATGAATTGACGAAGTAAATATTTATGAGGCAGCTACAATGTACGTGCGAAATAACGATTGTCCTGTTCAAAATAATCCTTACAAACATCTTCGGACTTTTCCCTCTCCTTTCATTATGTTCATTGTGGCCGGCATGTTTTTGATCGTTGGCGAAAAATTCAAGAAAGAAATCACATTTGTCAACTGCACGTTTAGCTGTTTATTTTCTATACGTTGCCGTATACGCGACGAGCGAAATAGCTCAATTACTTTGGTCCGAGGAAGTATATAAAAAGACTTTTCTAGGTCGATTGATGGTTCGAGTGATCGGTCAATGTCCCCGAAGAGGATGTCCATCAAAAGCAGACCAGCAAATATATCGGTAGCCTTAAACACCGAACGTACCCGCTGGGAAAGGAACATTTCGTTCCTCGATGCATAAACAAACATTATTTGAATAGATGTATGATTTTGCGGAATCTTACGCCACGATGGTGAATGTAGGCGCAGTATTGCTTTCACACAGGAAAAAACAACCATGAGTCATTGTAACGTTTCTCCACTTTTATCCAAGGGAAGACGTTACAAGTTTCGTTTACCGAGATTTTCCAGAAAACTTGAACTTTGAGCGGCTTGCAAAAATATTCATCGTACATTCGCATTCCGCCACGTCACCAGCAAATTATGCTACATGGGAATTAAAAGTTTCACGTACGAAAGTTTCGTGAATCGATATCGAGAACTTGAGCAATGCGAGTATTAATGGTGGTAATCCTTAAGGTTTTCAAGCGCGTGCATTATCAAACAATCTTAGACGCGAAACTCGGATAGGAAGGTGAGGTTGAACGAATCAAGCCTCCTCCTTACAAGGAGCATCACTTTGGTGTCCGCCTTCGATATTGTTGAAACTCATGTATATGATAGACCATGAAAAACTATTAGGTGCGTATTTTTTCTTACCGGCGGAAAAACGGTGTCAAGGGGTGAAACCACCACTTTGAGTGAAGCATGTCAAGAGCTGATTATGCTATTCCTTTTTGCAGTGCACGATAATTCTTCTAATGCAAAAAAGATTGTTAACTCATAATGGGGACATTGAAAAAAAATGAAATTAAGGGATGAACCACCCTTTATTTTTCTTTCTTTCGCCTCACGTTTAAAAGGGGAGCATCAAATTCAATGAAACAGGTAACACTTTGAAGGAAGAATAAAAGTAAGCTTACATAATTTTGGATCTCATGCAAAATAGCAAGCTTAAGGGGGTAAAGCTAATTTCATACATTTTCGTCTATTTTTTATTACAAATTGATGGTTCTGAGGGAAATGAATCGTAAATTCGCATTTAGGGGGGGGGGGGGGGGTTAAATCGATATGGACTTGTCAAAAAAATATTCAAAATCCAAATTTTTTGTTATATTTTCGCCAAAAACTGGTGGCTTCACTAATTGGCCCGGATTTTTTTTTCTGTTTTGATTTGAAACTTCGCACGAGACTCAATCTTTTCGTAATCGTATCCTTTTTAAAATGCCGTTTGATTCGTCGAGCTCTGCTTATTTTTTTATTTTTGGCAGAATTTCAAAGTCGTATTATCGATTTTCGCAATTTTGGCGATTCCGAATAATTGAAAAGGTAGAATCGTTTTTCATGCTTTTACACAATCATGAATTGTTAAGTAAATATACATATACAAGGAGTGGACCTTTAAACGAAAAAAAGGTTTGTACCGAAACAGGCAGCGGTTTTCAAATAAGAATTCTTAAGAATAGCTTATTTTTTAGCTGTCACACTAGAATAACCCCTAAACCGTTTTATGGATATATTTCATGGAGAATTTCCGATGATTAACTAATTGATACGATTGACTAATAAATACGATCGGCAAATGTGAAAAACTCGTGTTTATATACTTTTGTCGATTTTTAATGAAACTTGGGGGTTTTGGGACCACTAAGTGGTGAATTCGTATTGAGGGAATAAAAAGACGTCGATACGGACTTATAAAAAAAAATATCAAAAATCCAATTGCTTTCGCATTTCAACCAAAAATAAGTTACTTCACCAAAACGTCGGTCATTTATTTTCTATTTTGATTTGGATCCCTACTCTGTGCTCATACTCTCCGTCATCATATGCACTTCCAAATGCCGTTTGAATCATTGAGCATCGGTCACCTCTCCATATTTGGCGGAATTTCCAAGTCGGACCATCGATTTTCGCTCATTTTCCATACATACCCTTTTACCTTTTTTCAGGCATTTTTCGAGTGCACTTACTAGGAAAACTAATTGAAAAACCGGGATGAACCCAGCGGCATTTTCTAATTCTGACAAAATTCTTTTCAACCCTCCCCTCTCCCTCCCCATTAAGTTTAGATCACCCAAATAGAACCGACGACCGTTTGAACTTTCACGATTTCATAAGAGTGGCCAAAAGGGTCAAAATGTTTCTTAATTACGTTCAACCCCTTCCAAGGCTCTATCTAATGGAAAATTCGCCCGCCGATCACGGATATCACCGAAAATTTTGTTTAACCCTTACTTGCCGCACTTCTATAGAAAACACATCATCAATACATTTTCACATGAGAAAAAAAGTGGCGGGGTTGTTTCGAACAGTGGCATTAAGGGTTGAAGCTGAAACCCACGCCGGCTAAACGATCAAAAAAGTGTATCCAATGTGAATAGCTCTATCACATACATGAATTTCAACAAAATCGAAGGCGGACATCAAAGTGATGTTCCTTGTTAGTCTTGCGTCTTCCCTCAAATCCCATCGCGTACTCCCGTCCGCACACTCCCTCTCTCTCAAAGCAATCACTGAGCTCACCATTGATGGCGTGAAGTTCCGTGGGTGCTTTGAACTGTGCGGTGTGAAGTGCAAGCTCACCCGTATCCGCGGCAGCTTGTAGCAACAATTGTTGATGATGATGATGCCTCGTCGAGGATCTGTGATGATGTACGCTGTTGAGGACGATGTTGCTTGAGGTTCTGCTCAGCGCCTTCCTCTGGCGTATCGCCTCTTTGTAGATCTTGCAGTACATAACGATCATGACGAAGCCGGGTATCCAGAAAGACACGCACGAGCTTATCACCGCGTAAGTTCGATTAGCAACGAAGATGCAAACCTGAAAAGAAGCGAAAGTTTATGTAAAGAAGCCTTCGAGGGCGATGTCACAAGAGTATGAGATAATGGTATTCACCTCAGGATTATCCTTCATGAAGACCAAATTTTCGTCGGTCGTGTACCATCCCATGAATATGGGCATGAAGCTTATGAGGGCTGGCAGAGCCCATGCCGAACCGAGCAAACAACTGACCGTGCTCTGTTTCATTATAATGGCGTACTCGAGGGGGCTTATTATCGCGTAATAACGATCAACGCTGATGCAGCAGAGATGAAGAATAGACGCAGTGCTGAAGTAAACATCAAGTGAGTTCCAGACGTCGCACATGAATCCACCGAAGAGCCATCGACCGCCCGATAGCTCGACCGAAGCGTTGAAGGTCATGGCGCAAGTGGCCACGAGAAGATCGGCCGCTGCCAAACTCACGACGTAACAATTCGTGACGACTCGCAGTTTACGGTGTTTCCTGACACTGGCGATCACGAGAATATTGCCAAGTACAGCGGTCGTTATGATGCTACCCATCACTATACCCTTGACAACCTCCACGAAAACGTTCACGCTGTCTTGTAGATTTTCGACCGTTGGATTGCCGGCAGGCACCACCGTTGTGACGCTGACGTTCAGACCGTCGCAGGTGCCACCGCTGCTCGTCGTCGTCGTCGTCGCGACGCTCGTCGAGGTCCCACCGTTTCCGCTCGTTACCACGGAGTTTGGCTCGACTACTCTTACCGGCAAACTCGTCGTCACCGCTGCCATTACATTCAGCATTTTCTCGACGAGCGCAACGGCAGGGGGCCCGACGCCCCTTGGAATCCTCGTCGTACTTCCTCTTGGCTTTGTCGTCGCAGCTTTCGTTCCACTGCTCGATCATGCGAATTCGCGAAACCTAAACTCACACTCGGAACGTCTCGACGTATCGTTCAAGCTCACGGAAGCTCGTACCCTCGCTGAATTCGCCATTGTCATTGAGCTGGCTGGAAGTTTACCACGGTCAACCGGATGTTCTCCAACGGTCTCCAACGGGTCTAATGGACTTCGAGGGATGCCCTCTGCGATCGGTTGAAGACAAAAACAACGGTTATCATCGATTTCTTCAACTACCAAGACAGATTGTATCCGTTCGTGGGAAGCACGTCAGCTCCATCGATTGAATAACGCTGAAACGCTGATTCGAACAGCCTGGTCATTTCGATCCCACCACCTATCACGAACAATCAACGTGTGATTTTGTCGAAACAGCGAAATTCTCATCCGCCACGAATTCAAAGGGCCACACGCGCGTGTCTTCGCAACTCCTGCACATTCGTTGGATTTCTGCGGCGTCTTTTATTTCCCATTGCCGGAAGTGAATCGAACGGATCGGCGCTCACTAGGGAACGTCGGGCTTCAATGAAGCTGGACAAGGGGCTGAATTCAAAGAAATACGCCGAGGGAGAGAAAAGGCTCTGTTGGAAATTGGATAATGGTGGATCCTTTCGCTTTTCGTATGTGCTTATACTCTTTTTATTATGACGATTCACCCTTCTATAACTGATTTGCGGAGCCGCTATCGACTTCCCACTGATAAAAGTATCCTGCATCTGCTCTCCGTTATTTTCATCTATATCGTGAACGTATCGAGCGGAAGTCCGATTGCTTTCTTACAACAACCGCATACCCCTCGTCGCGATGGAAAAGCGACCTACAAATACACACTCTGTAAATGCAGATAACGAAACTTGGGCTAATTTTCATCGAGCGTTCGAATCAACTGACGATGACACTCCAATCTGTATCGGAAATTGAGAAAACGACGAAGTCTAGCCTGCTCGAAAAAAAAATACTCACGCTCCGCTTCTTTCGCGCTCTTTGCCTCCTATTTCGTTTCCCGAATGCCAATTACTCGTCCCGGATTGATTTGAAAAAAAAAGCTTCGGGTACCGTACCCGAAGCGACCCCATTTTTCATTCCCCTGTATATACATGTATGAAGTTCCTAGGAGGTTTCCCAGTTGGGAATACGAAGAATTAAACGGCCTTTGATGAAAAAATTAAGCAAACGTTCAGATGCTTCGTTAAGGCCTTAGGCCACAGTAACGGGTATAAAATCATGTGCGAATTTAACAATTTTTTTTCGTATGAATAAGTGATTTACTAATAAAATTACCCGAGTAAAAATGAATATATATAAACATATATAAACATATAGAATTAAAATAAACGTATACAAAAATTGGCCCGATAGAATTTTATATATTTGTATATAAACGTATACAATCGTATACGTTTATATACAACGGGCCAATTTTTGTATACAATTGTATATGATCAATTAATATACAATCATATATGTTTATATATATTTATTTTTACTCGATATATAAACCGTAAATAAAAGTTTCACGTATATATATAATTATATACAACACTATATTAAATTATATACAACTGTATATGATATATCTAACTATATAAACTCCCTATAAAAATAGTATCTCCATATATCATTACATACACAACTATGCATAATTTTATCAAATCAAATTTGATGGAAGTACATTTATATAGGATTATACATACGAATATATAGAGTTATATACAATTGTATATAAACCTATATATAAATATATATTATTGTATATCATTTTTGTATAATCGTATCTAAGTATATACAATCATTTTTACTCGGGTCACATCTATTTCGTGTGAATATCAAGCTGTTAGAATTTTTTTTTTTTTCGATGTACAAAATGGCCGACTTCTCGTAACTTCTCGAAACAGCTTTTTCCAATTGGCGTGAGAAATAACTTTAACAATTTTCACTCGATTTACTTCAAATTTAAAAGTTATGTTCCTCATTGCATCTCGCAGAGAAGTACGTACTGAATTTCTGATTAATCGAAAACTTTTTATTTTATGAGCAATTAATGAGCAGTTATAATGAAATTTTTCACTGAAAATTAATTTCTTAAGTTCAAACACCTACAACTTTTCAATAAAACAATCTTTTTTAAATTCCGTACGTACTTCTCTAGGTATTCTAATGTAGATTGACGAGAATTTTTGTTTTTCGTTCTAGGTAAAAAAATTGTGGATGCTAAATGTCACGCCGCGGAGCGCCTAAAAAAAGATAACAAAAGAAAATATTAGCAGTCGGCCATTTTGTACATCGAAATAATATATATATATATTTTATAACAGCTTGATACTCATACTAAATAGATCTGTAATTAATTGTATGAGGAAAACACTTTTTCATTCGAAAAAAAAAATTGTTAAATTCGCACATGATTTTATACCCGTTACTGTGCCTACGGCCTTAATCGACTTTTCAATACAAAAAAGCATCTAACTCGAATTCTTGGTGGCCCTGCAGGGAATTGGAGGACCGCCAAGTCCGCACCATCGAAAAATCAACGAACGAGAAAAAAGCAGCACCCCTTTTGGTTTCCATTGCTCTACCTTTTTACTCAGTCTCCAGCTAGTTCATATCGCCCGCGTGCTTTTATTATCGCAATCAGAGCTAATAAATATAACAATATTTGTGCGCACTTTGATTGTTATATCAATTGGCTGTGTCCGAGCGTTTTTTCGCTCATTTCATTCGTTCGTGTACCCGCGCTCGCTGATGAAGAAATATATAAATTAAGCGGCCGATACTCATCGACCGAGTGCTACGCCGTAACAAAAAAGGTGCGCTGTACACGTACCAACTGTGTGTCAATCGTGGTGGAAACGAAATTGAACACTTTTTCGCACCAATTTTTTTTTTTTTTGTTTCGCATAAAACTTGATTGAATTCGGTTTCGGTGCGAAATGGTGTTCCACCCGACTGAAACACGATCGAAATGAAAAAAAAAAATGTCTCCCTCGAAAAAGCAAGAAATTCGGAGGGCCATGACGTCACGGACGTTCCGTTATCACGATTGACAGAATTTCACGGGAGTGCGGGTGATACGATCAGTATAGCCAGGGAAAAAGGCTCGACCCGTGTTCTCGTGATACATTATTGCCCCCGGAAGGTGAGTATTCGATGGAATCGTGCGTGGGGGTGGGTATCGTGCGTGCCCGGATGTTGAAACGTCAAGGTTACAGGATAACGCGAATCGCGGGTACATTGAACCCCCGGTATGGTTGCGATAAGCCCGTCCGAACGAAAGTCACTGACTATACCATCCGGTAACCAGTCCCTTTACCCTCTGGAAAATGTTAAAGCGGCCGGCTCGAAGAAAAAAGATGAACCGAATCGACAAATCAAATAAAGTATCCTCGGGCAGGAACTTCACCTTTATTAGGCAATATACGTGACGGGCAAGAACATTGTGCGTCGGGTCTGCGCGCGATCCTTCCAGACGATGAAATGAAAGTTCTCGTGGAAGTAACAAAGGAAGAATTTCCCTTTTCCATCGTGTACAACGATCTCGCGTACGGTCAACGACTTGCCGAAAATTCCCCGGTGACGTACGGATATTGTGACATTTACATTTTGCCCCGATATCGTACTCGTATTTTATGTCCTTCATCAACGCGAGTTAGTAGGTACTCCGCTTACGAATCGCAGCCTCGATGCTGTTCGATATCGCGCGGTAAATCATTCGGCTGGACGAGATAACGATTCGATTAGTTCCTAATGGGCGGCTCGCTGAAATATACCTGCGTGAGTGTATACGAAAATTAGCTTCCGCCCGCGTCGATACACGCAAGGAATACCATTTTTCATGCAAACTTTACACCCCGTCGCACCCTCTTAGGAATTGATTTTCGGAAAATGCTTACTTCGAAGGAACATCAAGTGACTGCCTCCGATTTTGTTGAAACTCATATATGTGATAAAGCATTAAGGGATGTACATTTAGGCAGGAAAAAAATAAGCGATATCTAGGGATTTTTTAACGGGTTGGGCCACTCTAGAGGCTGAAAAAATAGGCTTTTTGAGGATTTTTTTTTTCAGAAAAACTACAAAATACATCGAGATTACAAAAAAGGGTGTTTGTCATACATATCAGTGACTGTATACAATAATTTTTTTGAAGCGATCAATTTCAAAATGGCGGCTGTGCAGCGTTTGTCGCAAAACTGCATTTTTTAAGTTGGCCGGAAACATAACTCAGACAATTTTCAACCGATTCACTTGAAATGCTGAATATATCTAGAAAAATACATTGTCTATGGAAGTACGTAGGATTTTTTTTTTATATTGCATAGTTCATTCGTTATTGACAATTATCTGATGATTTTTTAGGCAAATTTTTCACTTTCCAAAAATTTGCCTCATAAGTCGTTAATAATAAATGAACTATGTAATATAAAAAAAAATCCTACGTAGTTCCATAGACAGTGTATTTTTCAATATATATTCAACATTTCAAGTGAATGGGTTGAAAATTGTCTGACAAGGAACATCCCTCAGGTGACACCCTTCGATTTTCTTGATATTTGAATATGTTATAAAGCACCAAAAAGTAAGCGATACGTATTTTTTTTATCGGCGGAAAAACGCTTTTAAGGGCTGAAACGCACCCTCAAAAATGGGGATGTTTTTCGTTTTTCGTCGATAACGTTTTAACGGTACGAGATATTGAAAAATTTCAAATTGCAACCATGTTTATTTTTTTGTGCACTATACATTGGAGATGAGAACGATAACGTTATCGACGAAAAACGAAAAACACGCGGATTTTCGAGGGTTCGTTTGTTAAACCCCTTAAAACCGTTTTTCCGCAGATAAAGAAAATACGTATCGCTTACTTTTCGGTGCTTAATAACATATCCAAATTTCAACAAAATCGGAGGGTGCCACCTGAGGGATGTTCCTTGTGAGTTATGTTTCCGGCCAACTTAAAAAATGCAGTTTTGAGATAAATGCTGCACAGCCGCCATTTTGAAATCAATCGCTTCAAAAAAATTATTGTATACAATCACTGATATATATGATAAACACCCGTTTTTGTAATCTCAATTGATTTTGTAGTTTTTCTGAAAAAAAATCCCCAAAAAGCCTATTTTTTCCTTAAACTAAGAAATAATTATTCTACAATTATCAAACTTCGGGTATACTTTAATAGTATCTTTGAGTGTACGAAACAATTTTTCAAAATTAATTCATCATCAAAATGACGGAGCTGTGCCAGAGTGTTACAGGAAGATCGCCAAGGGAATTGCGAATCGGCGTGCAGTCTGGCTTCCCGTAGACTTTGATTTGCAAAAAAGTTCAAACATTTTTTCAATTAGAACATGTATAGTTTCTATGTGGCGGTAATTCAAATGAAGAAAATGCAAATTAAAAAAAATAGCACGCATTTACAAAAAAATCAACATTTCACGCAACATTTCTGTAAAATGTGGATGAAAAAAGTAGTTTCTACCAATATTTCTACTAAGTTTCAACTCAATCGGCTTAATAGTTTTTGAGTAATCCTGCACGCCAATTTCGATAATGCAGTTTTGAGAAAAACTGCGAGACACAGCGTTGACGGGCTGTAACGTTTGAAGTTTTTCGAATTTCGCTTTGAAACTTTAGGAAAATATTCTACATACATAGTTCTATCGTTCAAAGAAAAAAAAAAGAAATCGATTTTTTTATCGTTGTAAATGTATATTCCGGCTTGGAAAACTATTAGAGACGTATTGTTTATCGGTGGAAACACATATAAGGGGGGAAACCACCTTTCAAAGAAAAGCGTGTTAGTTGTTTTTTTCTCAATACTTCTATAGTAGGCACCTTTTGATTTAATTTTTTCCCAATGCTTCTATAGTAGATTTTGTATCCCTTTACATAAGAAAAATTAGGGTTTTTTTTCATTCAGATCGGTAAACTGCTTGTGGGTGAAACTGCAAAATTACCCGTCTGCTTGTCTTTCCTTGAGGGGTTGTTTCCCCCCTTGAAATCGTTTTTCCGCTGATAAAGAAAAATACGTGTCTAATAGTTTTCAATACATCGTCTCATATATGAATTTCAACAAAATCGAAAGCCGACACTTAAGCGATGTTCCTTTTCAGTGCACCTTTACCCTTTCCAACAAACATATCTTCCAATTTCCGGTTTCCATCTTCAGCGGTTTGGGCTGTGCGTTGTCTATATATCGGTCAGTTATTCAATCTGTCATTCAGTCAGTCATGGAGCTGTCTTACATGCATAGATATGTAACCTTTAACTATATAACCTGCGACCACTCGCGACCGCAATTATCATATTGTTCAAAGTATATCATAGTGAACTAACAAATGGCCCCCGAATACACGTATGCACATGTGTATTGCAATTGTGCAATTTCAAACGAAAATTCAAGTGTCTGCCGAATCAAATTGATCGTCTGACGCGCTTGAGGAGCGCACGCTGCATCCTACTCAGAGAAGGGGCATTGAGGAACAACAAAAAAACGTACGAGCCCTCGGGGCTCGGGCGAGAGGCGTTCAAGAGAGCAACCACCAACTTCTATCGACCGGGCAATTTCCGGGTTACTTGTATATACTTGCTGTGCGGCAAAATCGACCAAATCAACAATGGCTATCCAAGAATCTCATTTCTCCATTTACAATAGCAGCAAGAGCAAGGGACAGAGAGCGAGACACATAGAGTGGGGGGGGGGGGGTGAACTTTCCAACAATACATTGAACGATATTTTTCATGGATAATCAATACATAGCGCAAGTATAAAAGATAAAAGTAAAGATAATCAAGAGACGACGAGCAGATTCGCTGTGATCATCGAACCAGATGATCCGTCGAGGATCATCGAGCATTATTAATCAACAGTCCATCGATCTCGGCCTACAAGACCAGAGTCCGTCGACATGGATCATCAGCAACGACATGGCAACCCTCAGTACTATTGTTTCTCCAAACCAGCCAACAATCGATATCGAGAAAAATTCCACTAGCCTATCGATATTTACTCCGGATAACTGCCCGGAAACATTCCACCACCGCTTGTCCTGGAATTGCGAATAATCAGCAAGACGATAACGCTCTCGTGTTTGGGCGAGAATGAGTGCCAAATCGGCAATTTGTCTTGGTAGAGAGAATGTCAGATGCACCGTGATTATTGATGGCCAAAGATCGAGCCACGTGACCAGGCGAGAACGCGCACACGATTTAAAATCGGTAGCCGCACGGATGCACACGCACGCGAGAGACTTCTCGTAAGTCTCGCCGTTGGCGATTAGCCGGAGGAGTTTAGACGGTAACGCGCGAGGGCGCGCGCACCAGCACGAGATAATTATTATCTCGGGGGTGCTCGCTCGATCGGGGGTTCAAAGTACGTTGGCCAGTGCCGCGGATGAAGGCGCACTGGCCCGCTCGAGAGACGTCTCGCACGAGCCTGTCTCTAACGGCCGATAGGGGCGCTCGTATCGCCCAAAAACAACCCCCGCTTGGAGGAGAGTGAGAGAGCGAAAGAGAGAGAGAGGATAAGGGTGCGCGCGGCATGGAGAAGAGGTGATAGTTCCGCGCGTTGCATCGACTTCACCTCCTTCCTACCCCAACGGCACTGCTCCTACTCTCGCTTCATATAGATCTCCCGTCTCCTATCCCGCTCCGCGCCAGCATCCCTTTCTCTCTCGGGCTCGCTATTTCCGCGTTTCCGAAAGGGACCAACCCGAAACCAGCACCGAATTACAGCCCTGTCGCATCTTCGACGAGCCGAGTCTATGTGGAAACACGCACCCTCTACAACCTCGTTTCGGCTTCACTCGCTTGTATCGACGGCCTCAGCTGCCCTTCCGAAGCCTACCTCAACGGCCCCGATGACTGGCACGGTGAACGATCAACGCGTGACATCGCGCTCACACGTCGTCGTTTGACATTTGATACTCCACCCCCTTTGCCGGCCACTCAAGCTTCTATCTTTAGCCTCCGGAACAGACTTCTGCGGAAGAGAACGCAGGGCTCTATATACGAGAAGCTCGGCGCGAACGCGCACGGGAAGTCCCGCGCGTATGAGACACCTAGCGGACGAATCGCGAACCGCGTATCTTTCACAATTTCGCTTCTGTTTACGGTATTTCGTGGCTGAGCCCTTTTCATCGTTTCTATGTCTGTCAGAAAGTTAAAAAAAAAGGCTTTCAAGGCTACAACTACCTAGAGGCCCGAAAAAATGGACAGTGTCGAGTTTTTCGATCGGTTGGGGAAAAAAGAAACACATTTTTTTAACGCAAAGGTATATTGAAAGCTTTAAAAAAAATCACCAAAAACTACGGGAAAAACAACAAAAACATAGCCGGCAGATGATGAAATTTTTTCGCGACGTTTGGCTGTGGACGGATGGAGCTTAAACGGTTCATATGGAATCTAAAAACCAAACGGGTTATTCAAGTTAATAATAAATACGAGACGTTGACGATCGTCGATTTTTTAAATTATTTTTTGTTAATACCGTCGTGACGAATTGGAACAAACCCAAATAAAAAGAAAAAAGTCGTCGTTTTTACGTATCTATTGAAAAATGAAGATCGATTTTGAAAAAGTGACATCGTCAACGACCTTTAAATGTTTCTTATCGTATCTCCTGTAAATTTGGAAACAATTCATTAAGTGGTTCTCGAATCATCATGTCCACCGACTTTGAAAACAGTGTTTTGAGAAAAATGCGTTTAAAGTTTGAAGTACGGTGCTGCTATCGTCAACCCGGCCGACTTTCGGAAGCTGTGGCTCATTCAATTTTAGGAATAGTTCAATAAAGTTTTCAGGGAATATAGCTGAAAGGTGATCGAATAAAAATATTTTTAGAAAATGCAATTATTCTACCCACCAGGTAGATCTAGCCCATTAAGATTTTTTTACGAGTAGAATAAATGCAGTAAAAAATTGAATAGGAATAGTTTAAAGTGTACAACCATTTTTTTGTCATTTTTCCCATTGCGAATTACGGCGTACGAGTCCAAGAACGCAGAGTACCTCTCGTGCAAAGTGTTCCGCGGTGGGAAAGATTTCTCCGGTAATTTTCAACCTAGAACAAAAAACCAAAAAAGCCTTTTATATATACAAAAACCTATGAAACTACGTTCGGAAATTAGACAATACCTTTTCCGCAAAAGGTAGTGCCGATTTGAATAAAAACTTCTATTGTTAAGCCAAAATCATACGAGTTATTTTTCTAAAAAAAAAAAACGTTAATAACCAATCACAAAATCCATACGCAGTTTTATGGAGAATGCATCTGAAAAGATGCGTTTCCAGTTGCAAGTGAATCGGTGCATTTCTGCCTGAGTAACGTTTCCGGCCAGTTTAAAAAACGAGTTTCCGAGAAAACCGCGTTGAAGGGGTAAGGCGACAGTAGAATTTTCAAAAATCGATTATTCTTTCGCTAAAATGGCGCTTTATCATCATAAGAATAATTTACTATTCGATTTATAGCAAGAAAAACATTTTTTTCGGCGACTTTGAGCGTATAACGTAAGCCCACCTCTGGCACGGCCACAGAGCACCTAAAACTTTAAACGCGTTTTTCTCGAAACAGCTTTTTTCCAATTGGCGTGACAAATAACTTCGACAATTTTAACTCCATTTACTTTAAATTTAAAAGTTATGTTCCTAATTGCATTTCGCAGAGAAGTACGTACGGAATTTCTGATTAATGGAAAACTTTTCATTTTATGAGCAGTTTTAGACGAAATTTTTCACTGAAAATTCATTCAAATACCTACGACTCAATTCAAATACCTACAACTTTTGAATGAAACAATATTTTTCAAATTCCGTACGTACTTCTCTAGGTATTCTAATGCAGATTGACGAGAATTTTTGTTTTTTGTTCTAGGTCAAAAATTGTGGATGCTAAATGTCACGCCGCGGAGCGCCTAAAAAAAGATAACAAAAGAAAATATTAGTACTCGGCCATTTTGTGCATCGAAAAAAAAATATATATTTCTAACAGCTTGATATTCATACGAAATAGATGTGTAATTAATTTTATGGGAGAATCACTTTTTCATACGAAAAAAAATGGTTAAATTCGCACACGATTTTATACCCGTTACTGTGGCCTGACCCCTTAAAGTTTGAACGAACGTTTAGCAATCAAAATTTTCGATTTACCTTTATTCTGCAATGCCAGCAGCGTTTGGTCTTATAAATTAACATCGTCCCCTTCCGTATCTATTCTAAAAAATTGACAATCCTCAAGGGCCTTACCCGTTAATCAGCAGCTTAATATTCGTTTTTTTTTAATTCCCCTACCACCATAATCCCCCGCTGCAGTCCACGAACTTTAACGTCTCATCTACATTTTTCAGCGACTGCAAAAAAAAGTGATTCCGCTGAGCTGGTTAGAGATTCGGAGGTTGGGATATTGCGAGAGCTTTTTCAATTTTTTGTTTCCGTTCGATCGACGAATACTCCGCGAGAGCGTGAATTCCGAGCGCTTGTTCGCCGAGCATAAAAACTCGCGGGGGAATAAGAAAATCTCCGAGGAAAGTGAGTTTTTATCGCGCTTCTCGCAGGCGCCGTAGCTTCCACGCACCAGAGTTCGCTCACACTGCCTTACTGCGAGGCTGCGCGTTAAGAAGGCAAAAAAAAACCACGAAAAAAATGCCAAACTTTGCTACATAAAAAGTACCGTTGGAGGGTCGAGCGAGCAAGTCGATGGGTGATTTGATATCCCCTCGCGCATACGTGCTCCGTGAAATATTGACTTCTTCATTGACGCGGTGCAGCGATGACAATCTGCGGTTGGCTCGACTCGTCGGGTTACGCGCCATCAATATCCCTCTCGAATCATCAAAATCTTTCAATATAAAATAGGAGGCACATCGAGACACGCGAAATTGGT
This sequence comes from Ophion ellenae, assembly GCA_963210295.1. Lineage (NCBI taxonomy): Eukaryota > Metazoa > Arthropoda > Insecta > Hymenoptera > Ichneumonidae > Ophion > Ophion ellenae. The sequence continues at coordinate 22,511,232 of OY723394.1, forward strand.
CGAGGATCAATTTCCTCGGGGATCAGAAGCGAGCGCGTTTCATTTTTCAAGCTCAAATTGTAACGGGGTCGATTCGTTGGGTTAAAAAGGTCGTACGATCGACTCGTCGGTGTACCATCAAATATTCAATACGGGATCGAATTCTCGGGCTTCGAACAGTTCTCGGAACAATCTCCCAACATCCAATTCGTATAAAAAAACGACGCCTTGTGATTAAATTATTGAGGGATCGATTCTCGAGCTTCGACGTTATTGCGGTATCAATGAGTTATTTTCATCGATGATCCCTCGTCTTTGCAATCAGCGAAAAGGTGCGGTTCTTCGTTAAAGCCTTAGGCCACAGTAACGGGGATAAAATCGTGTGCGAATTTAACATTTTTTTTCGTATGAAAAAGTGATTCACTCATAAAATTAATTACACATCTATTTAGTATGAACATCAATCTGTTAGAATATTTTTTCGATGTACAAAACGGCCGACTACTCGAAACTTCTCGAAACAGCTTTTTTCGAATTGGCGTGACAAATAACTTCAACAATTTTCACTCGATTTACTTTAAATTTAAATGTTATGTTCCTAATTTCATTTCCCAGAGAAGTACGTACGGAATTTCTGATTAATCGGAAACTTTTCATTTTATGAGCAGTTTATGAGCAGTACAACGAAATTTTTCACTGAAAATTCATTTCTTGAGTTCAAATACCTACAACTTTTGAATAAAACAATATTTTTTAAATTCCGTACGTACTTCTCTAGGTATTGTTCTAGGTAAAAAATTGTGGATGCTAAATGTCACGCCGCCGATCGCCTACAAAAAGATAACAAAAGAAAATATTAGTATTCGGCCATTTTGAACATCGAAAAAAAAACACATTTTCTAGCAGCTTGATATTCATACTGAATAGATGTGTAATTAATTTTACGAGTGAATCACTTTTTCATACGAAAAAAATTGTCAAGTTCGCACATGATCTAATACCCGTTACTGTGGCATAAGGCCTTAAGGGGCCAGTCCACTTTGAAAATTTAAAAAAATCGAAGGCAAGCAAGAATTGAAGAAATCAACGATGATGAGCAATCAGAAGGGATTTTGTACCGTGCAGGAATTTCCGATTAAGTTTAGGTAAAAGTTTTTTATAATATAAACTTCCTCCGTCGTATCTCTAAAACTAATAAACCGATTCTCTTAAAATTTGAACCACACATTGTAAACATGATTCGCAAAAAGATGACCCGCGATGGTTTTAAAATTTTGATTTTTACTCTTTTTGCGAAAAATTGCGAAAAAACGCGTTTTTTTTTACTTTTTTTGTTTTTCATCTGCCATTTTTTTAATTTTTTGATAAAACTTTATATCCGAGGGTCATTTTGTAGCTGGTGTCATACTGAATCTGATGGACTTTGATTTTTGTGTTTCAGACAGGCCGTTGCCGAGTTGTGATGGAGCTACCAAGCCCACCTATTTTTGAGGCGTTACGTTAAACTATAGTTTTTATGCTTAAAAATGAATAAAAATGAATTAAAGTTTTTCAAATGTATTTCAAGACTTTATTAATCAAGCCCAACAACTTTTATATTCATATCTTTTATAAAACCCTTTTATAAAAGCCAAGCTCACCTATTTTTGAGGCGTTACGTTAAACTATAGTTTTTGTACTTAAAAATGAATAAAAATGAATTAAAGTTTTTTGAATGTATGTCAAGACTTCATTTATCAAGCCCAACGACTTTTATATTCATATCTTTTATAAAATCCTCCAAAAAAATCGCGAAAATAGCCTTTTTTGGTGGCTCCAAAGTGAACTGGCCCCTTAAATAACGAGAGGCCCCAATCGTGCGTCGCCTATTTTTCAAAGCCACGATCAAACGTTCCGTTTATTTCGGTAGATGAGGCGAATTTGGCGGACTTTGTTGGGTAAATCGGATCAGCCGTAGCTTGGTACCAAGTTTTAGCCATGTTGCACCCTATTAGCCTTGCTATTGGGGAGGGAAGCGTGCCGAGTAACCCCGGCATCGCTATTATCTCCGTGCTCTACCCTCGTACATAATCGATGATGCAGCCGCGTCCATCGCGATCCTTGGCCTTGGACACTGAACGCGGAAAACCAACGATTACGATTAGTCTGTACTTGAATTTCTACGCTCACGTAGATCTCACCCTATCTCGAGGCTTCCACTCCTCGTGTTATTTTCGATGCACTTCCTCGTGCGCCCTCGGCCTGTACAAATTTATAAATAGAGCCTGCGGATACGAAAGAATGCAGGGAAAAAATAAACTTCGAAGGTTACTTTCTCCAAGACTAATGACACTTGGTTGATGAAGGGAGGCCACGTGATCCGAATCGACGATGAACCTAAGATTCTCCGTTCTAGTTACTCGAGAAAGAATATTCCCAATTAAATAACAAATGAGGAAAAGTTTTTCGTATGCGTTCGTAGCCATTTTCGCTAACCCACCCCCTTGTACTCCGAAAGCAAAAGAGCAATGAAAAACTTTTCTCAATCCTTTTCATCTGACTCAAAGGGACGTTTGGATTTCTCGGTCGTTGAAAAACAAAAAAGCTTCGTGGATATACGATCGAATGGGATAAAAGCGCACAGGACTTGCTTGTTTATCCTTGGTTGACAATGAAAACAAAGTCTTCGAATAATCTGCCGTTGGGGAAGAAATCGCGGCTGACTATAAACTTTTCGTATCACTGCGATAGTTTGCCGACACGGGAAACGTGGCTCGAGGCAGTTGCCGTGCCGACCGACCTCCAGAGGGGTAGTTTTCACGGCGGGTGGTACAAGCAACCGCCAAGAATTCTCCGACTTACCGACCAGGGGGTTGAAATTGCCGGGGTTTATCGGCCGTCGAGTAGACCTCCCGGGCCACGTCTCTCGATGCGCCATCTGCCACGGACAAGGGTGAATTTCGAACCACCCTCGAAATCGACCCTCCGATCTTCGTTGCACGTTATTCAGTCGTCATTTTCCAGCGGATTTTAATTTTTTTCTCATTCGAAGCTCGAAAGCTTTCTCTCTCGACCTGATTGAATTTTTTAATAATCACGAAGGGGGGTGCTCGCTCGAAGAGTCGACGATGAAAATGAAAGGATTACCAGCGTTGTGATTTGCGAAAATTCACGTCAACGAGAGCACATTCGAATGATTCGCTCATCGGATTAGTTTCCCGATTCGATTGAATCAACTGGGAATTTCATTTCGCCCGCGTACGTGCGTACAAATTTTCGTCGGCACATCGGTGCGTGCAAATCCCGCGGTGCATCTCTATGCCGAGCTCAATCAAAGGAAGAAAGCCCCATTTGTCAGGTCAACAAATCTCCCGTGTAACATTTTCCCGTCGCGAAAAAAAATGCGAAAGTACCCGCGAACAGTAGGATCATGCGAAAGGGAATATTTGCCGTGCGTGTATTTGCCGAAACGGGGGTGTGCAACGTACACAGAAACGTTGCAGACCGAGAGGAGGCTGCCAGGGGTTAAGGGGCTATACCGGTGTGAACGCTGAAAATTTGGGTGATTTTCGGGAATTTTTCGGAAGAAAAGTACCCACTTAAATGTTTCGAAAAATTAAGGATATATTTGGCTATATTTGACCTATATTACATAATTTTTTCATAGAAAAGTATTGAGATCCAAGCGACTTATGCGCTGCCTTCGGAGGCGCAAAAAAAAGTTCCTCCACTGCTGATATGATTCCGGCCGATTGAGTAGCTGAAACCGAAAAAGAAAAAAATCTCGTTAAATTGGAAGATATTTCCTGTACAACGACGTAGGATTTTCGAAAAATATCAAAATCTAACAAAATGGCGTAGTTATGAAAAAAAGTCTGTTTTCTTGCCTATAAAATGGTCGTTTTTTTCAACGCCGAATCGTCAATTTCCATCCAACCAAAAATATCCTACGTCATTGTAGAGTAAATATATTCAAGAGTACTCAGTTCAAATTTCAAGTCAATCGGATAATTGCTCTTTGAGTTACAATGTCAGCAAATTTGAAAAATCTCATTTCATATTCTTGAAAGTATAAAAATGTTGACAGTATACATCTCGAAAGTATAAAAATCGCATCCCATATTCTAGAAAGTATAAACTGTCGAAAAAGGCACTAAAAAAATCGATTTTTTGAAAGCGTCACATTGGTAAAGCCCCTTAAACGCGATTATCTTAGAATCGTCTTTTTTTAGAAACACTTTTGCAGTGGACACCATTACTGAAAAACTATTAATCCGATCGATACCAAATTCATGTCACTTATTTATTATGATAATAGCTAGGGCCTGGACGGAGGACTTTGAATTTTGTTGAAAAAAAAAACATTTTTGTAACAAAAAGACAGAAAATGTTGCACTTCCAAAAATGATTTTTTTTGTTAAAATCATCGTAATTTTTTATTAAATCAAAATTCGTTTTTTCCATGCCGAAACGTCAATTTTCATCCAATCAAAAATATCCTACATCATTGTAGAGTAAATATATTCAAGAGTACTCAGTTCAAATTTCAAGTCAATCGAATAATTGCTGTTTGGGTTACAATGTCAGCAAATTTGAAAAATCTCATTTGATATTCTTGAAAGTATAAAAATCTTGAAAGTATAAATCTTGAAAGTATAAATCTCGAAAGTATAAAAATCTTATCTCATATTCTTGAAAGTATAAACTGTCGAAAAAGGCCAAAAAAACGATTTTTTGAAAGTGTCACACTGGTATAGCCCCTTAAAAATGTAACACGCATAAAAGACACAGAGAGTGGCAGGGATGTGTGGGGAGCGGTGGGAGGTTGGTAACCAGCCTTTGCTCGGGGGGTAGTTTGTATTTACTGGTGCATTACCCACGGCCAGTTGGAGTTGCATCAGTACGGGTATTGTTTCGCGGTGTGTTGTATCGGAGTTGGTGCAATGCGCAACCCCACCGCCATACCCTTCCAAAAGCCACGCACACGTTTTCGGCAATATCTTTCGTTCTACCTGTACATTGCGTCAGCGGTTATCACGCCCGAGGCTAGCTCTGGCTCCTTTCGCCTTTACGCTCGTGTTACGATCGCCTCGGACAATCGAGGCCTGTTAACATTGCCGAACAACTTCCACCTTCCATCTACGTAATGTTGCCCCGGAACAACTTTATCGCGCGCGCATCCCCAAATTACGGCCTGGCCTGATGTTCCCTCCATCTCGTACTCGGAGCCGTTTGCCCCGAGATACATTTTCCGAAATCGCTTCCACCCGGCCCCTACCGTCGAGGAATCTTTTGGGTATCAGGGGTTGGTAAGGCAAAGGGGGTTGAAATGTACGTCGTGGATGCGCGTGGAACGGCTAAGCCATTGGAGAAGTACAACGATGAAGACGAGACGAGATGGATTGTCCGTCTTTCGGAGATGCAAATCTCTACCACCCTTCGGACAATGGAAACATTTATCAACGGAGAGACGCTGGTTCTACCGTAATTGCCCAATAACTTACCTCGCCTGTCGCTTCTTCATTGATCCAGCCATGATTGAGAATTTGTCGGCCATTGTTGTCTCTCCGGTGAATCAATCCGGCCCCGAAAATTTAACCGCAGCGAAGGTGGGCGCCAATTGGCTTGCGGGTCAGCCTCTTCACGTGATACAATTTGAGAATAAACGCGATACAGTGGCGAATAATTCATTCCTGTATTCCTTTCGGACTTGATTGATTTCTTTCTCTCGGAAGGAATTCAAGGCGATCGCGTGGTGAAATGAAATCGCCTTGCCCATGCTGGCGAATCAGCCGGCGGCGCGTTACCCGAGACTCGCCAGGGGCTTATTATCGCGATAAAAATCCCTTCCGTGTGCCTTGGCTAACTGCGCGACTCTCGTTACGGAAATCGCCGGGAAACGTGATCGTTATACCGCGTTGCCTTAAGGCCTTGTATACACTTGTAGCGGGCAAAGGGATGTGATTTTCTTGATTTTTTTTTGACGGGACAATAAATGTTTATTGAAAAACTGTGAACAACATCGATTGGTACATATTTTCATGTACTCGAACAATTTTTTTTATTCGAAAATATTTCTAGATGGCGGAACTCCAGCTGTCTTCCTGGAGCGCCTTCTTTTGAGCATCAGTTGCGGTGGACATGATAACTCGAGAACGGTTTCATTAGTACATTGCATTGGCTTGGGCCTGGGCGAAGGATATGTAAAAATTTTGATTTAAAAGAAATGACGATGATTTTAACAAAAAAAAATCATTTTTGGAAGTGCAAAATTTTCTTTTTTTTTGTTACAAAAATGTTTTTTTTTTTTTTCAACAAAATTGAAAATCCTTCGTCCATGCCCTAGCTATTATCATAATAAATAAGTGATATGAATTTGGTATCGATCGGATTAATAGTTTTTTTAGTAATAGTGTCCACCGCAAAGGTGTTTCTCAAAAAACACGAATCTAAGATAATGGCGTTTAAAGGGCTATACCAATGTGACACTTTCAAAAAATCGATTTTTTTTGCCTTTTTCGACAGTTTATATTTTCAAGAATATGAAATGAGATTTTTCAAATTTGCTGACATTGTAACTCAAAGAGCAATTATCCGATTGACTTGAAATTTGAACTGAGTACTCTTGAATATGTTTAATCTACAATGACATAAAATATTTTTGATTGGATGAAAATTGACGATTGGGCATGGAAAAAAATGACCATTTTATAGGCAAGAAAACATACTTTTTTTTCATAATTACGCCATTTTGTTAGATTTTGATATTTTTCGAAAATCCTACGTCATTGTACAGGAAATACCTTCCAGTTTAACGACATTTTTTCTTTTTGGGTTTACTCAATCGGCCGCAATCATGTCAGCAGTGGAGGAACGTTTTTTTTTTTGGCGCCTTCGAGGGCAGCGCATAAGTCGCTTGGATCTCAATATTTTTCTATGAAAAAATTATGTAATATAGGTCAAATATAGCCAAATATGTTCTTAATTTTCCGAAACATTTAATTGAGTACTTTTCTTCCGAAAAATTCCCGAAAACCACCCAAATAACGACGAAAGTCCCTTAAGATTCAAGTATGTTCCTTTTACATTTAAAGATAATTTATTCATACTAACATGGAGTCGTCGATTCCAGGGCCATACAGTAATCCTTCTGCATCCTCTGCAGCCTCCAAAACATTGATTTGATACTGCCTACGAGCCATTCTTCCTTCTCTTGTGGCTGCATGCTCTTTATGAAATTTGGCGAGAATGTTCTTGAAATATTGTGCTTAAAGAATGTACAATCAAAAAATTTTCCATTTTTTCGATCATCACAAGTGTATAGAAGCCCTTAAACGCTCCTGACTGACCAAGGAAAAAAGACGAAGCGAAAACTTTCTTGGCATCGCCTCGACCCATTCTCCGACGAGTTGTGCCACTCGAGGCGACTTTTTTCGACAGACTTCAACTACATTCGGGAAATTGCTCATTGGGTATCAACGGCTAGACGGAAGATTTTTCATGGCAACATTTTCTTTACCTTTGCGGTATACGAAATATTGGGTTGGCAAGAAAGTAATTTAGGTTTTCATAAATAACGTTGTGTTTTTTAAGGACTTTTGCCAGGGTTGTGATCTTCTCCTTTTGGCATTTGATAGCTGTCACTTTTAGCTGTCTCTAGATGCAAAGTGGGCGTAATTTCGATTGCGGCTGTTAGTTTAGGGTCAATTGTGACACGAAGGGCGAAAACGAATATTTTCGAAATATTTTATATTTTTTATTTCCGTAAAGGCAAGAAGCTGCTTAGGCTCACAAAGAGATATGTGAAGATTATGGTGTTGACCGGTCAACGGAACGCACGTATCAGAATTGGTTTTAAAAAATACGGTCTGGAGATCTCACACTCAAATATGACCAACGTACTGGTCGACCTACTGAACTTAATGATGACCAAAATCGAAGCCACAATTGAATCGAATCGTCGTATAACTGTGCGAGAGATTGCAGAGGTCCAATGTGCCACGAACAACAATTGAAAATCACAAGGGGTTAGGCAGTAACGGGTATAAAATCATGTGCGAATTTAAGCATTTTTTCGCATGAAAAAGTGATTCACTCATAAAATTAATCAACATCTATTCAGTATGAACATCAAGCTGCTAGAAAATATATATATATTTTTTTTGATGTACAAAATAGCCGACTACTAATATTTTCTTTGTTATCTTTTTTTAGGCGCTCCACGGCGTGACATTTAGAATCCACAATTTTTAACCTAGAACAAAACAAAAATTCTCGTCAATCTACATTAGAATACCTAGTGAAGTACGTGCCGAATTAAAAAAATATTGTTTTATTCAAAAGTTGCAGGTATTTGAACTTAAGAAATGAATTATCAGAGAAAAATTTCGTTATAACTGCTCATAAACTCCTCATAAAATGTTTTCGATTAATCAGAAATTCCGTACGTACTTCTCTGCGAAATGCAATTAGGAACATAACTTTCAAATTTGAAGTAAATAGAACGATCACTGTTGAAGTTATTTGTCACGCCAATTGGAAAAAAGCTGTTTCGAGAAGTTTCGAGTAGTCAGCCATTTTGTACATCGAACAAAAATATATATATTTTCCAACCGCTTGATATTCATTGTTAAAAATGATTAAAATTGTTATGTTCGCACATGATTTTATGCCCGTTACTGTGGCCTAACCCCTTAAGAGAGGACTCTACTTTGTGGGACGAAATAATGTTTGATTTCTCACCAATTTTTTATGCGACAAATATTAAATATAGTATGTTGTAATGTGATAAGTTTACTAAGCGGTCTTTATTGAACATGATAATATTTCGCTTGCGGAAGTGCTTCTACACGCCCTCAATGAGCAATTGTTATAAAGTTTGGCAGGCACGTATACAACAAACGTTTTCATTCGTTGAACTAGAATGTGAAAAAGAAATTCAAAAGTTTTTATTTTATGACCAAAAAACTGCACAATTTTTTGGTAAAATCTAAACTTCCCGCGCAATGGCTCACTATTTTTTATTTTTCTATTGTTCTCCTTGATTCTAGTTCGACTTATGCACAATATTGTACAAAGTAAAAATATGGTTATCTGTTTGCTTCAGATCACCTGTTCAGGACTTTGGACTTCCGCAAGCGAAAAATCTCATCGCCGGCACATGCGTGGCTCCTCCAACTCCCAGTACCATGTATTGTCGAACTTCAAAAAATATCATCATGTTCGATAAAGACCGCTTAGTAAAAATACCAAAATTCAACATTCTATTTGAAATATTTTTCGCATAAACAATTAGTGAAAAAAGGAACGTTTTTTGGCCGAACAAAGTAAAAAACGTCCCTTAAAATGCTTTGGCCTTGTTAAGGGGCTCGATATTTGAGTTGCGCATGAATTGAAAGAGATTCACTTGTCACAATCAATATTTGTCAAATGCATCTGAAACGCAGTGAAATCGACCTTTTTTAGAACGTATCATCACTGGTGATGAAGAATGGATCGTCCACAATAACATTAATCGAAAACTATCCAGGTGCATGCCTGATGAACTAGCACAAACCACCTTGAAAATTGAATTGCACAAAAAAGATCATGTTGTCCATATGGTGGGATGACAAAGGTGTTGTGTATTTTGAGGTACTTCCAAGGAACCAAACTGTCACTTCCGGTGTTTACTGTCAATAACTAATGACACCGGAGAAAGCAATTGAAGAAAAATACCCAGAATTCAGTGCAAGAAGGCAATGCAAAGCCTCACTCACCTTTGGTAACTCGCGGCAAATTATTGGACCTTGCTTGGAAAGTGATGTCACATCCACCATACAGCCCTTGCACCCTCAGATTTCCATTTATTTTCGAAGTTTGTTAAGTTTCAAGTTTGTTTTACAAAACTCCTTGAATGAAAAAACTTTCACTAATGATGATGACCTAAAAGGGCACTCGGTTCAGTTTTTCGCTGATAAGGAGCAAAACTTCCACGAGCATGGAATCATAAAGTTGTCAGAACGATGGCAAAAGGTCACTTGACAAAACGGACCATCCATCATTGATTAAGACCTTAGGCCACAGTAACGGGAATAAAATCATGTGCAAATTTAACATTTTTTTCGTATGAAAAATGATTCACTCATAAAATTAATTACACATCTATTTAGTATGAATATCAAGCTGTTGGAAAAAATATATTTTTTTATGTACAAAATGGCCGAATACTCGAAACTTCTCGAAACAGTTTTTTTCCAGTTGGCGTGACAAATAACTTCAACAATTTTCACTCGATTTACTTCAAATTTAAAAGTTATGTTCCTAATTGCATTTCGCAAAAAAGTACGTACGGAATTTCTGATTAATCAAAAGCTTTTGATTTTATGAGCAGTTTATGAGCAGTTATAACGAAATTTTTCACTGAAAATTCATTTCTTAAGTTCAAATACCTACAACTTTAGAATAAAACAATATTTTTTAATTTTCGTACGTACTTCTCTAGTTATTCTAACGTAGATTGACGAGAATTTTTGTTTTTTGTTCCAGGTAAAAAATTATGGATGCTAAATGTCACGCCGTGGAGCGCCTAAGAAAAAGATAACAAAAGAAAATATTAGTAGTCGGCCATTTTGTACATCCAAAAAAATATATTTTTTCTAACAGCTTGATATTCATACTAAATCGATGTGTAATTAATTTTATGAGTGAATCACTTTGTCATACGAAAAAAAATTGTTAACGCTTAATAGTCACATAGTCACACTGGACCCAGGCCCTTTTTTACCTGGAATACTGCTCACTAAAATCGATGAATTGAGTTTCGTGGCGCCATCTAACGATAGTTTGGATCTTCAACTTCGGTACCAAGACGGTAGATTTTGAATATGCGTAAGCGTTTCATTCTTTCCTTCTAAATCGCACCTGCGTTGGATAAAATAAATATGCCTACTTTTTGAAAAGTCCACAGAAACCTATATGTCTATTTCAAAGTACATTGTTTCCAGATTATAAAACCATTTTTTTTTGTCGATAATTACAAGAGTTACAGCAATTTTTGTAAAAAAAGTCATTTTTCACGATTTTTTCTGCATAATTAAAATTTAATTTTTGATTTCTAACCAATTTCCTTGTATTAAACAAGGTTCAAATTATACCTCACTGTTTTTTTTCACATCGCTCAGTGCCTTATTTCATTATTTATAACAATTTAAAAACGCCTGGGTCCCATGGACCCAGTATGACTATAACGTGATTCTAGCCAAGTGTGACTACTAAGGGTTAAATTCGCACATGATGTTATACCCGTTACGGTGGCTTAAGGCCTTAAAGTTCATTCTTTGTACAAGAAAAATTAAGTTTCGCTTTCACACTACAAAACCGAAATTGCTTGTTTGCCAACGCGATACATTTTCACCTTGAAACTCAAACTCACTGACTGTTCGTGTCCGAAAAAAAAGAGCTGCGTTTTTTTTTTGCCGAGCCGAATAAACCGATGAAAATGAACGTCGACGCGTCTTTATCCAAGTGCAATTCAATTACCACATTTAAATAATACATTTATTCTTATTTTAGGCACGAAGTGACGATTCAGTTTTTTTGTCTTCTATCTCTCTCTCTGTCTCTCTCTCTCTCTCTGTCTCTCTTTCAACTTTCCTCACACACCTATATAGGTGTGACAATTAATCGCCCGACGTGGCATACGGAAATCCATTATGAATATGTATATAAGGACATTGAGTCGTGTTTTTTTCGTGCAAGGCTTGGACGCGGATCGACTGAATAACGCTCCTATTGTTAGCTGGGGCGAGGTCGTTAGTATTTTGATTGCGCTCCGCGGTTCCCGCTCTTACGATTCTCCGACAAAAACGATCGTTTGCAGCAGCAATCACATCGCCGGGCCGAACAATCGACGATCAATTGACAACAGTATCGCTCGAGAATTCGAATGGTTTTCCATCGACAGACACTGCTGGGCCTTTTTTTGTACGGATACATGTGGTGGATTGAGGATCAAATTAGTTCAATTGTACGATTACGTGGATGTCGAGTTTTTAGGGTTGTTATGGGGTTTAGCCGTCGGGGGTGAAACACGAGGGGAGCGCCCTATGCTAACGCACAGAGTCGATTGACTGTTACCAACTGTTAGCTTTCAAATAATCGTCATATTAAACGTGCGTTTTTGAACTATTTTTCTACATCTATTTGTAAAAATATGAATTTTTTAACATTCGGTGATTACATTAAGTGTTTTCATTACTTTGTATAATTATTTTCTATAACTTTTTCTCGCTCAATTAACGCGAAACGAATTCGCAACTTCGTAAATCGTGGTATATCATAGTGCCCAGGTTGGCAGAAGTGTCGCGAAGTTAGAGAATTATCTCCCATGGAAATTTATATACGCAAAAATATACTGCAAATTTATTTTATTAATAATTGTAATATATGTGAAATGTATGCCATATATTGAAAATATATGTTGCATATATGTGCCAAATTCTAATTTTCGTAACGTTTTTATATATGAGATGTATATGCGTGGTATCACTGTATATCATTGTATCATATATCAATGATATATGTAGCATTTACCCTGCATATATACCACATATATTTAGCATATATGTTGCATACACACTGCGTACATACCACATATATACTGCATAAGTGGTACATATATGCCACATATATACAGATATGCGTAGCATATCTGTATATAGTGTTTATATGTAATAGCGTACTTTAACTGTAAGTTAAGTTTTTTTAAGTTTAAGTTTTAAGTTTTATTAAGTTTAACTGTAATAGTGTTTATACACAGCATATATTTTTTGTCAGGAATATGTATCAAAAATGTATGCGTCATATATGACGCATAAATGACACATATATGAGTCATATATGACGCATACATTTTTGATATATTTTTCTGACAAAAAAATACATTGAAAACATATCGAAAATATATGCGTCGTATATGCCTCATATATGCATCATATATAGTGTTTATACGTAGCATATATGTTTTGGTCAGAAAAATATATCGAAAATATATGGGTCATATATGCGTCATATATTTGGTGCATATATACTGAATATATACGTATTATTCTATTTTTCGTCACTATATATGCGACCGATATATATATATATATATATATATATATATATATATATATATATATATATGTAGCATATATTTTACATACATAAATTTCCATGGGGGATGCGTCCCGTTCGTAACCTCAATATCGGCCCAAGGAACTTTCAAAAATGAATATCGGTCTGAGTAAAGAAAATTTCACTGGGAAGAAAAAGTGTGTAAACTAGACCTGTCTATAATCTCGAATAAATCAAAAACTTTAATAAATATCCGATATTCTGAAAAAAAATGTGTGTATGAAAAAAATCCACGTTATTTTGTCTTTGCCTAGAAATGTCTAGAAATGTATAATTTCGGAACATAGGTATCAAATTAATATTAAGGGGTTAGGCCACTCTAGAGGCCGAAAAAAAGGCTTTTTGGGGATCTTTTTTCAGAAAAACTACTAAATAAATCGAGATTACAAAAAAGGGTGTTTATCATACGTATCAGTGACTGTATACAATTATTTTTTTGAAGCGGTTAATTTCAAAATGGCGACTGAGCAGCGTTTATCTCAAAACTGCATTTTTTAAGTTGGCCGGAAACATAACTCAGACAATTTTCAACCGATTCACTTGAAATGTTGAATGTCTTGAAAAATGCATTCTCTATGGAAGTACGTAGGATTTTTTTATGTTGCATATTTCATTTGTTATCAACAATTATCTGACGAATTTTTTCACTTTCCAAAAATTTGCCTAAAAAATTTCAGCTCGATGGTAACATGTTGACTTAACCCCATAACAACCTTAAGGCGGCCGCTTCCTTTGCCCCTTCGAATCTCAATATTCTATATTTCTTATATTTATTATTGCAATCCCGAGAAAATGATCACTTCTGTCACCTTTATTTCCCCAAAAATGTTGGAACCAATTAAAAAATGACGATATTAAAGTTTGCATCGTTGGAATACAGCGTAATATTTTTTTCTTCTTATTCCAATTTCCTTTTTGCCAGATCGAAAACGAAATTTTTTTTTTGAGATCCCCATTAAGGACCTATAACCAAACTCTACCGAAAAATATTCTGGATAACAATAAAAACGGAGAAAAGAGAAATAAAATAGAACTTCCGTTGCATTCCAAGAATGCAAACTACAACAGCATGAAAAATGTAAGTGGACTTTTCATCAATTAATCAGCTGATAAGTAAAGGAGTCGTCGAAATCTTTATGACAAAGGTCTAAAATCTGTAGATTTGTGAATTGTTTGCATGTCGGTATAAATTGTATCAAAGTTCGTATTGATTTTGAAAAAATGCATTTAAAACATTTCGTCGTCGTTCTTACACGTATACAACGATTATGTTATTTTGTTTTCGGTTTAATCGAGTTATTCAAGAAATCTACTTTGTTGATTACCTTTGTCGGTGTCTTCATGTCTCGTGACTGCAACTGGAGAAACAAGTGCCACAAAAAATGTTTTTCTATTATATCAAATTTATTCGAACGACCTATCTGATGAGAAATGTTCTGCATATTACGAATATACTGGAACTACGGCTAGTAATAAAATAAATAAATGTACTACGTGTGAAGAAAATTTCGATATTAGAATTTCAGTGGCGAACATTTTCGTAAGCAGGTACAGTCGAACCTCGATATAACGAAATCCTCGATACAAGGCATGTTTGTCCATTCCCATCCAATAGACACCCAAAACCTTCATACAACGACATGATAATATACATTATTCTCTAATTGCTAATTGCTTGTCAAAATTGTTCTATTTTAAACCTTCCTTTCTTTAAGGGGTTACGTGGGTTTGAAAATATTAAAAAGTCAGGGCAGGAACAAAAGGATGCCCGGGACATCGCAGCTGCAGCAAGATTTTTGCTACATGAAGCTGGAATCGGCGACTCTAACAAGGAACATCACTTTGGTGTCTTCCTCCGATTTTGTTGAAACTTTTTTAATGTGGAAAAGTATCAAAAACTAAGAAACACGTATTTTTTTATCGTCGGAAAAACGATTTTAAAGGGTGAAACGCAACCTCGAAAATAGGGGTGATTTTCCTTTTTCGTCGATAACGTTGTCGGCCTCATCTCCAATGTATAGTACACAAAAAAATAAACATTCATGCAATTTGAATTTTTTAAATATCCCGTACCGTTAAAACGTTATCGACGAAAAACGAAAAACATCCCTATTTTCAAGGGTGTGTTTCACCCCTTAAAACCGTTTTTCTGGCGATAAAAAAATACGTGTCTCTTAGTTTTTGATACCCTTCCACATAAAAAAGTTTCAACTAAATCGGAGAAGGAAACCAAAATGATGTTGCTTGTAAGTAAGTTAAAAACATCTTCGTTTTATTTATATTTAAAACTTGAATCGCATTTTTCTCAAAACACTATTTTTCAAATCAGTGGACACGATTTCTCACAAACTAATGCATCGATCTCATTGAAATTGTGCACACTTCTTTAAAATAGTAATGACTAGTGATTAAACGAAGGTTCTTTTTCGATTACAACTAATTTTACAAGGCTATTTGAGTGTAAATAGTACCAAAAATTGAACTCTTTTGCATACAACGTCGCCAAAAACTCAAATTTGAATTTTTTTAAATCTTTCGTTCAACCACGAGCTATACTTATCTACTAACAGAAAAAAATGGTTTTTTAATTTCAAATAAAGCTATCATGAGTTATTATGACCACCACGAGGACACTTTTTTTCAGGAATCTCCGGAAACCAGGCCCCACCGGCTGAATTTCCAAAATGTTTTGATTGATTTTTTTTCTATATTGTTGAAATGTTGCTCTTTTATGTGCTTAACATTTTGAATAAAATAATGTATATATTATATTTTCAAAAAAATAGAGAACATATGCTTTTTTGGCTTTGAAACCCACGTAACCCCTTAAAAAATATCGCTATATTTATAGTACTAATATATATATATATATATATATATATATATATATATATATATATATATTGTATATTTTTTTAATGTTTATATTTTTATTTAAGAAGATTTTGAAGAACATGACATCGATATAACGAACTTCCCTAGAGATTCGTTATATCGAGATTAGACTGTAGCACGAGAATCACCGGTGCTAACCCAAAGTATCGAGCCAAGCCTCTTTGACATGCATCTCTCCTAATCCGTTGCCTTGATCGTATTTTCCACCTTGCTCCGGAATATGCGATCATCGGAATATTCGACGCCCCAACGTCGTCTCCATAGGATGGCCTAAGGTTCCCATCTCATTATTTTACCCGCGTCCAACTTGAATTTTGATTAAACATGTTTTCAGTAGGCAATAATTACCGAATCGTCTCAATTCGAACTTGGCGCATCGGCGCTACCGCGAAAATCTCGATGCTATCGATATAAAAAAGACTCGCGGCACTAACGTCAACGTTATATCGAGAATAAGCGAGAATCGTGCCAATTCTATTTAAATGTCCTCGAGCTAACGATAAGCCTCCGAGCTTTTTCCTCCCGAGCTTTCTCGTCGCCGCGCAAATGTAAAACAGACCGCAGTACCAATAAACGTCACGCGCAGGTGGCGCGGATCAGCGAAAAGTGACATTTATAAATAGGCATCTCCCTTTCGCGAGATTTTTTTATCTCCAAGAGATTTCTGGATTTACCAACATTTACTTATCTCGTCGAATGAAAACATCGCTTTTGTGCGATTTTTTTTTCAAACCATTTCCTCCCACTATTCGTTCGACAATTATAATTACCCCGAGAATTGTATGTAATTATTGCGATAGGACGTCGCAATCATTTCCATCCTCATTTGCGACAATCGGGGTAGAATATCCATAAGTCGAATTTCCATTACCGAATATCCATAAGTGCGAATATCCATAAGTCGAATATCCATAACGACTTATGGATATTCGCACTTATGGATATTCGGTTATGGAAATTGGATTATTGATATGGACTTATGGATATTTGACACTATCCATAAGTCGAATATCCATAAGTGAGTTTGTTTGGGTTTGGAAATCCAAACAAACCCAAACAAGCTCTCTACTTACCTTCAATACTCACTTTTCCTCTACCTCCCACCATTTCTGGCGCTCATTTCTACTCTATACTCACTTATCTCTACCTCCCGCCATTTCTGGCACTCATTTCTACTCTATACTCACTTATGGATATTCGACTTATGGATATTCGACTCGTGGATATTCGACTTATGGATATTCGACTTATGGATATTCGACTTATGGATATTCGACTTATGGATATTCGACTTATGGATATTCGTACTTATGAATATTCGTACTTATGGATATTCGGTTATGGAAATTGGATTATAGATATGGACTTATGGATATTCGACAATATCCATAAGTCTGATATCCATAAGTGCCAATATCCATAAGTGAATATCCATTAGTCGAATATCCATAAGTCGAATATCCATAAGTCGAATATCCATAAGTCGAATATCCATAAGTCGAATATCCATAAGTCGAATATCCATAAGTGAATATCCATTAGTCGAATATCCATAAGTCGAATATCCATAAGTCGAATATCCATAAGTACGAATATTCATAAGTGAGTTCGGTTGGGTTTGGGGACCGAAACAAACCCAAACAAGCTCTCTACTTACCTTCAATACTCACTTTTCCTCTACCTCCCACCATTTCTGGCGCTCATTCCTACTCTATACTCACTTATATCTACCTCCCGCCATTGCTGGCACTCATTTCTACTCTATACTCACTTATGGATATTCGACTTATGGATATTTAACTTATGGAAATTCGACTTATGGATATTTAACTTATGCATATTCGACTTATGGATATTTAACTTATGGAAATTCGACTTATGGATATTTTACTTATGGATATTCGACTTATGGATATTTAACTTATGGAAATTCGACTTATGGATATTCGACTTATTAATATTCACTTACGGATATTCGACGGCCGTGGTTTGCGACACCTGAAATGGAAAAATATTACCTGGAAGGTAACCTAGGAGTAAAAGAAAAGACATCCCGTTTGGTCGACGATGCGATTTACTGAGACAAGAGACGAACAAACGACATAATAAAAAATATAAATGGACAATGGAAACGAATGTTTAACACAAAGCTCGATTGTGATTGCGTTGCTCGAACGTATGTCAGTGTTTTTGTTTTCTCTTAGCGCTTGTACCCTCTCACCCCCTCGATCATGTACTTCATTCTTTTTCGTATTATACTCATGTTTCTTTTTTTCTTCTTCGCATTGCATTGGTCTTGGTGTATGACTAGAGGAGACGCAGGATTCTATATAATTTGTTTTTTTCCTCTCCTGCTACGATCGAGAATCCCGTTGCGATGATCGATCGACGACATAGCCTAATTATAATAGTAACGTTTCTTTCTTTTCTTGTTTATACACTTAAATCTTTATACACGTATTTCTTTATTTTCGCCGTTTTCGTCTCAATTGTTTTCCCCAGCCGTTAGCGATGTTTCGTGTTGAGTGGACTTTTTCGAAACTTTCTTTCTCTCTCGTATATTCGTATTTTGATTATGTCTTCGTTACTTCGTCTGCATCAGAAAAATACACACACGTAGACATATGACGATAGTTTCGTAATTATAAATTGCAGTTGTTTGTTCGCATATTTATTGTGCGGGTTACATCGGAGTAAAGCAGTGCGACGATATTTTTTCTTCTTCTCCTGTCGCGTCCTTTCTCGAGATACGATTTTGTAGTTGAAAATTCGTTTCTTTTTCGTTTTGCTTGGAACAAAACGAGCAAACTCAAAGGTCCCGTGTGAGAAGGACAAAAGGAAAGGTTAGATTCGAAGATGGAAAGTCTCGAGAAGTTGGCGACACGAGGCGGCTGCTGCCCGTTGGCCTTCTACAATTTCGTTAAATGCACAATCATTACCGTCGCTGCGCACTGACGCGGGGGGGGGGGGGGGGGGACTATGAGGACGACGTTGTCGATCGCGTTGCCTCGTAATTTGTACGTCCTACGTGAATACGGTTTACGTCACGATGGAAAATTCGGAGTGTGAATTCGGTGTCTGTACATTCTAATGGGTCGAATTTTCAGCTAACATCCATGTTTTTTGGGTTTTTTCTTCGTTTTTTTTTTCTTCTCTTCTTTCGTTTAATTGTTTCTTTCGGTCTCTCGCGAGATTGCCTATACTCGATATTACATGTATACGTCACTTGATTGTTTATACGCACGGATATATTCGAGGATCCGGGGAAACGGGAGCAAGGAAAAAGTACGGGGTAACGTTCTTCTTTTTAAATTTATTTTCGTTTTTTTTTTTTTTTTTTTTTTTTTTTTCGACGGGTGACGAGAGGGAGGATCGGGAATTTTCATCGTAGGTACTCTAGTAGATAATAAACACGAGACGTACAAGCTAACGAACACTTTGCTCCGTCCCTTTGAATCGGAGCAAACACCATTTTTCCGCTCTTTCAAAATTCTTTTTGTTCCTCACATTATTGCGCGATCCTATCAGATTTCTCAACCCCGATTACACGTCTGCATTCGCCTGGACAATTATTTTCTCTCCTCCACTCATAAACGTATTTACAGCTTTATTTCATTATTTACAAACACCTGAGCGATGGATGTCGACCTCTCTCACTCACACACACGCACGATGGCCATTTTTTTCGTATAAGACGTTTTTACCAAAAACATCTCCACTTTGGGGTGACATTTTTGTTTAATTTCAATGAGCAAAGTCGATACGAGAAATTTTGACATTCACCGAATTACAGATCGCTCATTCGCGAAAGGAAATGAATAGAGCAAAAAAAATATTGTCGTGCATTTTGCAACTGGGCTTTAGCATTTGATTCTCAATTTTGTCCCCGTATTGGGTACACGGGAAGATTACGCAATAATTTCAAATAAAGGCATCTGCAATGTCAGAATCGATCGTTTTACTCTCGCGTGCACTTTTGGCACGTTTTCATGCACCGTAATTTTTCTCAGTTTTGGCAACGGTTTCGCAAGATTTGCCTCAGCGGAAAAAAGCCAATATCGCATCTTTGTTTCGTTCTGCCGACGTCGAGGCTATTTGGTTTTTTTTTTGTTCAACCAAGCAGCACATTTTTTTTTTTTAATTTCGTTATATTCTCATCGCGCTTTTTTTCACATTCACCCTGTACGTCGGAGGGAAGAGATCCACCGTTGCATTCAATCTACCAAATTAAATTTACCTATCGTATTAATTATTATAATGATATTAATTATTATTATTGTTATTGCATCGTTATTCAGTTCCAGTTCGACTGTATTTTTTGTTCTCACTTAAACATTTTCTTTTTGTCATTTCATCCGTTTCGTTCCGTTTGTTTCGCCTCGTATTCTCGGCCACAGGGATCACGTGCGATGACAGGACTTGGAGCGATCCCGAAAGAGGAATTGGGCAATAATTTACGATAGTACCGGGCGAGTAAAAAATACGTCAGGCCAGTCTCCGCGATGTACTCACTCGACAATTTATCGACGAGTATTGGCGGTCATTGGATTTTTCGTGAAAAAAAATATGTAACGCTGATAAGCTTGCTCGTTTAGCGCATTTTTCAATTAACGAGAAAAAAAGAGTAAAAAAATATGTAACGCTGAAAAGCCTGCTCGTTTAGCGCATTTTTTAATTAACGAAAAAAAAAAAAGAGTTGAAAAAGAAAAATACGTGTACCAACGGGTACCGCGTCACGGTACGGTGACTCTTGAGCACAAATTTAACATCGCACATAATCACAACTATTTACGAATCTGGCCAGTATTCGTCAGTTCAGCCGTGCGCGAAATACCAAAGGATCAACGAGGAAGCAACTTTGCTTTTCTCCCGAAGGAAACTCTTACAAGGAAAAACGAAAATATGACAATTCATTTATTATAACAATTGTCTAAAACTTATCGCGCTAATAATATCTCAGGTAGGCCCTTGAAGAGAAGCATCACGTCTCCGTCGTCATCGGCACAGCCTCGCCAACATAATAAACACATAAATAAGGCTCTCCCACGCACGCTGAGTTTCACGAAAATTTCTCTAATCAAATAAACCAAAAAGTATAGTTTCACGTATATCCACCATTCAACCTTTTTACACGTATTTACATTTCATAAAGAACGATAACATATATATATATATATATATATCTTTTTTTTATATTGAAAACGAAACAAAAAAGCACTTGTTCTCCCACTCGAGACGATCTTCGGAGTTCATGTAAAAAATGTCTTGTCCCTAACACGTATGACAAAATGTACGTATATACATATTGCGAATGAAAAATACACATACTTTTTACGAATACATCCGTCAGGATAAAACAACGATATATTTAGTAGTAACAAATAAATAAAAGCATTACATCCGAGTCTTTTGAACGAATAAATAAAGTATATATATGTACTATACAAACGTTTCTCTGATGCACAAATATTCCTTGAAATTTGTCAACATTATTTCCATTTTCAAACTATGAGCAGAAACATGAGGGATTCTTTCGCGATAAATCGTTTCGTCCCGTGATAAACTTTCTCATTTAAGGGGTAAGGCCACAGTAGAATTTACAAAAAATCGATTTTTTTTTCTCGTTGAAACGGTGCTTTTGTCGTCATAAGAATAAGTTACTTTTTGATTTATAGGAAGAACATTTTTTTTTCACCGACTTTGAGCGTATAACGTAAGTCCACCTCTGGTACGGCCATAGAGTACCTAAAACTTTAACCCTTAGTAGTCACACTTATCTAGAATCACGTTATGGTCATACTGGGTCCATGGGACCCAGGCGTTTTTAAATTGTTATAAATAAGGAAATAATGCATTGAGCGATATGAAAAAAATAGTGAGGTATAATATGAACCTTGTTTAATAGAAGGCTATTCGTTAGAAATCAAAGATTAAATTTTAAATATGCAAAAAAAATTATGCGAAAAAAACGTGAAGAATGACTTTTTTTACAAAAATTGCTGTAACTCTTGTAATTATCGACAAAAAAATTTTTAAATGGTTTTATAATATGGAAACGATGTACTTTGAAATAGACATAGCGGTTTCTGTGGACTTTTCAAAAAATATATTTATTTCATCCAACAAAAAACATGTATGTTTTATTGGGAAAAAAGTTGTACGGAATCAAAATAATTTGTTTGGGTCCCGTGGACCCAGTGTGACTATTGAGGGTTAAACGCGTTTTTCTCGATACAGCCTTTTCCAATTGGCGTGACAAATAACGTCAACAATTTTCACTCGATTTACTTCAAATTTGAAAATTATCTTCCCAATTGCATTTCGCAGAGAAGTACGTACGGAATATCCGATTAATCGAAAACTTTTCATTTCATTAGCATTTTTATACGAATTTTTTCACTGAAAATTCATTCAAATACCTACAACTTTTGAAGAAAACAAAAAATTTCAAATTCCGTACGTACTTCTCTAGGTATTCTAATGTAGATTGACGAGAATTTTTGTTTTTTATTCTAGGTCAAAAACTGTGGATGCTAAATGTCACGCCGTGGAGCGCCTAAAAGACGATAACAAAAGAAAATATTAGTATTCGGCCATTTTGGACATCGAAAAAAATATATATATTTTTTTTATCAGTTTGATATTCGTACTAAACCGATGTGTAATTAATTTTATTTGTGAATCACTTTTTCATACGAAAAAAAAAATTGTTAAATTCGCAAATATTTCTATACCCGTTACTGTGGCCTGACCCCTTAATTCAACAAACTCTCATATACATTTGCTTTTCTCACGAGCAAAGATCAAATGAAAATGACTCTTCTACGTCGATAAACAACGAGATTTTGGTAATTTTCAGCACCGGTCGTTCGGAAATTTAGGCTCTATGAACTTTTTGATTATTCGACTGGACGAAAAATTCTCGCGACTCGTAAAAATTCTTTCGAATGTACATAAGAACGTGCCCGTATTGGCGCTCCCATGCGATTGCTTATAGAACTTCGTTTTTCTCTCGTCATTCGCGCCTGGCAATTATCGACTAACTTTGGCAATAGGGCGGAGAGGGGGTGATCGGAGAGGTAACCCGTGATATCGCGAAGGTTAAATTAAAAACTATAGTCTCACCGGTGGGTCAGTGACGTTTCACTCAATCCCCGCCTTTCGTCGCAAAAATATCCACCGCTTATCGTAAAAACAATGATGATGATAATGACGATGATATCGTTTTGTCGCAAGGGATGGATCGTCCTTCCACCCTTGTCATTCCTCTCGTTCCGCTTTACTTTCCCGATGTCGTACGTTTAGCGTGTGCTCGGGGTCGCGGCAGGGGGGTGGGGTGGTGGCGAATGAGTGACTTAAAATCTAAATTTGGTTTCCTCTCAGAGGCTGCTACCGAACTCGCTCGATCTTCGTCGGTCGATGTGCGTTATATAAGTTTCCGAGTACATGCTCTTCGTTCGGTCGTCGAACCTGCAAAAAGATATGACAATTCGAAAATGGCAAATTAGTCGAGTGAATGAAACTAAGAAGCGTCGACTCGATCTTTCCCCAGCGTCAGACTGAAAAGTGTCACGCGAAAAGAAAGTTCAAGCCGAAACTGTTGAGAAAAACCCGGAGGGAGACACGACGGCCGGAAATAGTCTGGACCCGTCATGCCGGAGGATGAAGCGAGGTGAGAAAGAGTAGCGTGTATCGAGTAGCGAGCTATGGGAGAGAAGCGTTAAGGCGAAGCGTCCGATGCAGAGGCCGCGTGAAAAATTGACGACGCCATTGTCGCGAGCTGATTCGTCGGTCATCGATGACTCGAAATTCCCATCTGGATGGAGCTAAACCGCCAGCGGAGAGAAAGAAGAAGAAAAAACATGGAGTAGCCGGGTTCTTCGGCGGTGGGACAAAGAGGATCGAAAGATACAAGAGAGGAGAAGAGTCGAGGGATAGGGTCGTACCTGAGTGATGGTCGTCGAAAGTCCAGCGCATCTAGATCGGATGGTTCCCTCCTGCATAATGAGCAGAAGGCGCACTGAAGTGTATTCTTGAAGGCCTCCCGAAAGTCACGATTGAAGTAAGCGTATATGAGTGGATTGAGGGCCGAATTGGTGTAACCGATCCAGAAGACGATATGAACGACGATGTCGGGACAGTGACAGCTCGAGCCGCAGAGACTGGTCGTAACGTACCACAAGAAGAATGGCAGCCAGCATAGTATGAAGGTGCCCATTATGATGCCGAGTGTCCTCGCCGCCTTGTGTTCCCTCTTCATTTTAATGAGATTCTTATCTTTGGTCGGTGTGTGAAGATGATGATGATCGGTGCTTATCTCGTTGAGTGTGAGGGTCTTTGAGGAGCCACCGCTGTTGAGCTCCCCGTTGAGGTCACGGCTTGGCCTGTGCTCGAGTAGCATCGCGTTACCCATCCGGCTGTGCATCTGCTTCTCCTGTCTGTTGGCCTCCTTGAATATCGCCAGATACGTAAGGCTCATTATCGTGCAGGGTATCCAAAAGGATATGCTCGAGGAGAGTATCGCGTAGCCCTCGTTAACCTTGAACTCGCATATGTCAGGGTGCATGTGGCGATACTCGTTGTTGTCGCTGGTCGTGTACCAGCCGTTGAATATCGGCACGAAGGATATTATGGCGGGCGATAGCCAGCAGGCCATCAGCATGTAAGCCACCACTCTCTTCGTCATGTTTATGCTGTACTTCAGGGGCTTCATTATCGCGTAGTAACGATCCACCGAGATACACATGAGATGAAGTATCGAGCTCGTGCTGAAGTACACGTCGAGGGAGTTCCAGACGTCGCACATGAAGTAACCGAACAACCAGCGCCCGGTCACCTGCACGCTCAAATTGAACGTCATCGCGAACATCGCTACGAGCATGTCCGCGAGAGCAAGCGATACGACGAAGTAGTTTGTTATTATCCGTAGCTTGCGATGACGCATTACCGATACTATGACGAGGAGGTTGCCGAAAACGGCGGTGATTATTATCGAGCCGAGGAGGCAACCTTTGGAGACGGCGATCGGCCATTCGGGCTGTACGATGCTCACGTTGCTCGCGTTGCCGTAAAACTCATCGGGGGGAGCGAGAAGATCGGTAAAGGTAGCTGAGCTCCCGTCCACCGACGAGACACCCGGGCTCGTTGCCATCCTCGGCTCGATGACAGCTAACCTCAACGCACCCTCCTACTCCTCCTCCTCCCTTTTTCCTTTCCAATGTCTTCTTTCGTCAATGATCAGACGTCTTAAGTCACGGACGAGCCGTTTAATCGACGCAGCACAAACGTTTTCGTCCTCTTGGTCATCGTTGGCGTCATCGGTTCCCACTCGAATAATCGAGAGGGCCTCTCTCTCTGCCCCCAATGGTTCGCTGCTTCTCGCCCTATCTCACTCCTCTTCTCTCATCTTGCTCCCTCGCTGACGATTTCGGAAGCGAGACCCAGGGATCACAGTTCCGGTAGCCAACGAGATCTGAAAGCACACGCCAAAGGATGAGGGATTAGGGGCGCCCATTGAATCCCAACTCGTCGGCTTTGCTGGCTCAAAGTCGAGACTGCAGTGACAGGAATCAATGGAGCTGCGGTATTTCAATCAAATGGGGAAAACTACATCGATCAATTTCGTCGAATGTCGATGAAAGTCAGATCAACAGTGTGATTTCATAAAGCAATTTGTCTTGTTCGTTGAGTCCGTTCGAGAGCATCGATGGGGCTAACCTCGTCATCGTGAGACTGCGGAAAATCCACCGATCCGCGCTCGTGGATGTACTCGATCAAACGCCACGATGACTGAATGGAAAACTCCGCGAAACTCGTTCGAACTTACTCTTTGCCGCT
The DNA here is from genome assembly GCA_963210295.1 of Ophion ellenae. NCBI lineage: Eukaryota > Metazoa > Arthropoda > Insecta > Hymenoptera > Ichneumonidae > Ophion > Ophion ellenae. Next base: position 22,537,080 of record OY723394.1, read on the forward strand.
TTAAATACAAACTGAACTTTTAAACGGTCTCTCTTTGCTTGAGAAAGCGGGGCAAATTGACGTCGGAGAGGACGGAAGAGCGAGGACAAACAAATCGCTGGGAAAAGTGAGTTTCGAAGGAAAAAAGAGGGGGAGTAAAAAAAAAGCTCGGAGGTGACAGTGCAACGCGTTCGTCACCGTTATCGCGCTTGTCGTCGCGTCAGTTGAGAATGAGGGCGGAAGTGATTAGCCTTGAATGAGCGCGTGGAAGGTGAAGGAGACTTCGATAGGGAACTCTCGGTATACATATATGTTCGGAGCAACACCCAACGCCGTGTCAAGTGCATCTCTTCTTTCTCCATCGCTCCTACCGGTGACTTCACTCCATCCTCGTGGACTCTCTTTAACGCTTCCCTCTCCAGCGACCATACGAAAAACCACGCGGCGACTCATAAACCAGCTAATTTATCGCAAGCTATTTTTGACTTATATTTGGGTCAACTGCCCGGAGAACGTAGGAGCTTCGAGATTCAACCCCACGACTCCGTTCCTACGACCGATCGATAGTCTCTTGAAAAATCGGTTACTTTGGTTTCTCGCGGAGACGTTCGATGTTATCGAAAAGCTCCCGTCGGTTTCGTCAGCGGTAAGATATTCAATGGTGATCTCGGCTCGCGGAACACGCGCACGCAACGTTAAATGGGGGTACTTTGAACAGGTTTTGGAAGTTTTTTGTGGGGAACTTTCTTTCAACATCCTACGTTCCAACTTTTTTTGCTCCGATAGAACAATGTGTCCTTTGACTGTCAAATGTATAAGAAAGTCAAGCCCCCTCCACAATTTTATATATATTTTTTTAAGTGTCGACGTAACCTCAAGTGTGGGGTTTCTTTGAGAAGGCATTGAAATGGAACTTAAGGGGTCTTCCCACATTGGACGCTAAAAAAAGGCTATTTTCATTAATCGTTTTGATAGGTTTATATTATAGATATTGATTTAAAAGTTGGCACAGTTAGAAAATACATTTTCGAAACACATTTAAAACAAAATCATTTATTGAAGTCACTATTTATAGACGAAAATGGTAGTTCAAAAAATGTCCTGAAAAATTGTAGATCTGCGCTGTTGATGAAATCTCGGAGATGGATCACCCGAAACAACAAAATCAAACGGTTTTAGATTCAGTACGTTAATGGCTAGAGCGCATATCATACGATTTTTGATATATGCAAAAATAACAAAATGGCGGAGTTAAAACAAAACGGTTTTTTGTCACCATTTTTGGCAAAAAAAATAGTAAATGCCGAAATTTAAAAAAATCCTTGATATGCGCTATAGCTATAGGTGTAAAGAATATGTGATTAAAATTTCATAAGATCGATTCAGTAGGTTCGAAGATTTTATCAACAAGCCGTCGAAAAACGTTGTTTCGAGAAAAAAGCATTTAAAGGTTTAAAGGCATTTAAAGCAACTTTTATATCAATATCTATAATGTAAACCTTTCATAAAAATAGCCTTTGTATAGCGTCTAGAGTGAGAAGACGCCTTATGTCAAAGATTAAAGGTAACTTTGACATCACTTTGGTTTGAAAATTCAAGGAAACATTTTACACAAAAATATTAAGATCCTAGGGTACTGTTATAGGCACTTAATCGGTCTTATAACTATCATTGATATCAAAATGAACTTTAACAACATTATAATAAGGTTAAACAACAAATTAGAGCAACACTAGAAAAAAACGTTCAAAAAGAATTAATCTGTGTCCTCGCACACCGTATTTTGGCGCTCTGTTAAAGTAGCCCCAAAAACTGTCAAAGTTACCCTTAATACCAATTTAACGCCATTAAAAGTGTTACGGTAATCCACACGTATAGGAGATACACGTTGGAGGGAAAAAAATAACGATTCGATTGATCGAAATTATTTGTCTTTGGGCCTTTTTTTATCTGTTTTGAAGTTTACATCTGAGCATAAATAAATGTTTAGCCGTTTTTTTAAATTGGATTCAATGGCGTATAATCTTCATAAGAATAATATACAAAAGGAATTAAAAGCAAACATTTTTATTCATTTTTAGAGGCCACTTTCCGTAGCACATCCGTGCGCTCCGAAACGCACGAAACAGCGTAGACAGTAAAAGTAGCATTTTAGAGTCGTTTAGTCCAGTCGTTGTACAAAAAATTGCCAACGACCCAACAACTGAAGATCTGAACTGAAGTTTTCATCCAGTCGACTTGAAGTTGTAACTGTAGCCCCTTTGATAGATTCTTGAAAGAAGTACAAACGATTTTTGGGATTCATCAACAATTCTAGTTTTTATTTTGAAAAAATTAAGGCTGGAGACCACTGTGACCGGTGAAAAAATCAATTTTTTGCATTTTCTCGAAGTATACATATTCAAGAATAAGTGAAAAGAAATTTAAGTTAAAATATTGAAAATTCTTCAAGTTACAGACGATTTAGTGAGAGCTCGCTCTCACTCAGCGCAACTCAGCGCAATACTAAAATTTTTAATCGCGGTTTTCTCGAAACCACTTTTCTCGACCTGGCCGCAGTCATAACTGCGGCCAGGTACATAACATAACATAACTATAATTGTCCAAGTTTCAATTCAAAGAAAACCAAAACTTCAATAATTGCATTAGCTATCGTTGTACGCAGCTGTTTTTTTTTTTCTAATTTTTTATTTTGAGCCCCCCGAACATAAATAAAAATGTCGCCAAAATTATATTTCTTTTTTCAACACCAGCCATTCGGTGATTTTTTTCGGAAAACGCCTACGTACAACGAAAACTATATTTATGTAGATTATAAAACTGTTTCATTTTTTTCTGTTCGGACTAACCATTGCCGAGCTACCGATCTGGCCGTTTGACCTCATTTTTCAGACAGACCTTCAATTATACCTCATTAAGGTTAATTTTTTATTATTTGAAAAGAAAAAATACACGAAATAAATTCAATATATGCTTAATGACATACCTCTTTTCCAGATCCCAAATGAGTAATCTAGTAGACAAAAAAAATCGGAAAAAACTATCTTTTTCGACCCATCACAGTGGTGTCCTCCCTTAAGGTAGATCGAGCGCGCGCTCTTGATTTTTATAGATTTTGTTTGAATTTTAACCAGACCTTGTTCAAATCATTATGCATGTTTGAGTGAAATTTCAGAACAGTCGACTATTTAGATTGGGAGATAATGGGTTTTAAAAATGACACTTCTAACGCTGCAGGATCTGCATTTATCGAAACACAGGTCACATAATTCGTCGTACCATTCTATTGTGTTTATAATTTTTTTTAACAATTATGTTTAGATAGCAAACTAGTTAGGGAAAGAATTTAAAAAAATCGATTGCCTTTACTATTCAGTTTTGCTTAAAAAGTTCAGTAAAGACAGAATAATTCTCGGTGAAAAATATTTGTCCCCTATAATCAGAAGAAATATGGCATCACCGCAGAACATTATTGTTCGATATTTCGATAAAAAAATTATCGTGTTCCTAAAGTTAAAAACTTTTAGGGATCGTCCATTAAGTTATAAATATTAATGTTTTACATTGTTTATGTTATCTTCATTAATAAATAAAAGTGTTGCTTAATTCATAACTAATTAAAAACTTTGTTCGATTGAAAGCTACTTCCAAATAGAAATTTGTGTTGCAGTATTATTTTAAATATGCCATATGTCCTATATGTCTTCTTAATATGGGGGACAAATATTTTTTACGGAAAATTATTCCGTCTAAATTTCAATGCAGACCCTGCAGTGTTAAAACTTGCAATTTCAAAGCCCATTATCTCCCAAACTAAATAGTCGACTGTCTTGAAATTTTACTCAAACATGAATAATGATATGAACAATGTCTAGTTAAAATTTGAACAAAATCGACAGAAATCAAGAGCCCGCGCTCGTTCTACCTTAAGGCGGGATATACATTTACAACGATCAAAAAATCGATTTCTTTTTTTTCTTGAAACGATAGAACTACATATGCAGAATATTTTCCAAAAGTTTCAAAGCGAAATTCGAAAAACTTCAAACGATACTGGCGTGCTGGATTACTCAAAAACTATTAAGCCGATTAAGTTCAAACATGGTAGAAATATTGATAATATTGGTACCTTCTACTTGACGAGAATTGTTTTCGAAAAATTGGAAATAAAACTACTTTTTTCATCCACATTTTACAGAAATGGTGCGTAAAATGTTGATTTTTGTTTGTAAATGCGTGCCATTTTCTTAAATGTGCATTTTCTTCATTTTAATTACTGCGCGCCGATTCGCAACTCCCACGACGACCTTGCTGTAAAACTCTGTCACAGCTCCGTCATGTTGATGATAAATTAATTAAAAATAATGATTTTGTATACTTAAATATACTATTGAAGTATACCTAAAGTTTGATAGTTGTAGAATCATTATTTCTTAGTTTAAAAAATACCTCAATATTGCTTATTTTTTTCCTGTCTGAATGTACATCCCGCCTTAAGGCCGATTGTTGAGTGAGCTAAATAAAAGTATTAAAAATGTTGCCATTTTGCATAAAAAACAATACTTTTCAATAATCGTGTGGACTTCTCCAACCAAACTACTAAAAATTACTTTTTTTCTAGCCCCTGATCTCTATAAGTTCCAAAAAAAGTCTCTATAAGTTCTAAAAACTTAGACCGCCTAACAACACTCTTAGTGTAGCTACTTCTGAGCCGCCATTTCGTACATTTTTCATGAAAAGAGATTTTTTTTTGTATGTGCTACCACAAAACCCTCCAAACCTCATTTCGATTCCTTTTTCAGCATTCTCAAAAAAAAAAAAAGACTCCCAAGAAAGTCTCACTTTTCGTTGCGCCGTATAGAAGTAGCGGTTCAAAGTCAGCCGCGTACACGGAGCATCGGAGCAAAGTGACTTTATCCCGGTCAGTGAGGGTAGCGGAGCGTCGACGAATGAAAATTCGTTTCCAGCTGGACTTCCGACAATGAAGGACCAAAGAGCTTCGAGCTCGAAAAAAAGAGAGAAAAAAAAAGAGAGCGAGATTAAAAAGAAACCCCCTACGAAGAAGCGGAAGATAAAAATGCACACGTACACATCCAACTTTGGCTTTGCCGCGGCTGCCAACGTATGCGTAAGCTCGTCACGTTTTGCGGGCAAACGAGACGAAAGTAAAAGCGGAAAGTCAGAAAACGGGAGAAAGAGACATTGCCGGGAGCGGTGGAAAGGATGAAAAAAAAAAGAAAACAGAGAAAAATTATCTTCCTTTCTCGTTAGCCTCCTGGCGCGCAAGTTTCCGCCGTAACTATTTTTTTTTCACGGATGCGGACAATCTACTTTTGCTCACTGACTCGCTCACTCGACCCATGTAGCATTTAAATCCCCCTGTCTGTGATTAACCAAAGCCAAAATAATTGTTTCGCTTTTGCGGGATTCTCTCGTCATTCTCCGCTCCGAAGAAATATCCTGTCTGTTTTACGGGGCATTTTACGGGCGATGAGCAACTAAAACGTACGATCGAGAGCAAGTTGCCGAGCAACATTGTTCCCAAACCCTCGAAGGTGAGCCGAAGGGTTGAAGAGAAAGAAAAAAAAATGCCAGCATGGAAAAGACGAATAAGAAATTCTCGAGAGCGAGTACGTGCTCGGAAGGAAAAATAATGGCAGCTGGCGGAATGTAAGCGAACGTGGAGCTAGGGGATGTAATGCAGAGGATGTTAATCGTGTACGCGTCAGGAGGCGGAAAGCTTCTCCGTCCTCGATTCGTTCGAGTCCCTTGAAGACGACGATAATACAAGTAGGAATGTTCGAGGCGAGACGATAATGGTCAAGGCCGTGTCTAGCCGCAGTCTCTCAAGATCAATGGCAAGCGTCCTCGTCTCCTCCTCTAATGAGAATTTCTCGCATTGCTGTCTGGTACCGACGAGTCCTCTCGCTTCCCTTCTCTCGATTCTTCCTCGTGCAACCCCCGTGCTCTTGAGGGATCTTCTCACTCTAGACGCTCAAAAAGGCTATTTTCATGAATTTTTTTCATAGGCTTATATTATAGATATTGATATGAAAGTTGGTTGATATTGATATGAAAGTACACTTGATATGAAAGTTGGTTGATATTGATATGAAAGTACACTTTATTAATTCACTTTCGAAATACATTTTTTTAAATTGCATGTCAAAACTACTGAACTGATACTTATGAAATGTTAACCTCATATTCTTTACAACTATAGCTACAGCGCCTAACAAGGATTTTTCCAAATTTTGATATTTACTATTTTTTTTGCCAAAAACAGTGAAAAACACGCTTTTTTCTGAAATTGTCCGCCATTTTGTTATTTTTGCATATATCAAAAATCGTATGATATGCGCTATAGCCATTGACATGCTGAATCTAAAACCGTTTGATTTCTTTTGTTTCGGGTGATCCATCTCCGAGATTTCATCAACAGCGCAGACCTACTATTTTTAGGGCATTTTTTTAACTACAATTTTCGTCTGTGAATAGCGACTGAAATAAATGACATTTTTTTATATGTATTTCGAAAGTGTATTGAATAAGGGGCAACACCACTTTAGAGTCAGCAAAAAAGGCCTAAATTTGATAATTTTTTTTTAGAATATTAAAATAGGGATCAGGTTTTTGTTTCAGGGTTTGTTAAAGACATATTGAAGTATGTGAAAACAAAAGTTTTGTTTTGATAAAAAATGGCGGCGACAAAGCCAATCTTTAATAACGCCTTTTTTTATACCCCCATGGGCGGAAGTGGAACTCCGAAAGCATAAGAGCTATAGCAAAATAATTATTTTTCCTTAATCTATATGTCATTGGCTAGAGAAGTACATAGGGATTTTTGTTTAATCAATTTTAGCGAAAATGGCACAAGTTTGAAAAAATGTTCATTTTTTCGGCAAAAAAATTGGCAGTAATTTGTTTTAAAAAAAAGTTTAAAAAGAAAGTTGATATTTAATCAAAGAACGGCTATGCACTTCTTTAGATAATGTGATTGTAAAGCTACAGTGAACATTCCAAAGCAATTTATCGAACGGTTTTAGAACAGCGTTTCCGCCGAGTTTGATAAAAGTGATTTCAATAAAAAACGCGTTTAAGGGAGACTTTGTCCTTGAAATGCAGCGGGAGATGTTAGCGGCTCAACATGAGCAGCTAGAAGTAGAGGAGAGATGCCTCTATGGACCAGGCATTGCCAATTAGCGGTAATTATAAACACATTTGTGTAAACACATTACAAAACTTTAAACGCGTTTTTCTCGAAAACACGTTTTTAAAAATGGCTGACATTCTCCTGACCGCTGTAATTAACATATCGACCTGAAATTTCGAGAGCATACTCAGAAAATATGTCTTCACGTAATGACGGATCGTTTTTTCGATAGATACATTTTTGCATTTATTATTTATCTTTTTATGCGAAAAAGAACGCGAAAATTCGATTTTTTTTTTAATTGCCGCCATTTTCCGAAATTTGTACTAAACGAAAAACCCATCCGTCATTCCATGACCAAAGGGTCACAGATTGATAATATGCTTTGAATTTGTGTTTCAGATCAACAAAGAGGGGGCAGTGATGTCAGCCGTTTACCTCCCGCGATTTGAGGACCTGTATTCGCGGAGCTGCAACGGCCGCCATGTTGGTTTTTTTTTTTTTTTTTTTTTTTCAAAAAAAGATTTCTTTAACGTTCTGTATATCATGAATGAAAGCAAGAAAAAAACCGCACCCAAAAAGCTGTACTCGTTTCCTTTTAAAAAAATAAAATGTAAACACCTGAAATATGGCACTCCAAGGACAAAGTCTCCCTTAAAGTTTTATAAGTACTGAAACTTTTGAAAATTTCGTTTTACCTCTAATCCGCGATGCTTGCACCATACGAGAGAAATTTTTGTCTACTTTTAATCTGTGATGCCTGCACCATAAGGCACCATCCTAGCATTTAGACAGGAAAAAAATAAGCCCTAGTGAGGGATTTTTTAAACTAAGAAATAATTATTCTACTATTATCATACTTTAGGTATACTTTAATAGTGTATTTAAGTATACAAAACAGTTTTGTAAAATCAATTCATCATGAAAATGACGGAGCTGTGGCAGAGAATCGGCGTGCAGTCTAGCTTCCCGTAGACTTTGATTTGCAAAAAAGTTCAAACATTTTTTCAGTTAGAACATGTTTAGTTTCTATGTGACGGTAGTTAAAATGAAGAAAATGCGAATTTAAAAAAATGGCACGCATTTACAATAAAAAATCAACATGTCACGCAGCATTTCTGTAAAACGTGGATGAAAAAAGTCGTTTTTTTCCAATTTTTCAAAAACAATTCTCGTCAAGTAGAAGATACCAATATTATCAATATTTCTGTCAAGTTTCAACCCAAAACTTAATAGTTTTTGAGTACTCCTGCACGCCAATTTCGATAATGCAGTTTCGAGAAAAACGCGTTTGAAGTTCACGCCCGCTCCGAATCTGAGCGGTGAGGCACACCGTTGACGGGCTGTAACGTTCGAAGTTTTTCGAATTTCGCTGTGAAACTTTAGGAAAATATTCTACATATATAGTTTTATCGATTAAAGAAGAAAAAAAAGAATTCGATTTTTTGATCGTTGTAAATGTATATCCCGCCTTAAGTGCAACAACTGCTTTATAAATTTCTATAGAAAAAACCCATCCAAAAAAAATCATGAAAATAGCCTTTTTTAGCATCTAAAGTGAAAAGACCGCTTGATAATTTTTTTTAAAGCTCGAACCACGTGTCCGCCTCGAACCAAGATTTTTTTTCACCTCTCGTTCCAGCTCGCCCCTTTCGAGAGTCAAATCAGCCTAACGATATCACCACATTTGATGCTAATTGCGCGCCGAGTCCCTTCCACGGAGGTACGCCGCCGAGTTTGCGAAGCCACGTGTGCTTTTTCAAATGAAGAAGGAATATTAATCATCCCGAGGGCGGAGGAGCAAGGAGCCGCGGGATCTCGAGAGCGCGTTGGCTTCCTCGTGTCTGTTCATCCGTTGAATCGTCGAACGAAGAGAGGCGCCGACGGAGATGCAGCGTAGAGGCAAGAGCTTGAAAGTGAGGATAATGAAAGACCGGATAGATGATATTATGGGGGAGGGGGAAGTGTCTTCCATTCGTAAGTACACGTATAAATGAATCCGCGAAACGTCGCGGCGCTGTCATTGCCAAGTAACTACCGTCGGTGTGTAGGTTTGGAAACGAACGCGGGAGAGCACGTAATTTACGACGATATTACGAGCAATGGTCCGTTAATAAATAATCCGGGACATTCTCAGAAGCGTTATGGGCACGCTCGGGCGAGATACGTGAATTATCGGTTCCTCGCTCAATTCCCTGTTCCTGTACTCATGCTCACCGCACTCCAATCCATACCACACTTTCCTCACTTATCGTCCTTCATTCGAGTAAGCGAGCGCACCTCTTTTTCCCGCCATTTTACACGGCGATAACCGCTCCAATTATTTCGGTACTCTGACGGGTGAGTAGGGACAGAAAGACATTTTGGTATTACAAGGAACATCACTCAAGGGGTTTTCTCACTTTAGACGCTAAAAAAGGCTGTTTTCATGATTTTTTTATGGACCGCTCTAAAGGCCGAAAAAATAGGCTTTTTGGGGATTTTTTTTTCAGACAAACTACAAAATAAACCGAGATTACAAAAAAGGGTGTTTATCATACACATCAGTGACTGTATACAATAATTTTTTTGACGCGATTCATTTCAAAATGGCAGCTGTGCAGCGTTTATCTCAAAACTGCATTTTTTAAGTTGGCCGGAAACATAACTCAGACAATTTTCAACCGATTTACTTGAAATGTCGAATGTATCTTGGAAAATATATTGTCTACGGAAGTATGTAGAATTTTTTTTTCATATTGCATAGTTCATTTGTTATTAACAATTATCTGAGGATTTTTTAGGCAAATTTTTGAAATGTGAAAAATTTCGTCAGATAATTGTTAATAATGCAATGTATTTTTCAAGATATATTCAACATTTCAAGTGAATCGGTTGAAAATTGTTTGAGTTATGTTTCCGGCCAACTTAAGAAATGCAGTTTTGAGATAAACGCTGCACAGCCGTCATTTTGAAATTAAGCGCTTCAAAGAAATTAGTGTATAGAGTCACTGATATGTATGATAAACACCCTTCTTGCAATCTCGATTTATTTTGTAGTTTTTCAGAGAAAAAAATCCCCAAAAAGCCTATTTTTTAGCCTCTAAAGTGGCCTAACCCATTAATAAGTACACTGTCGAAGTACATTTAAAAAATGTTTTTTATGTTTTTATGTAGCCCAAACAAACTTTAAACGCGTTTTTCTCGAAACAATGTTTTTCGACGGCTTGTTGATTAAGGTCGTAGTCTGGTAACTTGGTTTGGAAAAATCGACTTTTTTTACATACTTCGACAGTACTATATATGAAGAATATACTGTAAAAACTTTAGACCAAAATTCGAAATAGCGAACATTACTGAACCGATCATTATGAAATGTTAACCACATATTCTTTACAACTATAGCTATAGCGCATATCAAGGATTTTTTAAATTTTGATTTTTGCCAATAACAAAAAACTTACAAAACCTGTTCAAAGTAGCCCCGTTTTACGGTATGTCTTCCAAGACCATACCGTTCAATTCATTCCATAAAAAGTTGGTTATGTCACGATAACGAACACCATTGGCGGTAACCGCATTTCCAGCAGCATTCTCGAAATGGTACGGGCCAATCACTCCTCCAACCCATAATCCGCACCAAACAGCATCTCGCGGTCAAACCCACTAACCTCAATTTTCGTCATTAAATTCACCACAGCGTTGCGAGATGGAGCGTTATGATGACCAAACGTGATGATGATTGTTGTAGTGAATTTTCACAATTTCTATGCGTTGCTCGATCATGTTATTCTCCATGACTAAACCTCAATACTTCCTGATGCCAATTGTCAAAGATTAGTACTCTGTGTTCGCAACAAAAAGTGTGCGCAATTAAAAATATCAGGTCATTTTGAGATACCCTTTATTTAGTACACGGACAGTGATGCTTTGAACCAACAGGCATACAGTGTATAAAAAATAATCAAATGATACACTCCCTAACTGTAACAAAGCGCATAAAGCGAATCCCGACGTTACACACTCGTAAACGCGTAAAAAAGTGACTACAAAGCACTACATGTAGCTATGAAAAGAAGACACTTGAGCTCGCGACGCGAGTATGGGGTAGAGTGGATTTTCAGTGTCATCACATCCGACGCGCATCTTGTTTTCTCTTCGCTCCTATTTTTCGCCGTTATTTTCCTTTTCTTTTTCTTGACTTTTTATGTCCCCTGTCCGTGTCGCTGGGTATACATTGCGACGGAGTCGTCCGCGGAGACGATTTTCTCGGGGTCGTACGAGCTCGCTCTATATCGGTCCAGCCGCGACCGGCTCCCCCCCGCCGTTTAGCATAATCTCGGGATTTGCCCGAAATCCAGCGTAACTCGCTCTCTTTCTCTCTATATACATAGCCGCCGTTGACGGCGCAAACACGGAAAGTCGTGCGTCCTCGTAACCGGAAAGACCGCGACGTCATACCTCACTCTCTCCTGACCGCTTCCCAAATTTTCCACGTAGTATCGTTGCGAAGTCCCGGGTCACCGAACCTCGGGGCACTTTCCAAACGACGAAAATATCGGACTTAGCACAGGTATGGAGACGAGAACAAGCCAAATACATGTTCCCATCAGCAGCTGGCGAAAAATAGATCGCGGACTCTCGGAGTTATATTTAACGGCGGTGTAAGCGGTAGGCGACATTTTTTCAAAAATAGATACGAGAGACTGGGCGAGAAGACGAGGGTGGAGAAAAAAAAATGTGTATGGAGTAGGCACCGGGGCAATAGAGGCGGTGGCGGACTTGGCTTTATAAATTTATACGAGCGCGAGCAGGGGAGTGGGTCGCGATGAGAGCTGCGGAGTTATCCCAGTGGAGAGAGAGAGAGAGAGAGAGAGAGAGAGAGAGAGAGAGAGAGAGAGAGAGAGAGAGAGCTGTCTCTTCGAATAAACTTGGTCACCCGTTGAAGGCCACCGGCATCTCGAGATGGCCCGACATACCCGGCATTCCATCGCCAGCCACCCTCGAGCCATCTTCTTTTTTTCCTCTCACATCATTTTCTTTCGTCTCGACTTTTGCACCGCGACTACGTGAGCGCAAGCCCTGTATGTCACCCTGTCCTTTCTCCCACGCTCTCCCGATACAGGCATCGATGAAGCGAGACAGCAGGCTCCGCGAAACGTCCACGTAGTTTCAGCTGAAAACTAGCTCGCTCCAGGCGCTCCAACCGCCCTTATTCTATTCGCAAGAAGACCCGGCGCCCAGGGCGAACTCACCGCAGCCGTAACGATCATCATCGACGTGTACCCGGTGCATATTCGCTGCATCATCTTCCGCACCTTTCCGTCGAGTTTGCCTCGGTGGGCTTACCGTAATTTATGGAAATACAAACGAGGAACCCCACGATGAGCATCTATCGTCGGCAGGCTTTCAACGAAAGAAACGATTCATCCTGTAGTTTAGTGTATTTGGTGGAAGCATCCGACGAAAGGAGGGAGCACATATACGTCGCGCATAAACATATCCCAGTAGGGCGATTCGTGTGTTCCGAGGGATTATCGAGTCGGGTTAATGGTGGGAGAAAGGGGCAGAAGGCAAGAAATACAGGCGAGATGAGACCCGAGAGGAAAAAATGCGGTGCTATCGTCCTCACTGAAGAGCTTCGTAATAAGAAAAGAAGCATATTTTATTCTCTTTTTTAATTAGTACGATAGGTTAGGGCTGGACTTCGTGAAAACTGTTGGCGTAATAGCTTTCTACTTCTCTCCCCCTTGCGCAAACTGTTTTTTCTTCTATATCTTTATTCCCCTCGCGTTCTCACCCTCGCTTCTTAACGGCCGCGTTACTGCCTCGACTCACCTTACAATTATTAATCGTTACGGCAATCTAGGCTATTCGAGTTGCGCGAACGCAATGCACGTTAATATCTATATACGTATATTTGTACGTGCTACATTAAGCGGATACGCTTACCCAGCGCTGCTGTTGCTGTTGGAGAGCGAAAGAGTTAACGCGATAAAATTCGTAAAGTTTGCAACGCTTCGCTCTCCCACGGTATTAATGTTTTGCATGCCGTCATCTCGTGCACGGGCAACAAACGGGGCGAGTATCCGGACTGCGACGATATGCCCGCCAGTCAAACGGCCGAATGAAATTTTCCGAATGATTCGTGGGCAAACGTTCTGAGAGTAGACGAGCGTTGATGTGAAATTATGGCTTGACGTCAGAGGACCAAGGGTAAACACGAATTTTTGTATGAGCTCGTCGGAGCGTATTCGAAGTTGCGCAGTGTGCGTACCGCGCAGCTCATCCCGTGACTCAGCGCGACGCGATTGGCGCAGCGCGCCTCCCACTCCGGGCGAAAGGCCGGCCGGCCGTGAGGTGGGGGAAGCGTAACTGAAAGTGATATTCGCAAACTCGAGGTCCCGGTGCATGATTCTATCCACTAAACGTTGAAATAAGGCTGATCGTTAATGCAGAGTTCCCTAGATTTCCAGGTTATACCAATTTGTTTCCCTTTTTTCTTTCTCCGAATACAAAGCGTATCCGCTGAATCTTAACAGCGGGAGTAATAATTATTCCCCTCTCGACACGCTGTATTTGTCGCTGCAACGAAGGACGCGTCACGCACACACGCTCGCTCGCGGCTTTACCCTTTTATACAATCTCGTAACCAGCACCCGGCAACTTCCAGCTACGCTTGCTTGGGAAGGCTCCTTAACGAGAGCGGTAGAGCGCGCACGACTCGTCGAAATAGTTTATTTACCAACGTCGGTTAACGAGGTGTTTACGAGGCGCGTTTGCGCTCCCCCCCCCCCCCCCCCCCCCGTCGTTTATACGCACTAAACACGACTCCCACAGTCCCACTGCTCTCGACACTTGTTCGGACCAAAACGATAACCCGGTGTGCTTTTGTCTCACTTTCGGTATACACGCACGCTTCCCGTTTCTCTTACTTTACGAGCAATAATAGCGGTGCTGTACGGAAGATTATTCCGAGCGCACGATTCCGTCAAATACGCTCCTTCGACCGTACCGCTTGCTTACGAACGTAACAATTTGTGACAATGATTGTTTACAACTGTCCGTCGACTAGCGGCAAACCGCACATCCGTCGATCTATCCGGTTGCTCGAGCCCACGTTTTAACGCATCGGAGCGTCTGATCCATTTGAATGATGTTGAAGTTTGCATCGTTGGTATGCAAGGAAAGTTAATTCTTATTAATTGTTTGAATCATTTTTGGCTGCGAAAATAACCCGAACTGTTTTAGGGGTTTTTACAAAAAGTTTGCGACCTCAATTTGCGAAGAAGAAGGCTTTAGGTTGGATATTAATGTTGGATAAGCTGGGCGTTAAGTAGGAGCTCATTTTATATTGAATACGAAGCTACTTAACTGCCTTTATCTCCTACCACTGTGAGGATCTGGAGGGGCAAAATGGGCTGAAAATTTCGACTCGGGTTGTAACGAGGCTACCCCCATGGAAATTTATGTATGTAAAATATATGCAAAAAATATATACTACATATATATATATATATATATATATATATATATATATATATATATATATATATATATATATATATCGGGCGCATATATGGTGACGAAAAATAGCATAATACATATATATTCAGTATACATGCACCAAATATATGACGCATATATGACCCATATATTTACGATATATTTTTCTGACCAAAAAAATATATACTACGTATAAACACTATATATGATGCATATATGAGGCATATACGACGCATATATTTTCGATATATTTTCAATCTATTTTTTTATCAGAAAAATATATCAAAAATGTATGCGTCATATATGACTCATATATGTGTCATTTATGCGTCATATATGACGCATACATTTTTCATACATATTCCTGACAAGAAATATATGCTGTGTATAAACACTATTACAGTTGAACTTAATAAAACTTAAAACTTAAACTTAAAAAAACTTAACTCACAGTTAAAGTACACTATTACATATAAACACTATGTACAGATATGCTACGCATATCTGTATTTATGTGGCATATATGTACCATTTATGGAGTATATATGTGGTATGTATGCAGTGTATATGCAACATATAGGCTAAATATATGTGGTATATATGCAGGGTAAATGCTACATATATCATTGATATATGATACATCGATATACAGTAATACCACGCATATACATCTCATATGTAAAAACGTTACGAAAATTAGAATTTGGCACATATATGCAACATATATTTTCAATATATGCCATACATTTCACATATATTACAATTATTAATAAAATAAATTTGCAGTATATTTTTGCGTATTTAAATTTCCATGGGGATACGACATGACGCTACGACTGAGCTGAATTTTTTTTCTACAGATATACAACCCCTTTGCTGATCATCATGTGCAGTTTGGATACGATCCACAGTAACGTTGAAACAAAACATCGAGAACTCGGTGTGTTTTGTGGGTGAATCACATGCTTATGGGACCCTCCCGATAATATTTCAGTACGTTATTTATGTCTGCTGAAAAAACCTACCACGAAGCTGAATAAATAAGTACGGTTCGACTAATTATCGGACTAACCCTTAGCAAGACCTCCCTAGTATACACCTCCCTAGACCTACACCTAGACCTCCCTAGACCTTAGACCTAGACCTCCCTTGTATACACCTCCCAGACCTACACCTAGACCTCCCTAGACCTTAGACCTAGACCCCCCTAGGATACACTAAGGAGGTCTTGCTCACGCGTCAACATTAACGCTTATGGGCCGTCGAAGTTACTCCGTGATAATGATCGATCATTTGGGTTCAATGTGTTATTCAATATTATTGCACAAGAAAATATAGTGCAATATTATTAAAGGTCTAGGGCGCGCCGAACATGACGATTATTTTATAGCTACCAGTTGGTCAAGTCAAATCGGCCCCATGCATAAGCACAGCGCGCCTCGTACTTCACCCCCTACGTGCCGATAAACGCTGCTACTTTGCACTTCAATCTCTCGACTCGTTCAATTATGCCGACGAAATGTTATCGACTCACCTTTTACGAAAATAAATCGATTAAATACGGTATCTTATTGAAGCAAATACAGCTAATTAAAAGTTTGATAAGCGAGAACGAACGAGCTGATCGACGTGGGCGTGGAAACTTTTCCACTCCATCATCGTAAAGACCAATCAATGGTCGGATCCAATGAGAAAAGTGATTGGAAAGCTTGAGGTATTTAACAAAGAGCATGTATCGTCGGATGAAAACACATCGATCAACTTTGTAGCTCCGTCGCGGGTAATCTGTCTCGTAAATCGATCAACCGGTCTATCTCCAAAGACACCGGCTAATCCGTCCATTAGCGCCCCGCGCGCGTCTCGCAATAGCCGACGGCGAGAATCCGGACGCTGCATTTGACGCAACGATTCGTACGCGTGGCATACGCGAATGCCCGTTCGAAGAGCCGCATATGCCTAGGAGAGAAACTCGTGATCGCTCGTGAACAAAGTGGCTCGTTAAAAGGTCGGATCAACGCACGAGGTGAAAAAGCATCCGCGGCGGAAGAGACGCCGTAGAGGGGAGGCAAAGACTCGCAGCTCGTTCATTTGACGATCGCCTCGTGCCCTGGACCCACCGGGATCATTGCATAATCTGTTTTATAAGCTATCTCGTTGTTCATCCATACCGCCGCCGGGACGAGAGTGGGCGCCCTCGCATCGGCAGTGTGCACTGCGCGTAGACTAAACTTGGCCGTCGGGACGATACCATTTTCCAATTTGCCACCGCGAGAGTTCGTTCACCTCGGTCATCGGAATATTATTCACGAAGGAGATGGCTTGAGAGGTGCTTTCATGTCTTTCCGAGAGGTACCGAAAACGGGGCTACTTTGAACAGGTTTTGGAAGTTTTTTGTAGGTAACTTTTTTTTAACGTTCTAGATACCAATTTTTCTTGCTCCGATAGAACAGTGTGTCCTTTGGCTGTCACATGTATAAGAAAGGCAAGCTCCACCACCCCCTCACAATTTGATATGTACATTTTTTTATGTGTCAAAGTAGCCCCGAGTGTGGGGCTTCTTTGACAGGGCATTGAAATACAACTTATGTCAAAGACTAAGGGTTACTTTGGAATCATTTTGATAAAAAAATGTAATATTTTCTGCATTATACATGGAATTAAATTAAAAACAACGATTTTTTATGACCATATTGTCATCGTTATTAAAGCAGCAGAACTCGAACGATTTTCGTCCGATCGCCTTGAAATTTTGTAGCTTCTCAGATTGCTTTAACAGTCAAGTACGAGCGTCTTTTCGATGAATCGAAAATTGTAAAAAATATATCACTTTTGAGATGCAAAATTATGGTCGAAAAAACGAACTTTTTTTCAAACTCGTCTCTATTTTTCTTTTAATTATTTTTTAATTCCCGCCGTATTTGACTGCTAAAAATAATATAATTAACGAAAATATTTCACTCTTAGTTCCGGGACTAAATTTACGACAGTTCTACTGCGTGCCGCGGAGAGGGTTGGCTGAAAAACAGTAGTGCTATAGTGACTCCTGCGTCACCATTTTGTATAGTTTTGACAAATAATTTTTTTTACATACTTCAATATCTACCTTATAAAACCTAAAAGCTCTGTTGAACATGTATTTTTATTCCTTTCTTTAAAAAAATCAAAAGAAAACGGTCGAAAATGGGCAATTACAATGGTGCCCATTACTGCTATATGCGAATTTGGTGTGTCATTCAAATGTTGGTTCAGGACATCAATGCTTGTCTACCAAATGCATAGAATATTTCATAAATCCAAAATTAAATGAAATACGCAACTGAGAGTTCTGCCTCGGTGATCTTTCATTATGATTCGCCATGCTCTGACCTCCTGTAACGATTATTTTTGAAGAGAATATTTCGCCTACACATGGAATCGAACCTACAACCTATCTGCCTATCTTCTGCATATACTACGCACGCCGTCACTACGCTATCTAGAGCTTGTGGCAACTTAATCGCATAACAGACCAAGTTAATTCCGACTGTACTTCCGAATAGCTGTTACTTTCGATTTAGGTGAAATCTTACACAGACCTTTTTTAATAATATAAGTTACTGCTCAAATGGATTTTACGCGTATCGCAACAGTTTCGAACCATCCAATAGTGATTTGTAACTTATTATAAGATACGACCGGCTGAATGCATACTAACGTCCCATAAGAACAGAAGGTGAACTACGAGAAGTGTTGAGCTGATATCCTATTTTTGCAATGCAGCAAACATGCTATGTAAATTTTGTTCAAATAGTCACTTTTTAGAAAGTCTTCTAACAAATTATAATCGGTAAACGTTAAGGGGAGGCTAGGGGTTTCAACGTGAAAAAAAAAACACTTTTTTGCGATTTTTTTTCATCTATATGGATAGAGTAAATTTATTGAAACCTTTTGTACATTGTGAAGTGTCATTTCAAGAACATTCCGTGAAATTCGTACGCGAAAATATCCACAAACAAGCCGGTGCCGCGTTTTTCTCCAAACCACTTTTTCAAAGTCCGTGTTCACTGCCATTTGAAAACTACATGTCCGATTTATTTCAAACTAGGTACACACTTTCTACATATAAAATACCTCACCCCAACGGTTGGTTTGAGATTTTTTTTTACATTGAGGGGGTTTTCCACCCCCAAAATGGCGGAATTTTTCGTGAAAAATAGCACTTTTCACTTAACATGACCACCAAAAATTTAGAAATGAAAAAAAAAGTTATCAAAGACCGTTGGGGGGAGGATTTGATGATACTTTGAGTAAATTTTAATGGTACTTGATTTCAAATAATTTCTCGCTGAGATACAGTGAACACCGTAAATCGTGTTTTTCCAAAGGCGTTCTTGGAAAAGCTTTGTCACCGGCTTGTTTGTGGATATTTTCGCGTACAAATTTCACGGGATGTTCTTAAAATGACACGTAACAATGTACAAAAGGTTTCAATAAATTGACTCTATCCATATAGATGAAAAAAATCGCAAAAAAGTGTTTTATTTTTTCACGCTGAAACCCCTACCCTCCCCTTAAGGACAGGTTACCGTTCAGAGCGATGAAAAAATCGACTTTTTGAAACATAATTTGCATCCTTAAAGTGTTTGGAACACGTGGGTAAAATAATATTTTCATATCTAAAGTATTTTAGAATTTGCAGCCTGTTGAGCGGAACCGTTCATCACGGCTGGAAAACAGGTAGCTGAGGCGCTCGGAGCGTTTTTCTGGACACAGCGTTTTTCAGCACGTGCACTGAGAAAACAATATATTTCTATTCGCCAGGATTTGTTAACTATTAACAGATGGAAATGAGAAAGAAATGGGTACTATAATGGAACATACCATTTCTAACGGGCGAAATAGTCGTTTTGAATGAAGATCAGTTAATTGTTGTGACATGTTCACTTGCATTGAACACAGGATAGTTGCGGCAACGGACCCAAAACTAGGTATATTGATTGTAAACAAATCTCCACTCCTTTGAACTGTATTATCATGTTACAATTTCAACTCGTTATTCAATGACCATAAACATCTGCTGAGTTAAGACAAATAAAAGGGTGCCAATAAATCGTTCTTTTCAAAGAAATACCATGGCGATAAAATGTTGTCACGAGAACACGAATATTTCTTAACGACTGATAAATTTTGTAATAGTTCATGAATATTTGAATAAAAGTGCCAACTAAATATATTCCTTTACTATAAATAAACATCAGGAAGCGATTTTTGTCAAAAATTGATTGAGCAATATTTATTCGTCCAATAAAGCAAAAAAAGGGAAAATATTGGGGTTTATCGAACGTCTGCCATTTTATTATTCAGGGTTTTTTTCAGAAAACAAAAAATGTTGAGGCCGCCCAAATTTAGTCTAGTTTTAACATCTTTGACACGTTTTTGTCTCAGATGAACTGGCAAGGCTGTGGAGCGCCCTGCGCAGACCAAAGCACACCGTGCATGGCTTTATTTAACGGGAGTTGGAACCGCCATTTCGGATTTTTTTTATAAATAAAATTGTCATTTTTATAAATAAAATTGTATTCTCCATTGATAGAAGAATAAAACACGTTGAAACCCATTTCCAAAAGTACTTATTGTATATGAAAAGAAATTCCCGAAGTTCATGCATTTTTCATGCCACTGTGACCTGCCGTTAATGTTAACCATGTGAATTATACAAACTTGAAAAGATTAGTAGAAGTTCGACTGAACAAAACCTAACGAACAGTATACAACATTAGTATTTTTGCGCTGGTCTTGTGATAGCACTGAATTAACTATATTTATATTGTCAAGCCTTTCACACTAGTGAATAATAATTTCGAGGATAATAGATAGTCAAGCACGCCACCGAAATCGCATATTTAGATATACTTTTCGCTTCTGGTTGTGTAAACCATATTATGATTGCGATGTCAATGTACTATAGCGAATTTTACTATTTCCTCTTTTACTATGTGCGTTTTTTTCAACCATGGGCTCTTCTCTCAGTGTGGTCCCGACAGATCGGGAAGCGGTACCCGTACAATGAGGTTACTTTGAATAGGTTTTGGATGTTTTTTGTAGGTACCTTTTTTTAGCATCCTAAATACTAACTGGTTTTCCTCTAATAAAACAATGTGTCCTTTGGTTATCAAATGTATAGGAAAGTCAAGCCCTACCAACCCACTTATTATATATGTTATATATATATATATATGTTTAAAGGGTCAAAGTAACCTCGAGTGTCTTATGACACTTCTCACATGAGAAATTCAACTTATGTAAAAAATTGAGCGTTACTCTGACATCATTTTGATTTAAAAAATATAATATTTTGTGCATTATACATGGAATTAAATTCAAAAAACAACGATTTTTAATCAGTCTTATCATTATCATTGAGATCAAAATCAACTTGATCAACATTACAATCAACTTTAGCAACATTATAATAAACTTGAACAACAAATTTAAAAACATTTAAATGTGCACACATTTAACCCGCATTTCGGCGCTCGGTTAAAGTAGCCTCAAAAACCATCAAAGTTACCCTTAAGGCGGGAGTCTGAATTTGAAAATCCAAAAACCGTTTTTTTTTGTGATAGCAAAAAAAAACGAAACGACCTATTGAATCAAACCAAAGTTTATTTTCTTCAGTATTAAAAGCTCTTCTGAGTGAATTAAAGTCGTTGAAAAAGTATTTTAATATCATTTTTATAGTACGTTAAAGTGTTTTTTCAACACATTTTTTTCAAACCTGAGAAAAGTCGTAATTTCACGATTTTTTTCAGCTTTTTCTTAACCCTCAGGGTACGGACTATAAAAATGTAACGATCCGTACGGACATGGGTTAGCCTAACCCGGCAACTTTGATCGACTGTATATTGGGCTGTAATTCATCGATTAAAACATTTTTTTTTTCAATTGATCGGAAATTTTCCCAGGAATACGATGGTTCTATCAGATTTCCAATATTTTTTTATTAAACAAAAGTTATAGTTGAAAATATAAACGCTACTTTTGCTACTTTGCGCTAATTGTAAAATTCGCTCGGGTTACGCTAACCCAGTCCGTACCCTGAGGGTTAATTCATCCAGAAGAAAAATATATGACAATTGAAAATTTGCATCTTTCCCGCCGATCGGAGACTGCAGTGGCAAGCCGCACATGGAATAGGCTGATGAATCTGCAGTCATTAATTTTTTCATGTCGATTTTTTTTTATACATTTCAAACATACATGAAAAGATACCTCAGTGTTTACCGGGCTCACTTGTTCTTTCCCCTTCTAAAAAAATTCCCGAAAAAACGCTGTTTCGGACCTTCCAATTCAGGCTCCCGCCTTGATGTCAATTTGACCCCGTTTCACGGCAATTGGCGCCGATAGGCAGCTCCCATTCCGTGGTTACGAGAATCCGAATGCATTCTCGCATTTTGACCAAACGAGCTGACGGCTGCAACGTCAGGGCCGGTTACGCGTAGCCGGCTAGCGTTTGTTGCACTCGCCGATTCGATTGTTGCGTTTGCCCGCGAGGATAGTTGATTTCCGCGGTCCAGTGCCTGGTTGGAGCAGGCAAATCGAACGGCTTGAAATCGACACCCTCGGCGGTTGCTCGTGATGTTCTTTGTCGAATGCATCGACGCGAGAGCGCCAGTGGCGTCGTACCGTGCCCCACTGGCCTTTACAACTTCGCCCGATTTTGCCGGCGCCCCCTTTCATCCACCGAACATCTATTTCCGGCCGATAAACGCCAACGAGCTTTGCTTATTGTGCACGATTCAACGCCCTCCGAATGCCTTTCAGTTCGAACATTCAGCGCCAATTGTCACCTTGGTGAACGATCGCTTGCCTTGAAAAAACGCCCGTACACGCGCGTTTCGCGATTACGAGCCTGACGCGCGCGAAAACACCAAATCGCAATAACGATAACGCGACTGTCGCGAGGTTGCTGCTAATGAGAATATTTAAAGCAGCGTGTCGCGTCGACTGACGTTCAACGTCTTCGACACTTTTTAGGCCCACGTGTGCGCAACGATTGAGCGAGTTTTTTTTTTGCTTTCTCGCATCGTACTTGGCCGATCTTCTCTCGTTACGTGCCGCGCGACGCAAATGCAGTTTTTTTTTTTTTTCTTCTTTTTCTCTGTACAGGAAGCAACGAGAATCATCCTCGACCGGCAAGCGGTCGAGGGCAGGAGGGGCTGCGTGTACGTTCAAACGTACGAATACAGTAAAGATTGTGTCGTGTCCGAATGGGCAGTAGTCGGGTCTCTCGCCGTGACCCTGAGCGTTCGTCGAGTTACACAACTCTCGCGCGCGCGGCTTTGTA